>CM057080.1:26501693-27701693 GCA_029379335.1 Thymus mandschuricus
GCCATGTCAGTTCTGATACTGAGAATCACGTAACCTCGGAGGTCGAGGTCCACCATGGCGAAAGTTTCTCAAAGGTCGATTCTCCACTGAGCAGCGCATCAACTAATGGAGTCTCATCTGCACCAGCTCCCGTCAGTTTTCAGTCATCCGAAACTCCGAAAGTTTCAAAATCTCCAAGGGAGGAGCTTGCTTCACCCCCTGAAGAAAAATCCAAGGAAAAGAGTGAAAATGGCTCAAGTGCTGATAATGATGCATTTCCGAAGCCTGCTGTGAAGGTCAACATCGAGTCAGAGTCGAAGGTTGTTCAGCAGGATATAGTGGACATGTACATGAAAAGCATGCAGCAATTCACTGAATCTCTAGCTAAAATGAAGCTCCCGATGGACTTTAATGAGAACGGGCCCACCAGCTCGGACAACTCCACAAGCTCTGATCAGAAAACTCCAGGGTCGAAGAACTCGGGCTCTCGAGTGTTTTACGGAAGTAGGGCTTTCTTCTGATCAGTTATCGAGGCGCCCAGGATCACACAGGTGACTTTTAGTTTGATTAGAATGGAAGACTGATGCTAGTAGTAGCATATTTTATGTGTAATGTAACCTGTTGTTGTACTAAAAATCTGGGCATGTATTATTAGATGGCGAAAAAAAAAACGAAAAAAAAAAGAAAAAAGATACTGACTTGTATGTTGTTGTATGAGTCTTGTGTCATCTTAAGTTACTTGTAATGTACATTTGAGACCTCTGCTCTTTTAATTCCACCACTTACTTTTAGTTTGTTACTGCTTTTGCAGTTTATTAAGTTTGTTGGTTGAAGTTTTTGCCCTTTCATTTGTATATTTGCTTGGATCTTACTCACTTGATTCCAATGACCGTTTTTCTGCTGATTAATCTGCATAATTGCTCGATTGTGGATTACGGTGAGTTGGCATCTATACTGTCTGTTTGGTGTTTTTCTTCGGTTTGATCATGACCGGTTTGTCAATTTCATCGTTTGAAGTTTGTCTCTGTTTCCAGAATTGTGACTTTGGCGTTCAGTTATTCTGTTATCGTCTGTAGCTGGTGATAGAATCGGTAAGCATTGAAATATTTGGGATAAGTAGCATAACTAACCTATGGATTACATATAGTAGTACATTATATTGGGGCTTCAGCTACTGTATATGCTCTAGTGTGCATATGCCTCCTACAAATCCATGCAATTTGGCCATCATCCCTGTATCTGACTCTCCACAATCCGAACTTCTCAGCGATCTCTTTCCCAGTCGAGCATTGATGGTCCCTCAGGAAGTCCAGCAGCCATTGTTGAGCTTCTCTAAGATGCTGTTGATTTTGTAGTTGCACGTCTCTTGCACTCATGTTTCTGTTCCTGTTTCCAGCCACAGCGACTCCTGCAGCCCCTGCAGCTGCGGCACCAGCAGCTCCGTAGATCATGGGAGATTCGACGAGATGTGCAACTTCTCTACCTAAGTCAGGTATCATCTGCCCCATCCCTGCAGCTAAATGCGCTCCGATTTTCAGAGCAAACGTGACTAGTTTCATGAAATTCTTCACGTGTGGTGCCACGCACTTCACTGTGATGTTATCCACCTGCATCAGTTCACATCCGATCTGATCTTCGACCACGTGCATTTCCCTTCTGTATTCGCATAACATATGCAGCCTTAGAGCATTCATGCCTGATATGATGCTGGTGATTAATCGCCTCGAGTAGTTCTCGGTTCTCACAAAATAGAACATGTTTGGAACTCTTCGTTCTTCGGACTGGATGTTGTAGTTTACTAGGTAGTTCACTTTGTGATGCAATTCGATTAAAAGCCTGTGTTCGTAGTATCTCAGGCCCTGTATCTCCTGCTTCACATCTCTGATTTCTTCCTCGATGATCTTCAGTCTCTGAAGCACTGCTTCAACACCTTTAGCTATCCCGGCAAATGATGGCTCGATTGAGCTTGTTATTTCTTGAGTTGCTGGCTGATCTTGACTGTTGTCGACTTGGAGTTCCATTGCAAGATTATAGAGGTCATGGTATCTAGAGTGAAGTACTTCTCTGAAGTCATCTTCAGAGAGTAAATCTCTAGCGAAGTCGAAACCATGCCCTAAAATCTGGCTTCCTGAATCTACAATCGAATCCCACGTGTGCTGATAATCGTATATGCCGTCTGCAGGTACTGAGAGAAGCGCGTGCTTCAACTGCTGCAAAGGCACAGATTGATTCCTCCTGAATCTTGGAGGCACCAGATTTTTCACGCATTCAGAACGAAGAATGTACTCCGTTAGAGTTATTCCATGGCAGATGCTCTGTATTGCTGGATATATGAGTTGCTGAAAGAGTCTGAGCATTTCGGTCGTGCTTTTCGTGGAGCACGCTAGCACATCAATAGAATGGCCTAGTTGCCCTCCGAACTCTACGCGAACATGGATCCCGTTTATGTTTATCAAGGTAAGGTACTTCTCGAGACTGCAGGACGCCCCATGTTGGTCCTTCAACCCCATGACTTTGTTATGCAAATGTACCTATATTTCAAGAAAATAATTATGTTTTGTAAGAAAATGCGCAGAATCAGAGAGTCGTATGTTTCGAATGATAGGAAAGTCGAAACTTGCCTGTAATCGTGGGAAAAAACCCGGTGTGAGGAACATGTGGCTTGAGTCATCACACTGAAGAGATCTTCCTACATAGTTGTTTTCTGAAGAACTTATCTGCCATTTTTGAGGTCTCCGCCTTCCTTCTTCCAGGTTAGAAGGAACGAGAAGAGGTGAGTTCCGATCCGAAGGGTTTAGTTCACAGCAAAGCTCGAGCTTCAGCATCATTTGGATGAGATCTTTGGCTTCAAGATTCTCAAGAACATTCAATCCCATTCCTAGGATATTACTCTGTAAGCTTCCTATCAGAATCTTCTCCAAATCTTTTCTGCTTACGAATCCGTTGTTCTTCTCGATCGAGCTTTGCTTCCTCAGTTCTAATCTTGTTAGCTGGCTGAGCACCTCACCACAGAACCACTCACAGTCCAAGATTAAGAAGCACAGATCATCAAAATAGATAACTTCTCCTATCTGGTGCAAGCTCATGGCTACTGCTTTCCTCCTCGTGTCCACCTTCTCTTTATTGTCATTTCTCGAACGGATTCTCAGAGACGGAACCTTGACTTGGCATAGATCCTCAAACTCCCTCCATCTCATCACCGGTTTGTTGTGATTTTCAAGTCTCCATTTTGATAATAAGTCTGCGACATCGTTGCAGAGTTGGTAGACTCGAGGGACTCTTTCGAGAATCGTTTTGCTCGTTTTCTTGATATGATGGCTTAGTCTAGTGACTGATGCTGATGATCTTGCGTCGACTGTGAACACATTCGGGCAGAATTCGACGAATCCTTTGAATTTCTCTCTAAGTCTTTGAATCACACTCATACTCCCCTCCAAGCTACTCAACTGTTGATCCACTCTGTCGGAGTGAGTTAGCACTATCGTCACGTTAGGAAGCATGCACTGCTGAAGTGCTCGTTTCGAGTTGGAAACGACGAACCTCAGCCAGTATTCGATATCTTCCTCTATCTCCATAACGGATTTCAGCTCTCTATTGCTTGGCTTCTTGAATAAACTGGATATGATGAGGAAAAGGGATGGGCTACCATGCCCGGGAAACATGAGATCGTGCACCGAGTAGAGCTCGTGCTGCCCGGAGAGGTTCCATATCGAGATCTTCGTATCTTCATCCTTGAATGTTTTGATCTTCATGCCCGGCGTTCGTACTGCTTGCTCCACGGGATTCACCAGAACCCTCACTTGATCAAAATAAGGCACTTTTGAAGGCGACACGCTGCGTAGAATCGAATCGCAGAGTGCTGTTCGACCTGCAGACATGTGAATATCAGTTCATGGATCGAGTATTTCAGCAATGGAGGCTAACACTAGCTTGATTAACATGAAAATTACCAGAAAATTCTTGGCCACAGAGGAAAACTCTGCAGCTCTTAGGCATGGTGATTTCTATGTCCTTGATCACATCAGTTTCTGGTTCAGTGCTCTTCTCATTCTGGCCTAATCTCTGGTATACGGCTTCCGCCTTCCCGGAAACGTGAAGCGGAGTTCCATCAAGATCGATGTCTTCGATCCACGGATTCACGTCCAACGTCGCCATTATAGCGTTCAACACGCCTTCTCCCTTCACTCCTTTGCACCCTCGAAGAGATAACCGCCTCAAGGCTGCGTTCCTTTCCAAACTTTTGAAGATCTCGACTACATTCTCCGGTCTGAGGCTCTCGTCGTCGTGGATCCCGAAGAAGGAAAGAGTTTCGTTGCTGCTTAGCATCTGGACAAGAGCTCCATGGCCGTCTCTCCCAATCTTGCTCCTCCCTCCTCCCATGATCAAACGCTTTAGCGTCGTGTTTGCTTGATTCTGCAACGTCGAAAACTTGCTCAGAGGGCAGAGCAAATGCTCCACTCCGATCCCTCCGTAGCAGTTTCCGTCGAGGTAAAGTTTCTCCAACGTCTGATTCTTGAAGAGCCCTGCAGCAACATATACCACTCCCTTGTCTTTCAGCCATGTTTTCGACAGGTTCACCTCTTTAAGAGTTCGATTCTGCTCGAGAACCCAACGGAACTGCTTCGCCCACCGCGACTTCAGCCTCACTCCCGTCATGTCGAGAGACGTTACAGTCGAGTTCATCCCTAGAGAACATGCTACCCTGCATGCACTAGAGACGTCGAGGTGGTACGCCCGGAGAGTCGAGCTTTCGTGCGAAAACTCGACCGCTTTCCTAGCACCCCCGTGATTATCAACCCCCCATACATGGACCTCCATGGCTCTGTTCCTAGCTAAAACAGCCGAGATGAGAGGTGCTGCTGAGGTTGACCTTGATGAGGAGTCAAACACTGTCAGCACCTTGAGTGATGAGTTGACTTCGATCATCTTCGATAGCTCTTCGGCCCCTCTCGAACCGATCGAATCTTCCCATATCTGCAGCTCTTCCAAGGTATGATTCTCCTTGAGGACCGAGGCGAGGAGCGAAGCTCCGTCGGGACCGATGCTCGACTCCGAGATGATGATCTCTTTGATGTACTTGTTCTCCTTCAGAGCCTCGGACAGTTGAGTTAAAGACTGTGGACTGAACTTGTTTCTCTTGAACACTAGCTGCTCGATGGCCGGGTTGCTCTCGACGAGCGTTCGGAGATCCTTCATCTGCCGCAGCTCCCATTGAAGGTGGTGGAACTCTAGGTTTCTCAATCTTGCCCCTTGAGGTTTTGCCAATGCATTGAGGAATTGTGAGAAGAGAGGGAGGTTGTGTTTAGATATGTTTAGGGTTATGGAGTCTAGTGTTTCTTGAATGCAAGACGAAGAGGGTTGAGAGAGAAAGAAGGAGACGGTGCGGAGGTCGAGGGTCTCGGATTCGAGTCCTTCGAGCGCCCATTGGAGGTCTCTTGCATCATCGTTTCTTGCCATTTTCTTAGTCCTCAAAATTTTTGGGTTTGATTTGAGTTTGGGATTGTGAAATGGGATATTACTTTGCTTGTTCTTGAATCAAATCTAGTAGTATGTGTGTGAATTTGGTATGTTTCTTGGATTCTTTTCGTAAAGTTGGATTTGTAGTCAATACTTTTCTTCGTTTTCACACATAGGAACATAATAGGGAACAGTTCCATAAATAAGGCCAATGTAAAGGCCAGGCTAATGCTCGATCGTACTCTAAAATCTTATAGTGAAATGAAAAAATCAAATTCATTTGGCACGGAGGGAGGGAGGGAGTATTTTGTCGAAAAACGATCTTCTACCCATCGTGGGTACTCGTAATAATAAGGTGTCATGTCATCACATTAAGAATGATCACGGCGGGTGAGAGAGCATTCATCAAGTGTTATTCCTTCAGTAATTACGACTCTACTACTTTTTCACATTTTGCGCAATTTTGTAAATACGAGACGTTACTTGTAAGATGTAAATTTAGGGGAACTCAAAGCTTTTGACTAAAAGGGTTTGTGGGATTTATAGGTGTCGTTGTCGAATTTGGGAATCCCAACCATGAAAAATAGATGATGACAATAGCCAAAAACACCCCATTTTTCGTAATCTTTTACTTTATGTTTTCCCAACAAGTGCAACTTTTGTTCTTCACTTTACAGTTGCAAGAATCCTCCAAACGCGGAGTGGGGAAAATAAAAGGTGGATATTTAGACAAATTAATTCCCCCTATGTTTATCTTCATTTAACCCATTTGTATAATTTACAATAATTGCAATACGAGGACTCGAACTCAGAACAAACTCCATACGATTAAGCCAATATACGTGCACTATGATTAAATGGTAAAATAATGGAGCAGTGGGCCCTTTCATTTGAGATGTTTTAGCAATGCTTAATAAACATGAGACCTAGTTGTTGTTGGCCCACTAATTCAACAAGAGAGCCTTTTCAATCCACAAAAACAATATCGATCTTTTTATGGAAAGATTCCTTATCCTTAATTAATTTTATAATCGCCGCATTCATTAATTACTGGCCATTGGGAATGTGAGACCCACACGTTTCCTTTCCATTCTTTTTTGCTTTAATAGATTCGTTTTATTTAGAAATGAGATTTTAGATACAATGTCAAAAGTAAAAAATAAAGGGTCAACATTGAAAAAATAAAAGTTAATTCTTTTTTTTTTTTTTTTTTCATTTTCGAACACAAGTAGAGTGGGATGGAGGGAGTAACGGAGTACTGATTTTGCTTATGTATGATATAATAATACTCTTTCCGTCTATAATTTTTAGGGCTCGAAGGAATTGACACGAAATTTATCATATTGTGGTGATATGTTAAAGTGATATTTGAAGGGTTTAATTGTAATTTCTTGTGTGGAGGTCCACTCCCTAATTTGAAAAGTCCCTAAAGATTGTGGACGGACGATAAAGAAAATAAACTCTAGATAGGGGAAGTATTTCCTTACTTTGTGTGGTGTGTTCCCATCTAACGTGGAATAAGGATTTTTATCCCAAAATTGGGAAATTCTCATGTCGGTGTGAGTGTAGTATATCCACACTCGTTTAAGAACAAATCCCCAAAATTAATTAAGAAATTTAAACAAATGGGCAAGAAAATATGTTACTACTTTCGTTCCATCCAAAACAACACGTTTTTTAATATATGCGAACATAAAATAATAAAAAGATGCGGTCTTAAGTGGGATAGAGAAAATATCTTATTGTTTGATTAATATAAACATTTTTAATTAGTTGTTAACACGTTTTTTCTTCGGCTATTATTATGTCGAAGAAGGTTGTAGTCATGTCTACATGTTAGGGTGGAACAATAAATTATGCATGAATTCTTCCCTTTTCTTTTTTTTGTTAAAAGGCTTACCGAATTCAATAAAAAAGAAATACATAATAGGGATTAAATAAGAAATAACCCATCTAATACAAGCAATACTTTAATCATTAAAAAAATATAGCTTACCGAAATTAATTATAAAAAAAATATTGTAAAGGATTAAATAAGAAATTGGTTTCAATTTAACAATAGGAATGCTTTAATCATTATTAAATGCTACTATATGGGTCCTCGCATTTCCGTTACAATAACACGTGTCCATTATTATTATTTTTTTTAGGATAATGTGTCCATTATTTTATACTTGAATATATTTAAAAAATATATCATCATAAATAAAATGGATGAAGTACTATTATTTTCAAGAAAACCAATAAACATGTTGGATGCAACAATTGAAAAGCTAACACGATACAAATACAAAGAATTATTATAGAAGCTTTTCATCAAATATATGTAATTATGATATAACGTAAATATATCATCTTGTAGAGGACGAAAGACGAAATAAAGTGTTATGATTCGGACACGTTACTCCTTTAAATTTGTCATCATTTTTGTGGTCAATGACACATTTGTTTACTTTCTTAAAATCTGGAGTCATGTCATCAAATATCAATTTTCTTCTCATTTCTCTCCTAATTCTTAGATTTCTTCTTCTTCTTTGCAATTTGTCAACAGTTTGATTTATCTAGAAATAACTGATGTCACGTCATTGATTCACTAATAGCACCCACAAATTAAAGAATAGTACTCCATACTCATTACGTTCCGTTTAAATTGACATGTTTATATTGTTAATTTAAACAAAGGCGGAGGTTAATAAAAACATGTCATTTTAACCGAGATAGACATCATCCTTCTTAAAAACAAATCGATAATACTATCATCACTAATTTCTAAACAAATGGTTTTTTATTTAGTGTGAAATATCTCATTCCTTTCTTGATTATGATGCCTTCTTGTGAAGTAGTCACTTCAAAAAAACTCTAAATTTCCTCATTCTTTTCTCGAGACCAAAAGTCCCGAGTTCGAAACCACCGTAACGCGGCCTTTAAATTTATATCGTTAAAGTTTAAAAAATAAATGGAGATGAATATTGGCATTCAAAATGACACATTTAGGGTAAATATCAACACAAATAATCTTTGAATGAATAAGACTTAATAGAATTGAAGCAAATTTCAAACATTAACCAAAATTTATCTCCACAAACCATCCAAAACTCCAGCAAATTCTCATAACAACACAAAGGAGAAACAAAATCACGCGTATAGGAACCAAGAACGAAGATCAAGACATCGTTCAACAAAGCTAACAAACTGATAACAGATAAACACGAATCCAGCTCCCCGAACTACAGCTATTTCATACACAAATTCGAAGTTCAAAAACTAGTCCGATACATAAAATGAATAATCATATATCCGTATTTTTATTGAAGGGGAAACCCTAGCAGGCTTCGGTCCCTTTTTATATATCACGCTAGCAATCAAACAGAACGAACGAACGCTCACATACAATCTGAGAGGAATACAAATCCCAGACCAAAAAAAAAGAAGGAAAATTTGAGCCAAAAAACATGGGAGAAAAAAATGAATACAAAAAAGAAAAGAAAACTCTCTACCTTTGGTACCACAGAAGTAGTGTCTTGTGTTGAAGAGTCGAAGCTTGAATGGATCCTCCAAAGTATATTTCCGCAATCTGATTTACATCTCAAGCAAAACGTTCGATGAAACGAGCCTACGTTATATGTTCTTAAAAAATAAAACCCAAAGCCTTCACAAAATCCCTTGGAACGGCTGAATGCTTTAAGCCAAGATCCCTGTTAGATCTGTGTAATGACATCGTTATAAGCTGAGATATATATATGTATATATCTATGAGGGATACGTACGAAATTCACAATCCACAAGTTCAAAAATCTCGTCTCCTACATTATCTTCATAGCCCTGAAGTTTCCTAAGCAGCAATCCCTGAAATAAAAAATGGTACAAATTCAAAAAAACGGCTCCATATAGTAGCTCGAACACCAAGGAACAATTTAATCAACATATCATCTAAGTTCATATGATAACAGAAGCAAACAAGTGTATGAAGGTGGAAACACATGAGGATTGGCCCACAGAGTCGATAAATTTAACTATGTGCCACTTAAAAGAGTAACTGAAACAGACAACTAGCGAACTGCGTGTATCAGTTAGAGGAAACTATGATGCAAGAGTGCCAATAAATGAGTCCTTGGTCCACGGATGCTTCTATAACGATTCCCAGCATGGCACCCACCCGAAACGGTAAACTAGTCAGACTACAGCAAACAAGCCTATTTATTACATACCAGTAAGTGGCAAGTGTAATACATCAGATCCTCACAAACTAGAATTACCATTTCAAGTTTTCAATTTGGATGATTCAACGAGGGAATGTATACTATAAATTCTTTGAACGAAGCACAACATGGTCTTGCAAGTTTAGAGAATCGGAATGTTTCATTTCTAGCAATAACAGAAAAGAGCATATATATGTGCATCGAGAAAAGCAAAATTTGGAAGATTTATATGCAAAACGACGATACACAAAGTTAAGGTAAGACACTTAAATAAGGAACCAAAGAGGCGTACAACTTTATACAAGGAATAAAGGAAGTATTACCTCTACTGGATTGTCTATTCGGAAGGTCATAACCAACAACATAATCCTCAGAATCTTTAGCAGCAACGTCTTCTGAGTTTCCAAGCCCATAACCAAATGAATTAGAGTTATCGAGCTCAGATGAAGCAGATTGCCAAGTTGGGTCACCGTACACAGATCCACTACGGTAAAAGTCCCCATAGGATCCCTCATAATCACCAGTCGAGGCAGCAAACGAAGATGTTGTGGCTACACCTGTCCCACTGTTTCTGCCAAATCCTCCTCCTCCCACACCATAACTAGTATCTCCACCTCTGTATCCAAAATTCCCACCATTGTATCCTGAAGAATTTCCTCCGAGGGCCCCAGCAACAGGGGAAGTACCCCAGTTTGACCCATTGTTTCCAAAGACTCCAAAACCACCACCACCTCCAGAACCGAAGTACGAAGCAGAGCCAGCACCATTTGGAGAAGCATTAAGCCCACCGTTTCCCCATACATTCCGAGGTGACGTGTTTAGAAAAGATTCACCTCTGCTACTACTTCCGTTGTAACCAATAGGTGTGTTGTACCTGCTATGGTTACCAGCAAAGTAGGGATTCAGAACTCGGCCATAACCGAGGTTGCTGTTGAAGTTCGAGCCTCCACCAAAGCCACCACTCAAACCTTGCTCCATATTCACACCAACTCCATATGCAGGAGAGCCAAAAGGCGAGAAACCAGCTCTACCACTAGCTAATGGATTATACCTACCATCCATCCTAACTCCATAGCCTCCAACTGAGCCTAAATTATACCCCTGGGCATAGTTATTGAGGAAATTGTTGGCTCTAGTAAAGCCATAGTTATAACCAACAAGCGGGCTCCGGCTGGGACCCGGAGACAATTCTTTGGGAACTGCTCGTTTCACCTCAACCATTTTACCATTGAGCTCATGAAAAGTTTTGTGCAACACCCTATCTACTGCCTCCTCAGAATCATATGTTATGAACCCGAAACCTCTTGGCCTCTGCGTATTATGGTCGTACATCACCACGACATCGGTTATGGTACCAAACTGATCGAAATAAGTTTTAAAGTCACTCTCAGTGACAGTAGAGGCTAATCCTCCCACAAATATCTTTTTAGTACGTCCAGGTCCGGGTGAACCTTGCATGCTGCCGGTGCTTCGATTTATAAGGTGTTGATCATCCCTCGGAACAGCTTTCTTGGCTTCCACCTGCAGTTTAAAATGGAAAGACATAAGCGAGACGACTACAAAATGCATCAGCAAGGAAGTAAAAGGAGCATCTTTAAGGCAGAATAAAACGATTAGCAGCACAGTTAAGCGTTTCCAATGCATTCTTATCTTAATAGTATAATGCATCGACCAACTTACAGTTCTTCCATCAATCATGTGCTTCTCCTTAACCACCCTCTCAGCAACAGCAGGATCTGCAAAGACAACAAAGCCAAAGCCACGAGCTCGGCCAGTGGTTCGGTCTCTCATGATCACTGCCTCCACAACGTCCCCATATGTTTCAAAATAATCTTTAAGACGATCCTCATTCGTGTCCCAGGAAATCCCACCGATAAACAGCTTACCTTGATCCACCTCCATCTTTTCTGCAATTCGATTACATCAAAACTTAAAAAAAAAAACTCCCATATCGGACCAAAATCTAGATAACATAAACATACAAACAGAAACAACATCTCAGAATTCAGCATTAACTCAATCACAACCATATATTAGCAGAACCACCACGAATTCAACGATCCACCAAAATGCAGGAATCAATTCAAACAACCAGATAACTCTTGAAGGAGAATAAAAGTTGCATAAGGCTACATATACTTTGCTGCGAAAAATGCAAAAAACGCGAAAATTCATCGAGCCCCGATGATCGAAACATAAATCTAATAGATCCAAGAGTACATACAAAGGCAACAAACAAGAAAAGGATTCCACCTTATCCAGAAACAGACACTGATCAAACACGAAATGCAGGATTCGCAACAAAATCATCGGATCCTCCATTAATCCAACCAACAAGGGAAAAAACAATACCTTATCCAGAAAATCAGGCAGGAATCCGGCAGCAGTCAGTGATCAAAATATTTATTTTTAATGTAAAATCATCGGATCCTTCGTTCATCAATCAAGATTCAATCTTTGCAAACCTGGGAAAAAAAAAAACAAAAATTCATAATTCAAGGAGATCAGAACAAGCAAACAAGAACAGCAATCCAATCCAATCAAATGTCAGTTGGTTTGTCTCTCACCATTGAAAGAAAGAAGAAAAAGATTGGAAATTGGAGTTAAACCAAGATCTAATGAGAGGAATATACATAAATGAAAACAGAGGGTATGCTCATCCTCTCACTTTCCTTTCTCTCTCTTCTCTTCTCGCCTTCTGAGTTCTCTCCTTCCTCTCTCTCTCTCTCTCTCTCTCTCCCCTCCCAAAGGTCCTTCTCTTCCTTTCTTTTTCTTGGTTATTCCACTCCTTTTAAACAAAAATCAGAAGAAATGGAATTCCTTAGCTTAGATGGGAGGAGATGAGATATTATTTATATATTTATTTATTTATTTATTTATTTTCATACAAATATTTAAATTTACATAGATTAAGGAAGAAAAGGGAAGGTGTTAATGGAAAATTTTGTCAAAGCAAATTTTTTTTTGGTGTAACAATAGTTTGATTTCAATTGCAATTGTAGATGACAGCAGATGTTGAGCTTTCGATTTACCACTATTTACCTTTGCTTTGATTTTCTCTCTCTCTCCCTCTCTCTCTTAGTTACATTGTTGAAAAACACGTGGTCCATTTATTCTTTGCTTTAAAATTGGAGGCCTAATTGTAATTGAATTGTATTTAAAAAATAGTAGTAATATTTGGGAGTTTGAAAGTTGTACACTGAATTTGGAATATGAGCTAACTCTCTTTAATATGATGAATGGCTATTCAAACTTAATTAAACATCATAGGTTTATACGTTTTATGAAGGTAGTTGTAGAGAAAAACATTTATTCATATTTATTAACTAATTTTGATCATTATTATCGTAAGAGGATACGTTTTCTTAAATGCCGTGTCAAAAAAAAAAAGGAACGTATATTCTTAAGAGGGCAGAGGGAGTATTTAGCATTTTTTTTAAATTTTAATGCAGAGAATTGGGGTAATAATCTTTTATACTCCGTATTTGATATATATATATATATTTTTTTTTGTGAGAGATAATGTTTTGTTTTATGGTGATGATGAATGCATATTATTCTCCTCTAAGTATTTGAACGCACGAAATACTCTATCTGTCCCAAAAGAAAAGTGAAGGGTTTTATGAAACGTTTCACTTTCGTTGGAACGGAGGTAGTACTATTAAATTAAGGAATGAAAAAAATTGGTGAATCAATTGTTTTATGGTTTTCTTTATTGGGACCCATCTTGGGCCAATGCTATATGGACCACCGAAATTTTACCAAAGATAAAATGTTCTCTCTTTTTTTAATGTGAATTCCAAAGAAAAATGTTACACTACAACATATCTATTTATATTTATGTATACAAGAAAAAGGACTTCACATTCTCATAAACTAAAATGACGAAAAGGGACGAAAAAGTGTACAACTTACTTATTATACAATTTCGATTAAATTTTGGGAACAATTTACATAACTTAGTTGGTATGAAAAATATTACTAGTATTTATGTGCATGCGTTTATCTATAAAGTTACGTTTCAGAGTTATCAGGAGTTCGGGTCCTCCGTAACAACAAGTCCATAAAATTTTATCATTAAAAAATTACTACCATAAAATAATCTTAAAGTGATTTTAAGATCATAATGTGGTTTAATTCTTTAATTCAAATTTGGCCTACACACTTTCTAAATCAAGTATGTTAGTCAAGTCACCCACATTATCTTTAATTTTATACTTTTACAATTAAAAAAAAAAAAATCATGGGGCATTCGAATATATTACTTTTAATTATTAATAATAGATTTACTACGTTCAGGCTAACACACGCTCATAGACGTTATTTTTATTTAGTTTTTGTATGATTTTTGTGATTGTTTTAGTATATACTTTTACTCACACCCACAAGTAGCAAGCCTGATTATTTGAATTTAGAAGATTATATTGTTTACTTAAAATAATTGTAGGTTTAATTTTCTTGAATAAAATCTGATTGAGGTTTGAAGTAAATCCCATTATTCTTGTTAGCAAAGATGCCACAGAATAATCAGAAGGAAAAAGGTCAAGGTCAAGATTAAAAACTTCATTAATTAGTTAATTACCACAGTAATTAAATTATTTTTGCATATTACACAATTATCCCCTTTTAATTAGGGATAATATATGATAATAAATTGAATACTTTAAAATACAGCATGTCCCATAATATTGCAAGTGCCAGCTAAACCACCACTATCATGGAACAGTTCAAACCTCCAACTGTTACTAATCATTCTATTTTTCTAAGGAATTATTATAATACTCTTTATATCTCATTCTACTTGACGCGTTTTCTAAATACACGTGAATACGAAATAATAGAAACGTGTCAAGTAGAATGAAACGGATGTAGTACTCTCATACTCATCAAATATTATTACTTATTAGAACTCTAGCTTAACATAGCAAATGCTTACATTAGTTTCCTCTATTTAATTTGTTTTACATCTAAATTAATGTCACAATATTAAATACAGACAGATAAGAGGCTGGTTTAGTCTCCACATTTGATATGCTGAAATGACACTTGACTCCTTTTTTTTTCTCCCTTTTCAACTCAAAAAATTCTTACCCTTCTAATCAATTAAACTCATTGAGAGAAGGTTAATTAGGTAATTACACCATAGCCGAATATAGTTAGTGGTTATACACTCACAAATTCACAACTCTATATCATCTACTTCTATCTTTGTGCAAAATCGCATATAATATTGCTCATTTTCTTTTAATTTGAAATTATTGAAAAAAATAAAATAAAAATTAAAGACCTCGTTGCAAAAAACTCGAATAACTCTAGCTTTTTCTTATTTTATTTCCACATTTCTTCGTATTCTCATAGGTAAGCACTCTATTTCGTTTTGTTTTATTTTCTTGAAGTAATTAAAACACAACGTGCATTCACATGTCCGAGACGATTCGAAACCTAATCTCTTGATTTGAGAGAAAACGTCGTATAAATTGAGTTGTGTTTCGTCGTCAAACAAAAGTAATTCCAAGATTGATCAAACATCTTGTTGAGCATTGACAACCTCTTCAATCCTCTCCAAAACCTCAGCAACGCTAGGCCTCTCATGGGGGCTCTGCTCCACACACTTGAGAGCAACATTGAGCAACGGGAAGGCGTACATCTCCGCCTCCGAAACCTCGTCGTCGAACACCTCCCCCGTCCACTCCTCCCTCACGACGGACCTCACCCGCCTCGGGAGGTCCGAGCCGCTCTTCTCGACCGACTTTCCGATCAGAAGCTCCAGCAGGATCACGCCGAAGCTATAAACATCGCTCTTTTCCGACAGGCGTTTCTCCGGCGCCTCGTATCCGTTCATGGCCGGATTGCTCGCGCTTAGGAACTGCGCGTAGCCATACTCGCTTATCATCGGCGCGTCGTGTTCGTCGAGCATGATGTTTGAGAGCTTGATGATGCCGTGAGGGATGATTTCTTGATGGCTGTGTATGAAATGAAGGCCTCGAGCTATGCCAGCTGCTATGGATACACGAAGCTTCCATGGGAATGCCCTCTTGCCTTCTGCATAGCCTGCATCCAACCAAGAAATTCATCACTTAGAAACATTATTCTCCATGAAAATATAGCTCGACGGGTGCTAAAATCAATAATTTTCGACTACATAGGTGAAATATTAAGTAAATAATTAAAGAAGTTCAAAGGTATAAAAAGGAATACATTTTTTCTGGCTCCGCCCCTGCCGAAGAAAAGTAGCAAATTTACAAAATAAAGGGAGCATATATTGTAGTTAAAATGATAAATTTTCAAAATTATGAAAACGATAAAAGAAAAGTGTCGATTTTTTTTATAAGTGACAGTTATAAACGAGAAAACATTACAGTATTTTTTATAAAAGTGACAATTAATTATCGCAAACAAGAGTAATCGGATAATTATTGTAACAAAGAGTGGCAATTTTTATAAATGAGGAACTATCGTGGGAGGAAATGCAACAATTTCGAAACCGACCGGAAGTAAGGGCCGGCTGGGCTGGCACGAGTGTGCCTCTCGAAACTATACACTTGTAAAAAGAACTTACTCTCAAAGATGTTCAAGAGACTCCCATTTGGTTGAAATCTATAGATGAGAAGCTTCTCTTCAAGAGTATTATTGAAACAAACAAGAGGAAGAAGATTAGGATGCCTCAAACTCCCAACCTTCCTCATTGTCACCCCGAACTCCTCAAAAGAAACCCTCAGCTTCCTCAGCCTCTTGACCGCATAAACAGGGCCGTTCCGGAGGCGGACGACGTATAGGCTGCTGCAGAAGCTCTGCGTCCGCAGCTCCGCCACCCCTTCTAGAAGCTCCTCCAGCTCGAACCACTCCTCCTTGTCCACGAAGAACACGAGCTCCGACCGCCTCTCGGTCGATTCCTCCGTATCTTTGGTTAATGGAGGAGGTGTTAATGGAGATCGATTAGCTAATCCTTTAGAGTTTTTCTCGTTCTTTCTCCTTCTGAGAGCTTGGATGAAAGCTACGAGAAAGAGAAGTGTGAAGACTGCGAGTATGAAGAAGGTCCATACTTGCCATGTCTGGAGGCTTGACTTGTGATGCTCTCCCTCTTTCTCTCCTCCTTTTGTTTCTCTCTCTAGGGTTGTGAGCTTGGAGATTGAATGATGAAGCCTCATAATATGGTAGAATTGAATGAAGTGTTGTGCATGAATACATTATCGTCGTTCCAACTTATGTTATAGTGGTACAAAATGACAATTTGTGTTCAGATATACCCAAGTGTTAAGGGATGAGACAAGAACGTGAACAAAGCTGCCGCTTCATGGAATAGGGAAGGCATCGACATCAATATTTCTATACCCTCGTTACACTTATTTAATGTGTCCACGACTAATGTAACGATGTATTCCCTATGTCTCTTATTATTAGTCTTGGTGTTTACTCTGCAACTAATAAGTAAGGAACGAATAGAGTTATATTTTACGAAAAATGTTCAATTATGTATCCATTCTAAAAAAGTAAAAAAGTTATCGACATAACACTATCATGTCAACCATGAGTATAATGGTTGGTAAGGGAGCATTTCCACTGGCTCTAAGTTCCATCTATTAAAGTTAATAAGTATATTCACCAATTTGAATTCATAAAATTAAGCGGCCCATTACATATTGGAGTTTTGCTGAACTGGACTTGCAAAGGGTGATGGGCCTAGAGAGACCAAAAAAACTCAATAGTCCAATAACCTAATTTATAAATCTCACAATATTTATTTTTACCCCTTTTAAAAACACTCATGTGAAGAATACCCCCCAAACAAAAGCATGCACAAACTACCCCTTATTTTTTTTTACAATTAATTTTAATACATTTTCGATTTTTCCTTTATTTTTTTTTCACAAAATACCCCACACTCACTCCTAGGTGAAGTGACTACTTCACAATTTCTTTATTTCACTCATGCATGACACAATTGCATGCATTATTGTACCGTTTTAGAATTATTGTACTGTATGTCCATTAAATTTTGTTCAGTATTGAACAGTAAAAGCATGGTATCCTATGCAAAATTATTGAATATATACCTGCACATCCCACTTGAAATTACATACAAAAAAAATTCTTGGATTCGACTCCTCCGGAAACACAGTGTAATACTGTCGTTAACGAGAAAACACAAGGAAAAGGCTATCCAAATCCGATATTAAAAGGTATGTCACTAAGCATTAGAAAGGAAAGAGTATTACAATTTTTTAGTGCCATTTCACGCCGGACAATTTTGGCCTGAACATAAATAACGCCGGCAGCATTTAACGCGGTCGTGATATACGTTCTGGCCAAAATTGTCCGGCGTGAAATGGTCCAGTATTTTTTATTATTTTTTTTGTTTCATGTTTGATACTACGTGTTTTCATTTCATGAAGTATTTTAGACGTATGATGAATTATATGTAATATTCATTTATTTTTATGTATATGAAGA
Source organism: Thymus mandschuricus (assembly GCA_029379335.1). Classification (NCBI taxonomy): domain Eukaryota; kingdom Viridiplantae; phylum Streptophyta; class Magnoliopsida; order Lamiales; family Lamiaceae; genus Thymus; species Thymus mandschuricus. The sequence continues at coordinate 26,519,780 of CM057080.1, forward strand.
GTATTTAATACTCCCTCTGTCCCTTTGGAGTTGTTACATTTCTTTTCAGCATTTGTCTCAAGCATTTTCGAGCGTCTTGATAATAAGTTTCATAATATCTTTTTGTGAAAATTTTAAATTTACGAGATACTACAAGTGTTTTAGTATCTCATAAAAGGAAACAATATTTGAAAAGCTGATAGGAAGTGGCCCATCTCCCTAGGCCCAAAGGCCCAACACCTAACGACAGGCCCAGATCGGTGGAGGCCCAACAGGCCCAGATCGGTGAAGGCCCAGCAAGCCCAGAACGGCAAGCCCAACTCACACAGGCCCAGGGAGTCGAGCCCAAAAACCTGAGCGTGGGGTGATGGAGAAGAATCCGGGGCTGGAGAAACCACCCACACCTCCACGTTTCACATCCACAACCGCTATGAACACCACCTATAAATAGGAGATTTGATTGTATTATGTACACTTACGCTCTTTCGAATACAAAAACATACTCTTTTCCTCCCCATGGATGTAGATCGCACCGATCGAACCACGTAAATCTCTTGTCTCTTTTTACTTTCGCACATAACTTACATATGAACTTGGGCCGCGAATCGAAGGTTCATCACTGGCGCCGTCTGTGGGAACAAATTCGTGTTTGAATTTTCGATCTTTCGCTGCCCAAAGACACTAGCAATGCCGCACGGAAATCAGTTGCTGTTGGGAACCCCCCGTCGCCGAAGGAGCCGCCGACGACAGCCCGAGGAACCAGCCTCGGCAACGGGCACAGAACAGCCCAACGACGCCCCTGCCAACGATCAGATCGTGGCCGACGAAATCCCAGAGATCCCAAATGCCGACGAGCAGGGTGCAGCGGGAAACACAATGGCACCTTCCTCCCAGGCCCAACCGGTCCAGCATCACCGAGCTCCCATGAGTTCGCGCCTGGGACCACAGGCTCACCCGACACCGGAGGGCCATGTCGAGAATCTCACTGCCAATCGGGAGCGTGAACTATTTGGTCCAGAGGCAACCCTACGCTTGTCCCCAGTTATCCGACCGAACCTAACTGCTCCTCCAGTCATTCAGCCGAACTCGGCAGCCCCACCGCCTCCACCGCCTCCAGGGATCGAGGAGTTATTGCGAAATTACCTCACCACAGCATCCGGGCGTGAGTTCCTCAACCAGTACACGGGAGTCCCCCAGTTCGGACAGGGAGTCTCTCAGCCCGGACAAGGAATCTCTCAGTTCGGTCAAGGACAGAGGCCCGGACAGGACTTGCGACACTATCTTCAGCAAGTCCGAGGACAGACCCAGGGAGGCCAGCAGCCGAACTCCCATATGGTTCAACCAAACTATGTCACTGCTCCGCCCTATATTGCGCCCAACCAAGGACACCTAACTGGGGGAGCGCAGATCTTTGACGCGCTTGGTAGGATTATCAGCCCGCTCTCGGAGGAGATCCTCAACACACCTATGCCCTTCGGGTACACGGTGCCAAAGATCAAGGCGTACAACGGAATCGGAAATCCAAGCAATTTCCTTAGTCAGTTCAAGTACAGCATGCTGAACCAAAATTTGGGGAGTGTGCACATGTGTAAGTTGTTTCCTGAACTGCTAATCGACAATGCACGGGAGTGGTTCGACAGTTTGCCCCCCGGGTCGATCAGATCGTATTCCGATCTGATGAATGTGTTCGCTAGGAGTTTCTCCCAGCGTGCCGAAGTGAGACACACCCCAGCACATCTGCTAACCGTTAAACAAAGCCGGGGTGAGTCACTACAAGATTTCATGACCCGATTCGATAGAGAGTGCTTATCAACTCGGTGCACAAACGATCTCCTCATCATCTCAGCATTTCAAAATGCCATCAGCTCGGACCATCTCTACAGGGAGATCCTGGCGAAGGATCCGAAGACCACTACCGAACTGTGGGCTATTGCGGACAAGTTCGCTAAGATAGAGGAGGCGACCAGACGTCGAAAGGAGGTTGACCGAGGTGAAACCTCAAAGAAGAAAGATGATGCACCCCGGAAAGGGGTAATGGAGCGAATTCAGCGAGGTCCGATTGAGTCTCGTCTCGGACCTCGGCAGAATCCAGCACAACGAGGTCCGCCTACAAGTCAGCCCGCACAGCGGCCAGCTCCGCAGTTCACTCCGTTAAACAAACCAAGGACCGAGATCCTTGAATTGCACGCTAATCTGTTCGAGAGACCAAGGCCGATGCGGGAGGACGGCAAGCCGAGGTCAAAGAATAAGTATTGCCAATTCCATGAAGATTATGGACATGAGACGGACGATTGCAGGAACTTGGCTCAGGACATTGAAAGCCTAGTTCGCAATGGTCCGCTTAAAAAATATCAAGATCGGAGCACGGGGGTCAATCAAGTGGATGCCCCCCGAAGTCAAAAAAAGAAAAGACAGTACAGAGGGAATTGCAGCACGGATGCTGAGAAGAAAACAAAGCACAATGAGGATGACGCCGACGAGGACGGAGATTACCAATACGAGGGGATAGTTGCTACGATCTCCGCTCTCGCCAAAGGACAGACTAAATCGTCCCTCAAAAACGGAGCTCGGAGCATGCTGAGCAGCGAACCCGCTAACAAGAGGTTCAAGAAGGAGGAAGCCGTAACTTTCTCGGCCGATGACCCGGTGCCCCCCATGATGCCGCACTCCGATGCCATTGTTATTGAGGCTGTGGTGGCTAACATGCTGATCAAAAGGATTCACATCGACACCGGGGCATCGGTGAATATCATGTTCAGGCATTGCTTTGATAACATGGAGCTGGAGAAGTCAAAAATCATTCCAACTGCACGGCCACTGCGGAGTTTCGCACAGGAGGAAACCCATCCCCTAGGGACGATCGAGCTGCCCGTCACAGTAGGGAAAGGGCCGAGAAGCACCACTAACATGACCGAATTCATGGTGGTGGAAGCCAAGTCCCCATACAACATAATCCTAGGCCGTACTTGGATGAATACAGTGAGAGCGATCTGCTCCACGTACCATTTAGCCGTGAAGATCCCGACTAAGGGAGGGGTAGCCGTTATCCGTGGTGATCAGAAAATGGCAAGGGAGTGCCTGCATGTGGCTCTCAAGGGGCTAGGGGCAACGCCCGAACTGCCCCAAGCATAGCAATTACTGAACTCCGAAGAGCCGAAGAAGACGTCGCCCGCCGAAGAGAGAGAGGTGGCTTTGTACGATGACGATCCCGCTAAGGTCGTCAAAGTCGGGCTGACCGACCACCCCCATCTTCGCGAACAGGTTATTCGGCTTCTAAAGGAGTACAGAGACGTCTTCGCGTGGTCCCCATTGGATATGACAGGGGTATCACCCGATCTGATCACACATCGGCTAAAGATCGACCCCGAAGTGCGACCGATCAAGCAAAAGCAGCGCTCCTTTGCAGCGGAGCGGAATCAGGTCATAAAGACCGAAGTGACCCAACTGCTGGATGCTGGGATTCTATTCGAAGTCACTTACCCGACCTGGATAGCAAACCCGGTAATGGTCAAGAAGGCTGGGGGAGGATGGCGCATGTGCATCGATTATACCGATCTCAACAAGCACTGCCCTAAGGACTGTTACCCTCTGCCCGATATCGACAAAAAAGTGGACTCACTGGTCGGTCATAGGATATTCAGCTTCCTGGATCTGTATAAGGGATACCACCAAGTCCTAATGGATGCCGAAGACGCGGCTAAGACAGCATTCATTACGGACTTTGGCATCTTTGCTTATCGCAAAATGCCATTTGGGTTGAAGAATGCAGGAGCTACCTACCAGAGGATGGTAGATAAAATATTTAAAGAGCATATCGGAAAGGAAGTGGAGGTCTATGTCGATGACATAGTGGTGAAGAGTAAGGAAGAGAGCACAAGTGTGGCCGATCTCCGAACTGTGCTCTCCATTCTTCGCAAGGTCAATCTGAAACTTAATCCCCAAAAATGTACCTTTGCTGTGACATCGGGGAAGTTTTTAGGTTGTTGGATTACCCAGGAAGGGCTGAGGGCGAATCCATCAAAAGTTAAGGCCGTGTTAGACATGAAGAATCCAAAGTCGATCAACGAAGTGCACAGACTTACAGGGTGTCTCGCCGCACTGAGTAGATTCCTATCTAAAGCCGCGGAGAAGCAGTTGCCCTTCTTCAAAATCTTAAAGAAAGCACCCCAATTTGATTGGAGTTCGGAGCATCACCACGCCCTACACCAGCTAAGGGAGTATCTCAAGGATCTACCGACCTTGTCAGTACCGAAGGAGAGAGAGGTGCTATTTCTATACTTGGCTACTTCTGAAGAAGCAATTAGTGCAGTGCTCGTGCGAGAAGAGGCAGGTCGCCAGTTACCAGTTTATTTCATAAGCCGGTCATTAAAAGGGCCCGAAGTGAGATATCAGCCGTTAGAAAAGCTAGCCTTAGCACTTGTCAACGCTGCTCGGCGATTGCGCCCCTATTTTCACGCGCACCCGATCCAAGTCCGAACAGATTCCCCACTTCGGCAGGTGCTGACGAAGCCAGAAGCATCAGGACGGATAGCAAAGTGGGCAATAGAACTGGGGGAGCATGACATCTCTTATGTTCCCCGACAAGCCATCAAGGGGCAAGCCTTGGCGGATTTCTTGGTTGAAACCTCGATATCCGAAGTCCCAACCCCGATACCAGTGCCAGATCGCACAACGGTGGGAGAGCCTCAAGACTGTTGGCACATGTACGTGGATGGGGCATCAGGAAAAGCGGGAAGCGGTGCTGGTATCCTTCTCATCAGCCCGGAAAAGAAAGAGATCACCTATTCACTCCGCTTTCAGTTCGCAACTACCAACAACGAGGTAGAGTACGAAGCTCTGCTAGCCGGACTCAGAATAGCCGCGGATCTGAAGATCACGGCCATAAAGGTACACAGCGATTCCCAGGTAGTCGTGAATCATATGCTAGGAAAGTATGAAGCAAAGGGAGAAAGAATGAAGAAATATTTGGCTAAGGCACGGGGCATGCAGGGGGTTTTTCAGTACTTCCAGCTCGAGCGAATCCCCCGGACTCAGAATTCCCGAGCTGACGTTCTCAGCAAATTGGCAGCGGCACCTGGCACTTCACCAGTGGAAGATGTAAAGCATAGAAGCATTGACGAAGCCGAGGTTAACGATCTGAACGATGAGTCACAGCCGACGTGGATGACGCCCATTCTAGCCTACCTGGAGAGAGGGGAGCTGCCTGAAGATAAGGCAGAGGCTAGAAGGATATTGTTGAAGTCATTGAGATATACTGTTCTGGACAATGTCCTTTACAAGAAGTCATACCTTCAACCCTTACTCAAGTGCGTCGGACCGACCTCAGCAGACTACGTCATGCGAGAAATGCATGAAGGGGCATGTGGAAGTCACATCGGACCTCGAGCGTTAGCAAAGAAAATTATGAGATGGGGATACTTTTGGCCCTCGATGCTCAAGGATTGCACCGAACTCGTGCAGAGGTGCGAGAAGTGTCAGTTACATGCAAATGTAACAAGGATACCACAAACCGAGCTGACTGCGATGCAGAGTCCTTGGCCGTTCGCGCAGTGGGGGATAGATATAGTAGGCCCATTCGATAAAGCACCAGGTCAGTTGCGACACCTCATAGTTGCAATTGATTACTTTACGAAGTGGGTGGAAGCAGAACCCCTATCCGCGATCACAAGCAAAAACGCCCGGAACTTTGTATGGAAGAACATAGTGTGCCGATTCGGCATACCTCATGTCCTCGTATCTGATAATGGGACACAGTTCACGGACAGGGTTTTTAGGGAATGGTGTGACGAGCTGCAGATTAAACAACATTTCACATCGGTAGCCCACCCTCAAGCAAATGGTCAAGCCGAAGTGACGAACCGAACTCTCGTCAAAGGTCTCAAAACCCGACTAGAGAAAGCTAAAGGGTTATGGGTAGAAAACCTTCCGAACGTTCTATGGTCCTACAGAACAACGCCGCGAACAGCAAATGGCGAAACACCGTATAGTCTAGCATACGGAACAGAAGCTGTAATCCCGGTCGAGATCGGACTCCCCAGCCCGCGCACGACCCATTTCGTAGCCGAAGTTAATGATGAGAACCGGCGTACGGACCTCGATCTGCTAGAGGAAAAGAGGGATACAACTTACATAAGAGAGGCCCGATACAAACAACTCATAGCCCGATATTACAATCGGCGAGTTCGGGATCGGCAGTATTGTGTAGGGGACTTAGTTCTCCGAAACAATGAGGTCAGCAAGGCTTGTAAGCTCGGCAAGCTGGAGGCCACATGGGAAGGCCCATACCGAGTAGACGAGGTCCTTGGTAAAGGCGCCTATAGGCTTTCCACACTGTCCGGGGAGCCCATACAACGACCTTGGAATATAATCCATCTGAAGAGGTATTATGCATAGATGAGGAGTATCATATAGAGTAGCTCGGTCATTTTAGTCTTTTGTCAGTTCGGTCTTATTCAGTTCAGTTCAATGTTCAGTCAGGTCTTGTCTTTTAAAAACTACTTTCAGTAATGAAGTTTGAGATTTCATTTCTATCTTTTATTGTGTTCACACCACATTGCATTACTCCACTTATATGCATGTTGCCTCTACCTCCAACACTATCCTGACGAGGACAAGTGTTAGTAAAGTAAAATCGTACGAACCAGGGGACCACCCCTACCGACTTAGTCGGCAGAACAGGAACCCGACCTGACCCAAGTGTCACCTTGGCAGTGGATAATAGGCTATACGCCATCCCGAACCAAGGGAAGACCCAAGCGTCACATCGGAAGCAGAAGTTAGGCTCCCAAGCCACTTCGGAAGACTCGAATATGACCACATCAGTTCGAAAACGAAAAAAAGCAGAAATGCGATTCGAAACAGGCAATAAGACAATAGTTACACTAACAGAGTTTATACAAAATGTGTTTATTATTTTGCAGAATTTTACAAGTCACGTGTTAGAAGGCCCGCCCTCATCTGGCCTCTTACTACAATTAAAGTAACTAGCCCAACCGCTAGTCGGCGGGTTCATCAAAAAGTCAATATTTATATCTTCCTTTTTTCGGGAGCTTTGTCCCGAACTGCGACCACCACCGCGCCCACCACCGCCTGACATCCCAGTTCGGCTTGAAACAGACCGGGAAGAACTTCGACCTCGGGGGACTATCGGAGCTCGGAAATTCCCATCCCCTCGGTTCGGTATCGGTCTGCGGTTCTGAACAGGCATCAGCATGTCCAACCGGTCCTTAACCAGACGAGATGGAACAGTAGGACTCAGGGCGCGGAACCGGGGAGCATGTTGCTTACTAGGCTGAACGTCGGGGTACCGGTCAAGCCACTTCTTCATTATTGGGTGGCGAGATAGTACCAACGGGAATAAGTTCGTCAAGTAGCGCAGCTCGGATATATAGTCAGCAACTTCCCATGAATCCGAACCACGATTCTGGACCTCCCGAACGACCCCCCGCACAGCCTCGAACGCATCAGCTTCGACTTCGGATATCGTCTTGCCGCCGAGCTCGTGGATAACCCTTTCGTATTCGGCATGCTCGTCTGCAATCCTCTTGGCATCCGCATAATCTTCTTTTAATTGCAAATATCGAGCTTCGTTGGAATCAGCCGTGATTTGCAGAGCGTTATATTTGGCGTCAAATTCGTTTCGGAGGTGTTCAGCAAGTTTGTCAAGGCGACCGATCTCACCATCCTTAAGATCAATAAGGATTTTCAGACGCTTTATTTCGTTTATCAACGCAGTCTTATCTGTATCGGATTCGTTCAACAGAAAGTAAGAGAAAAGTAAGCAAAGAACCGAGTTTTCATTCATAAGAAAAGTGAATACATTTTACAAGTTCAGTACGGACATCAGCAAAAAAAAAAAAAACAAGGGGGGGGAAGGGATCAACTGACCCCGCCCGTAGGTTCGGCGGTTGTGTTCTCGGTCCGCGCCTCGGCATCAGCATCCTCCAAATCTTCAACTTCCAGCACGGGGGGCGGTGTATTTGGGGACAGCGGGCGCGTCGCCAGTTCTTCGCGGAAAGGGATGCACGCTTCTTCAAAATCGGCATCCCTGTCGAACTGACAGGCCTGGATATCGGCAGCCGTCAGCAAGGCTTGCCCTTCCGCCAGATACCCCACGACGGGGAATGGAGAGGCCTTCTTCAAAAGTTGCCGAAAGTATATGCGAAGCACCTCTTCGTCCTCGACAGGCTCATACCCGAACTCCCCCTTGTCGAGATCGGGAAATTTGGCGGCCGCCCGATCAAGCACTTCGGCCACCGCCCGTTTCTCAATCGTCTTGGTCAGAGACGACACCAGTTTACCAAAACCCTTGCTAAATATTATTCTTTCAGCAAGGGCATGGAAAACGTCGCCCTGGGCGGCGGCGATCTCGGCCTCCCGAACTCGGGCGGCTACAGCCTCTTCCTCGCTCTTCGCCACTTTCTCCTTGGTGGCGTTGAGTTCGGCAGAGAGACGGTCGACCTGCTCCTGCAGTACGGCTTCCCGAGCTGTAGCCTCGGCGAACGCCTTTGAAAGCTTGGCCTTGTCACTGGCCAAGACCTTGTTCTTCTCCGCAATACGGTGGTACTTCGCCACCGACCCTTTAAGGAGGCTCCTGACCGCGCTATTCACACGGTCGTACTCCTCAAGAGTAGGATCCACACCCTGCATTGGATTACTACCATCAGTCAAAAAAAAAAAAAAAAAAAAAGGGGGAAGGCCAACTGAGATCCGAAAGAGTTGAATTTACCGCTGGGAATACCGGGGCAGAAGTGCGAACCTCAACCAGCTCGGATTCGGACGATGCCGAACCCATAACCAACTTTCTCGAAGCCGCCGCGTCAACCTCCTCAGCGGCTACGGCAACATTACCCCGACCTCGGGGGGTAGGAATACCGGACCGAGTCTGTTCGGAAGACTCGGTCGCCTGCCTCTTCTGCCCGGACGGGGAGCTAGTGGACTCACCCCTCCTCTTCTGCGAGATCGGCTTCTTACCCCTCACCAAATCCACTGCAAGCAAAAAGAACGTTAGTACCGATGTCAAACAGAAAAGTACATAAACTGTAAGGGAAGGGACCTCACCCCTCCCCGGATCCACCGAAGTGGAAGGTTCATCGGGGCTCGGTACCGCCGTCCTGAGAGCGGCAAGCGACATCGGCATTTTGCCCAAACTGGCAAAACGCCCCACCACTTTGCCGAAATTTTTTGGCTTTGGCAGCAATACGACCGAACCGGAGTGCCACCCGAACTCAGTGGCACCCTCGAACTGGCAGTAAAAAAACTTCTTCTGCCAGTCCTGCACTTTCGAGGGAACCTGGACAGAAAACCCCTTCTGCCGATATGAGGAGTAGTACCACCCTTCCGTCCTAGACTTAAATGACACCATCCTGCCTAGGGTGTCTATCGAAAAAGGGATACCCAATCGAGAGCAAGCTATACCCATCCCGGTTATTTGGCTAATGCTGTTCGGGGTTATTTGGGCAGGAGAGAGACCGAAGACACGGTAAATGTCGGCATAAATGGCCGGGAATGGTACACACAGACCGGCCTTAAAATGGTCCTCGTAGACAGTGACACTTCCACGAGGGGGACGATAAGCCCTATCGTAAGCGTTCGGCCGGAGAAGAAGGACAGAAGGGGGAAATTCGAATTTAACGGCAAGATCGTAGAGGGTGGAGGTAGAAATGGTGGATTCTAGATCCCCCACGCTCCCAGCTACTCCGGGAGCCTCGGGAAATTCGACTTCGTGCCCGTACGGCTCCTTACAGTCGGACCGTACGCAGGCACGCCTACTTTCCGGGAAATAAACCGGAAGAGAGTTCGACGAAGAGGCGGCGGCGACTTCTTCCGTCGCCGCGGGAGAATGAACAGGGGGAGAGTGAGACGGAGAATGCGAAAGAACTGGAGATTCGACCTCCCGAGCGGACGAATCGGAGGAGAACGTAGGAAACGAAATAGATGAAGACATAACTTACTTGTGTGAAGTTCTTGGCAATCGATGAAGAGAAACCGTTTGGAGGAGAAGAACAGCAAAGGAAATTGCAGATTTAGGGTTTTCAGTTTTTGAAAATGAAAGTAGAATGATTATTTTTACAATCATAAGGCATTAAAGGGGGAAGGAATTAACGCGTATTCAATACCTCATTCAATGCGACGACGTTTCACAAAACGTCCAATCGGCCCTTTATCGGTACCCCAAGCGTCGCATTAAATGCGGCTGACAACTTTAACTTTGGGTGGGAGACGAGCTCGGTATGACCGACCTCCAAACACACGCAGTTCGGAGGGGTACCAAGATCAGTTCGGCTACCCTCACACAGTTCAGAGGGGGTACCAAGATCAGTTCGGCATCCCTCACACAGTTCAGAGGGGGTACCAAGATCAGTTCGGCATCCCTCACACAGTTCAGAGGGGGTACCAAGATCAGTTCGGCTTCCCTCACACAGTTCAGAGGGGGTACCAAGATCAGTTCGGCTACCCTCACACAGTTCAGAGGGGGTACCAAGATCAGTTCGGACTTCCTCACACATTTCAGAGGGGGTACCAAGATCAGTTCGGACTTCCTCATACATTTCAGAGGGGGTACCAAGATCAGTTCGGCCTTCCTCAAAAATTTAAGAGGGGGTACCAAGCTCAGCTCGGCCCTCCTCACACATTGCAACAATACCAAGTCCAGTTCAGCCTTCCTCATAACCTTCAAGGGGGTACGCAAGTTCACTTAGGCCCTTCTCACAAGTTCAAAACAACAGGGACAAGCATCAACTCCATCACCCCACTCTTTTTGGGGGGGGATGTGATAGGAAGTGGCCCATCTCCCTAGGCCCAAAGGCCCAACACCTAACGACAGGCCCAGATCGGTGGAGGCCCAACAGGCCCAGATCGGTGAAGGCCCAGCAAGCCCAGAACGGCAAGCCCAACTCACACAGGCCCAGGGAGTCGAGCCCAAAAACCTGAGCGTGGGGTGATGGAGAAGAATCCGGGGCTGGAGAAACCACCCACACCTCCACGTCTCACATCCACAACCGCTATGAACACCACCTATAAATAGGAGATTTGATTGTATTATGTACACTTACGCTCTTTCGAATACAAAAACATACTCTTTTCCTCCCCGTGGACGTAGATCGCACCGATCGAACCACGTAAATCTCTTGTCTCTTTTTACTTTCGCACATAACTTACATACGAACTTGGGCCGCGAATCGAAGGTTCATCAAAAGCTATTTTAAAACTCATCAATAAAATTCTCGAAAACGCTTGGGACAAATGTTAAAAAGAAATGTAACAACTCCAAAAGGACGGAGGGAGTATTTTTTTTGCAATGTATATGCGTAAATGAATAAAAAAAATATAGCATAATATGAAGAGAAAAAAATATGAAGAATAATACATCATTTCACGCCGGAGATGTGTTGACGGAATGCATATAACGCCGGTGAAGAATTTACCGGCGTTATATGCATTCCGGCAACACATCTCCGGCGTGAAATGTCGTGACATGTAGAATAAGTTATTTTGTTGAGTGATGCTATTTGGCCATAATGTGGCCGGCCATAATTTAGCTTTTTTTATTTTTTTTAGTATCAAATAATTTATATATTTTTGCCAAACTTTTATAGATTATAAAAAACTCAAAAAGCGATACTCCATATTTTTTACGTATTTTTTAAAATTAATCCTTTAATTATTTGATAATTTTTACTATTTTAAAGGATTTATTACCTTTTTATCTAGAAAAAAAGAGAAAAATATGTAATTTTTGGGGAAAAAATATTTTTAAATTAAAATATTAAACTAATAAATTATAGTTATCATTTACAATTTTTAAAATTACGTATATTATGAAAAATATCGTTGTGTGGCCGGCCACATTATGGCCAAATAGCATTATTGTATTTTGTTTCATATAGTATACTATATAGTTTCATGTATGATTTATTTGAAATGTATGAATTATTTTAAGAGAATTAATGATATTTTTTTGTATATTAAAAGTTGTTTCATATTTGTACGTTGTATGTGAGTGAATTAAACCAAACTTTCGCATATTAGGAAACTGGTTCATTTCACGCTGGAGATATGTTGCCGGAATTCATATAACGCTGGGAAATTCTTCACAAGCGTTATATTCATTCCGTCAACACATCTCCTTCGTGAAATCTTGTGACATGTAGAATAATTTATTTTGTTTCATTTAGTATACTATATAGTTTCATGTAATGATTTATTTGAAATCTATGAATTATTTGTAGAGAATGAATGCTTTTTTTTTTTTTTGTATATTAAAAGTTCATTTCATATTTGTACGTTGTATGTGAGTGAATTAAACCAAACTTTAGCATATTAGGAAACGGTTGATTTCACGCTGGAGATATGTTGCCGGAATTCATATAACGCCGGTGTAGAAATTTCAGGCGTTATATGCATTCCGGAGACACATCTCCGGCGTGAAATCAACTGAGATGTAGAATAAGTAATTTTGTTTCATATAGTATACTATATAGTTTCGTTTAATGATTTATTTGAAGTCTATGAATTATTTAAAGAGAATTAATGATATTTTTATGTTGTAGATGGACGTAAAGATCAAAGCCTATTACGGAGGTGAATGGAATGGAAGAAGGTACAAGGATGGCAACGAGGTCGATTTTTTGTGGGCCGAAAGTGATCTCACATATTATGGTTTGAGATACGAGGTAGCTCGGAATTGCTACCTGGTCGGTAGGGATTTCGATATGTTCTATTTTTCGCTATCCGAGAGCACAGGACGTACTCGGAAATCGAGGTTGCAGTCGAACGAGCAAGTGGTCGAGCTATGCACTAAGCACCTTAGCCCAGAAGTGTATGTGATTATAAAAACGGAGGCTCGTCGTCTTCACAAGTCGGTGCTTCTTCTTCACATGTCGGGGCTTCGTCTTCACACGTCGGTGGTTCTTCTTCGTAGATCCCTCAATTCGACCCGTCGTACCAGGAACCGTCTTCGTTCGAATTTGGCAGCACATATGGCAACACGGAGAATTTATATTCACAGCTTGATCATATCATAGAGAACATCAATTCCACAGATTGGGATGAACAGGTGTATCAAGTCCACAACCTCGGAGGCAGTTCGTCTCATTGTCGCGCAGATGCTCGTGACGATCAAATACCCGACCTGAATTATACATTAGGAAGGGATGAGCAGGAGGATCCGAACGAAGATGATGTCTTGCGCGACGACGATGATGATGAGGATCCTTATGAGCCATCGCTAGACGTCTCCACCGAGGACAGCGATCAGTCGAACGCGTGGGATGAAGGTAGGCAAATTCCCAGGGCCCTAATGGCCGAGTGGACTGCTTGGATAGCTGAAGAAGGCGGGTTCAACAGACTGTTGGCTATGATGTTTCCAGACCTGCACGGTAGGAGCCAACCACCTCTGGATACTGATACGGAGCACATGAGGAATTGGTTAGTGCCGGTGGCCCCACTTCAGCCTACAGAATCTGCAGCGTTCAACGAGGAAGACCGGCATATCGTTGATCTGCGGCGTGGTGCATATTTCAAATGCAAGGAGGATATTTATACCGCCGTCGGTTTGTGGCAGATGGAGAGTAGAAAAAATTTCTACCCCAGGTGGTCGGATACGACGAGGCTGGTCTTTAGATGCACGTCGGACAAAAAATGCCGATTCAACATTCGTGCTATAAGCGAGGGCGGGAACTGGGTCATTTCCGTGTTTGCACCCGAACACTCATGCCGGCCCAATACTGGGACAGTCGAAAGAAAGAAGGTCCGTTCTAAAGTTATCGCGGCGTACTTTGCGAAGAGGATCCTACGCGACTCCGCGATAATGAAGCCTAGGATCATTGAAAACGAGTTGCTCACGTCGTTCGGCATTAAGGCGAGTTACGACGTCTGCTTGAGAGCGAGAAATCAGGCCGTGGAGATTATCTACGGGAAACACAAAGAGTCGTTCCAAGATCTGCCCGCCTACCTCCATGCTCTCGAGACTTCCAACGCTGGCACAGTCACCGATCTCGACATAGACGAGGAGTGCCAATTTCGAGGGGTGTTCGTTGCCCTCGCTGCCTCTATAGCGGCGTTCAAATACGGGTATATCAGGCCGGTTATATCCGTCGACGCCACGCACTTGAAGGGCAAGAACAGCGGCGTCATGTTCGTAGCTGTATCGAAGGATGCGAACGAGCAACTATTTCCCTTGGCATATGGCGTAGGGCCTAAAGAGAATCACTATTGTTGGACTTGGTTCATGAGGGGTCTGAGGAGGGCTTACGGGAACTTGACTGACATGCTGATTGTCTCTGATCAGCACGATTCGATTGAGTATGCCATAGCTCAAGTTTTTCCGGAGGCTCACCATGGGTTGTGTTACTACCACCTGAGTCAGCACATGACGTACGGAATGGTTATCGGTGCCATGTTCCAAAAAGCTGCGTACACGTACGATCGGAGAGAATTCCACAACATCATGGCATCGATGCTCAACACCAACCCCGCGGCGTACCAGAAGGCTATGGACAACGGACCCGCTAGGTGGGCTCGCAGCATGTGCCCCGTTCGCCGGTTCAGTACCCTGACCTCGAATGCCGCAGAGTCTTTCAACAATTCCCTCCTCTGGGCACGTCGATTGCCTATAGTTGCTTGCCTCGATGCTGCGAAGCTCGTTATTGAAAAGTGGTTCGATGAGAGAAGACTCAAGTGTCGCAACGACACCCACCCCGTATGTGAAGAGGCGTGGAGAAAGATCGGAGTCCAGCTGGAACGATCGCATAGGTACAAGGTCACACGGGTCAGCCTCGACGTGCCGCATTTCAGAGTGCAGACACTAGACAACGTATACCACGTGGATTTGAAGAACATGTTGTGTGACTGCAACAGATGGCAATTCGATTGCATACTGTGTGCACACTCGATCGCAGCAATGATGTAAGTTATATTTTTTTAACTCAATTATTCAATATTTCGTTTACGACTGACATTTATTTATATCAACAGGGAAAACGGCCAGGCGGTAGATCAGTACATTGCGCACTACTACAGGAGGGAGACCTATGCCAAGATTTACAACCGTCAAATATTTCCAGTTCCCAAAAAAGAAGATTGGACGATGCCGAGGGCCTACGTCGGTGTACAAATTCTACCCAATCCGTACGAATGGCAACCAGGGAGACCATCGGAACGTAGACGGAGGGGGGCACAAGAAAGGACAATCAGGCGTGCCCCTCGCAGATGTCGTCGATGCGGCGAACAACACGGTGCAAGGCAACCCTGTGCTGACCAGTACGATTGAGTGCACCTCGGAGTGGATTGTTTAATTGATGGTTATTCAATGTTTTTGTGGGTTGTTTTAAGCCTTAAGTGATATTAACAAAATTATTTATCATAATAATAAAAAATCACCATTAATGATGCATGCCAAAAATCACGCCGGAGACATCACGCCGGAGACGAAATAACGCCGGGTTTATACACTGCCGGCGTTATTTAATTTACGGCGAGAGTTGTCCGGCGTGAATTTTAAATATAACTCTATTTGTTTTTCCTTTTCTTAAAACTCGTTTAAAATTTTAAATATAGTGTAAATGAGTGGCACGATTATTCATCTTAGTTCTAATCATTTACGATTATTGAATTCAATTCTAAACGTGCAATCGAATGACAAAATATAGCAAAATATTCAAATCCACGTCAATTCCAAGTCATACGAATGAAATCAACCAGTGTTCGAATAACCAAAAATTCTATAGGCATACAACCTCCTATACTTGCAACAGTTGTTCGTTGCGGCCTGTACGGAGGGAGTCCCGCTGAATTGCTTCTCCACGTTCAAGCAAGTAACCACCGCACTGCACCATGGATGTTGACTCTTGATTAGATACTCTGGTTTCTTATAGACCAATTTAAAGCCCATATCTTCAGGTTCTGGTTTAGGGATCTGATAGACGTTATGTTCGTAATAACCGCCGACCATTAACCAATAAGGCATCAGAACAATCAAGGGTCCTAAATCCTGTTTCACAATCAGCTTAGTTGCGCCGTCCATGCTAGAAAACAATGGATCCATCACCACAATCTGCTTCAACCTTGGCCACACATGAACCGCAATATAACGACCTCCGGAAACAACCCACGGCAAAATAACCTAAACAGTTTTTAACGAGACATAATTTATTATAGGATCAAGATATTATTCAAACTCGTAGTAATGACACTAATTGTTTTGTACGTACCGATTCTGCGTTCCACCAGTTCGTTGTTTCGTATGTCGGATTTATGTTACGAGGCAAGTTGGATAAGTATTCCGTTGGATTCAAATTTTCCACTATCCAATCGTGCTTTTCCCGTTTAGTGTTATACTTCGACTGCAGAACTTCACCGTGCATAATGCGTTCGTATGCAGCCTTCAGATCCAACTAAAAACACGAATAACACACGAAAACATTTAATTGGTGATGCATAAGTAACACTTTAATATCTTAAAACAGAAACTAGATACACGTGAAACCGAATATGAAGCGAGGTGTACTCTTAACCGAAAATACTCGGACTCATACTCCCACGGGGTCGGCTGGATATTGCCGACCGGCCACTGAGCATCGTCGACAAGCGTGAAGAACTGATCATCAGTCATATCCTCCCGCGGGCTCTTCGCGAACTTCCATCTCAGAAACCTGGGGGATGCATGCTAATCTGTAAGGACTCCACAGTATGCACTAATACCTCCAATCACCTCATATCCCCATACTATCAAGGCCCAGGCCGGCCCTTAAAAGTGGTATCTGGTGGAGTCAAGGGCGTGTTCGACGTAATACCGAAGGGTGAGGAAACTGTATGCGCCCCAAGGAAACCGGTTGAACTGCTCCGGATCATCGGCAAGACGCCACAACCAGGCGAAAGGGGCATTTTTAATGTCGTGCCCGAGAACGAAGGTATTGGCAATCAACAGATTTGCCAGTGAGAGTAGAGTATCATGATCGTTCTGAAACCGGCGGGCATCCGTGTTGATCATACCCAACAGTTCCCTACCCCTAGTCAAATCCTTGCGACACACCCTACGGTAGAGTCGGGACTCCTGCGCATTCAAATGCTCGTTCGGATCCCACGAGCTCTCGCCAAAATTCAATCCAGTCACCAGGGCAAAGTCTTGGACAGTAAGTTCAATCAATTGTCCTTTCAAATTGAAGAACATGCCTCCCTGTGTCTGAACAGCTCGACAGAGGATACTGTGCAGTACCTGGGCATACGACTGCCCCGGTCGCCACCCCAAGAAATTCCCGAAAGGCCCTTCCCTGAATCGACGAATCAGTGGTTCTCCCCCCGCAATCTGTAAAGCAGCCTCAATATCTTTCAGTAATGCAGGTCTATGGTAGGTGTTCAACGTCTTGACCTTCTTGTTATAATTCTTCGGTCGACGTAGCTCAATAACGTCGGCCACCAAAGCCTGATTAAAAAAAAATATATATATATTATTAATATAATTAAACACAAAACCGTATACATACGAACATAAATTAAATACAACCGAAAGCAGGAAAGGGTGAAAATCACAATATCATACAATGCAACACATTTCACGCCGGACAAAACCTGCCGGAGAACAAATAACGCCGGGTATAAATAACGCCGGCGTGATTTCGTTATCCGGCGACTTTCTCCGGCGTGATTTTTTCAGTGATGTTTATCTTATTTTTTCCTACTCAAGTATGTATATACATATTTTTAAAAATTCTAATTATAATTTTTTAATAAACAATTTTAAAAAGCATATATACTACATTATTAGATGCACAAATAATGGAATTAGGGCATTTATAACTATAAAAAATTACAATTAAAATTCATAATAATGTTTTAACACATATTTTGAACATTACAAAATAAATCACTCTAGACATTTGTTGCCGGAATCGAAATCACGCCCGTTACGTTTAATGACGGCGTTATTTATTTTCCGGCGACATGTCTCCGGAGTGATTTCCTTCCTAGTGTTAATCTTATTTTTTCCTACTCAATTATGTATACAAATATTTAAAAAAATTCTAATTATAATTTTTTTATAAATAATTTTAAAAAACATATATACTACATTATTAGATGCACAAATAATGGAGTTAGGGCATGTATAAATATAACTATAAAAAATTACAATTAAAATTCATAATAATGTTTTTAAACATATTTTGAACATTACAAAATAAATCACTCTAGACATATGTTGCCGGAATCGAAATCACGCCCGTTACGTTTAATTCCGGCGTTATTTATTTTCCGGCGACATGTCTCCGGAGTGATTTCCTTCCTAGTGTTAATCTTATTTTTTCCTACTCAATGATGTATACAAATATTTAAAAAAATTCTAATTATAATTTTTTTATAACAATTTTAAAAAACATATATACTACATTATTAGATGCACAAATAATGGAGTTAGGGCATGTATAACTATAAAAAATTACAATTAAAATTCATAATAATGTTTAAACACATATTTTGAACATTAAAAAATAAATCACTCTAGACATATGTTGCCGGAATAGAAATCGCGCCCGTGACGTTTAACGCCGGCGTTATTTGTTTTCCGGCGACATGTCTCCGGAGTGATTTTCGAAATTATATTTGAGTAATTTGAACATACCATTTTTGTTAGTTACGAAATTCGTTCTACTCTCCGACTTCGTCTCCGGCTTTGTCTCCGGTGTGAAGACTATTTTCTCCGGCCTCGTTCCGGTCTACAAACCTTTCAAATAATATATTATGAATTAATTAGCAAATAATTATCATATTTGAATAATTCGAATTTAAATTTTAATTCACAAATATTTGAAAATATTACAAAATTTTCAATGCCAATTTGAATCTAACATATAATATAAAGCTTATAAATTTAAATTACATATACCATAAAACGTAAAAAAAAAATTTGGATTTGTGGCCGGATTTCACGCCGGAGATTCTTCGCCGGAAGACATATAACGCCGTCGTGATATATACCGGCGTGATATGGATTCCGTCGAAGAATCTCCGGCGTGAAATCCGGCCACAAATCCAATTTTTTTTTTTTTACTTCGTCTTATGTACTTAGTTCGTATTACCTACGTGTTTTCGAGCGTCGACGGGATCCAAACTCTTCTCAGGTGTCGGAACGGTTTGCCGGCGCGGTGGCTGCTTTTTTTGCCGGAAAGAGAGGGGGGTTGAGAGAGAGACAGAGACGGAGAGAGAGAGAGAGAGAGAGAGAGCGAATTGCCGGATTGCCGGAGTAGCAATTCCGGCCGGTGGGGGTTGAGAGAGAGAGCTGTGAGAGAGAGAGAGAGAGAGAGAGAGAGAGAGAGAGAGAGAGAGAGAGAGAGAGAGAGAGAGGGGGTTGTGATGGGAGTTTGCTCCTGTTGTTGGCGTTAAATGGGTCTGCTTGGGGAGGGGGCAGCGTGTTAATAGGGGGAGGGAATCAATTTTTTTTTTTTTTTTTGTAACGTTGGTTGGCGTTAAATGGGTGGGGGGGAGCCGAGCGTGTTCAACGGAATGTGGGGGAATCAATTTTGCTCCCAATTACTTTTGTCTTTTAGTGGTTAGAATTGGGAATCTTCCCAAATTTTGAGATAAAAAGTGACCAACATAAAATACAATACATATTTAGTCGATTTTTTATTTAAAAAAAAAAAAGTGGGACCCACCATAATAAAAAATACAAAGTGGTAGTTTGTACATGCTTTTTCACAAAGGGGTATTTTTTACATAGTTATTTTCAAAAGGGGTATTAGAATTTTGCTCCCTTTATAAATGGTGATAAACAATTTACTTTTTGAAATATTTGATTTTCATAAATGTCTCCTACGTAGTGATTGAGTCATCCTGGGATAGAGGTAAGAGAGTTCAATTACCCTAACAACCTCTAGGGGTTGCAATTTGAAATATAAAAATCATGTCAAGTACATAAGGGTGAAGTTGAACATTTGTATGTAAATTGTATTTTTGGAAGTTTAATTGCTTAAATGTGTGAAACTGTAATAAGGACTTATTTGGTGAAGCTGAGAGAGTAATTGTAAATTGGCTTTTAGCTTATATTCTTGAAATATGAGAAAGTGGGAGATGATTCTGGGAAAATCTTGAGAAAACCTTAGGAAATTGGGGTGACACTTAAGTTTTGGTATGAGGTTTAGATTTGATAGACTTCTTTTCGAAACCTTTTCCCAAGACTTTATATACTAAGCTTGACGAAAGAGTGCACTATTAAAGAAATGGGGCATTGGGCGAATGGGGTGTGGGTTTGGAATTGGGCATGGAGAAGGGAATTATTTGGTAGAGAGACCGGTGCTTTCAATGCTTTAACTACTTTGATTAACAGGTTCATTTCAAGGGAAGATGTTCGAGGTGGTTGGAGGTGAAGAGGAAGTCCAAACGGAAGACATTCCACCAAAAGTACTTATTGTTTCACTAAAAAGTGTTTGTAATAGAACAAAATCCTATCGTAGCACTAGCAAGCAAAACCCTAAGTCGAATCTCGAAGGAAAACTTAACAGGGCAAATAACTGTGTAGTAAAAACAACCTAAAACTAAGAAAGCAAGTAAAGAATATTTTTGGATTTTTGGTTTTTAAATCCTAGGCAATAAAATAAATCAAAGCAATAAATCAAAGCAAGTAAATAATCTAATCTAGAAAGCAAGAAATAAATCGAACTAAATAACTAGAGAATTAAATTAAAAGAAATTAAACTACCTAGGCGAGAATCGAAACGAAAGCAATAACGAAAGCAATTAAAGAAACGAAAACGAATCTAAACATGAATAATTAAATCTAAAAATCTGGAAAAATAAATTTAACTCTAAGAATTTAAAAACGAAGAAAAAGAAACTTTTAAAACGAAAGAACAGAAACTTTGGAAAAACGAATCTAAATTACGAACTCAAGAACGAACAAATAGAATTAAACGAAGAACTAAAGAAATTAAATCTACGAAACTAAGAACGCAATTAATTAAATTAAAAGAAAGCAATAAATAACTTACGAATTAAAACAGGAACGAAGAACACGAACGAACGTAAAGAACTTGAATTAAAACTGAAGAATCTGATCCGGAACAAATCGAAAGCAATAAAAACTAAAACTAGAGTATTTGAAATTGAAAACAGAAGATAAAAGGTGTCTCTAATTCGTGCCTTAATGGCCTATATATATCATAAGGTACGAGTTCGATCCCAACAAGGAAACCAAAATAAAACTCGCGACAAGGAGCGAGCGCTCCAAAGAGTGGGAGCGGGTGCTCCAAACAGTTGCGTCTTTTTCCTTCTTAACTTTGACCAGGAGCGAGCGCTCCATACACTGGGCGTGGCCAATCCAAAGATGCTTCGCACTTCCCTCTTTAATATTGACAACAGGAGCGAGCGCTCCACATGAACGGAGTGAGCGCTCCAGATGACTCACAAAAATCCTTTCAAGTTTTGCTTCCTTTTTCATCATTTTCTCGTTCTTTCTCCTTCTCTCGACTTCCATGATCCCTAACAATCAAAATACTCAAAATACCCAAATCATAGCAACAAAGACACAAGATGACTCCAAAACGACACAAAAACGAATAACAAATAACGACTAAATTCTAACAAAATGACACTAAACACTTATGAAATCCAGCTTTCTTGCAACAACAATGGCGAGGTGATCAACAAGACGGAAAAGGCTTTGAGAGGTTATGGATGAGTTTTGCCCTTGCAATTGCAAATGCTATAACGATAGCGTGGAGATTGATGTGGAACTGATTACCAACAAAGGAAAATCTTCGTTCGTAGAAGAGTGATTCAAGGTGGAGATGAATCTAAATGTGCATTATGTGGTGAAGAAACGGAATCTGCTTCACATATGTTTTTGGAGTGTAAGTCGACACAAACCATATGACTAGGGATTTACAATTGGTGCAAAGTTTCATTGGCTCTTCATTTTCGGATTCATCTTTTTCTTCCAAAATCTAGGCATTCTCAAAGGGGCATTGGGAGAAAATTTTCTATTAGTGTATGGATTTTGGTGGTATGGTTATTTAGAAGTTGGAACTTAGAGACGATTGTCAATGGGATTAATCGTAGATTATGGAGTTGTTGTTGGATAAGGAATATGAGATCTGGTATTACATCGTACATGTATTGGCTACAAGATCATAGTTCTTTCTTTGTTGTTCATCTCCACAACAAATATTCCATTTATACTCTTTAGTCTACTCTAAAAAATGCGATCAAAAGAACATCTTCAACATATTGTTAGAAAATATTAAACTTCATGTCGTAATATTTATTCTCCCTTTATCCATGATATATGTGTAAGGAAACAGAGCAATTAGGGGTAAACATTCATGCGTCATCAAAATTGATATCCCCATCACTATTCAATTCCCAAAAGCCATCATTGCCACCATCACGTCCACCCTCATTGGTCTGGCCGTTCTCTTCACCATTATGATTTTCCTCTCCACACCATTTATTTTTTCTACCATTCATTGTAGACTTGGTCAGTTAGGACTTAGGACTATAAAACTTCATTTATGTCCACTTCTATACATATGAAGGTTGTAACTCAAAAGATTTGTCACGTTTGTCCATTCTCTGAACAAAAAAAAAAACTCAATTTTTATTATCTCTTCATATAAAATTTGTTTTTGATCTTATACATTGTGATAGTTGGGATCTCTTGAATCTTGTTACCGTTCATGGGTATAAATCTTTTGTGACCATAATTAATGATTGTTCTCGTTTTGTCGTTGATGTTATATGAATACTAAAGAAAAATAGTTCATCACGGCAGGAATTGGAAGATCTCCAAAAGCATTTTCTCATAATGATATAAATTATATGTCAATAGCAAAGTAGGAATATGAAACACTTGTAGTCAATCACACTCTAATCCATGTATAACGAATCTAATCAGTTTCATTCTCCCTGCATAGAGAGTTTAGGCAGTTCATCTAGCTTGAAAAATCACCATACTATTTTGGGGTTGATTCAACCGGCCCCTTAATGTTTTACGTAAGTATAATATTTTACGCTTTGTGTTATATGTCCTCATTACTCTAACCTCCTTTTGAAGTTACAAAAATCATTTGAATACATTATAGACATAGTTCTAACATAAAAATCCAAATTATACATTATAGACATAGCAACAAGTCTTGGTTTGACTATCACCACCTTTCCCCTAGACAAATGTTTAATTATGTATACCCATTCGCACGTAATAGGTTTCTTTCCTTGCGGTTAAGTTGTCAGTTCCCAAGTTTTAATGCTCTATAAACTGCAATTTCGTTGTTGATGCCCACATTTTAACCTCATTCTAACCTCATTGAAACTACTAGCTCTTTTAAATATGTTCCATTATAATTTGGTATAAAAACTGATCGATAAAGTTGTTTATGATGCATTGATCACATTACCTTCCTCATGTATTAAAGGATCCGCTCAAGAAATACACGATCACATCTTCTTCCGTAGACGTCCGAAAGTTAAAGTTGTGCCCCCGTAGGGCCATTCAATGTGCTAGAAAAAAGATTTCCATGTCTTTTCGATGGTGTTTTCTTATGTCATTAGTCACAAAGTTAGCCCAACCCATCTATATACATGTATAAAGTATAGGACCATGTGATGACAAAGTCACAAGTCGGGATAGGCTCTCAATTAAGATCAATCATTTTTTTAATTAGAAAGCTCATTAAAAGTTGCTTAAACAAAGCGTCACGCACAATCAAAGGTCTCTCGAGCCTTGAAAATATTCACAAATGTTATCGTTTTGTTTGTTTTGTACTTTCGCAGACAAATGATATCTTTGAAAATATGACATTGACGAAAGGGCAATGGACAGCAGAAGAGGTTAACTAGAATCCTCTCTAAAATTGAAAAATTGTCTGTTTGTATCAGCATCTTCCTTCTCATTTCCTTTCCTTTCGTCTGATGAACTGTCGAATGTCATTATGTCAGTGCACTACACTTTTAGATGCAGAACTATGTTTGAGAGAATTGGATGTCGGAAAAGCACATAGTATACGTGAATGCACACTCTTTCATTATTATGCTGATAAGACATGCCTGCATTCTTCATCTGAGACTGAATTATTATAAATATGTTGACACTGACCTTTTATTTCTGACAGGATGAAATTTTACGAAATGTTGTTCAATGCTTCAAAGGAAAAAACTGGAAAAAGATAGGTGGAGTTACGTTTCTCATTTATTACACATGACCCTGGAACTACCATTGAGCATAATGTATCTTTAGGGCCAGAAGAACACCATAACCGCGCAGGGCCGGAAGGACTCGTCCGAGGAAACGGGCTTCTCGATCCAGTTCTGCAACATCTCGGCCCGGCCCGAAGTTGCGGGCCCGACCTACCTCGGGCGGCCGTGGAAAATGTACTCGCCCACGGTGGTGATGCAGTCGTACATCAGCGAAGCGGTCCGGCCCGAAGGGTGGCTGGAGTGGAATGAGAATTTTGCCCTTGATACTTTGTACTACGCCGAGTATTTGAACTACGGGCCGGGCGCGGGCTTGGGGGCCCGGGTTGACTGGCCCGGTTACCATGTGATTCATTAAAAGTTGCTTAAAAAAAGCGTCAACACACAATTAAAGGTCTCTCGGGCATTGAAAATATTCAAAAATGTATTTTGTTTGTTTTGTACTTTCGCATACAAATGATATCTTTGAAAATATGACATTGACGAGAACTCGAGAATATGAGAAGTTAAATAGTCTGCTCATAAAGTAGCTCTTGATCGGGTGTAAAATTTTTGATGAATGTACAACTGATGTAAGTATGTTTTCACGCGATCTGCTTTGTAGTTTTTTTCTTTTCTTTTTTCACTTTTGTTTTTTAATTTTATCAACCGGAGGAATTATACAAGGTGTTTCCCCAGTGAAAAGGTGCTTGGAAGTACGCTAAAACACTAGTCATATTTTGCAAATGTCATTAAGTTTATTTACATATGCCGATGAAAATTTGTGATATACATTTGCATGACAGTGAAAACACAAAGACAAAAATCAAGGAATATGTGATAAGCGTGACTTTCTAAGCAAGACAAGGGGCGAGATAATATTTATTGTGCTCGTAACCATATTCTAATTTTTGACCAAATGTCTCTATGACATAATACTAATATTTACCGGTTTTACAGTCGTATAATTTCACCACATATTCTTAAGCCCGTATTAGAGGATGACCCAACGAGACCTTTAGGTTAAAGTTCAATTGGTCTAACTGGTTGATCCGAGGTTAATCAAATGGTTCGAGGTGTAACCAGTTTTATAATACAGTATAATTTACCCATAACAAATTCATTTTCTTTTTCTTTTTTTAGAAATAATAATTTTGTTATTTAAAAAAAGAGAAGTCTTAACAAAAGAGGATGAATTGCACACTAAAATGACACAAGTCCTAACATTATGTATTGTTATTTTGAATTGGGATACGTCTATTAGACTATCTTTATCAGCAACCCCAACCATCCAACCTTTACATTATTATATTAATTTATCTCTCTTATATTAATTCACTATTCATCCAACTTTTACCACCTTTATTTTTATAGGTCTATTCATGACCATTCCAATTATCCAACCACAACATTATATATATTATAATTTAATATAAATTTAATGATAATTTAATTATGTGTAATAATAATAATTACAAACAAATAAATAATAAAACAATTATCCACAAAAGTAAGAAACAAATATTACAATAGTTTTCTCAAAACAACACAAAAATTAGAGCAACTTAAACACAAAATTAAAATAAATAAATTACAAAAATATATGAAATACACATTTAATCATCATCACCTATTTTGGATCAAGTCAGTTTTGAGAGTGTTGTAGTTTTTTTCTCCTACAAAGTTTAAATGTGTAAATAATTATATCAAATTTGATCTCTATTTATTGAGAATTTTATTTTACGAATTATGGTATCTTTATAATTTAAAAAAAAAAAACTTTATACTTATACTAATGATATTATATATTTATTATAATATTCAATGCAATTTAAACACCCAATGAGATAATGCCATGTGTATGCATGGTGAATGTTAAATATATATATATTATTCGATCAACCTCTGGTTGCTGGTTGCCCTTCATCCAACCTCCAAAACATTTTTATTTTAATTTTCCATTTTTTTTAAATTGCAAGAGGTTGAGGTTGGGTATGAAAGGTCATTGATATTTGTAGTCTTACTACATCCACTTCTCATCTATTCTCAATCTCTCAAAGAACGATACTCCCTCTATCCAACTGAAGCTGTTAGGTTCTATATTCATATGTGAGGACGTAAAAACTTCGATGGAATGAATGTACATTAAACACACACTCACACACTCATCGAGTTATTGAAGGAACCGGATCGATGAAGACCGATTTATACCCTAAGCAATGTTCTAAAATACGCTAGGCGGCGGGCTGCCGACTAGCGTCTAGGCGGCTAGGCGGGCTTCTAGGCGGATTCTAGGCGGGCTAGGCGGATAAGAGTTATTTTATGTATTTTTACTATTATTTTTACATAATATCATATAATAAAAAATATATATCATTTACTAATATACTTTCATCTACTAATTTATGATTAATGGACAAGATTCAACAAATATAAATTATATAATAATATAATATGCTAATTAATAGTTCAAATTCTACAAATTTAGTAGTCTTTTACATAAATTTGCGCCCAGTCCGCCTAGCCCGCCCAGCCCCGCCTAGCCCCGCCTAGCTCCGCCCAGCCCCGCCTAGCTCCGCCTAGCCTAGGGCCGCCTAGAAGCGGCCGCCTAGCATAAAATCTAGGCGGCCGGGCACCGCCTAGCGCCTAGGCGCCGTCTAGGCGGCCGCCTAGGCTGATTTTTAGAACACTGACCCTAAGGAACTATTTTGGTTATCTAATTATCGATTCGTCCTATCATTCTTCTATGAATTAAAACGCGAAACATAGGGTGTTTCTAAATCGATTACCTTAAGCGTTTTTGAGAACTCGCTTTATGAATGAGACGGAGGGAGTATTTATTTTCTTGATAGGTATTTAGATTTTAAAATGAAGAAAAGGAGTTATCGAGATTCAAAATTTGCTAAAGAAAGTAAGAATTAAAGAAGATGGGCATAACTCAAACTAACCCCAAAACCCATACTTGATTACTTCAATTTAAACGAGGAAAACTAGGACGGCTAAAATTGTGTATAAAATATCGAATATTAGCTTCAACATGTAACAACTTGATAAGAGGAGAGCTACACGTAGAAGCAAACTTTCACTATAATCATAATATAATGAGCTACCAACAACCCTAAAACAATACAATAATCAAAAATCCAACTTGGAATTGCAGCTTCTCTTCTCTTCATTTTATTTTATTTTATAATTTTCTATAATAAAAAATAAAATAAAAACAAAGACTTTTTCCCCTTATTAACGGATAGATAGAGGGAAAGGGCGCCCCATTATAAAAGCTTTACTTTGACGGCGGCGTGTGCCTTTTCCTTTACACTAACAACGCATCATTTGTTTTCCTTTTCACGCCCATTTGTTTTACTCAAAGGTTGTCCTTTGCTTTTTTATTACCTATTCTATTTTCACATTGTCAACTCTCTTACCTTCTTCGCCTATGTGTGAGTGTGGAATACATGTTCAAACACATGTGTACATACAAAGATGACTTTGTTGTGTGGGTGTGTTTAGTCGAGCGCCCGAGACATCCGTTCTTCACCTTCGTGTGAGTGTGGAATATATGTATAAAGACGTGTGTACAAAGAAGACTTTGTTTCGTGTGTGTGTTTAGCCGAGCGCCGAGACTTCAGTGGCACGATCTTTAAAGACTTTATTAGTAGTAATGAAATTTTGCATTGCGAGAAAAGGCCACAAATCTGAAATGTACAAAATTCATCAACAAATTCAAACTCTATTTACATTTGACAGAAACAATCACCAGATCAAAAATCCCATATCCCTAGCCTTGGTGTTAATCAGAGGAATTCAAACCATCAAAACAAGAAAACACCAAACTTCAATAAACCACAACAAAGCCACACCCTTTTCCAAAATTCAAGGGCTCAAACCAAAAAAAATATGAAAAAACAAACAAATGATTCCTAAGACTCCAAGAAATTACATCAATCTCACTGTTAGCTACTAGCTCTACTCAACCTGTCACAGTCTTCTTCTTCTTCTTCGTCATCATCATAAATTCCATCGAAAAACGGGTCCTTGAGGAGGTCGGAAGCAGAGGGTCTAGCCCTCGGCTGGGCTAGACACTTTTCGATGAATGCTAGGACCTCCGGATCCTTAACCTTTTTCATGGCTTCAGGTCTGAGCCCGGATGTAACTTTTCTGTAGATCTTGGCAACGTTCTCACATTCGCTGTAGGGCACCTCTAGTGTCACCAGCTCGAGCAAGCACATGCCGAAGGAATATATATCTATCAGCTCCGTGTAGTCCTCATCGTACAGTTCAGGTGCCATGAATTCTGGTGTCCCTATCACTGAATGAGCCAAGTGACTTCTCCCTACTGAAACTGCCAATCCGAAATCACCGATTTTAACCTACATGAGTTAAATGAAAACAATCAAAACCATATCCCAAATTCTTGAACCTCTAACCAGGCATATAACAGAAGATCAATCTCCTTTTACAATATCAAGTCATGCTCCAACAATCATTGGTATAGCTGATATACTAAACCTATGAAAACTAGGGAAACGAAGAGGTTGAAAGGGGATTGATACCTGACCGATGTTGCCATTGATGAAGACATTGCTACAATTCAGATCCCTGTGGATGATACAAGGCTCGTGAGTGTGCAGATAGTCCAAGCCCTTGAGTATCTGCCTGGACCACTTCTTCAAAGCTTTCGTGGAAACGTGCTTGTGCTTCTTCCTGTACTCCCTCAGATTCCCAGAAGTGCAAACCTCCGTAATGAAATTCAGAGTATTCCTCTTCTCGTCCCGCCACACCGAGTACAACGAGATGATATTCTTATTCCTCAACTTGCGCAGCAGCCCAACCTCCGAATACAAACGATTGATCATCGACTCGTTATCACTGAAGTTGCGCAGCTTCACCAGGTTCCACGCCACCTCGATGCCTTCTTCCTGGTCAAAGGCTCTATACACTTTCTTCACAGCCCCCGACCCTAGAAGCTCGTCATACCGGCCGTAACGGCCGGTAGGATCAACCTCCACAAACGCTTCCTTATCATCCTCCCCCACATCGTTCCCCATACTAGGCATCTACAGCGAGAAAACGCACAATTCTCAGAATTCGGCATATTATCAAACAGTTTGAACTCATTCTTCCCAAATTCACAAAATTCACAAAATCCTAAATCCAATCGAACAAAACTCGCCCCCCGCACTCAATTCTCAGTCAAAAACCCCAGAAAAGTTCGATGAAAACCCTCCCATCGCTACGAAAGCTACATTCTCATGTATTAAAAAAAATCCGAACGGAATTTCACAAACTCAAATTCACGCGACACCGAAGCAGCGAAATCGACAAAGTAAAAAAGCGAAGAAGAATTAACCATACGTTATTGATCGGCAGATTAGGGTTCGGTCGCCGCCGGTCCCGGAAAAAGCCGCGGTGGTGGTGCTTGACCTCAACTGCTGAAACGAAGCTAAAGGCAAAAGTCTCAACTGCGAGGGCTGCTGTATTTATAGGTATTTGGGATTTTGTATTTTATTTTATTTTATTTTAATTTTGTATTTTATTTGTACTCGGTCTCGTAAATATAATGGAAATTAAATAATCAAAATTGAATTTTGTTGACTGCACACCTTATCGAATTCTATAGAATAAGATATTTGTTAGTTACACACGTGATGAGAATTAATAGGGTTTTGAGTAAATCTGAGTTTTTTTTCCTATTTCAATTCGGATCGTAGCAGTTTTAGACTAAAGAGCATGAATATGGATATTGGATAAAATAGGATGAATATAAAATTCAACATGTGTGAGAGAATAAATGAAATTGATTATAGTCCTTTTTGGGTAGAATCTTTAATAATTGATCATACAAAATAAAAGATAGCGTTAAGGGGTTAAAATTAACGTATCGGATATGAAATGTCTCAAGTTCGAGTCCCCGTAATGCGGAAAGATCTCATGTTCGAGAAGAAATATCCGCACATTAGAACGATGGAATTTTGAAAAACATAAAAGATACGATAAAAATAAATCGAAATAAAATAAAAATAATGGTCATTCTATTCAAGATTCATAATAAATTCCTTCTTTCAACTAAGTTAAATTTTAATTACGATCCATCTGTAGGTTTAAGTGGCACGACAAGATTTGGTGGAGTTTTCTTGTGACTATGTTGGTAGCCTGATGTTGATATTGTTGAGCGTTTATAGCTTGACTTCAAACAATGAATTGCTCGAAAAGAAGGGGTTCATAACTTAATCGTTGAGATGATCATCAAAGTCTTGCCCGAGCAATTCATCTGATCAATATCATCTCACCGAAACCTAGCTATACGATTACAACCATCGTATATGACTTGTAACTTTCTCAAAACTTCGGTCGTATTAATTTTTAACGAATATGAAGACATCAAAATCACATCTCTCTCGTCATTTAGCTTATGCTGCTAGGAGTATTGGGCCTATTGGCTATTCTTTTTAATTGTAACGGTCCATTTTCTAATGCTTCTAAGCTTCGAATGAGAAAGGATGTACAATTTATTTTGCAATTACATACAAGAGGATAGTAGATGGAGTAGCATCAAAGGGTGAACCTTTACGTGAAAATAACCGGAAAATCAAATTAAAGCGAAACCAAAAATTTCCAATTTAGCAATTTCGATATTTGGTTCGGTTTTGATTTCTTGTTGTTTTAAACATTTTTTGTGTAATTAGTTTGGTTTTGATTTGATATAATTAACCAAGAGGTGTGATATGCCGGGCGACTCATTTCAGCGACTATAATAGGCGACCCTATATTTTTCAATTTCTTCAAGCAACGATTTTTCCTAATTTCAAGGAATTTCACTTCTTTTAAGATACATTTTCTCTTTCACACACACATTAATTTTTGAGTTAATGCATAAAAATAGCCATTTTCACTTAACAAACATAAAATATATCCACTATATATAAAACACACAAAAACTACCCACTTTGGACTTAAATATACCATATTACTCTTACTTTTAAATTTATGGGACAAACATATCCCAAATGTGAACATAAGCTTTTACTTTTAAATCTTTCACGCGTTTCTTTTTCCTCTCTTCCTCATTCCAGTGAATCCTTCTTCTTTTTCACGTCTATTTCCCTCCCCCCCCTTTCTCTTTTATTCATTTAAGTCTCTCTCTCTCTCTCTCTCTCTCTCTCTCTCTCTCTCTCTCTCTCTCTCTCTCTCTCTCTCTCGTTTATCTCTCATCGTTTCTTACCATCGTCGGAGGAAGATAGTCATGTTGTGGCATCGTGTTGAAGGAAGGCAGCCACGTCGCTGTTGGTCGTCGCCGAAGGAAGGCAGTCACGCTGCGGTGTCGTGCCGGAGGTAGACAGCCACATCGTTGTTGGTCGTCGTCGATGGAAGGCAATCACGCTATGACGTCGTGCCAGAGGAAGGCAGTCGCGTCGCTACTGAACATCGCCTTTTCCGGATGTATTTGTTGTACATTGTAAGCACGGAGTTGTCGTCGTCCTCGACGATGATGATCTGTTTTATGCATTTATGAACTTATTTTAACGAAATATATGTTCTTCATACCTTTTTGTATTTAGTGTTTGTTATGGGTACGTTTTTATATTTTCCGTACCTGTTAGTGCATAATGTTTTGGTATGAAATTCCATTTTTCGTACTCGGTACATGCATGCACGTGTTTAGTTAAATGAGATCGTTAACATGTATTATAATTTATAAACTAAGAAATATATTATTCATTTGTTGGTTTGACAAGGTATGAAATATTGCATTTCGTACACACCTTAATTCATATTTTGGTACGTAATTCGCATTTCATACCGGGTACAAAGACGTAACCAATATTTAATCATGGTATGAATGATACCATCAAAATGATAAGTAAAATTTAAACACCATATTAAGTTTACGATCATACATGCTAATAGATGAGACATTTTTTTATGTTGTGCATATGAACTTGGTACGCAATTCACATTTTGTACATGATTAAGAGACACCATAAAATTAAAGATTTTTCATATAGGGTTTAGCTTTTACCATGACAGTTTAGTTTTTTCCCTTCGTGGTTTAGATTTCTTCTACATGGTCTATACTTCTTCTATATGATTTCTCTAACAGGGTTTTAATTTTCCCGATAGGTTTATGTTTTTTTCTCACTAGGTTTAGAGTTCCCCGATAGGGTTTAAATTTGTTCAACATGGTCTAGTTTTTATATGTGAGTGGTACGAACAAACTCATATTCGTACCAACAGCTTCATAATGTTTATGTATTCATATTATGTTATAAGTGATTGTTACGAACTGACTATATTCTCAATCAATAATCATTGCGAATTGACACATTCAAACATGATTACAGACAATATGTACCTTACTGAAACTAGTATTACAATACTAATATCTTTACAATTTGTACTTATATTTTTACACACTAATATTTGGTAGAAAAAAGCAACACTGCGTCGCCTACTTTGAAGCAGAGTGTGTCAAAGTTCGGAGATGGCTCGACCTCTGAAAATACAATATAGTAGAGCATGTTGCCGCAACACATGTTGTAGTCACTTAGAGATATGCAGGTACCCGTTGTTGATTCTCCTATACGCCATACCAGTAAGGTCGTATCGATTGTATATCAAAAATAAAATCATGATAAAATAGCAAGAAATAATGAATTCATACCAATCAGCAAACACATTTACAATTTTATTTCCATATTGTTCACACTACACTACTGTTTATAAAGATAATAGTACGAATTTTACTAATTTCGTACCAAATCAACCAACAGTTGGTACGACTTTCACGAATTTCGTACATATTGTGTCATAACTCTCAAATGAAAAATAATTAATTGATACGATTTCATTAATTTTATATCAAATTTTCGCGTCAATTCAAAACTAAACATCATTTGAAAACAAACATATATTTACCCAAAAACAAGCACAATTTGCACTAAAACAACATACATCATTCGCTATTCGAATCAAAACAAACAAACATCATTAGTATGATTTCACCAATTTTATACCAATAAAACATAATAATTCGAACCCAAAACGCATAACAATTGGAACACAAACGCTAAATTAGTATGATTTAACCAATTACGTACCAATAAAACTCAATAATTCGAACCATGGATACATAATAATTGGAACACAAGCATTAAATTATTATGAGTTCACTAATTTCATACCAATAAAACACATAACAATTGGAACACAAACAATAAATGCTTGGAAAAAAAACTAAAATCAATCGCAATTTCATACGAAAATTAGGCATAAACCCTCTTCAAACATGAACTCTAAATCAAACCACAAATCCTAAATGCTTGAAAAAACAAACCATCAAAAATCAATTTTTAACAAATATACTCAAGCACCACTTCAATCATAAATCATTTTCGTACGAGCATACATCATTTTCAAACAAATTAAACCTAAAAAATTACAGATTCAAGATATCGTACACATAAATCACACAAAAATCACCCTTAAATCACAAAAAAAAAAAAAAAAAAAACCGATATAAACAAAGCTTCCCTTTAAATCGGTGAAAGGATGTTTGTTGGGTACATGTTCTTCTTCGTTTCTCTCCGACGAGGTTTTCGTCACGTCTCTAGTTGCGGTGGTATGGGTTTCTGTTCGATGCCTCTTCGAATGATTTCTCACCATGGTACGATGATGGTGGGAGGCGGCGATGCAAGGAAGTTTCAGGCGACTGAGAAGCGGTGATAATTTTGCACAGACGAGAGAAAGGGGAGAGAGAGAGAGAAGGTAGGAGAGAGAGAGAGAGAGAGAGAGAGAGAGAGAGAGAGAGAGTGCACGATTTTAGATTTGGGGGTAGATTTGGGTAGATTTTATTTGTCTTTTGGGTAAAGTTGAAATAAGCTAGAGGGGTATTTTTGTCTCATTCTTAGATTAGTGGGTAGATTTGAGTAGATTTTATGTGTTTTAAAAGTAGTGGGTAGATTTTGTGTTTACTACTCCCTCTGGCTTAAGATTCGTGACACGTTTCTTTTCAGCTTTTGTGGCAAGCGTTTTCGTGCGTCTTAATTATGAGTTTCAAAATATCTTTTTAAGGATTTTTTTCTTTTACGGGATACCTTGATACTTGTAGTATCCCGTAAAAGAAAATTTTCCTTAAAAAGATATTTTGAGACTCATCATTAAGACGCTCGAAAACGCTTGCCACAAATGCTGAAAAGAAACGTGTCACGAATCTTGAGCCAGAGGGAGTATGTCATATAGGGTATTATATTTTTGCCTCTTAATTTTTTATACATACATTTTTCGTAAAATATCATCAACAGAAAAATATAATATGATATTGTAAAATTAGTATAGGCAATGTTTAATAAAATTCTACGTACTAAATAAAATAAATAAACCCTAATTGAGAATTTATAAACCCTAAGTGCATATGTATAAACCGAGAATCTATAAACCCTAATGAAATATTTATAAACCTTAATTAAAAAATTATATACTCTAATTAAAATAAGTTAATAAATTAAACGTATTAATAAATAGTATAAAAACTAGATTAGGAAAAGAAAAAAGAAAAGGAAAAAAAAAAAAGATTTGATGCGTGATAATTAATGCATATTAATTAACAAGAAATGAAATAGAGGGATTCTATGTAGTCGCTCACAACGGCGCTGAAACGAGTCGCCCAGCTTATCATAACTCAATTAGAGGTGTGATATGCCGGGCGACTCATTTCAGCGACTATAATAGGCGACCCTATATTTTTCAATTTCTTCAAGCAACGATTTTTCCTAATTTCAAGGAATTTCACTTCTTTTAAGATACATTTTCTCTTTCACACACACATTAATTTTTGAGTTAATGCATAAAAATAGCCATTTTCACTTAACAAACATAAAATATATCCACTATATATAAAACACACAAAAACTACCCACTTTGGACTTAAATATACCATATTACTCTTACTTTTAAATTTATGGGACAAACATATCCCAAATGTGAACATAAGCTTTTACTTTTAAATCTTTCACGCGTTTCTTTTTCCTCTCTTCCTCATTCCAGTGAATCCTTCTTCTTTTTCACGTCTATTTCCCTCCCCCCCCTTTCTCTTTTATTCATTTAAGTCTCTCTCTCTCTCTCTCTCTCTCTCTCTCTCTCTCTCTCTCTCTCTCTCTCTCTCTCTCGTTTATCTCTCATCGTTTCTTACCATCGTCGGAGGAAGATAGTCATGTTGTGGCATCGTGTTGAAGGAAGGCAGCCACGTCGCTGTTGGTCGTCGCCGAAGGAAGGCAGTCACGCTGCGGTGTCGTGCCGGAGGTAGACAGCCACATCGTTGTTGGTCGTCGTCGATGGAAGGCAATCACGCTATGACGTCGTGCCAGAGGAAGGCAGTCGCGTCGCTACTGAACATCGCCTTTTCCGGATGTATTTGTTGTACATTGTAAGCACGGAGTTGTCGTCGTCCTCGACGATGATGATCTGTTTTATGCATTTATGAACTTATTTTAACGAAATATATGTTCTTCATACCTTTTTGTATTTAGTGTTTGTTATGGGTACGTTTTTATATTTTCCGTACCTGTTAGTGCATAATGTTTTGGTATGAAATTCCATTTTTCGTACTCGGTACATGCATGCACGTGTTTAGTTAAATGAGATCGTTAACATGTATTATAATTTATAAACTAAGAAATATATTATTCATTTGTTGGTTTGACAAGGTATGAAATATTGCATTTCGTACACACCTTAATTCATATTTTGGTACGTAATTCGCATTTCATACCGGGTACAAAGACGTAACCAATATTTAATCATGGTATGAATGATACCATCAAAATGATAAGTAAAATTTAAACACCATATTAAGTTTACGATCATACATGCTAATAGATGAGACATTTTTTTATGTTGTGCATATGAACTTGGTACGCAATTCACATTTTGTACATGATTAAGAGACACCATAAAATTAAAGATTTTTCATATAGGGTTTAGCTTTTACCATGACAGTTTAGTTTTTTCCCTTCGTGGTTTAGATTTCTTCTACATGGTCTATACTTCTTCTATATGATTTCTCTAACAGGGTTTTAATTTTCCCGATAGGTTTATGTTTTTTTCTCACTAGGTTTAGAGTTCCCCGATAGGGTTTAAATTTGTTCAACATGGTCTAGTTTTTATATGTGAGTGGTACGAACAAACTCATATTCGTACCAACAGCTTCATAATGTTTATGTATTCATATTATGTTATAAGTGATTGTTACGAACTGACTATATTCTCAATCAATAATCATTGCGAATTGACACATTCAAACATGATTACAGACAATATGTACCTTACTGAAACTAGTATTACAATACTAATATCTTTACAATTTGTACTTATATTTTTACACACTAATATTTGGTAGAAAAAAGCAACACTGCGTCGCCTACTTTGAAGCAGAGTGTGTCAAAGTTCGGAGATGGCTCGACCTCTGAAAATACAATATAGTAGAGCATGTTGCCGCAACACATGTTGTAGTCACTTAGAGATATGCAGGTACCCGTTGTTGATTCTCCTATACGCCATACCAGTAAGGTCGTATCGATTGTATATCAAAAATAAAATCATGATAAAATAGCAAGAAATAATGAATTCATACCAATCAGCAAACACATTTACAATTTTATTTCCATATTGTTCACACTACACTACTGTTTATAAAGATAATAGTACGAATTTTACTAATTTCGTACCAAATCAACCAACAGTTGGTACGACTTTCACGAATTTCGTACATATTGTGTCATAACTCTCAAATGAAAAATAATTAATTGATACGATTTCATTAATTTTATATCAAATTTTCGCGTCAATTCAAAACTAAACATCATTTGAAAACAAACATATATTTACCCAAAAACAAGCACAATTTGCACTAAAACAACATACATCATTCGCTATTCGAATCAAAACAAACAAACATCATTAGTATGATTTCACCAATTTTATACCAATAAAACATAATAATTCGAACCCAAAACGCATAACAATTGGAACACAAACGCTAAATTAGTATGATTTAACCAATTACGTACCAATAAAACTCAATAATTCGAACCATGGATACATAATAATTGGAACACAAGCATTAAATTATTATGAGTTCACTAATTTCATACCAATAAAACACATAACAATTGGAACACAAACAATAAATGCTTGGAAAAAAAACTAAAATCAATCGCAATTTCATACGAAAATTAGGCATAAACCCTCTTCAAACATGAACTCTAAATCAAACCACAAATCCTAAATGCTTGAAAAAACAAACCATCAAAAATCAATTTTTAACAAATATACTCAAGCACCACTTCAATCATAAATCATTTTCGTACGAGCATACATCATTTTCAAACAAATTAAACCTAAAAAATTACAGATTCAAGATATCGTACACATAAATCACACAAAAATCACCCTTAAATCACAAAAAAAAAAAAAAAAAAAACCGATATAAACAAAGCTTCCCTTTAAATCGGTGAAAGGATGTTTGTTGGGTACATGTTCTTCTTCGTTTCTCTCCGACGAGGTTTTCGTCACGTCTCTAGTTGCGGTGGTATGGGTTTCTGTTCGATGCCTCTTCGAATGATTTCTCACCATGGTACGATGATGGTGGGAGGCGGCGATGCAAGGAAGTTTCAGGCGACTGAGAAGCGGTGATAATTTTGCACAGACGAGAGAAAGGGGAGAGAGAGAGAGAAGGTAGGAGAGAGAGAGAGAGAGAGAGAGAGAGAGAGAGAGAGAGAGAGTGCACGATTTTAGATTTGGGGGTAGATTTGGGTAGATTTTATTTGTCTTTTGGGTAAAGTTGAAATAAGCTAGAGGGGTATTTTTGTCTCATTCTTAGATTAGTGGGTAGATTTGAGTAGATTTTATGTGTTTTAAAAGTAGTGGGTAGATTTTGTGTTTACTACTCCCTCTGGCTTAAGATTCGTGACACGTTTCTTTTCAGCTTTTGTGGCAAGCGTTTTCGTGCGTCTTAATTATGAGTTTCAAAATATCTTTTTAAGGATTTTTTTCTTTTACGGGATACCTTGATACTTGTAGTATCCCGTAAAAGAAAATTTTC
The DNA here is from genome assembly GCA_029379335.1 of Thymus mandschuricus. Lineage (NCBI taxonomy): Eukaryota > Viridiplantae > Streptophyta > Magnoliopsida > Lamiales > Lamiaceae > Thymus > Thymus mandschuricus. The sequence continues at coordinate 26,558,019 of CM057080.1, forward strand.
CTTAAAAAGATATTTTGAGACTCATCATTAAGACGCTCGAAAACGCTTGCCACAAATGCTGAAAAGAAACGTGTCACGAATCTTGAGCCAGAGGGAGTATGTCATATAGGGTATTATATTTTTGCCTCTTAATTTTTTATACATACATTTTTCGTAAAATATCATCAACAGAAAAATATAATATGATATTGTAAAATTAGTATAGGCAATGTTTAATAAAATTCTACGTACTAAATAAAATAAATAAACCCTAATTGAGAATTTATAAACCCTAAGTGCATATGTATAAACCGAGAATCTATAAACCCTAATGAAATATTTATAAACCTTAATTAAAAAATTATATACTCTAATTAAAATAAGTTAATAAATTAAACGTATTAATAAATAGTATAAAAACTAGATTAGGAAAAGAAAAAAGAAAAGGAAAAAAAAAAAAGATTTGATGCGTGATAATTAATGCATATTAATTAACAAGAAATGAAATAGAGGGATTCTATGTAGTCGCTCACAACGGCGCTGAAACGAGTCGCCCAGCTTATCATAACTCAATTAACCAAAAATTGAACCAAAATTATAAATGATAGTGTTAATTTATTTTTTAAGAAGACAATACCCCTTCCGTTCCATTTTAATAGTTTAATTGATTTATTTTATTTTGGTACGCGATTTTATGTGTAATAATATTAAAAATAAAAAGTAAGGGGTTCAAAACTTCAAAATTTAAAAAAATACTAATACTTTTTTTTTAAAGCTAAAAAAATACTACTTCCTCCATCTCATATAAGTAGTCCCATTTGGAATGGGCACAAGAGCCAATAAAGGTAAAAATGTGTGGTTGTAATTGATTGTGAAGAGAGAGAGTTAATTGTAGCCATGTATTCTTTTCCGTTTTAGGAAATGAGACTAATAGGTGAGACGGACCGTAATGGCAAATGAGACTATTTATATGAGATGGAGGTAGTAATACTAAAAAATATTACTCCCTCTGGTCTTTTACAGTTGAGTCGAAACTTTTCGACACGGGAATTAAGAAGAGTTGTTTAGTACTTTAAGTATGTTTGGTAATTGAGAAGAGAATGAGATTATGTTTATAATTGAGAAGAGTTGTTTTAATTAATATAAAAAATGTTTTTTATTAATTAATATTTTTTTTTGTTTTCCAGTTTATTTTAAATTAATTAAAATTTTCTGGATTTTTTTTTTATTAAATTATTGTTGATGTTTAAAATTAAAATAAAAAACTTTTCTGGATTTTTTTTTATAATAAAATTAAAACTTTTCTAGATTTATTTTAAATTAATTTAAAATTTTCTGGAATTTTTTTTTTTATAAAATTATTGTTGATGTTTAAAATTAAAATAAAAAAATTTTCTGGATTTTTTTTTTTATAAAATTAAAATTTTTCTGGATTTATTTTAAATTAATTTAAAATTTTCTGGAATTTTTTTTTTTATAAAATTATTGTTGATGTTTAAAATTAAAATAAAAACTTTTCTGGATTTTTTTTTTTATAAAATTAAAACTTTTTCTGGATTTATTTTAAATTAATTTAAAATTTTCTGGATTTTTTTTTATAAAATTATTGTTGATGTTTAAAATTAAAATAAAAAACTTTTCTGGATTTTTTTTTATAAAATTAAAACTTTTCTGGATTTATTTTAAATTAATTTATAATTATTTCGAGAGAGACGGCTATGGCGATAATGGAGAAATTGAGAAATTGGGGCGTAATTAGTATGTTAATTAAGTAAAATAAGGGGTACAATTAGTTGTGTGTTTAATACTTAATTTTTACCCAAAAAGGAAACGACTCAACTAGGAGAGACCGGCCCAATCTGGAAAGTGACTCAACTGTAAAAGACCGGAGGGAGTAATACTTAAATTAGTAAACAAGTCAATTAAAATGGTACGTACCGATTATAATAGGATATCGTGAAATGAAGTGAGACGAAGGGAGTATTAAATAATACTAGTAGTGCATGTTTGGTAGGGGTGATATCATGGTTTAGACCAAGATATCATGCTTTTATCACATGTTTGGTTTCCATGATTAAAAAGTCAAAGGCCCGTTACTATTGATCGGCCCGGTAGAAAAACACTGTTACACCCTCAAATCTTATTACACCTCCCCCTCATGATTAGTTATTGCACTTAAATAGTAACCATGATATCATGATTTACTATTCTACTCACATATCACACTTTTTCTACCAAACAAGCACGTAGTATCATCGTCCTCTTCTCTTCTCTTTGCGTTCCAACAGTTCGTCTCTGCGGATTCCCTTCACAAATAATGCCCTCCATAAATTTTGCTGTAATCTACTGAGCTCATTATCACAACCCAACTTCGTTCAATCAACACCCGCAATTTCGATAAACCATGGCGTTGACGACTGTAAAATCAATCGAGCAGGCGCTCAGCCTCGTCGACGAGAAGAAGCAGAGCCTGAAACAAGCTTTCGAAGAATTGCAATCGCATTCCTCTTCGCTCGATTTCTCATGGACCGACATCGATTCCTACTTCTCCCACGCCCAATCCGACCTCCTCGACAAATTCGCCGCCCTCCAAGCCCTAGAATCCTCCCAAACCGCCCAAGTTAAATCGGAAAATCAGAAAATTTCGAAGCCGGTGCGCGTGCGCCCGGAGCTGAAGTCTCTGTGCGAGGAGATGGACGCGTTGGGTTTGCGGAAGTACGTGATTGGACGTCCCAAGGAAAGGTCTGCGATTAGGGCTGAGCTGGCGGAAGCGTTCAAGCTCGCGCCGGACGCGGGCGCCATGGTTTTGGATGCGCTGCAGGGATTTTGGGATGAGAAGTTAGGGTCCGGGTCGAGGATGAGGACTGTTTGCGTGTTGTTGTTGGAGGAGTTGATGAGGGCTGGGGTGGAGATTGGAGCGGAGGTCAGGGAGCGGGCCAAGGCCGTTGCGGTGGAGTGGAAGGCGAAGATAGCGGAATCGAACAGCGAAGGGGATGAGGAAGGGAAAGAGGAACAGTGGGGTTTGGAGAGGTTGGGTTATTTGCAGCTCCTGGCGTCTTACAAACTGTTAAGTGATGGCGAGTTCGATGCCAGTGAGCTTGTTGATTGTGTTGCCTTGAGTGCTCGGTATCGACAAACTGTTGACTTGTGTCGGGTTCTGGGCCTTGAGAGTAGAATTTCTGGTAAATTTGAACAAACATGTTTGGCTATTAACTTGTTCTTTTGCATATTTATCCTAGTGTACGTTATATACTCACTGCTCTCCGTTGCATTTTGCTTATTGGGTGTTATCCACCTGAAAATATCTGATTATTTGTGGTTTTTATATGTATTGAGCTTCAATATTTCGATGGATTCTATAATGCCTGATGTTGCATTCCGGTGATTTCATCTGGTATATCAGCGCAAATAAATTATCTAACTTGTTATCCATTCCATATCTATTGCATTTTGCTTATTGGGTGTTTTCTGGTGAAATTTGGGTGGTGTACCACTTGAGAATATCTGACTATGTATGGTTTTGTATCCATTGAGCTTCATTCTTTCTATGGAGTCATTGTAATACCAGGTGTTGCATATAAGTGATTTCATCTGGTATATCAATGTAAATGAATTATCTAAAGCCTATCCTTGAAATAATTCTAACTTGTTAGGACCATAAGTTAGATTTTTTATCAAGTTTAAGTGATCTGATAGTGTCAGATGTAAACTTGGATTGACTTTAGAGGCGAGTGTAGATTATCTACCGGTATTGAAAGTCGTAGGTAGAGAAAATATGTCCTCTCAAAGATTATGACTGAGGTTAGTGATTTAGTATCAAGTATTCTGAAGTCCTGATCATGAATTACAACTTTATTTGAATGTGAAATATCCTGTCATGATAAAGCTGGTTTAACCAGACTTTAAAAATCTTTAGTCAGATCCCCATCATCCTAGGTTATGAGACCATATTCTGATGGAGCATGGTCCAGGGCAAAAGAAATATAAGATGGTCTTTAGTTTTATGCTCACAAATTTAGCCTCCACTAATGTACGGCTTGAGATTTTTAGCTGGTTATGATGCCTAAGCATTCAGTAAATGTCCATTCTGTGTTTTTAATCTGTTAAAATCAGGACACTTGATTCTATATGCTCTATCATTTCCATACACATCTCATTCAAATTTTGATGCGACCGCAAAAATTATGGTTTTCAACAGATGTTGTAGGAAGGCTTATCGGTGAGGGCAAACAACTTTTTGCTCTGAAATTCGTTTTTGAGTTTCAGCTAGCTGACGAGTACCCTCCAGTACCCTTACTTCAAGCCTACTTGATGGATTCACAGAAATTATCCCAGAAAGGGCGTAAGAGTGGGAAGAGTTCACGCCAATCATTGGTAATACTTCCAATATGCTCTTCATTTCCCTTGTGTCGCAAGGGTTCCCACTTAACATTGATGTCTATCAAAGTCGATTTAGGTTGTAATCACAAAGTTTCTGTTTTTATGATATATGTGAAGGAGACCTTCTCATAGATGTGCTCTATTATCGGAAAATAGAGTGGTTTAAGATCGACAGAGTAAATGCTCATTTTATAAGAAAAAAATCTGTAATTGTCCAACCCCGAGATACTCGTGGTACCTATTTTCCATCTAAGATTTTATCCCATTTTTGAATTTAGGGGCTATTTTGTATCTTATACAGAGTACTTGTTATAAGTCTTCTTCGAAATACCGTTAATTAGCTTCTGGACTTCTTAGTCAACGATTCTAAAAAAATATTAATGCTAAAGTAAATACTATATTTGTCAAATAACCTTGGCTAGTTAGTTACCTTCTAGGAATCTAAAAATCTCGGTCATATAGCTTTTGTCAACTTACCTTACCGTCTTCTGATCTAAATGGTACACTGCCAAAGTACACTAGTTAAATATATCTCACTAATTAGTCAATGATGGTAGAAGGGGTATTAGCTCGTGAAACGTGTTATCTGCTGGAGGTTGTTAATACTGATTGTAAGTGGTTTGGGCTGCAGTTCATCTGCAATGGGGAAGACTTACTTCGTTTTGTTCTTCTGTAGGATGATGCTGCAATGAAAGAAATTACTGCATTGAAGTCAGTGATTAAATGCGTCGAGGAACATGGTTTAGAGTCGCAGTACCCAAAAGATGAAATATTGATGTGTATCAAGAAGTTGGAAAAAGAGAAGGCTGACAGGAAAAGACCTGCTGCAGCCCCTGTACCTAAACCTCAGCAGCCACCAAAGCAACAGAAGCATAATGGTAACAAGCGAGGAAAGGCAGGTGCTGCTCCATCAGCGTTTAATAGGAAATTTAATGGCAATTCATTTTTCCACCCACCACAGCCATCTCCTATGCAGAGGGCAGGCCCGTTACAAGGTCATGCTTCTCCATACCTCGGTCCATCTTCTGGAGCCTATGGCATAGCAGGACCTCTTGTGGTTGCTGCGCCATATGTGGGCTCATCTCCAGACTTGTATGGGTTGCCGGGAGCCCCTCTGGGTTACTCTGCAAACCTAAATCCATCAACTTCCAGTTCTTATAATCCAGAAGCACATGCACAACCTCAACCTGGTTATTATAACAGGGTTGTAGGTTATGGCGGATATGATGTGCCTTCATATCCACCAGTGTACTATCCACAGTGATAGGTTCTCCTACTTTGGTTGGTTACTTAGTATATGTCTGAATAGAAATGCTGATATTGGAAGGCAATTCTGCCTTTTTTTTCCGTGACCAAGATTTTGGCACCTATAATTGCTAATGAAAGGGATTCTTGAAATATAATCTGAACCAACATTCATGGTCTAGATGTTTTGATCATGTTGATCATCCATTTTGAAGCCGTTCCCTAGGCCAAATGGGAGCTCCAATGTTCCTAATGGGACATGGCGTCATCCCTACGTCAGTTTATCCCTTGTTCGATGTGTTCATATAATTATTTTGCATAATCTACTTCTGCTGTGGAAACTGGGAAGTAGCTACTCTCCAGTTTCCCTCTGTCTACACCAAGCTGCGGACGGAGACTTATATTTTCAACTCCTTAGATATTCAAGAATCTCTTTGCCCTCCTTTTAAAGCTTTATTATGAATCAGAAAGTGGATTGGTGGTTTGTCTAAAACTTTTCTCCACTTGCTGTGTATTACAATCTTGAGTGATCTAGGATAGAATCTCTTAAGCCCGTTTCCATGGGATGATGCGTATTGTATCTATATTCCGATTAACGTTCTACCAGAACCATAGATTTGTGCAGTTACCGTTTCTCAAGATTCTACAGAGCATCACGTTGGTAAGCTGATCGAGGTAACCTCCTTTCTTGTTAGTATTTTCTGCTTTCGGTTGTACTTAACTACTTATAAATTTAGTTTAGTTGATTTGAGATATAACTACTATTCCCTGGCTTTTCTTCTCATGTTGCTGATTGCCCATCACAAAGAAAGTCGGAGGCTCCTTGCGGTCGCTGTCCAAACTAGAGAATATAAATTTGCTTCATATGATCAGTTAGTTAGTTAGTTATTGTGCAAACAAGGATGCAAATGCTACAGTCCCTCCATAGACAACGATGGCACATCGAAGAAAAGGCCGGATTCAGCCGCTGCCGATTCCTTATACCTGCATTGAAGCCTCATAACATGGTGAAGGACAACGTGAATTACAATGAGGGGAGTGAGTAGGGATAATAATCTATATGGGGAGGGGGAATTAATGTTGTTGGTACAGGTTAGGCTGAGATTCTTAACTCACCCACACACCCAACTGTCAAATGTTGTATGATTGCGAATGCAGGGATATGTTTATGTATGTGGTCCTACCCTTCCCCCCCACCCTTTCCGTCTCTCCTTTGCCACAACCAACTGCTTTCTAGATTCTGTTCCGGTTTCGTGTTTTTCGGGTCCGATGACATGTCTGGTTTTTCTCTTTCCATGGTGAATTCCGGTTTCATTTCTCTATTCTCATAAATGAGACAGGACTCTTTCTCATTCCATCACACCTCACAATCAAGCTGACCTGATTAAATTTTTGGAGTGAGAAATAAAATAAAATGGTGAAATTAATTATTTTTTTTAATGGTTGTGAAAGATTTATTGCACCTGGAATTGAATCTATTGACAAGATTTTACCTCTCTTTTGACAGAAATGATTCCTACATGACATAACAGAGAAGCTTTAATAATTTCATTTTTTTTACCTTTCACAGTCTGAATTTTTTGTTTCCAGCTTTTGGATTTTTTTTTTGAGGTATCGAGATAACATGAAATTTAAAGACGACGCAATAAAACATTAACCCTACCGTTCGACGCAACGGGGTTAATGCTAATGTAAGAAAAAAGAACAGGATAAGAAGGGAGTAGCCAATGAGAGGGCAGATCCGACTCCGTAAAGTCAACAGCGTAGAACTGGAACGGTCCTTTCTCCCTCTTACTCTCTGACAAAGGGGGTATGCTGGAATTACCATTCTGCCCCTCCTCTCATCGCAGTTTCTGAAATACATACATACATTCATACCTTCCTTTTAGATTCTCTCTCTCTCTCTCTCTCTCCTCTCTCTCTCATTAATTTCTCATTTCCTGCAATGGAAGACCGCTCTCACTCCTCCCAGCCTCACTCCTCCCACCCGCACTCTCAGCACTTTACCGACTCCGAGAATGCTTCCCCTCACGTGACCTCAGCTCAGGATCACGTGTCCGACGGCGGCGGATCCACCAACGGAGCTAGGTATCGCCTCATGTCTCCGGCGAAGCTCCCGATCTCTAGGTCAACTTGCATTACTATTCCTCCCGGCCTCAGTCCGACGTCGTTTCTCGAGTCTCCCGTTCTCCTCTCTAACATCAAGGTTTGCCTTTCCCTTTTAGCTTCTCTCGTGCTGCTGCTTTTGAATTTTTTTTTTTGCTTTTGCCTCATTCTCTTTTTCATTTCACTTCGTCTAGTGATTGGGTGAATTTATGCACTGGTTTAGCTGGGGTCGATTTCAGATTCGGATCCGATACCGAGTTTAATGTTGTTTCAGATATGGAATAGTATTGAAGTTTTAACCCACTTTTTTTTGTGTAATTAGGTTATTAACCGCTCTCTTGTAAATGATTCCTCCGTAAAAAATATATATTAAAAAAACACTGCTTTACCGTTCATGGTCGAGTGAATTGTGTATTGTTTAGTCTCAGTGACAAAAAAATGGTGTTTAGTGCTGACGCGAAGAGTCTGATTTTCTGGAGTTCGTTGAAATTAGTGGGTGGATTTCATTATTGATTTGACGTAGGTTGGTTTTCATCATCATCATCATCATGGTGTCGTTGAAATTATTTGTTTTTCCCCTTGAGTGCTCGTTTGAGAATATATTAGATGTGGAGTGAATAATATATGTGTCCCGTTGCGTGTGTTTGGGGACCCATGGATTCTGATGCCCGCATTAGGGTGTATTATATCGGTTTCTTGATGGAATTATCTTTTAGCAACTTTAAACCTTTTGTGGAGACTTGTCAATATGAATCTTTCGAGCTAATGGAGCCTGAATTTGGAAATACATGGGAATAAAGAGGAATAAGCACTCAGAAGGAGGAATGTGAAACCATTCGATTTGTAAGAATCATAACTGTTCACATTCTGTACTGTCAAGTGAACATGTACGAGATAAGAAGCAGCATGTTTTGATAAAGAGAGCTTGCCAAATATCAAAGGGGTGATTAGATTTTTAGAGGGAAAGTTTCGAGTTTCTTTTGTTGTTTCCTAGCGAGTTGAATCTTCATGTGCTTAGTGGCGTTTGACATTTTCCCTGCGTGCTGGTTCCTTGAAAATATATGGTATATTAGAATGCTTGTGCTTCGATGCTTCATCAAATTCTGCCAGTATTTTCTTCAGAGTGCCATGAAGTGCAGCAACTGCTTTATTTTGCAATTGGAACCTTGATATCTCTGACATTTAAGTTGTCATCAAACTTGTTTTGACTTGCGTGAAGAAGTGAAGAACAAAAGAAAATTGATGTGTATAGCTAGCGCTGATTAGGAAAATCCTTCTCCTATAAAGGAAAATCTTTATTTTGAATTCCTTCTTCCTATGCAGGCAGAGCCTTCTCCAACCACAGGGTCCTTTTTCAAGCCTCAGTTGATGCAAGCGTCTGGTGATAATGCAGCAGTTCTATTAGAGAGAAGTTTCACCAGTGGTAACACTGTTGATGAAAAATCTTCCAGTGGTTTCGAGTTTAGGTTTCATACTGGAGTTAGTACAACGTCAGGATTCTCTTCTGCAGGGATGTCGGTAATGTCCTTCAGTTTTTTTTTTGGTTTTAAGACCGTTACTATTTTTCATACAGTTCCAAAAATAAGATGCATGAAATCAAATGCTAAATTGATTTGTAAAATATGTGTCAAAAGATTAGCATTGAGATATCTTTCTTCTCAAGAATAATAGAATTGGATTTTCGTGTTTAAAGTGTTCCTAGAAAGACCACTTGTCTTCAAATGGCAAGCTGGCGAGATTTTGGCTAGATATCAGGATTTTTGTTTCCACCTTTTGTTGGATTACATATTATTTTTTTGTTTGTCTTTTTACAAACATATGGATGATTATGTGGCTTTTTCGGATTGACACGTTGACAGAAGGTTACATATCTGGAGTAAAGATTTGTTATTAGGATAAGCGAGTTCATTGAGTCCTGGTCATACACTTCTATATATGTCAATGTCATCTTATCCAATTCTAGAAGGTGGAAGTGTTGAACTATTGTTTCATGCAAATATTTAAGCAAAGATATCTTGACTCATACATTTATTTCTTTGGGTAAAAGATTCCTATAGGATTGAATCGAAATGGACCAGTCACTTATCAGGATCAGCGGTATTCACCATCTGCTGCACCATCATCCTCTGTAGCGTCACAATCTCTTGCAGTAGCTCGACAGGATTCATCTGTATATGATAGTATTGATGAACACAATCAAGGAGGACAGTCCAACACAGGTATTCAAGCGTCAATTTCTGAACATAAAGATAACAGCTCCTCAGTCTCAGCTGAAAGAACATCAGAAGATGGGTATAACTGGAGGAAATATGGGCAGAAATTGGTTAAAGGAAGTGAGTTCCCAAGAAGTTACTACAAATGTACATATCCTAACTGTGAGGTAAAAAAGATATTTGAACGATCTCCTAGTGGACAGATAACAGAAATTGTGTACAAGGGTTCTCATGATCATCCTAAACCTCAAAGTGCACGTCGGCACAATCCTGGTGCTCTTATGTCAATTCAAGAGGATAAAATGGACAGAGGTTTATCATTGGCTGGTCAAGAGGGTAATTAATTTGACCTTTTTCTTTGTTGTTTAAACATTTAAACTACAGTTTTGTGAAACCTATACCATTATACAGTCTGTAGGGTGTAAGATAAACTCAACATAAGCATGGTTGATGTTTAACGATAAAAAATTTGACTTTACTATGAGTGTAGCATGTTGAAACAATAGCTGACATAGATAATGTTTTATGCAAGTCATTTATGTTGACTGATGTGACTTTATTCAGCTTTAACTTCTTATAATAGATTGATGGATTTCCTATGAAGTTTCCTAAAGATCCTGGCCATATACTGGTTGTAAAAAGTAAAATTGAATTTTATGAAGTCAAGTTTTCTATTAAGTCTTTCAAATCTGTTTCCGGATGATGTTGTTGGTTCCCTCTTTCAAAGTCTTTTATTCTGGAGAAAATTATTCAACAAAAATACTCTCTTATTTACTTTTTTGATGCTTTAGTCTTAGAACATGCAAATTCTTAGTGTTCTTTTAATGGCATTTCATCACAGTCATCAAGGACTGCAAAGTGCAAAGGTTTTGAAAATTAAGCAGTAATGATTTGTCTGGGAATTGTATTCTGTAAAGTGGGCACTCTAGTGTCATGTATATTTGCTTCTCTCAATAAATTTTATGCTTATTTCCGCCTTCTCAATTCACCACTGCCTGGAAGGGGTCTACATCATCAGTTTTGCATGATTATGAGCCAACTTTTAAATTCCCTTTGAAATTTGATGTTGTGCTCAGCTAAATTTAGCTATTCCATTTGAAGTATATATGTATGCGTAAACAATTTTATTTACTGTTGTTAAAGACAAGGTGAATGCCAATAACATGGATCAAAGTGGCTCTCCGATGTTATCACCTCTACAAGCAAATGAGGACGGAAATGATGGTTCGGGACAGTTACAGGGCATCAATGATGATGTCGAAGATGATGATCCGTTCTTAAAACGGAGGTATGCTCTTGTGTTAATATTTATAATACATGAAAACAACTTGTGTATTAGCTTATGATGCATAATGGTTATCAACTTGATTAGGAAAATGGAGGATGGTATTGATGTTACACCGGTTGTCAAACCCATTCGTGAACCACGCGTTGTAGTTCAAACTGTTAGTGAGGTTGATATACTAGATGATGGGTACCGCTGGCGCAAGTATGGCCAGAAAGTTGTCCGAGGCAATCCAAATCCTAGGTAAGTAAAAAGTTGATGGATCTTCTATATTGTTTTAAATGCATTTGCCATCTGATGAATGATGATAACTGATAACAAGGTAGTTTCCTGCAAAGGAGTAACATGAACATAAAGTTTGCAAGTAATAAAGAGAAAAAAATATGAGGTAAATGCGAAGGCATGTTATTATTTGTTGGGTCATGTAGGGTTGTGAGGACTGCTTATGTTTATTTACGGGTGGTGATGAGTGATTAGATATGTATTGTTTTGCTTATTCTAAAGATGAACGTACAATGAGCATGTGGTAGTTATATGTACACCTGCACCATCTAATCAGTGTGCCAATCCACTTTATAGTTTGTACACCCACTTTGGATCTGAAAATATACCGTGACTTGCTCGTAGCTATTCTTCTAATTTCCTCAAAGGAATCCATATTCCCTACCTCCTGTTTAAGACTTCTATTCATTATTTATACACCCACTAACGTTGCCAGTTTATTTAAAAGGTGTATAGATATGTTCAATAAATATTTTCATGTCATAATTACAACAGCACATGCATTATGAAATGTCCATGCCACACCTAGACAGCTTTAAAATGAGAAAACTTGCATAAGTTTCTTTTTTTTCCTTGAAAACCTATCTGGTTCAATGTTTTCCAAAAATGCATCGACTAGAAATGACATATGAGATGCACCTCATAGCAGTCTTTGGGTTTTCCTGGAAAACATCAAAGCCACATTTAAACAGCTGGTCCAGATTCTTTGCAATTGATCTTAGTACTCTAACATAACTACTTGCAACTGTCAACTTGGAGTTTGTTAGGGAGAGAATTATTTTGATTGTCGATGGTGGTGGGATTTTGGTTCTAACTAGTCTTAAGACCTCACAAGAGAGTAACCCAGTAAAAATGTGGGTGTCAGAGTCGTAGTTGATAGTACAAGGAGGAACAACATAATTTCTTTTTCAAGTGTGCACTTTTTATTCCTTGACGAAAGAATTTATTATTTGTCAAATATGCATCGGCAATGATCATTCATGAAGGGTAATAAGTTCTGGCATAAAATATGATGGAATACTATTAACGTGGTTTTGATGGACAGTCAATGATCTCATCAATTCATTTTTGGGCTCTGGGGTTTGTAATTCATACCAATCCTAAAAGTCTGGAGTTCCATAGAAGGATTGGTCTTGTCTTTTTCTATTCTAGTTCGGGTTAATTGTTGCAACATCTAATTCAACCTTCGCCATGTTGCTATTCCAATACAACTTTAAAACGTTGAAATTGCCATACAACATTATTAGTTTGCATATCTATGATTATGCTTTTTCATTAAAGATGGATGTAAGGGGACGTAGGAGTTGTAGAAATTAAAAGGTTCTATATAATTTCTGTGTTTCAAAAGCTGTTTAAATTGGGGTAGGGTTTATATTATTCGCGGTAACTAATCCTATTAGTCTGTGCACTGCTGTAAGGTTTTTGGATCTTTCTCACCATTGTGCGGAGATGGATTCTTATGCCCGTATATATCTTGCCTATATAAACTAGAATCGACTAAATTTCCCCTTCTATCAATGTCAAATCCTAATTCCAGAAAAGAAATGTTGTTGGTATCCTCAAATAATCTATACTTCTGTAATCTCTTTGAATGACATTCCTAACTTGATATACTCGAGATGTGAGAACTCTATTTTCCTTTTTGGTGTAAAACTCTGACTTAGTTAAGCCTAGTATGGAAGTGTTTCTCCTTATCGAAGATCTGCTTGTACGAAACTGAATTGTCTTGCTTTGTGATGCAGGAGTTACTACAAGTGCACAAATGCTGGATGCCCAGTGAGGAAGCACGTGGAGAGGGCATCACATGACCCGAAAGCTGTAATAACTACGTACGAAGGCAAGCACAACCATGACGTCCCGATGGCAAGAAACAGCAGCCATGAATTCGCTGGAGCTACACCATACAAGATGAGACAACAGGAGAACAGCAGCAGCTCGATCAGCCTTGACCTCGGTGTTGGAATCAGCCGAGGTGAGAACAAGAACGGCGACCAAGGTCAAGGTACTAATAATCCCAGTTCCAATGCAATGGTCTATGATATTGTAAATGGTGGATTGAATCTGTATGGGAATAGAGAAAATCGTGTCGTCGAAGCACATAACTTTCAGACGCCACAGACTAACCAATGTCAGCAAAACCTTGGAAGAATACTTATGGGGCCTTAAAAATATTGTCGCCTTGACGAATAATAGTTTGAATATATATTTATCTAAAAATAATTTTTCATTTCCCCTTCTAAATCCAAGCAATTTGCCCTTCATGGTAATGGGATGAAGTTTATTTTTCTTCTCATGTCTTCTGTTAATATGTGCCATTTTTAGTTCTGTTTTGCTGCTGTAAGGTTTATATGTATATTCTTCTTATGTGGTCATAAATAGCATTGTACACGAGCCGAACCTAGCTGTATAATGTCGGGCTCGAGTATGGCTCGTTTAATATCAGGCTGAGCTTCGAGCTCATCGTGGTTCACAAGCTTGCGAGCATTATCAAGTTCACACGAGACTTCCGAATTTTAATTTATATTTTAAACATTATTAATTATTTTTCTTAGGAGTATTATTAATTTACTCACAGTATCATGGTTTATCTACTAAAATTCATCATTCATCTTATAATAAATGATGTTTGTTAGAGATTAAATTCATTTTATTAATATTATGCATAAGTTCTAATTATTTAATAGTAGCTTTATAAATTTAAGCCAAATTACAAATTACTTATCGAGCTTGTGCATGAGCATTGGAGCGAAATGTTGTGTTGCTTAAGTTCGGCTTGTTTTATCTAATGAACTTTGTTAAATGAGGTCGAACGAGTTTCTTACAAGTCGAGCTTTCGGGTAACTCTATTTGTGTAGTCATTAACCATAGTCCGTAGGCAAGAAATCGCACATGCTTTTATCATGCAAAATTCGGAAACGATTGTGTAAAAATTATGGACCATTGTTTTGGTTATTCCCTATGGACAAATAAGATAAACCTTATATTATACTCTCTACGTTCAGTTTATAATGATTTTTTTTAAGAATGTTCCATTTATCACGAACTATTTCCATAATACATAAATAATTGGAGCCCGATTAAGTAGGAACTTGTCATTTTCAATTTGATTTTTTAATTTCCACTATATAAAATATCTATAACTACAATATTAATTTTAACTAGATTTTACACCCGTGCGATGCACGGTAAGGTGTATATTTATATGTACTGATTAAAGTTTAATATTCTTTACCTTTTAAACATTATGTCATTAAGTTTGGGCGTCGCCTTATTCCATGTAGTGGTATAATCTATTGACAAACGTTAATCTACACTTTATGAACATTTTAATGTGCTTACGGCTCACGTGATGATGATATAATTAAGAAGAATTTTACAAATATATACACTGAAAATAAACACTATCACAATGTCACATCAACCTAAGCACATTAATTGTGTTCAAAATGGATAGGCGGACATTTTTTATAGCTTATCACGATACGAAGAAATTCAATTATAAAATCTGTTTTTTATTTTTACTCTTTGAGCTTTACAACGGAAATTGTAAAGGTCACAACACGGGGGACTTAAACTCTCCCGATACATTAATCTTAACCTCCTATCGCTAGACCAACTGTCACGACCGGACTTTGCTAAAGATAGCTAAGCCGGGAAACCATGACTAGGGATGGGAATTAAGAGTAGGGGAAAGAAAGGGGGTATAAGATTGTGTGTGGAATATGACTCGTATAACTATTTGAACAACACTTTATACCATTGAACGTCTCAACTCGGGATCTCAAATGAGAATACGAGAATACTTGTCATAATCTATTACATGACTTAAAACAATTCTAGAAAGCTCAAGAGTTTGCACAGCGGAAGAATACTTGAATACATGTATGAAGACACATATTACCGAGAGTCCTAATCTACTTGAATAACGACAAAAGCTCCACTCGGCACCTCACAACATCTTGCTCAACCTGCACATTTAGAAATACATGCAGGGCTGAGTACTTTCGGCTCACGTCGTACTCAGCCCTGCATGTATTTCTAAATGTGCAGGTTGAGCAAGATGTTGTGAGGTGCCGAGTGGAGCTTTTGTCGTTATTCAAGTAGATTAGGACTCTCGGTAATATGTGTCTTCATACATGTATTCAAGTATTCTTCCGCTGTGCAAACTCTTGAGCTTTCTAGAATTGTTTTAAGTCATGTAATAGATTATGACAAGTATTCTCGTATTCTCATTTGAGATCCCGAGTTGAGACGTTCAATGGTATAAAGTGTTGTTCAAATAGTTATACGAGTCATATTCCACACACAATCTTATACCCCCTTTCTTTCCCCTACTCTTAATTCCCATCCCTAGTCATGGTTTCCCGGCTTAGCTATCTTTAGCAAAGTCCGGTCGTGACAGAGTGGTATCAGAGCAATGGTTGCTCTGAAACCCGAGAGTCTTCTTCAGAGTTTAGTCGAGTGTTGATTCACTTGACTAATTGAGTCAGTCGACAAAGCTCTGCACTTCACTACATCGCGCTCAACGAGGAAAGGTAAGACTTTCACGAGATTAAAAGTCGAAGAATAGAAAGAAAATAGTGGATTTAAGATCACATGTAGAAAAGAACAAGGCTTGCTAGAGAACATAGCTCACTCGAACTAGTTGTTTTCCTCGGAGAACTTAGAAATAGACATTGAGGGAATGAAATTCCTTCCTTTCCATAAGGAAAGACTTTCCATAAGGAAAGAAGAAAAAAAGGCGATGAAGATGCACGAGTGCAAAAGAATTGAGGCAAGAGACACGATGAAGACAGATGTCACTCGATGACATGGGCTTAGCCTTTTAACGGCTTTTCAAGACATATGAACAACGTTAGTTCACTAACGTTTTTACATAATGAAGTGTTTATAAGTTAACAAAGATATTGTGGCACAATAAAGATAAGACCACCACAAAACCATAGATGTACCACATCATGGTTAAACAAAAGAATATAACAGCAGTCAAATGAAAGATTACGGGTAAATGCTGATATCGTTTCACAATAAGATTACACCCAGTAGAACTCCTCGAATGTTTCTACATTCTTGGCGCATCATGAATAAACAGGACAAGTAAATACAGAGTTATTATAGACCCCAAATCAAGATATACAAGTAAGCGAAGTGCTAGTCCATTGATGGTAGTTAATATGACCTTGAGGATCTCTCATAGGTTAATGAAGATATAAAGAAGAATAATGTTACTATGTGCTCGTTAAGTAGAGAATTATTCGCAATAAATATAAAAAAAGTGAAAGCATCAAGGTTGTCAACTGAATAACCAGTAACAGCTAAATTAGGGTTGCAAGTTCAGTTTGGAGGATAAGGTAAGGAAATACCAACCAGTAATAGTTATTACTAAATGCCAAACCAATGAGTCATATGGAGCAAATTGTATGGTGCAACTAGCGTACAAACTAAATATCTAAAATAAATTAGTTATTACGGCCGGTTAAGATTAACCGATAGTTTGACATCCTAGAGTGTAGACTCGTAAGAAGTCTATAATATGGAAATACTAGTGCTTTTTAAAAGAAACCTTATATTGATAAGGCCACCTCGATTGATATGCGAGGCAGTACCCCAAAGAGAACCCCGAGTTCTACAACGTACAATCAGAATAAAAATGCAAGGTTACACGCCTTTGCAAGGATATGAATAGTAAATATGGCACATTCAGTGAGAATGTGGAATTTTCTTATTAATAAAAAAAAATTTAGGACTACTTCATTGAAGTTGTACATGAGTACTTATAGTACGAAGGATTATATATGTGGTTAGTGATAAAGGGAGACTTATCATGTTAACGCCTTGTGTCGTGATATCCTACGTGAGCCCTTGAAGCCCAGAAAAATGTATTAAGAAGTTATAGAGTTCAGAAAAATTATGAGTTAAAAGAGCTAGCCAAACTTTGCAAAGGCTTCTTTTCACCACCCGAAAAGTTGAGAGTCACCAAAGTACTTGAACTTCGTGTGACTGAGATTGTGTCTATGCGGGACTGATCACCCCACATAATATCAATCTCGGTAGCGTTACCATCAGACAAGAAATTGGACGGGTATCGACAAAATGGGTCTCCTCCCCCTGGCCTTTGTCATTTCATTTGTACCCTCTGATTATTCTTTCCTAGCTTGTCAGATGATTTATTGATAACATATTTTGGTTACTTGTTGTGCCAAAATTGAACCAAGGACATTATACCTTCCAGTATCGTGTAACGATATTCTCATTCCACTTTGATACAATTAGCTATCCAAGCAATGGAGTTTACTAAGCCCAATAGCAAGTCAAGAGTATGACTTAAAGTATGATACCGTCAGGGATTACCCAAAACATGGCAATGAAATAGAACAAGATAAAAATAAAGAGACTTACAATTAGTGGAAGGAAATTTAAGATAAAAAAATGTTTAAGGACAATGATATGATCTTGAGTATGTTACAAAATGGTTCAGGAGTCGATAAATGAGTAAAGATATTGATACAAGACTCAAGTGGATAATGGTGTGAGGAGAGATAGTTAATAAAGACCTTTTGGAATTCCCAGAAATTTTTTTTTTAGTAATCAAGAAAAGAGATACTAGATAGTAAGGTAAGAAGCATGCTCGAAACTACGAGAATGGTAAGGCATATTAAGAGAATAAGTAAAGGGGAGAAATGAGTACATAAGCTAAATATATATTTTGAAGTGGATGCATGCATTAAAGTACGAGATAAATCAGTTCCCATAGAATATAACAAAGGATCAAGAGTTGACATCACATTAACAAATGTAGTAGTTAGTGGTATAGGTCGATGACAAAATCTAGATTTCCATACATCACGGGTGATACACCCCTTAGAACAATCGCGTGGATCAGACGATTTTTTTTTTTTCACTAGAAATAAAGTTTTGAATAATAAGATTTAAGTTGGTCGCCCACGAAAGAGATATGAATGCAAGTTAGCAATGAAATGTAGCAGAGTAAAAATTGCGGGGAGTTAGTTTGTGCCAAGGAACCTAATCCTCAAGGAACTCCTCCAGTTAAGAAACTATATGAAATAAGGAGCCTTTTAGATATGGACCAAGAATTACAGTAAATCCTCAATCTAAAAGATTGATTGGAAATACTAGGTAGACAAAACTATCAAGAAGAGTAAAAAAGAAAGATGATTATGTATAATTAAAACTTCCATAGCGGAGACAATGAGACGTAAATAAAATAGGATGGTTGTGACTCTATCGAATAACCAATAGTTTTATGGATCAGTAAATTGTTACAGGTTCAAACCTATTTTATGTAAATGGCCCAATTCCAAAGAGAGGATGTCAAGGAGACAGAAAGTCTTGCCAAGGTCCCTTAAATATTAAAAGTCGAACGAAAGTGATATATAGAAGGAAGAATTGGTAGAGATAAAGTATATGCAACTAGCATATCAAAGGACCATCCATGTAAAACTCATATGAATTGAGCAAGTAAAGGATAAATGAATACAGGAACTCAAATAAATTTCAGTGTAAGGAACCATACGAATCCTTGCTAGCTAGTAAACCCTTTTAAGAGACAAGAATTTAAGTTTCAACTACAATGAGAAATAAAAAGTAAAGAGTTGGAAGATATAGCATTGCTACCAGAGGTAATTATTTTTACCCCTCATTGAAACGTATAAATTGAGCAATCGAAACGACCTGCCCAATTATTTATAAATCTCTACTCCATAGTGTATCCAATGTCACCTATACATGAGCAATTAAGATTAAAAAGAATAGTATAAGGGAAATGCTTATACGTATGAAAATAAGAGAATATGTGTTCTAGCTTAACAAAGTGACATTACTTGGACATATTGTGTCGTCAGACATAATTAAGTAGCTAGTACCAGCAAAAGTAGAAAAGCTCTACAAGGATGGGAATACTCATCTAAACAAAATAAAATACGTAGCCTCTTAGGAGTGACTCGTTATTACCAGAGATTCGTTAAGAATTCTCCAAGATAGCAAGACCAATAATATTATTGGTGAAGCAAGTGATCCATCATATGTAGACCTTTAAGTGTTAATCATGCTTTCAATAGTTGACATGGAAGTCGATAGTTGCGCTAATTCTGATAGTTCTAACCACAAAAGAAATAAGTAACATACATAGAGGCCTCAGAGAATGGGATGGAGCATCCCAAAAGCGATGACAGGAAGGAAGTGAAAATCTATACATAACGATAGTTATACCACAAAACATTATTATTCTCTTCCAACTTAGAATTACCAACAGTGGTGCACGATTTGAAAAGTTAGAAGCATAATTCG
Organism: Thymus mandschuricus; assembly: GCA_029379335.1. Classification (NCBI taxonomy): domain Eukaryota; kingdom Viridiplantae; phylum Streptophyta; class Magnoliopsida; order Lamiales; family Lamiaceae; genus Thymus; species Thymus mandschuricus. The sequence goes on from CM057080.1 coordinate 26,577,816, forward strand.
AACAGTGAGCCTTAATATGTGTCGAATAAGGTGGGTAGAACTAGTAGAGAATTATGAATGTAGTATCAACTACCAATGCAAAGGTAAATATAATAACCAATGCTTTAAGTCGTAAACCACGCTTTATGTGGATACTTCTTCTCACGAGTGAGAAGACAATTGTCAGTGATTTTAAGAATATAAATTTAAAGGTAGTGTCTCGCCCAAGGCAGAAGAAAAGATTATTACTACTTTGACTATAACGTCAACGAGAGGTATAAAGCAAATGAATGAAGTTAAAGAATATACAGAGGTTAAGAATAAATAATACCGAAGAATATTGTTAGGAGGTTGTGCATACCACACGATGATGAGCTCAAGAATGAAATCTTAAGTTAAAACTAAAGATACATTATAAACCTCTCACATGGGAACACAAGATGTATCAAGACCAAGAAAGGAAGTTGTGGTAGGAGACACGGAGAAATATATAACCTCAACTACCTGAAGGTGCTTTAGTATGTCAAACAAGTAAAATTGTTTCAGGATATGGTTAACCACCATGTTAACTAATTGATTATGATAAATTGGATCATAACCAAAACATTAATGGAATCTACAACCCTCGGAGATCTTGTAGTAAAACTACGAGCATGTTACAGTGAAATTGTGACAAGACTAACAAAACTAAGAAAGAAAGCAAAGTTGTATATTAGAAGTTATTGATCGACTTACAAAGGGGTCCTATTTGATTCCCATTTCGATCAATCATGGATAAAAGTTAGTCAATTATGTGTTTAGGAGATCGTGCATTACACAGTGTGATTATCTTTAATCACTAAAGATCAAGACATTAAGTTACATCCAAGTTCTGGAATAGTTACAGAAAGATTTAGGCACTAAGCTAAACATTAGCACAAGTTATCGTTTCCAAGCCGATAGGCAATAGGAAAGAAGGATTTAGATCCTATAAGGCATGTCAAGAACAGTCGTACTCGTTAAAGACGGAAGTAGACTTGCTAATAATAGCTGACAATAGGTGTGACGCCATATGACATACTATAAAGGTGACTATGTAGACTACTCTCTATGAGGACAAGATAGGTGAAAGAAAGATTTAAGGTCCTGATACGATAAATGAAGGATTCGAAATAGGAAATGTTTGTAAGAGAGTGAGAGAAGTTAGAATGGACAAAAGTCCTAAGTCGACAATCATCGAACAAAGATAAACTTTGAAGTATTAGATAAAGTTTCTTAAAGGTGACACCTTCGAAGTAGATAACGAAGTTTAGGATCAAAGGAAAGCTAAGAACTCGTCTTACTAAGACCTTGTGATAACCGGAAAGAATATGATATGCTAAAAATCACATACCAGTTAGGAGCATCTCCAAAATTAGCACGTATCCGTTATATGGTATTTTACGTATGCAAGTAAGAAAAAGCACGTGCTTGAAAGCATGTGCGAAATTCATCAAGGTGAGTTTGTCTTAGATTGTAGTTCAGTTACGAGAATAAAGTAAAAGGGAGTTTGAAACGAAGGGTGCAACATCTTAGTAAAGAAGTCTATTTTTCAATCAAGGTTTGGTGGAAACACCACGAGAAAGAGGAATCGATGTGGAAACTCGATGTTAAGATAAAGAGAAGTACCCCGAGCTTTTCGATTAGAGGTACACAAATTTCGGGACGAAATTTTTTTTAAGGTGGGTAGAATGTAATGGCCCGCAATTTCGTTAGTCCTTAAATCTAAACTACGGTAGTAAATTACGAGTAATACTCGTATGTATATATATTTTATATGTCGAAGAACCTAAGCTTGAATTAATATGTTATGATGAAAGGTAGATAGTCGGATAGATTATCGAGTAGATAGCACGATATAAAGCAATGACAATCTTAATTATTTAAGAATTGGGCCGAGCCTAATTAGTAGAAGTCTGTCGACTTAAGAAACGGAAAACCGAAGAAATTGCATAACGAAAAATATGTAATAGATGTATATTAAAATACATGCTACGTATGTAGAAAGTAATCTAATAATACATCTAACTATTACATAAGGAATAAGGAAATCACATGCATTGTATAATGTACAAGAAATTAATACACATTCAATGAATGAAAATAAAGGAAGCGGCTGCCACTTCCACAGCACTTCCACAGCAGCCTTTTTCTTCTAGCTATCACCTTTTCCTTGTAGCCTTTTGAAAAAAAGGATCAGCTCCCAACCCTGCACCATGCCCTGCAAAACCATCCCCTAAAACAAGGGAAAGGAGACATCAAATCATGAAGAAAAGGGGGGTTTAGAATTCAGGCTTCACACGATAATTAAATACAATCTTATCAGCCAAGAAGTAGTATAAATGCCCCCTCCTTCACCTTATTACAGTTTGAACTCCACATACTTATCACTCAATCATAAATAGAATTTAAAAGAAGAAGAAGAGGATCTAAGGAAGAGGAAGGGAAAAGCTAGCAACCACAGCCCTTCTAACACAACTAGTAAGCATTCTATCACCATTTTAAATAGAATATTAAGTAGAGTATTATCAAGAAATGAACATGCTCATTTTCAGATTTGAACTCACACAATCATGCTAAAATATTAACTCTTAGGTTAATAATGAACCAAGCATGAGCTCCTAAAGAAGTACTAGCAAGTATCACACACACAAATATTTACAGCTTATGAAAAGAATCAAAAGCATGAAGGACTCAATCTTATTTTAGATAAGAGGCATAACTTGATGCTCTCATACACACTTAAAAATTCTCTAGAAGGAATTCAAGACTTAAGCATTGAGAACCACAAGAACTCTCTATTACCTTTTAATATCCACTGTATCAAGAGGATTAAGTCCTAAATCCGAATATGTGTCGAACGCACAAAAACGAGAAAAGATCATATATAAGACATTACATATACGATTCATAATAAATAAAAGAAGAGAGCAAGTCGAACCTCCGTCGAGACCGAAGCCTCGACGGGACGGGAAAGGGACTGAAGCCGAGTCTGTCGGGGCGGCAAAGGCGGCCCCGAGTCGAACTTTGACGGCGACGGCGCTCTCCTCCGGGAACAGCTGCTGTCCCAAAAACCCCTGTATAAAAAAAAGGGAAAACATTAATTCGTATATATATGTGTGCCAAGAGAGTGAGAGTTCAGATGGAGGGATGTACCGGCGACGGCGGCGTTCCGTCATGGCGGCCGGCGGCTTTCCAGCTGGCTGTCCGCGCCGGCCATTTTCCCCTCTACCCGAACTCTAAAATCGGAGAGGGAGAGATAGAGAAATCAGAGGTGGGGTAAGAGAGAGAGAGTTAGAGTGAGAATGAGGAAGAGAGAAAGGGAGAACAAACCTGGACGGCTACGGTCTCCGGTGTTCTAGCGGCGGCGGACTGCTTCGGCGGCTCCATCGACCTGCAAGGGAAAAGGGAGGTGAGCAGTTAGAGAGGGGAATGAAAAGGAGAAGGGAGGGGCTACTACCGGAGCACGACCCTCGCCGCCGGCGAGGGTGGCGCCGGCAGATTCAGTCCGAGAGAGAGAGAGAGAGATCTCGAGAGAAGAGAAGATAGAGAGAGAGAATGATGGGGGAAAACAGGAGAGGAAGGAGAAGATACGGCCGGCGACGGTGGCATCTCGCCGCCGGTGACGGCGGCGTCGACTCCAGGTAGCAGTTCGACAGGGAAAGGGAGAGGGAGATGGGGCGGATGGTTGAGAAGTGGGGGAAAATGAGAGTAATGGTGAGGATTTGGGGTTTTTATACATAGGGTTTAAACCGGGTCGGGTTCTGGGTCGGGTTTCGGGTCGGGTTTTGGGTCTGGGTTAGGAGCAGTCTTGGGCCGGGAATTGGACTCAAGTTGGGCCGATTAATTTACGGCCCAACTATTTAATTTATTTAATATTTTCGTATAATTAAAACCCGTAATATTTAGATGAAAAGGACGTTATAAATTACCGAGAAATGTTTTATTAATTCTAATAAAGCCACTCGAGTAATATGAGTTTATTATCGAAGCTTGAGAAATTCTCGAGCCTAAAATAGCCTATTTAATTCATGGAAATGAATTATGAAAAGAATATTAGATTTAACAATCTAATATATATATATAACTTCAAATAAATAATTATTCGAAGCTTACAAGGACAGTTAACGAAGCTCAATTAATTTCTGAGCCTAAAGTAGTTTTATTTAATTCATAGAATTATAATAAAACTTTGGATTTAATAATCCAACAAGATTTAACTCAATTAATTATTAATTGTAGTATGTGAGAATAATTAATGGCCACCACTAGCCGTATGATTTATTAACTCCGATTAATAATCTCACGATATATTAACGGAACATTAGTCAAAACGAGAAGTTAGAAATAAAGAATTATAATATCCTTTATAAGGAATTATTAGATTCTATAAGAATGAAAATTCTTATATTGTCATTTCTAAATAGGTGGAAATCGACCGGAAGGTTGACGTTGCGATTTTATCAGGATCGACACTGTTCACGTTACTTAAGGTGGGCTTTCTTATACAAGAAAAGTTATAGAATGTTTAGATGAAAATGTTTATTTTCAAGTATTGTCATGCCATAAATGTTTCAATTTATGTATGACACCTATCTGAATTGGCTTCGCCAATAAAGTTAATCGATTTCGGGTCCTTGTTAAGACTTGCTATCTTGCTTGGACTAGTGTACACAGGACCGTGAGTCATCTTCAGGGTTGGCCGGTCAGGTGTCGTGTGAGGTGGCCACCTCCTCGACACCACAGTTTCAGATATGGTAGATTACTAAAGAACTTAGTCTGCAGACACTTTTAGATCACAAGAACAGTTTTAGTAAGCATGGGCTCTTTTCAATAAAACCCCTATGTCTTACAGTTGAATGGCTTGACAATTATTATGTATAGTTTTCGGCATGTGCCCACTGAGTACTTTCGTACTCAGCCCTGCATGTATTTCTAAATGTGCAGGTTGAGCAAAGTGATGTGAAGTGCCGAGTGGAGCTTTTGTCGTTATTCAAGTAGATTAGGACTCTCGGTAATACGTGTCTTCATACATGTATTAAAGTATTTCTTCCGCTGTGCAAACTCTTGAGCTTTCAAGAATTGTTTCAAGTCATGTAATAGATTATGACAAGTATCCTCGTATTCTCATTTGAGATCCCGAGTTGAGACGTTCAATGGTATAAATGCTGTTCAAATAGCTATACGAGTCAGATTCCACACTAGTCTTATTTCCCCTTTCTTTCCCCTACTCTTAATTCCCATCCCTAGTCATGGTTTCCCGGCTTAGCTATCCTTAGCAAAGTCCGGTCGTGACACCAACACACAACACACGCACCACTTATAGAATCTCTGTGATCTTCTTTAAGCATGTGCCAAATATATGAAAAACATTCAACTTTGTTTTAAATCTATAAATTCAAATTTTATTATTGTATCAGCATATAGAATAATTGTTCAATTCACCTACAAATTTCTTTGTATGTCACTTTTTTTCGTGTATGTAATATCTAAAATTATAATTGAAATCAATTGATAATTTGTTTTTTTTATTAATTTGTAAATATTTAATTATAAATATCTATCTTAAATGTAATATTCAAATTATATATTTTTTTTTAAAAAGTGAAGTATACTGCATATAAAAAGATAAAAGATGAAATTAGATTTAGAAATATTATGTGAGGAGATTTAGATGTACTTTGTATTTATAAAATTTATCTTGGATATTTAAAATGACTATAAATTATTTATATTTTTTCTTAGTTTAGCAAATAATATATCAATTTAAAGATCATTTTATACTCTTTAATTGAAGATACATATTTTATATATTATTCATATTGAAATTGCAAAAGTATGGCAAGAAACACAATAATGAATAAAAATTATAAAGAAAGAGAGAAAAAAATATTATTTTTTTTCCCAAATAACCGTACATATGAAAGAAAATGTATTGTTTCTCACTAATCACAATTAATAGAAATAGTGGTTGTTACATAACCGCCTATACCATATGAAGAGAAAATCAACATTTCCGATATTTTAAACCTTTTTAAAGGTAAAAAGAATTACAAAATTGTTATTTTAAAATTGATTTGAAATTGAATGTTTCCCTTTTTATATATATAGATAATTGACAATATTAATAGAGTTTTATTATCAAGTATGAACATAATTAAATATGTATATATTATTCTTCAGATTTTTTTTTAAAATCTAAATACATTTATAATGGAAGAACTCAATTAAAATAAATCACAATTGTTTGTTGCTTAATTTTGGCTCAAGTAACGTAATATTGTACTATGATAAAATAATAAAACGTAATATTAATATTTTTTTAAATCAATATTTTGTGCTAGATAAAAAAAATATATTGATATCAATACTTACGATTTTTTTCCCTCTTAATATACTTCTAAAACCAAGCCACTACGTATTTCCTAAATTTGTGGAATTTTATTTAAAAAAAACACGTCTCATATATTTATACCCTAAAATTGTGGAAGTTTTGCAAAACAAACAAACATGTCCTTTTATGTTAATTATAAAATTGCCACCAATAACTAATTTACAATTGATTTTCAATTTCAAACTCCCTTTTTTATTTGCACGCTTTAGAGTGCGGTTCGAGTAAAAATCAAATTGAATCGGATCAATTGATATTTTAAAATCTAAATTGAAGACCAAGTTGACCAAAACCCTAAGCAAATAATACTCTCAAAAGAGGATTTGAACATACTCCTCATATTCCTGAAAACTCTTTATATAATTTCGTTTTAGGTTGTCTTCAAAAACTCTTTAATCTCTATTTTTGGACATATACTCACTATCACAATGCATATTACTACAAAATTTTAAAATAACATATTTATCATTTTTGCCTTTCACATTACAGTAAAGTGGTGAGACTCAATATTCATTATTAATAACCAATATAAGTCAATTATATCATTTTAAAGCATGTACAGTAAAGAGTTTTGGAGGACATGTGGTGTATTATAAGGTTGCATATATAGTATATAGCGAGAGATAATATATTTGCCACCTCTAGTGGGTAATCACTAAAATCAAATCAATATTATTTTTCCTTTTTGTATTTTTTATTAATCTTTTATTGTAACATTTGAAAAACTTTAATACATTATTAAGTTCACAAATCACATAGAAGATCAAATATTTGTTTAACTTTTGAATATTAAATAAAACAAATTAAAACAAAAAATAAAAATTTACTTTTTTATAATTTGTGAATTTGGAATAATCTATATTTTGATGAGTTGCCTAACTAAAATGAGCGACTCACGTAATGGAGAGAAATAGCTTTTATTCTTTTAATTAGGTTAGAATTTTGATACTAAAAAAGATTAGAAAATTGAATTACCAACCCAGCGATTTTTGTGGATGATGTTTTTTTTTTTCCCTTTTCAATCCAACTCACCATAATTCATAAATATACATGTTAAAATTTTGTCTTCCTACGTCTTTAAAATAATTATAATTTATTTATGCTTAATCTATTGTTAACTAATATAGTACTATATATATTAATCTAAAGAAAATTTTATGCTCATTAATTTAAGATACATATTGCATATGTTATTTTCATTAAAAGAACTTCAAAAAGAATTGCAAGAAAAAAAGTTATAAATAAAATTGTAAAGGAAGATATTGGAAAAAAAAGAAGTTGATGCTTTTGGAAAAAAAAAGGAACACGTAGAACAATTTTGGTGAAGCTATCAAATTAGTGAATTTAAAAAAAAAAAAAAAAAAAAAAAAAAAAAAAAAAATCTTTATATTGTTTGCATTAATTACAAAATTGCCATTGATAACTACTTTTCAATCAATTTCTCAATTGAACTCCCTCTTTATATATATATATATATAGATATCTAATTATTTTTATCAATTGCATAATCATATCCCACTTCTAATTAGATTCTCCTAAAAACCTTATGAAATAACTTATTATAAACTAGACGAATAGAATATAAAGTAGAAGACGGAAATTTCCGAAGAGATAAAATTTGATAGTAACTTTGATGTGGTAATTACTGCTGGTAAAAACTGTAAGGTTAATATCTCATTGCCCATGCCGGATTTGTTTCTATTCCACACTTGTCTCAATCATTAATTGCGCATTAATTGTAAGAAAACAAAAAAAATACTTAACTATACTGGAAATGTCCCGAGGTAAAAGGTTAAATTGAATACGCGTTTGAAACATTAATGTATCGGACTTGAAAAAATGCGTTTGAAAAAAATAGAATAACATATTTAAATTTTTTAAAAAATTAATAATAATAAAGCTCCTCTAATTCGCTATTAAAAATATATCCACAGTTAAAGTGTTGAAATATTGAAGTATTTATCAAAGGGAAATTCTATGGGAACCACTTAAAACATACTGTAGTATACATTAAGTGGTAGTAATTGTGCATAAAAATCGTTTTTTCATAATTATGTTTTATTTATTTTTCCTTTAATTTCTTGATTTTGTAATTTAATCTAACTTCACAATAATTTACTAGGGTTCATTAAATTCCATTGGAGTTTATAATTTATTTTTGGGTATTTGATTTTAATCTTATCAGTTTAAAACATGAATAAAATACTAAAAATATTATATATTCTATCATTGAATGAATGAACCAATGTTAATGAATATCTTCTTCGTTCTACTCTAGATTACTCATGTTTCTTTTTTAAAATGCTCTCATTCTAAATGACTCGTTTCTATTGTAAAAAAAATAATTATATTCATAAACAATTCTCTCTTCTATTAACAACCGTACATATCAAATTAAACACCCCCTCCTAAATTCTCGTGTCGAAAATATCTAAAGTGGGACGAGAGAGTACAACTTCGACTAATTCCTATAACATCGAAATTGAAGAAAACTAATAAATAAATATTAAGAAAAATCGATTTTGATATACGATTATTTTATAACAATCGGGACGAAGGACAACATTCGATAACTAACCGTTAAAAGACAATGCAAGTAGTAGAGTAAATAGTGTTTGTCCCTTTAGGGCACAAAAATGGCAAGACATGTGCGTTTTGTCCATAAACCTATTTCAAGAATGATGGGCACCACCATTCTTAATTTCTCTCACGCATCACTCCAATTTTCATTCACTTTCCTTCACTATCCTGACTCCTCCAACGTTTACATTTCGTTACCTTTGTTATTAAACAATTAACATGACATTAAGACCATGTCATTCATGAAGCATTCGAATTCGGACCAAAGGTCTCGAAACTTAAGCGTGTATCACTAGAACAACACACGCGCGCACACACATATATATATATGTGTGTGTGTGTTAGATTGTGTACACAGTCCATCGCATTTATAATAATATGTACATGTATTTGTTGAACATCATACTCTACCATAAATCACTATATATACCTCACAATAAAATCAAGTTTTCTATGTGCATGTGTTGCCCTAGTGATAAGGGATAATGTTCGAGACTAAATTGTTGGGTTTTTCGAGAACAAACGCAGTGGCGGAAAGTATTTGAAATCTCAAAACACATCTAGATTTATATCTAAGTTATGCATGAAGAGATAAACACACAGTACGAACGAAATTACAAGAAAACTTACCTGGATTGTTATCGTATTTCCAACAACTTGTAGCAAAACCCGACTATAGCTATATAATCCAGTTAAATGGGCTTAATATAATCCATACTAAATCAATAAGCCCAACTTAATAATTAAAATCCAATTATACCAAGTTCGTATAGAGATCTCCAGTTTGAGTCACTTGTAAATTTCATGTTAATCGATGATTTAGGGGTTTATTATGGAAAAGGTGTCCCAAATGATTGGTTTAGTTTGTGGGGGAATAATTTGAGCACGTGTGGTAGGGAGGAGAAGCAGCCCAATCATTTAGATTTAGCAAAAGGAATGTAAGGCGTAGCATCATTTTCCTTTCCAACACTCACAAAAACATATATGCATGCTCTCTAAATTTCACACTAACCAATTCTTCTTCCCTCACACAATTTAAAGATGAATTCAATGTGCATTTCCATAAAAGGGAACATCAAGTGCGGCGGCAAGACAACGGACGTAGCCAAGCCGCAAAAGACGGGGAAGACGAAGCTCGACAACAATGACGACGACAATGGCCAACAGAGGAATCCTCACATCGCAAACAGATATCAAGGTAAGAAATTAACGAACTGTTATTAGAATGAGTCTATTATAATGTAATAACAGAAAGTCAAGAAATTTAATCTTTTGCATACTAACGATCGAGCAGAGCTGGGAATCGGAGAGCCTTCGAGGAACGTGGTCGAGATGATAGTACGAGCGAGCTGTTCGAACCCGAAGAGACGGAAGAAGATAAGGCGGGTGGTGAAGGTGAAGAATTCAGAGGAAGTGGTGGCCAAGTTCGAGAGGTACCGAAGGGAGGTGATGAGCTGGCGTTCGTCGAAGGAACATTCTAGAAGCATCGTGGATGGGAACGAGGTGCTGCAGTTCTACGGCACGACCATGAGCTGCTGCAGCAGCAGGAACAGAGTGCTGTCCAAGCTGTGTACAGATAGCGGGTGCAGAGCTTGCAGGGTTATCCAATCGGGGTTCGACACGTATTACAACAAGTTACATGGGATACGGGTGAGTTCCAAGAGTAACTGCGTGAGCGAGGACGGGGCCGTTAATGGCGCGGCAAAGGGTTCGAAGAGAGCTGTGATAATTTGTCGAACGATAGCAGCCAGAGGCGGAGGCGGAGGCGGCGGCGGCGGTGATGATATGGTTGTGCCAAATCCAGCTGCACTTCTTCCATGCTTTCTTGTCATCTTTGATTAATTATTATGGACTAGTTTTTATTTCTTTCTTTCTTGTTTTTTAGGGGATGATTAATTAAGTATATTGTTGGTATGAGTATGAGTACCACAATCATGGATAATTCAAACTCGAGATCTTTAATATTAAAACATAACATAGTATCGCTCGGCCAACCACACACATGCCTATTTTGAAATTTGTAATTGTGATACATGTTGGAGGTTCTTTGTATAGAAACTTGGTGGGAAAATGCAGCTCGCCTAGAAGAGAACGAATCCACTGCACCTCAGAGGCTGCAGCTGCAATGGCGCGATATTCCGCTTCCGTAGACGATCGGGCAACCGAGCGTTGTTTGCGAGAACTCCATGAAACAGGGTTGGGACCAAGGAAGGAGATATAAGCACCAGTCGACACACGATCATCATTGTTCCCAGCCCAGTCCGCGTCGGAAAAGCAGTGGAGCTCAATGGACGGCGACTTCCGATAAGTTAAGCCGACGTTGCGAGTACCATTCAAGTATCGAAGTAGGCGTTTGACTGCACCCCAGTGAGTTTCTGTCGGAGCATGCATAAACTGTGAGAGACGATTCACAGCAAATGCAATGTCGGGGCGAGTGAAGAGTAAGTACTGCAGACTTCCCATAGCACTGCGAAAGAGAGAAGAATCAGCCGGTGGAGCTCCATCCGCAACCGTCAAAGCAAGAGAAGGAGATAGGGGAGTTTGAACCGGTTTGGAATCCAGCATATTAAACTTCCCAAGAATATCAGTGATATACTTCCGTTGAGATAACACACACTCAGTAGGAGACCGAGCAACCTCCACACCTAGAAAGTACGACAAAGGACCAAGGTCTTTGAGAGAGAAATTCCGAGCGAGAGTGTTAGCAACAGACTGCAGAAAAACCGTGTCATTCCCTGTAAGTATCAAATCATCCACATAAACGAGAAAATAGGCTAGAACCCCATTGTTGCTATACACAAATAGCGAAGCATCAGACTTAGTTGGAGTGAATCCCAGTCGACGGAGAGCCTCATGTAGACCAAGATACCACGTGCGAGGTGCTTGTTTGAGGCCATAAATGGATTTCCGGAGCTTACAAATGTATGAGGGATAATTCTTGTCAGAGAAACCCGGAGGTTGAGCCATATAAACCTCATCAGTGAGCGTGCCATGAAGAAAGGCATTATTGACATCAAACTGACGAAGATGCCAATCTTTTGAAACAGCAAGACTTACCAGAATTCGAACAGTGGTGTGCTTCACAACGGGGCTGTAGGTGGCGGTATAATCAATTCCCGGACGTTGATGAAAGCCCTTAGCAACAAGACGAGCCTTAAACTTATCAACCGAGCCATCCGGTTTGCACTTAATGCGGAAAACCCATTTACAACCAATGACATTCGAAGAGATAGTAGGAGAAACCAAATCCCACGTGCCATTATTAAGAAGAGCCGAGAATTCCAATGACATAGCCTCACGCCACCGAGGATCAGAGAGAGCCTGAGAAACAGTGCGAGGCTCAATATCCGAAGAAACAGTAGTGAGCAAAGCATACCTCGGATTCGGCTTGCGAATATTGTTGCGTGCTCGGGTAGTCATGCCATGAGTGGATGCCGAAGGCGGTGGTGAAGGAGCGCGAGCGGGGGAAGTCTGTGGAGGCGGCGTAGGTAGTGGCGGAGGGGGATTAGGGACGGGAGGAGGAGTTGGCAATGGTTGGGGTGGTTCAATACTTACGGGAGAAGTGATGGGAGGCAGAGAATCAGCCTCGGATGTGGATAAGGAAGTGAACGGGAAGATATGCTCAACAAACTCTACATGACGGGAGGTGTAGATTCTTTTTATAGAGGGATCAAAGCATAAGTACGCACTCTGAGTCAACGAGTAGCCTACAAAGACACGGGCGGGAACGATCAGAGAGTTTGTGAGATGAGTAAGGACGCAACCAAGGATAACATTGACAACCGAAGACCCGAAGCCTGAGCACACTAGGAGACCTATGAAAGAGCATCTCAAAGGAGGACTTCATGTTGAGGTCAACTTTGGGAAGACGATTTATAAGATAGGTGGCAGTGGCTACAACGAACGGCCAATAGGATAGGGGCATAGAGGCGGAGTGTAGAAGGGTAAGAGCTGTATCAACGATGTGACGATGACGTCGTTCAGAAAGGCCATTGTGTTCAGGAGTGTGTGGAGGAGTTGTGAGATGAGTGATTCCATGAAGAGTGAGGTGAGGGCGAAGAGCAATAAATTCGCCCCCATTGTCTGTATATAGAGTGATGATCTTAGTTTGAAGATAATTTTCGACTAGAGCGTGAAAAGCAACAAACGTAGGGAGAACATCAGACTTTCGTTTTAAAGGATATAACCAGACATAACGAGAATAATGATCAACAAATAGAACGTAGTATTTGTAGCCATCATTAGACACAACGGGAGAACTCCAAACATCCGAAAACACAACTTCTAAAGGAGAAGAAGATTTTATTGAGGAATCATAAAAAGGGAGTTTATGACTTTGTACACATTTGCAAGAGTTACAAGAGAAATTGGAAGACTCAAGAGGACTCAATTTATGTGTAGAAAGTACATAATCTAAGATACGCTTGGAAGGATGACCTAATCTAGCATGCCACATGGACAGAGGTTGTTTAACTGAAATGAAAGTCGTCGAGACGGGAGCTGAAGCAGAATGAGAAGGCCAAATATATAACCCATTAACGCGCAGGCCCCGAAGGCGAGTGACCCCCGTTCGCCGATCCTTCACCTGAAAATCACACGGAGAAAAAATGATATCAACATCATTATCCAAGCATAGACGCGACACAGACAATAAGTTGCAAGACATGCAAGGGACATGTAAAGCATGAGTAAGCTTCAGAGACTCAGTAAACGGGAGAGCAAGAGATCCTATATGAGCAATGGGTAAGCTTTTACCATCACCAATGAGCACAGAATCAGGACCCGTATAAGGGGAGTGAAGCGAGAGATTGGCCAAATTGGTGGTTATGTGATGTGAGGCACCCTAGTCAAGAAGCCACTCAGACGGAGAGAGAGACGCAGTGGCAGCGTGAGCCGAAGGAGAGGAGTAAGCCTGACGACTTGGCTCAGCCTTCATGGCAGTGTAGGTGTAGGAGGAGCAACGGCGCGCAGAATGTCCCTGGACACCACACAATTGGCATTTCCCTAGATAGGTTTTGGAGCCAGAAGCGGGAGGCCTCGATGAAGGAGAACCCGTCGATGGGGGACGATAGTTCGGGGCAGATTGCTGCTGCTGCTTCTGCTTAGGATGTGACGTCGTGCGGGGCTGAGACGACGAGTAGAACGCCGTCACTGGTTGACTGGCTTGCAGATTGGAGGATCGGGACTCAAGCTGCGCCTTGGTACTTAGCAGCTTGTCATGAAGCTCGTCAAATCCGATAGGATGCTCACGAGCCTGAATAGCACTCGATATCTCACGATATGAGTCATCAAGCCCATTGAGGATCTTGAGAGTTAGATCCTCAACGTCAGTGGTGGCGCCGATGAGGGCTAGTTCGTCGACGGTGCCTTTGATTTCCTGAAGGTACTCCGTAATAGATTTAGCACCTTTCACCGGATTGTGAAGACGATTGCGGAGAGCGAGAATGCGACCACGAGAAGGTTTGCCATAGGTGTTGGCTAGAGTGAGCCATGCATCACGGGATGTCTTCGCCGAGGCAATAAATGGAATTAGCGTCGGAGAAAGAGTGGAGATGATGGCGCTGAGGATGAGCTGATCCTGTCGGATCCAAAGAGAGTAGGCCGGATTATCAGCCGGAGTAACGGAGCCCGTGGTGACAAGAGAGGCAGCAGTCGCCGGGATGGTGGCGGAAGGGCAGGGCGTCGAACCGGTGACGTAGCCGATCAGGTTGTAGCCAGTGAGGAGGGTCTGAAATTGGAACTTCCACGAAGTGTAGTTCGAACTTGTGAGCTTGAGAGGCGCCTGCATCGCCGAGTGAAGAGCGATAGGCGCATCAGTGTTGGTGGTGGCAGTCATGGCGATGACGGCGGGCGCGAAGCGGCGGAAGGGATGGACAGAGGATCGAATAGGTGTTACCCTAGAGAGATCTTGATACCATATAGAAACTTGGTGAATGAAGATTATTATTCAACACACAAAAATACGGCAATTACATAGCTAGGCTTATATAGAAAAACAGCAAAACCCTAAACTACAAACCCTAACATATCGAAAACCCTAAGCCCATATTAATAGACTATACAACATAAATATGGGCTTAATCCAATACTTTGTGTTGCATGAGCTTAATTTAATCTCTCAATTGAAGGGTATGAATGATTCAATTTTTTAAATATTTTTTTAAAATAATTATCAGAAATTTTAAAGGCCCATTCACCGTAATCTTTTTTTCAATTTTTATTTTATTTTAAAATAAATCCAACATTCTTTCCTCCTTATGTAATTACATAGTACTCAGATTTTGCCTCTTTTTTAGTTCGCATACATAATAGTTATAATGTGGTTGTAAATGTGTTTATAGGTTGAAAATCAAATCAAAAAAGATTTTTGACGTAAGAAATAAGAAATAATCTGGATTGTTGACTTCAGTATAATTTACGGTTTAAATTAATTGGTGCATTGTAGCTGTACATTTTTATTGTGATGGCATTACCATGACCCGTGAATATATAATCATAATAATATTGAAGATGCATTATGATGCATAACACATTATATATAGTTCTACATATCGTGTATGAAAATAGTCTGTAAAATGCATTAGTATTTTTTGTATTATATATCAATTTTGTACGATATCTCACCCAATGTTCTAAAAGTTGATACGCGTTAGTTTGGTGGAAGAGGAGGGAATAGCGCCTAGGCGGCTAGGCGGATTAGAAAAACATACTTATTTTTATTATTTATACGACATATCATTTAAAAACCATATTAACATATATTATTCCTAATTTTATTAACAAGTTCATGATAAAAAATAGAGATATGATAATTAATAGTCTAATTCAATAAATTTAATAGTACTATATAACAAAATTTTCTAACTTTGTACGTATTGAATTCGATCTGTTTAGCCATCTAAATTATGTATAGAAACAAATCTGTTAACATAAATATCGACTAATTCACACTTAAAGGCTAATTAAACTTTAAATAGAGCGACACTAGGATGCCGCTAAATGCTTAGGCGAGGACTAGCACTAGTCGGGTCGGTGAGCTGCCGCCTAGCGTCTAGACGGGAACTACGCAGATTTAAACAAAGACTCTTAGAACATTGATCTCGCCCCTATATATATTTTATTGTAGTTTGATTATTTATGTATCAGAGAACTAGCATTTTGCAACCAAGAAAATGGCCAATAATTAAATGTTGCATCTCCTTATACATGAAGAAAATATGAAAGCTAAAATGAGATCGAATATAAAACATGATCACATGATTTAGTTTGGTGCAGAATTGCAGAATCTTGTTCCTCTTTGAGTTTGTATGCAAATATGTTCTAACCAGTGAAGAATCTCCTCCACGACTGCCATGGCAAAAACCCACCTGCACACCATCAATCCTTGACTCATAAATCGGGACGAAGGGAGTATTTATATAGTCGTAAAAGGAATAAATAAGACCGACGAATGATATAGTACCGCAACGAGGGCACCGGAAGTAATACTTGTTGTCCCTCAGAACAAGCCCAGACCCTTTGCACACCTTACAATTCCTCTGTTCCACCTGCCCACAAACACACAACCAATATCCATCACAATTGATAATCGACACTTCGTGTATTTAAATGTCAATAGCACTAAATTTAACGATTTGATTTAAGTTTCGGCTGCGTACAATTCTCTTGCTGAACTCGATCCCAGCCACCACAAAAGGAGCAACACCAGCTGCATACACAAAAAACTTTATGTTAGTAACTAATTAATTAGCTAATCAGTACTCCTTCCGTCCCAGCCTATTTAAAATCATTTAATTAGTTGGTTGAGACGGAGGGAGCTTGAGTACGTATTTGACATTACCTAGAGTTCCAACCACAATTTCCCAGGTCAGCTCGGCCTGAGCCGGGTCGGAAGTGATGGCGGAGACGCCCTCGGTCACGGCCCGTGATCTCGGAATGTTATAAACAATATTAATGGTGGGTTTGGTAGAGCGAGGAGGCCATGGATGAATCTTGGCGATCGATGGAGATGAAGAGATTGAAGCACCAAACATTTCTCAATTCAATAATGCATCCATCGCTATTTTTTTTACTTACACATGATGTAAAGTAGTAATCTATCTACAGCCATACAAAGTTATAATTCAGATTACTCCACGTCACTTGTTACACATTTTCATGTTTTTTCACTCACATGTATATTATATACTACTTTATCGCACAAAGAATTAATTGAATTAAAATACCAAAATTATTAAAATAAAAATATCTTAGTATATTATATATATATATAATACAAAATTTAAAATAAAAAATTATTAAATTGATCTGTAGTTGTCCTATTTTTATAAATCACTATAACTACGCATGATTAGTTTTCAGTTTCGGCACATTTAATGTGTTACTGCTGATGTGACAGTGTTACGTTTTAAACTTTTTATTAGAATTTTTTTATTTCTTTCAATATGTTATATGATATACATTTAAATTGTTTTATTTGTTAATATTATTGTCACGTCGTCCATGTGTATATTAAGCGTGTCCACGATGGACAGTTGAGCATTACTCTAATAGAGTTTAGACAAAAATAGAAGATAGAGAAGATGTCAAATACTCCCCTGTCCCAATTCATTAGTTCTATTGAAATGTTATATACCTCACATATGAATTAAAATGTAACGGATGGAGTATATTGTTATAGTCAATCCCATGGATTTAGTACACTAGTTTTGTATACACAATTTGTTTCTCAAATTAGTTGTTCTCTTTTTATATACTAATAGGGCTATAAACGGGCCAAGCCGAGTATTGGCATGTTCAAGCTCGGCTTGTGTAAGTTTTCTTGAGTTCAAGCTCGAGCTCGGCTCATAGTATTTTAATTTGTGCTCGATTTTGAACTCTTGTAAAAATTTTGATTTTAATTTGATTAGGCTCGATTACATGTTCGATTAGGAGTTTGCAAACATACTCGATTAAAGAGAAGTGATATGCTTGTCACCTTATGCTAGTCACCTTCGTGGGCACCTTCGTCATTTTTTTCATTTCGACAATATTTTGTTCGATTTTTTCAATTGTAATATATTCCAATACCTTATAAATTAATATTGAAATCACTAAATCTAAAAAAATATATATAAATATCAATGCTCGATTTGTTCGTTTTTTCTTCTAAGTTCAAAAAATGTATAATAAAATAAATCGAGCATTGATATATATATAGATTTTTTTTAATCTAATGATTTCATATTAATTTATAAGGTATTAGAATATATTACAATTGAAAAAATCGAATAAAATAATGTCGAACACGAAGGTGACTAGCATATCATTTCTCCTCGATTAAAAGCTTGCGAACATGCTCGATTATATACGAGCCAAGCATGTTCGTGAGCATATCGAGTCGAGTACCTTTGTGCTCGAGCTAAGCTCAACAATATTATATATCAAGCTCGAAGATGGGCTCAGGCTCGACTCATTTGTCAACAAATTTAATTTCAGACAAGCTTTTTTCGAGTAGATCGCCGCGAGTAGCTTAGCTCGTTTATAGCTCTATATACTACCATTATAACTACATGATTACTTTTGGTTTTCGATGTGGGATAATATATCCCTTTGTAGATTCAAATTTCACCAAGACTATCTCCATTTCAATATTCCTTAATCGAACTTCTGTGAGAAATAAGAGTTGGAGAGGCTATGTAAATATAACTTAGGTATATGAATAAAAACAAAGTTGGATTAGAATATCTATATATTAATCCAACTCAATTTATTTAAAAAAAATAGTTAAAATACATCTTTTAAGTTACAGTAACTTTGAAATAGTATTGGGGGCGGGGGCCGCGCGAACGCAGGCCCCCACAGCAACAAATTACGACGTAGGCTCGACCGCATTGGGCCGACCTTAAGCAAGCACCCTTCCGAAGTGCAATGGAAGTCACAGGCTTAAGCCATGGGCCTTAATGATCACCCATAGACTCCGTCCAGGTAAGTGAGGAACTACGTTTAATTTCTTCTATTTATACCTCTCCTCCCAACACCCCACTTCCTATCATAAATCGATGTGGGACACCTCCCCAACAAATCCAAATAACACTAACCAACTTTTTATCAAGAAATTTAATCATCAAACATTACAAAATATGCAAGTTCATGCATAGCCTTCTATCACAGAGACGATCGATCGCCGCATGTTGCTCTACTTGTCCTCTTTTCGTTCCACAATGGCCGCCTCCGCAATTATCACCTTCCCCTTCCCCTCCGGCACCGCCTCTCTGCATCTCCGCACACTCCTCATTGCTCTGATCATGTAGCATATAACATTCTTTGTAGCCTTCTCAAAATAAGAAAAGTACTATCTCCATATCAAATATATCGTTTGAGTGAAATATGCTGAAATCAATATCAACGGATTACAGTCAAACGCTCCCTACACATTTGGGACGAAGGGAATAGTAATATTAAGAAATTGAACATACGTATCATGAGTAAACCAGACTTTGGAACCTACTCGATGATCGAAAACATAAATTGCAATATTTGGTTATGAGAATCAATGATAGATATATAAAAATGAATAACGAATGTTGTATTTTAGTAGTATATAGTTTCTAAGAGTTCAATTTATTGGTTAATGATTAATAAATTTAAGCTTTGATATTTATATTTATGATTGATGTTGTATGTTAATAATCATAAAAATCATTGCATGCTAATTTTTCTTTAAAAAATATTGGACCACATAAAATCGGAAATTTAAGATTAGGGCAAACCAAAAATAGCTCGAGCCCGATAGAGATGGCCAATCATCTGTTGCTCTCTATATTAGAAAACTGGGGATAAAATGTTTTAGTAATGTATATGCACACTTTAAACTAGGGGTGGACAAATTTATCGAAACGGCGGTATACCGATCATACCATACTGAAAAAACCTGAAAATACCGTGATTAACGGTATATGAAACAAAATAGGAATAGTCAATTGATAAAATTAGGTATCTTTTAACTAAATATTCATAATGTTATTTAAGTATTAAATACAAAGCTAGTAATAATACTATAATAAACACAAATATAAGTACCCATTGTTATTTCATTCTTGCTAAGAGTCAAAACAATGTGCAGCAGATACCTTAATTTCCTCGAAATATATATATGCTACGAGATCAACAGTCACAACTCACAAGCATATGTAATTATGTGAGCAGATCAAATTAATATGTCATCTTTTATCGTCTACCAGAGTGCAAACGAGCATATAATACAGTCCATCTCCAACGAGGATCGCCTCCGAATTTCAGACAGACAGCATAAGTACAACTCTCAGTAGGCCACCTCAGAATGACTCAGTTTTTTTCAAATCAGTAGCTGTGGCGAATTGGCGATTGCATTACTGAGTACTCAGATAGACCACAAACTATATAAACTTTCGGTGACTAGTAAAACAAGAGGCACATACAAGAAAAGGAGAAAACTGATTAACAAAGAACGGAATACTCCTTGTAGCTAGCTATGCACACATAAGTTAAATGTGAAGCCATGATCCCCCTAGTTCAACTATTGATTTACTAAAACTATGGTGTCGAATGGATAGTGGAAGGTCGACATGATACCAGGAGAGAGGCCAAGCTGAGCTACCTATGAGTTTAATACGAAAGACTTTTGCAGCAAGAACCCTATGAAATGAAACTAGTCGACCAATGTTCAGAAATGCAAATATAGCAAGAGATAACAAAAGACATGCCGATATGTGTGTGTGTAGGCCTAGTAGTAGAGGGTTAATGCATGTGATCAAATGTCTTACGTTCGAATCCTCCATGACGCAGCCTTTAAATTTTATGTTGATGATTTAAAAAAAAAAAAGAAGGAAAAAAATGCAAAGATAAGGACCCTATCATCACTATCACAATATCAGTCAAGCTAAAAGCAGCTAGTTATTTGAAGAAACCACAATCTCTCACCTAATACATTACTAGAGCCTATAATTCTTCCGGGCAAAAAAGCCTTCATATGGAAGTACTAGAAGCCTTAACATATCTCTTCACGCTATCTAGAGTCTATAAACTATTCAACAATTCCAAAACAGATACTCGTCTTCCCACACAACCATGCTCTTGTCAACACCTTAAGCCAGATCGTCGAGATAAACAATCTTAACAATGTGCATAACTCATCCAGAAAATTGCAAAACACTAAAATTTGTGCTCAATCAGTAGTAATAGTAGTGTTACATGTGCATATGATTCGAAATAACTTAGAGAGCAACGTGACTAGAAATTTGACCGGAAGAATTTGAAAACAAGAACAAAGATGCCAGTGCATTGAAAATTTCCAGTTAAATTCATCAAGCAATCAATCTGAATACAGGCAATTCCAAGTTTCGGCAAACAGCCTCTTAATTATTAAGAACAGCATACGACTCGACTGCATTCATACAACAAAACTCCAAAACATAAGCAGCAAAGAGGAATTAATCTTTCTTACGCAGAAACCCTAGGAAAAATCCCAATCACTTCTTCCTGTACTTTGCAACCTCGCCGTCGTTGGGGAAGAATCCCATGAGCCTTCCGCAAGAGTTCTGGTAAGCGTACATAAACCCTCCCATCACCCCAATCAGACCGCCCGTCACCATCGACGGCCCTCGAATCCCAGGCTTGATCCCTAATCGACAATCGCACATACTCAATCAGCCATCGAATCGTAAGGCAGTAAATCGAATCTAAAATTGGGGATTACCGGAAAGGTAGCCGACGACGACGGAGACGCCGGTGATGGTGGAGAGGCGGAGGTAGTCGAGGGTGTTGAAATTGGCGACGGTCTTCGTGAAGGGCGGATTGCGATCGACAACGGGGTACTCCGGCTTCGCCGCCGATGTGATGTCAGTGTTCATTTCTCTCTGCTGTTTGGTGGTGAGCTTCTTCTTCTTCTTCTTCGTCTTCAATGAAGCGAATCAGAATCTGATGCCACTCCTTCACTGTCTATGGCGACGACAAGGGTAGAAAGGCTAGCACCTGAGCATTTGGGCCGGCCCATTAATATTTTGCTACCCCAATCCATATTTTGTTTTTTTACCAAAATAAGAAAATAAAATTCAATATTCTAAATATTTCAATTCTGTATCGAATAATATTCTTTTTTATTTATTTTATATTTTTTTCAATAGAAATAAAAAATATACAACTAAATAAATATTTATAGATTAAAATAAAATCTGTAGAAGTTATATATGTACTTAGTTTTAAATTTATCAACCATGTTTTAACAACTAAACATAAAATAAAATATTAAAAATAATTACAAACCTGATTGCCTAAGTGTAATACATTAAGGTTACGTCCTCTTTGATGCAAAAGAAAAAGGTGAGAAAAGCGAAAATCACACTATAAATTTCACCATTTTCGTCACATTTTCTCATATTTTATGAATGAGGGGGAATTTTACTTCTTAAATTGAAGAAAATATTTACAACATCAAATTTGAGAGACGTGTGTTCAATCTTTAATTAGAGATTCATTGTCGTGTTTTTATTTAGGGTAAATAAAATATTCATAGATTAGAGCGGGTCATATCTTTAAGATAGTTCTTCAATATAAATAATCTCTCATAGTTGGAAATTCGAACTCAAACCTTAAATAAAACTTAGATTGATTTGTTTATCTAATTTGAGTGAGAATTTAGTAAAGGTTGCAAAATTTATTAGGTCCTCTTGGATACTTGTCTGTAAATCCGCAGTTAAGTTCTTGGTTGCTTGCAAGCTAGGCTTTTAGTTGCTCATTGTAGATTTAAGAAGTTTTGAATGAAGGTTGTCACCCTCATACTAGGAGAAGTAGTATGAGCAGTTGACATAGATTTGATCAAACCACTATAATATTGTGTGTCGATGTAATGTGCCTTTTTAGTTTACTCATAGAGTGATATCATATAAATTACATATCCGATATAAACACATGTGTTTACCAAGTGTTTATGAGCAACTAGTATCCAACGTCATGAACTAACATGATATACATACATACTCACAATAATTGTTTAAATATAAAAAATAAAAATGAAAAAGCTTTTCAGACAAACGAGTATAATATGGTCCAAGCTTCAATTGATTGTTTGAAAAGTGCAAAAAATAAAATTAATAAGTAGTAATAAATAAAAATATTGGTTGTATGAAAAGTTGCAAAAATAAAATAAATAATATAAAAATTACAACAATTTTTTTTTTACAAATAATAAAAATAGAGATAATATATATTTTTACCCCTTTTAACTTTGTCAAAACAATAATAGGTATGAAATATAGTTTACAATATAAATACCCAATTTTTGGTTTGGATGGACAAAAATACCCCTATTTCTTATACCAGTATTTATTATTGCCAGTTTTAAAATCTTCTCTCTTCTTCGTATTTGCAAAAAAAAAAAAACGATGGATCTTCTTCTCTTCTCTCCCTCCCTTTCTCCCACGTACTCTCTTCCTCTCTCTCACCGGCGACGGCGGCGAATCTTACCATCAAAACCACAGATTCGTAACCCTCTCATCAAGGCGCACACGTTGGTGGTGGTTGTGAAGCCATCCGACGGCGGACCTAAATTAGGGTTTCGGCGCCGTTCTGCAATTTCCGACGAATCTGGCCGGCCGATTGCAACCAAACTTCACAGGGGACCTCGCCTTGCATCTGGGAAGGTTCGCTGAAAGTTTCAGCCAAATCCAACCGGTGGATCGACGACGACGCTGTTTTCCCCTTCCGGTGACAGATTTTCTAATCTGGAATTGGGAGGCGATTTCTAGCCTTCTCTCCGCCTTCTCCCTTCCGACAACGCACCTTCTCTCCAGTTCTCTTTCTCTGGTTCGTGCGATGGCCGCTGACGCAGCTGACTCGTCGTCGCCGTTTAAGAAGGTCCAGATTCAGAGGGGCAAAGCGGTAAGCCTGCGTCTCTCATTTGTGTTTTACCTTTTTTTAGTTGTTCGACGAGTTGGATTGAGCTCTGGTTCATGTTTGGATCTTATTGTTTTTTTGCTTGAATTGCGATTTTTTTCTCGATTTTGGGTGGAGATTGTTTGGATTGTTATGAATTCTTCTATCCGTCTCTGGTTTAATTGCACTTTGGGTAGAATTAGTGTGCTAGCAATTTATATCTATTGATTCGGAGCATTTTCCAATTGTTGGTCTCATACGTAATTGACGATAGAGAGGGTTGCTTTGGATGAGCTAATGTTTGGGTAGAATTAATGTTTGCATGAGCTAATGTTGCTTTGGATGCTGTAATTTCTCGCTGCTACTTTGGTCAATGTTAATTCGTTGTTTGACAATTTGTTTGAAATGTGGTTGATTTGCAGGGATCAATATATGAGAAGAGAGTTACAGAATTGCTTGTTTCGTTACAGTTATGAAACTTGTTCTTGCTTCGTTTCGTCTATTGCTCGATTATCTGAAACATCGAAAGTATAGAATGGTGTGAAGCTTCATGATTGATTAGTGTAGCATACCTTGTTCAGTGTTCCTATTGCCAACTGCAACTCTCTATCCCTCTCTCTTTCCTGTTTTTGCAATTTCGACTCATTTACCTAATTTGTTGGTAGTGTTATTGTAATATCCTGAATATTTTAAATAAATCTAGTATGATAAGAAAATTTATAAACACGTGATTCTCTCAAAATTGATAATAATATAATAATTCATTTAATTAAGAGAAATAAAATTTCTAAACAATTTAGTATTGCATGCAACAATAGTTTAGTAAAACAATTTTAATAAATAAATACATATATTCATGTCTTTTGTTGAATATGCATTACATGCGTAGTTAATTAATTAATCGATACACATGCATGCATACACGTAAGTATTAACTTATAAATGTTCTAATTCCTTCATACGTGGAAGCCATACAAAGAACATAGGATTATGACTAATGAGAGCTATAAATGATGAATAGTGAAAGCTATGCTAGCTTATTTTCCTATAAATAGGGAACCTTCACCATTCACCATAATTCATACCACCATGATTTCGTATTCATATTTTAAAAGTCAAGTTTCGTGGTCATATGGTGTTTCACCTCGGCGAGAAAGACTATAACAAGTTAGTGCATTATATCAAGTTATCAGGTGGGGGTTTATTTTCAGTATATGTGGGGTTTATTTTCAGTATATTTGTGGGGTTTCTATTTCCAAAATATTATTTTGATTTAGTAAGCTCTAAAATGTGGGATTATCCATGAAAAATGTTTTGATGCGTGATTACATGTTTAAGGCTCTTATGTTTACGATCGGGTATTTCGGTTGGTCTAACACACTAATCGAGGGGATGTGCGCACGGTTAGATATCATTGGGTTGATCACCAATTGGTTCTAACTACGAGGGGAGAACTAGTGGATGAAATACTCCATTGTCTCCAAACTATGGCTCCATCATGAAAAGGGATCCGGCAGTGGTACGTCCCGGGATCGGTGAAAGTTAAACTATAGGCTCCATCAGAAAGGGATCCGGCAGTGGTACGTCCCGGGATCGGTATAAGAGTAACGTGGTAATCCGCATCACGATCAACGAAAATGAGTTTTGGTGTGCATGGAAGTTATATGATTTGTAAAACCCTTCTATGTATGCTTTATTATCATGGATATTCCTTTTATGATAAATGTCTTTGGCATAACCCCACTGAGTGCATTAGTACTCAGCCCTGCAATTCCTTTCCAAATGTTTTGCAGATTAAGGAGCTGGTGGAGCAGGCGTAGCTGGAGAGGACTGTTGTTGTGGCTGTATAAAAATAAGAATAAAGCTTCCGCTACGCTTATTATTAAAGTAGTCATTAGTAACGATCCTGCAATGTACTTGGCTTCCTAAGTTAAATTCCAGGTTTTGAAATAAAATCTATATATTTTTTATAATTGCGGGTATTCAGACACAAGCCGGCCATTATGGGTTGTTTAGCTCAGGCGTCCCCATAATTTGAGCTGAGCGTCCCGATCTTGTATTTTATTTAATGTCTATGGGTATTCAGACATGGCGACCGACACGGGCAGTATGGTTTGCCTACCCCGTGGTTCGTGTTGTGCGTCCCGATCCCATAATTAATTAAGTAAACTCATTAATAATATGGTTAATTATCCTAAGAAACTAGGCCCTTTCTATCCCCGCTTCTTAATCCCAACCCCTTGCCACGTCCCGGCACACGTGCCTTCCTTCGGGAACTGGGATGTGACAGTTATTCTATACTAGTTTATAATTTAAATTAGCTTGATTTTAGTCCCAAACTTTGACTGCAACTTATTGATCTTGTAAGATGTTGTTTATATTGTGCTTGGTGCAGAATGGGTTCCTTCTTTTTTGGCTTTTGATAATCCATCTTCTGTGTACCATTGACTTAATTTGAGGATATTTATTACATAGTACCAAATAACATAAATGTACTGCGTACTATAGTACAATTTGATATTTTTCGCTTATCACTTACCGGTAAACAGTACTAAGATAATATAAATGTATTGTGTACTACAGTTACAATTTTGATTTTGCTGAATTTTCTGTTTGTTTTCTATGATTTTGTTTCAACCTCGTAGCTTGGGTTTTCTCTCCAGGTTGGTTTTTGGGGGTTTGTGTGTAAAGCTCTGCATTTTATACTGGGTTATTATACATTCGATTGTTTTAACGAGAACAAAATGAACGATACTAAAATAACATGAACGTACTTCGTAATATAGGTACAATTTGATATTATTCGTTTACTACTTCCAGTAAACAGTACTATAAGAAGTATTATTTGGTTTACCATGTACCGGTACATAGTACTAAAAAAACCTAAATTTACTGTGTACTTGTACTTATCGAAATATACAAAAAAAGGTAGAAAATTGAAAAATTGAAAAAAAAAATGAAAATTTCTGGAAAAAAACGAAAAAAAATTATAAATAAATAATTTAATAATTAATAAATAAATAGATTAAAAAAATAATAAAAAAAAGAGGAAACACGTGTAGGGAAAAGAAAGGGGAGGAGAGAGTGGTCATGTACTAAAAGTAAGGGTATTATTATCCACCATACCAAAATA
Organism: Thymus mandschuricus; assembly: GCA_029379335.1. NCBI lineage: Eukaryota > Viridiplantae > Streptophyta > Magnoliopsida > Lamiales > Lamiaceae > Thymus > Thymus mandschuricus. The sequence continues at coordinate 26,604,806 of CM057080.1, forward strand.
TGGGTATTTTTATTGTAAACTATATTCCATACCTAAAATTAATTTTACAAAGTCAAAATGGATATTTTCTTATTTGCCTCATAAAAATATTGGTTGTATGCAAAGTTAAAAAAAGAAAATAAATAATATAAAAATTACAACAATTTTTTTTAAAAAATGTATAAAATATTGGTTGAATGAAAAGTGAAAAAAAAAAAAACAAAAACAAAAAACAAAAACAAAAACAAAAACAAAAACGAAACGTGGTCGGCAGGATTCGAACCTGCGCGGGCAAAGCCCACATGATTTCTAGTCATGCCCGATAACCACTCCGGCACGACCACTTGATTGACTGTTAATCCAAGTATTATTTATATATTGTATACACTCTCAATCTTTGTTAAGAGTTTGGAAAGGCATGCAGTGTGCTGCTCCTCGCCAATCCATTGCCGAGGTTTGCAAAATCCACTTTTGCACCAATAATTAAGGTAAAACTTCAGAAACATTGCCTGTTTATCCGGAGTTCACGACTTCACAAAATGACAATAAGAACTTACACGCCTTCCTTCGAATGGACCGTAACAAGGTACGTATATTGACCATTGCGAATTATAAGAGAAATGTAGGTGATATTCACATGCTTGTATGTTCACATGGATATAGCAAATGTAAATTCTTAGATCTTGATTTGACATTAATTTCGAACGGAAATAAATTCCATAATGAAAAAAAAAACAAAAAACAAAAAAAAAACAATGTTAACAATAATTCATAACTTAACTTATGCAGTATCTATCTAAGCATAATACTTTTAACGTTTTTTCAATTCATAATTATTTCAATAAGATATGATGTAGGGACCGATATATATAAAATCTTACAACGACCTACTACTGGTAACCTACCATTGACAATAAAATAATCTTACATGAAAAAAGGCTAATATTACTAAAACCAAATTGAAATCGGCCGGCCTGACTAAATCGGGCCATGAGTTTTTTCAAAACCCATGTAAAGGGACCTTGTTGGCTTGGGTGCTTGTGATGGAGGAAAATGTGTCTAACCTAGCCCGAATCGGAAGAACTTAGAATTAATTTATTAATCTATAATTATAAAGTAGTATACTAATTTAAAGTGTTTTGTTATTGTGTAGATTACAACTACATCAATTTTAAAAAATATACATGCTAAAAATAACTTCTCAATTGAGCACGTATATATGGTGATTAGTGGTGCCCAAAATAATTTATTGTTCATGTTGTATGTGTTTCTCCCGCTAAGTTTTTGCCAATGAGGTTTTAATTAGGTTTGGCTCTTCAAGATTGAATTTTCTAATAGTTTGATGTCTACATTAAGTTTGTGTCGACATGTTTGCAATAAAACAAAGACCTTTTTATTACAACAAATTGAATCGTAAATAATCAAATCTAAAATGAATTTTAACATCTTCATAGGAATGAGGCGAGATAATATATTATGAATGGATAGTGCATTTATTCGGTGCCAAATTTTTATCACGGATTTGACAAGAGGACTTATCTAGTCTACCAAACAACTAGATAACCTAAGATAAAATTTGTTATATGATGATATCTAACCTATTAAATGAGAGCAAAAATCGAATTATAGCCAATGTCCTAAACGTCACTAGATGCTAGTAGGGAGGTGGGCTTGAGATTAACGCCTAAACAAACTAGGCAGACTATACTATAATTTATTTATTTTTGGTCGGATAAAAGAATTTTATTAAGAGAGAAACAAAGGCACAAGAAATGCCACAAGAACAGCAATAGCCCTGCCCTTACCGGACAAGAACATACACGAAAAGAAGGAAAATCATGCTCACAAATTGCATAATCTGGTGCGGTTCCATATCTCGAACTTCTAGTTCGCTCGCAGACTATATACTATAATGCATATATATATTTTTTTTTACTATTGTTAAATTATGTCTTATAGTACAAACTATGTAAGTAAATATTAGTCATAATATCATTTTTACATTCATGATAAAGGGAGGAAGAAGAAGAAATGAGAAAATTAAGTTTTGATCAAACTGACAGTATGTAGTTTAGAGTCTGGACGGAATTAAATGTTAATAGGACAACGGTCTCCTGTCTAGCGTCTAGGTGGGGACTAGACGGAGATTTTTAGAACAAAGCCATGTAGCCACACCCGGTCATGCACATACTGTAGTTCTGATTCAGTTCGAGCTAGTGGCGGAGCCAAGTGTAGCTCCCCATGGGCTAAAGCCTAGACCTGCTGCCGGTTCACGGCCCGCTGGTTCACGGTTCCGAAATTCATGAACCGTAACCGGCCCGTCAACAGGGCCGCCGGTTACGGGCCGGTTCAAAACTGCCGGTTTTGCCGGTTTTCGTTCTCTTTTTTTTTTTATATAATATTCTCTGATTTCCCGTTGCCAAAGAGCAGATCTGAAACGGCCGTGAGCAAACCAGCGGCGACGTCGGTGGTGTTGGGGCGGCGACGTCGGTGGAAATAAGTAAGAAGAAAAATAAGACGAGAGGAAGAAGAAGATGGGAGGAAGAAGAACTCGATTGATTGTAGAATGGAAGAAGCAGCGTCGGCTCTAGAGAAATACGACGACGGTTGAATTACTAAAGAAAGAAGAAGAGAAAGAGAAGAACGAAGGTTAAATCACTAAAAAAAGAAGAGGAATTGAAAAAGAAGAGGGAGAGAAGAGATGAGTATGGGCGGCTGCAACTTTTGATTAGGGTTCTAATAAATTAATTAATAAGGTTTACTATATTTAATTATTTAAATATTTAGTACTCCCTCCGTCCACCTATTTCTGACACGTTTGCTTTTTGTACGGGTTTTAAGACGGGAGTGGTTAGTGTGTTAAGTGTATAGTGTTTTGGGGTGTAGTGTATAAAGTGTATTTTGTAGGGAATAAACATATTTTAGAAACAGAGCATCATATATGCATAAAAACATGTTCTTGTCTGATCTTAAATGAAAGATCGTATAAAGACCTTTAATTTGATATAAAAATCATAAAATTCCGATAACAAACGAGCAAGTTATAATAATTTAAACTTTCGAAATTTAAATTATATTGAACTACGTGCAGAAAAATGAGTGGATGAGATTTAAGTATGGAATGTTAAGTGTAATAAGGGATTTACTAATCAACCTACTTAGTGGCTAATTATTTCCGAATAAGGAAACGTGTCAGAAATAGGTGGACGGCCCAAAAAGGAAAGCGTGTCAGAAATAGGTGGACGGAGGGAGTATTTATTATACATGGGTGTATTTAATAAGGGTATTGGGAACTTGGGCCAACCCAAGTGTATATTTTTTAGTTGTCCATCTAAAGGATACATGGCCCAATTACACGTGCATATATGTTTTTAACAATTTAACCAATAATTTTCCGGTTAACTGGCGGTTTTACTGCTAAAATTAGGCTTGACGGTTTATTTTTAGGCCTGCCGGTTTGGACCCTCCGGTTAACCACCGGTTCACGGGCCGTCATCTCCATGAACCGTAACTGGCCCGCTGTTAGACGGTTCTGGGCTGATTTTCGACCCGTTGACCGAAGGGCCGGTTAAAAACCGTTGACCGGCGGGCCGGTTCTGGGCCAGGCCCGCCGGTTCGTTGTGAATGGGCAGGTCTACTAAAGGGTAAAGCCCCCCCAATTCTTTTTTTTTTTTTTTTGTGATTTCATTGCAAGTCCATCACGATCCCGAGTGCGAAAAAAACAAGTAACTCTCGTCTTGTTCTTGTCCTCCACTAATTGAGTCCACCCATTCGAAAATTTTTTACTCTGCCACTTGTTCAACCATCGTACCACCAGAATCCAGATATGGCTACGGCCCTGTACCCGAAACCCACATTTGACCACCTCTCCAACTCCGACTCTAACGAGAAGGTAAAAAATTACACAAATCAACGGACACCAAGAAAAAAGAAGACATTTTTTTTTTTTTCTTTAAAAAAAAAGGGATGCAAGGATCACCATGGAATGGAATGTCAGAAAAACCACAAGAGATAAGGTTGGGATTGTACGGTGGTAGAAATTCCCGGCGTTTTGTCTAAACTCTGCTATAGGGTTTTAGAGCACTGGCATATTCCTCCTCCCTATTCTCTTGAATCTTCTTAGATTCCTTATATCAACCAACGCTATGGCTGTTATCTCCCTCTCCACTCCCACTCTCCACCGCCGCTCTCTCTCCGACGCCTCCTCTCTCCTCTATTTCGCCTCCCTCCTCCACTCCGCCGGGAGAATCAGCTGCAGAACGCGAGTCGCCTCGTCGCATTCCAATCCCAAGATACTCAAGTCCAACCGCCGCTCCAGGCACGGCCAACCGCTCTCTCCCTACGACACCGATGAAGCTGGCGCTTCCGATGAGCTGGACGACGGGGAAGACGATTGGTTGTCCGACGTATGCCTCTTTTCCATTCACTGTGTTTTTCTTATGAATTTGTGGGCTTTTTTTTTTTTATGTTAGTATCAGTTCAGTACATAATTTTTCTTCCTCAGTTCACCAATGGAGTGCTGCATTTTGTCGGCGTTCGAATTTGATGACCTTTTTAGAAATTATTCTGGACTGTGATTAGAACACATGAAATGAAAAATTGATTGAAGTTTGTGATGTTTTATCAGAAGTTAATATTATTGAACAATGGTTGATTTTCTTCATGTGTTATCTACCTTGAATTTCCGATTATAGATAAGCTGTTCCTTTTGGCACTGGCGTTTTCGTCACGATAATGTTCAAGTTATTTTACCAGGATGAATTGGGAGATGTCAAAATTTCTAAGACCGATAGACAGCGGTTGAAGTTGAAAAATGCGGCTCTCATGGAGCAAGGTAGTTCAAAACTGAGTAAAGGAATGTTTCGATAATACATATTAGATCATCTTAAGGAACATTTTCATAAACAGGCCGAACCAGGAATATTGGAAGAAGCTGGGATCTTGAATCAACTAGCCCTGCACATAATATTGCAACAAGTCCGACCAAGTCTGTTGTAAAGAGTGGCAGATATACTCCGAAAAGGATGGATGGAGATGGCTCGCTCAGTGGTGTTTCTTCAACACTGAATTCCAAAGTCAAGGTACTATGCCTCCATACCTAGCTAGCTCATATCAATATGTAAGTCATGCTTCTCACTAGAGTGCTCTTTGATTGTTCCAGGAAAGTGGGAGCTCTGCTGAGAACAGATTTGGTCATTTGTCAGAAGAACTAGACTTAGACGAGAGATATTTCCCTCTTCTTAGTTACTTGAGCACTTTCGGACTCAAGGAACATCATTTCATCCAGATGTATGAGAGGCATATGCCTTCTCTCCAAATTAATGTTGACTCAGCTGAGGAAAGATTGGAGTACTTGTTGAGTGTCGGTGTTAAACATAGAGATATACCAAAGATAATTTTGAGACAGCCTCAAATATTGGAGTACACTGTCGAGAACAATCTAAAGTCTCATGTTGCCTTTTTAGATAGCTTAGGCATCCCATCATCCCGGATAGGGCAGATAATCACCGCAACTCCCTCACTGTTCTCTTACAGTGTCGAAAATTCCTTAAAACCAACAGTTAAGTATTTGAAAGATGAGATAGGAATTGAGGAGAAAGATATAAGTAAGGTTGTGCAGTTAAGTCCTCAAATCCTTGTTCAGCGGATAGATAATTCATGGAAAGCTCGTCTTCATTTCCTAATGAAAGAATTGGATGCTCCTAGACAGAGTATAGTGAAGATGGTTACCAAACATCCTCAAATCCTTCATTACAGCATTGAAGATGGTTTGCTTCGCAGAATCAATTTCTTACGAAGCATCGGGATGAAGAATTCAGATGTATTGAAAGTTTTGACCAGCCTTACGCAGGTTCGCTTTCTTCCCCGGTGTAGCTAAATTGGTTGCGTGGTGTTTGTGTTTACATCCGTACTTGTGTGTTGTGATTTGGTTTATCTTTTGTGCCTGAACCTGAATTGTTCTAACAATCTTTCAGGTATTCTCGCTTTCACTGGAGGGGAATCTTAAGCCTAAATATATGTATTTGATCAATGAACTTCAGAATGAGGTCCATTCCCTGACCAAATATCCCACATACCTTAGCCTATCTTTAGACCAAAGAATCAGACCCCGGCATCGTTTCCTGGTTTCATTGAAGAAAGCTCCGAAAGGTCCGTTCCCTCTGAGTTCATTTGTGCCAACTGATGAAAGCTTTTGCCGGCAGTGGGCAGGAACTAGTGTAGATAAATATCTAGAATTTCGCCAGAGACTACTGCTCAAAGACTTAGCAAAGAAATATGGAAGGCAGTAATGTGCATGCGTCCCCCCTTATATAGCCTACGACTGGTGAATGAGAAGATGTATGACATATTACATATCCATTCAGATTGCTTACAGACTTACCTATCTAGGCTCTTGCTGGCTTCTTTTCACTTTCCATCAGGATTTGGTGAAGAACATGCTTAGAAATCCGAATGCTAGCATTCAAATATGTGCCGAGCCTTTGAAGCATTTTCATCTGAAGCCGGTAAAAGTTCATTCTGGTATATAAGATATGTGCTAGTATGTGGGGCACTTCCAGCTGGAGTTGGGAAAACAATTTTGATGAAGACTGCTGAGACTTTTACTAACTCTAGGCGATTCTAACAATCCTAGCGCATGCACAATATCCAGTCTCCATAACTCGAGGTACTATTTAAAGTTACTCCGTATTTCTCATTTTTTTCTTTTGGTTACTCGTAAGAAATTAAAGATCTATTGTCTGAGATACTATCATTTCTTGCAATGTGCTGAATTCCTGAACTTTTCTTGCCATTGCCTGCAATGGGTGAATTGGACATGATATTCACTTTTAAATTTTATGTGGACAGCTGAAATGATATAACCTTGAAAGGTGTATTTCTGTAGAATTTGCTCGAAGGTTGATCATCAGAGCATAAAATCTGAATATAGTTCTATAGAAAGATAGGAAAATCCCATCCTAGAATGATTTTAGAATTGCCAAGGCCTTTGGTAGTAGAAATATGTATCAAAGGAGAAAATTGATGGAAATGTACAGTCAAGAATATAATGTACTGAAATTGAATTCAAATTTCTCAAGTGCGGCAAATGCGTGGATGCTGATATCATTAAATTTTCATGGAATTCTCAAGGCATGCTTATAGAATCTTGTACAACGATCTAGTGTTCGTGATTATTCTCTTGATCCAGTAGCAACTTATAAACAACATATTCATTTGTAACTGGTGTATGAAGGAATTTGCAGGAACAAGATTTCTATTAGATCATTCGGCATGTTCTACCCTCTTTTTTTTTTATTCTTATTTTCTTCTTCCTCTAGCAGATTTACGATTCAAGTAATTTCATCAAGGACGTATATGGAGCGCTCGCCATTGCTGCAGATACATAACTAAGCAGTACACATTTACTCTTTTTTCAATATGCATAAAGAAGTAAGCTTCTTCCTTTTTGCCTTCCAAGCACAAAGTTAAGGTTTGGTAACATAATGAGAAAAAGATTATGGGTGTTAGGTGGTTATATAGAGTATCTTCTTGTTATAGAAAGGCTATATTCTTCTTCTGGTAAATCCGAAGATATGTAATTCCTCTTAATCAGTTTTGCTTCATTTTCTGTTCATGTGGTTATGTCTTTCGGTTTTTGCTCAAAAACAGAAATGCTACCAGACTTTAGGTCTTTTGGCGAACCTAAAATTCGAAATTGTATTTTTTTAATAAATGAGACTAATATAATGGGACGAGGAGGGAGTGTATGTTAGCTCTTCCGTCGCACTCTATTTGGCATTTCACATCTTACATCTATTTACTCTATAGGCTGAATTAAGTGGAACTGAGATAATGTTCTCATATTCTTTATTTGAATCAACTTACTTGCATAAGTCATATGCACATTTACAAGTCTAAATTGTTCATCTGGTTATGTAATAACCACATAAACATGCCATAACTTCCGTAAATAAAAATGTTGGTTTTGACAAAAGTATTGTCACGTGGCTATCATCTGTCATTGCAGTAAAAGATGCAATAATGAAAATGCAGTAAAAGATCCAATCGTAAAACTCGATTGAAGAAAATGTGTCAATATGAATGTGACGGAGTGCGTAGGTTGGCCTAGCAACATGGGTTAAGTTTTGGATTAATGTTTTCAGGTTCAAATGTTCTATGATCTTTAAATTTTTGTTGTCAAAGCATAAACAAATTGTGAAGGGTCTAACAGTATATTTACGACTTAAAAGTTTTGTGCCGGAAAGATCACGTAGCTCGTCGGATGCCGATATGGTTTATGACACATAGTTTAATCCAGGCTCGATTAACCTCCAGAAAGAAACTCGATAGCCTCAAAATACTCAGTAATATATATACTGGGAACTTGACTCCTTAGGGCTTGGTTAGTAGCAAGCGTAGTATTCTTGTGTGATGATGCTTGGTTCGATAATACTTAAATCTTATGGCGACGCCACACGTAATTTGTCATACTTGCCTTTTTAGTGTCATCCTCCTCATGATTAAAATAATCATTGGCTCGTCTTTATTTATCTTAGATCGAATCTAATGGTGGACATCAACTCGTTAAGATATACTAATAGATAGGAAAATTTAACAGATAGATAATGATAGAAAATTCTAATTTACTACCCCAATAAAACAAGTCGTGTAGTTTACTTATCTTTTAAAAATGCATCCCATCATAATTATTTCCATCATAGAACTAATGGGGCAAAGGTAACAGGAGCTAACAAAATGTGTTAGTATAATGGTTTAACGGCAAGCGGTTGATGTTTGTAGTCAGAAGTTTTAGGTTCGAGTCTATCGTGATGCCGTTTTCAAATTTTTTATAAATATTTTTTTTTTGTAAATGACAAATTTGTAGCCATGTGCGTTGGCTGAGGCATCCATTAGCAATGGTTGGTTTAATTTTCATCGTAAGTTTATGTTAATTGTGAGAGAAATAGTGTAAACTTGAATTTGATTTATATCGTAGTATAGGTCAAACTTGATTTTAGGTAATTTAAGTCGTGTAGAACTAGAATTCGGCTACACATCTCACGCATGTCTATCTTTTGTCACTTTTATTATTTTAGGCGGTGTTTTAACATCATAATTCATGATAACCTATAGTGGTGACATCAATTAATCATATCTTTGATTGGGTTTAACCATTAGATTTATGGGAAATCATCATCTTTTATTTAATCCAATCGATATCCATTCAAAATCTCCTCAACAATGACACCATTTAAAGAATTGGTTGGGGCCCAAATTTTATTACACATCAATAATTAATGCCAAAAAAGAAAAGAGAAGCCCCATCTATCATGAAGTGACACCAAGAAATCAATGGCTACATTTACTCATTTCATGCCCATCACAATTGCATGCATGGCCCATCAACACTATCAGTCTCCACCCTTATTATTTGAGTAAAGTCGATATCACACCCGACTCTTGAAAAGTCAGGCATAAGTATCTTAATAGTGAGATATAATTAATTTAATTCCAAATGCCAACAAACTATTATTGTATGTAGATGTGGTAGATATAGTGTAAAAACACTCCACCTAGTAACTCCAAAACCTAATACTCCCTTTGTCACATTCATATAGGAATAATTTTTTTCTGGCACGAAAATTAAAATGAGAGTAATAGTGTTGATAAAATAGTATAATTGGGTTTTAACGAGTTAATAGGTTGATATTTAAAGTAATATCCCCATATAAGTGAGACAGACGAAAATAGAACTTACCCCTTTATGAATGGAACGAGAAGTCTAATACCATCACTCTCACCGAACTAAATGCGTTTCTTGAATATTCCACATAAAGGGTACACAATACCAAAATGCCTCTAGTTAAGTATATATGTAGAAATTTTGTGTTCAAGGCCATGTATTATTTCCTCAAAAAACACCTACCATCCACCAGCACGCTTTATCGATTTTCTTTCTTAAAACTCGTCGCGATCCAAATTTGACATGTATATTACTATATTAGGGACGAAGGGAGTAATATAATCAATTTTTTTTATTTAAATTGAGCAAAAAAGATTTGCATCAACGTTTCTGAATCTATGAAAAACACAACACACACCCACTGCGTGTGGTGCATACTTTCTCCCATGTCAAAATCTGCCCTTTAAACTAACAGCCAGAGAAGAAGGGCTCCATTTCACAACATAACCAAACTATGAACCAATCAAAGATTCAAACCCTATCATCATCTATCTACTTATGCAAAAGCACAAACGAATCCAACATGATGCATATCGTTTCGTTGCAATATAAAACCTGAAGATCGAAGCAGACAACGCGGGAAAGATATGACAAGATGTACTGATAACGACCTTCGATTATAGCACAGACGGGAACAAAAAAAGTCATCGTTAAACTAACGAAGTACTTCTACTCGACTGTAAATAAGTTATATACCATTTATCCCGTCTATGCTACCTTCATATATACTGGTGGGTAACTTGCTTCATATCCCACAATCCTAAGCTTCCTATAATACATATTTCTTCATCAGAATCACTAGATATAGATCGATCCCTATATTCTTCCTAGACAGACGATTTGAGAAAAGGAAAATCGGTACTTGGAAAGGGAAATCAGCATTTGCTTACATGTACTTCTCTCTGTATTGCATCATTTACCTAAACTCCTTCGACCCAATGAGCGGGGAGGACGTGCTTCTTTTGTGTCGACTAACGATAGTATATACGTGCAGCATAACTTTTCGACTCCTGCAGAAAAATGAATTGTATTTTGTGTTGACAAGTGGTTTTTGGCCTTCTAAAACCAGCACCTCTATAAGCTCTATAATCTTTCTTCTATCTTCTCCTCCGACTATATAACTGCCGAAATGCTGCTGCCTACAGCTGAGGCAAACGGGCTATCCGGGAGACTAACTCCTTGAGTGCTGCATATCGAGAATCGTAAAGTATATAATGAGTAACAAAAAGGAAAAATTTAAGGAAGAACCGAGAAACAAACTCTCGAATGTTGTGGATAATAGCAGAACATAGATTGATAGCATTATAAGAGGCATCGATATTATATAAATTAAGGATCGAGTGGAATATCATAAGAAGATAATATGCGGATAAAGAATCGTGCCAACCTCTCCTGATCACCGCAATTGTTAGTCGTATACATGGGATTGTCATCACTGGTAGAGCCACTGTTCAAGACATCGAACAGATAATTGAAGCGTTCTTTTGACGGAAACTTGGGGTATCCTGCGCATGTTTGGTGCACGAATCCAGCATAAACATCAAAAGCAAAAAAGAAGATATTCGAGGACCCTAATTTAGGAGAAATAAAATAAAACGAAGGACCTTCAAAAGGCTGCATCCTTATAGTCCTGCTACCTAGCTGGAGCTGTGCAAGGCGCATCGCCTCAAGTTCAATCATGCGTTCCTGTTCTTCCGTTTGCATCCTTTGGAACTGCCTTGTTAAATCCCAGCCTGCGACATGGAAGGAAAGAAAGGGGAAAGAAAAAGAAGACTTTAGAACCAAGCTGACGAACTAACTATAAACATAAAGATCGGTGCAAGATGAGAAGGCCGTGACTGTCATAAGTCAAATTTATCGCATAACATTGTACAATTAACGGTTAGAGTAGTCATAAATTACCAATTTGAATATCTGGTTCTGTATCAGTAAGATGTTGCTGGAATACACCAGGATGATCGAAACTTTCCGAGTATTTCCTGCACCAAAAATGGAAACTCTGTATCACACAAAAATATGAAACGTAAAGAAGTTCGTAGCGAGAAGCAGATAACTGAATAGGGTTTTGACAATATATGTTTTCTCAACACAACAATACAAGGCCAATGACATCCGATAAGAAACATATTATTTGGATGAAGATATAAACAACCATAACTCGAGCAAGAAACGTTAGTATCTATGGTAAGATGCGTAAGTAATATCAACTTGTATTCTCACAAGTGACTGAAGAAGATCGCACACCTCTCAAAAAGCTTTGCCTTTTCTCTATATGGTTTTACGAGGACACGAGCACCGCAGACGTAATGGGGGTTTCCCATAGACAAAATCTCTTTCACAGTGTCTGCACTAATAAAACCTACGAAGCCAAACATCCGTTTCGTCTGGCATGGTATCCTCACATCCTGCACCGGTCCAAACTTACTACACGCAGAATCAAGGAATCGTTAGAGAAATTCATACTAAAAGAGAAGCTGAGAGAGAGAAACACAATCGACAACAACAACCTAAAGTAATTCGAAACATCTTCCTCAGTAAAAGTGCTCTCAGACGGAAAAGTCAGATAAATTTGGCGCGAGCCATTAACAATCGGACCAGGATCATTTCTTTCGGAGCGAATGTCCATATACTTTGCAGAGTCTTCAGACAAGATCACAGCATGCTGCCCATGAGGCCTATAACAAAAGAATCAGAAACCCAAAGTTGCTAAATGGACAAAAGATTACGAGAGTATAACCGCAGGGAGACCAACCATAATAATCACACCTGTCAATAAGCCGAATACTGTTTTTTAGCCTAGCTAGAAGCTTTGTCAAGCTATAACCAGCTTTCCCATGTCTCTGGCTCTCAGTTAAATACCCTTCGGCTTGAAGAATTCTCCCATACTTCTCATAGTACAACATCGGCAGAGCAGCAATCGAAACAGGATGCCCCTTTCTAGATTTCAAAAGCTCGGTAATCTCCAGCTCAAGTTTCTCAAGCGACCCCGGTGAGAACCCTTCCTCCACACCTACATCATACGAACTGGGGCCGAAAACTTGGGGATAACTCTCTGGGAACGTCTCCCCATGGACATACTTACAGTTACTGCCATGCTTGCAAAACCCTTTGATGAAATAATGACAAGCCCTATTAGGATAATCCACTAAGTTAGAAGCGTTTCTAGCACCCCTAATACCCAAACTGGTGAATGCAGCAGCATCGGGGTTATAGTAATCGCTGGGAAAACTCGACTTCACAGCCTCTGACGTATCCTCTAATCCAACGTAATCCGAAAACGGAATAATATTCAAAGGCGCATTCTGCATTGCTGGTTGCTCAACAGGCATTTGAGGATCCCAGTAAGGATCGATCCTCCTAAACGAAGACGGGGACGGAAAGGGACGGGGCGAAGCTGATGGGAACGGAGCAAACTGGAACGAAGGATCAGGGTTCATGGTAGGGGAAATCGGAGGTGAAATTACTTGTGATGAAGCTAGTAAACGTGCAGTTTTAGCATTTTGAATCAAGTTATGGATTAAGCTATCAGGGCCTAATGCTAATCTAATCATTTCTTGATCAGAGAGCCCTTGAAAGTACATAAATCCGATGATCTTCTTCGCAATATGCTCCGGTTCGAGGCTCGAAATTCTGCTTATTACAACCTTAGTAGCCTCAGAAGAATCCATTCCAATCTACACACATAACACACATGGAAATTAGCAAAAGTTGAAGATTGAATTTTATTTTATTTTTTTCCAGAAAACTGAGTAGCAGTAGATCTAGTGAGAAAATGATGCCTACAATATGAATGTAACAGAGGATTTTGATATTGAGTTTAAAAAAACAGTAATTTTTTTTAAAAAAATGGATAGAGAATGCAATGAGCAATAAACATATGGCAGAGAAGTATATATATAAATAAACATAAATCTTATCCAAATTCAGGTGAGAACTGATTATTAATTACCCTAACTAGAAATCACATGCTATCTCAAACAGGTTACCCAGAGAAGGAGAGGGTTATAGCCTCTCTCTCTCCTCTCTCTCTCTCTCTAAAAAACACACACAGAGACAGACATGAAGAATTGTAAACAGAGGGAAGTGCATGTGGAATTTTACACAGAAACAAACCGCTTCCATGAAAAGAACATCAGAAACCCTTCAAAAAAGTCAAAAAGGAAAAATAAATTAAAACAGTATCAAATTAGAATTCATGCAAACAATCCCCAGAAAGAAATAAAAATCAAATCTTGACCACTAAAACTACTCTCCCTCTCCCTCTCCCTCTCCCTCTCTGGAATAAAAAACCCACAAATCACAGGTGTTCCTTCTAACACAACAAAACAAGTAGTGCGGGAACAACAGATCCAAACCTGCTCTCGAAGGAAGAAGAAGAAGAAGAGTGAAGAGTGAAGAGTTGAAGAAAGAGAAAAACTGGATACTGCAACTAATCTGTCTCCATCTATCTCTATGTCAACAGCAAAAACCTCTTCCCCACAATTCCAGCCATCTATTTCTCTCTCTCTCTCTAACTCTATTTTTTACTTCTCAAATCTTAACTTTATGTGCCGAAAACTTCCCTCACTACACAGAAGCGAACGCCATCTTCCTTTCTCAAAGCAAAATGACAAGAATTATTGGCTTTATAGTAAGGGCCACTGTGCTTCTTTGAGTGCACTATTTTTATTTTTATGCACAATAATTTATATATTTATTTCAAATTATAAATAATTAGATAATCCTTATCTCCCCCATTAAACCATTTCGCGAAGAAATAGATTGATTTTTTTTTTTTTTAAATCTCATAATATTAAATAAATAATTAATAATAATGCTAGTAGTAATTAGTAAACTAATAAATCGGAAATAAACAAAAATATAACCTAGATTTGCGATATGGTTGATGACAGCTCGAAACTTGTTTTACTAAACTACCCTTCTTTAATGCATTAATATATGTAAAATTTTTTTTCAATTAAAATAATTCGAAATTTCGGAAATTCCAATGTGAGGGAATGCGTTAGACCGCACATGTCCGCCCAATACATCTACCCGTCGGTTTTTTTTTTTTTTAATGTTAAATTTTAATTATTTCGAGAAGAGAATTTGTGGTCCTCCTTCGATACCAACCGTCGGATTATTTTCGAGATTTTTGCCATGCAAAACTAATTTTTTTGTTTCAAATAATATATCTTCTCTGTCTATAACCTCGTCCATGATCTTTAGATTCTGGCAGAATTGAGAATTGATACGGAGTATGATATATAGTGCGGTGATATGTAGTGGTTATGTTTAAATTATATACTTCGTCCGTCCATTCATATTGTGATATTACATAAAATAGTAAAAGTTTTAACACATCAACTATTATCACTTTCATTTTAATTCTCGTAAGTTACTTATAATAATGGAGCGAAAAAAAAAAAATGATGTATAATCAACTACTCCCTCCGTCCCAATGTCTCATTCTTAAAGGGATAAGTTCTATTTTCGTCTATCCCACTCATATAGAGTTATTAGCTTAAATAACAAATTTTTAACTTATTAGGATGCGTTCTATTTTATTTTATGCGAAAGGAAAAAGATATTTACCCTTTGAATATTTTTTATTTATCACATTTTCTCACATTTGGCATTTTCCCCATTCATTTGCACTACAATGGAAATAAAATATTACTATATCTCTAATATGATGTTGTAAATATTTTCTCTAATTTAAGAAGTAAATTTTTTATGTGATAAAAGGTGATAAAAAGGTGAGATTTAAATAGTGATATTTTCTTTTATCTCATTTTCTTTCACGTAAAAGATAACACACCCTAAAAATTCACACATTACTTTATTTATCACTACCACTTTCATCTTAATTTCCGTTTATAAGTGTGACGAAAGGAATATTAACTAAAATAAAAAGATCTTAAAAAAATTGTGATCCTACGAACAAATAAAATAGACCATGAAAAATATTTCCTCGATTTATCTATAAAGAACTAAAGATAGCGGTAGTTTCATTTTAATCTATAATCTCTTTCCGAGTACTACTTAATTAAGGAAAAAAATTTATTACTTTATTATTTCTCCTTTTCTCTTGCAAATTTCAATCCGTACTTTGAAAAAATATAATTATCTATCAAATTTTTTCATTAAAATTCACGTCACTAAAACAATTTCATATTAATTTTTCTCAACATATGAAAATCACAATATATTTTTTACCATATGATATTTGTCTCTATCATATAATTGCAATCATTGTACAATAGTGAGATAATAGTTAGAACAACCCATAAAAGTGACAATTTTTTCAAAAGATATGTAACTACTATATTAATCTATATTTCAAATTACTTTAATAAACAATAACTACTCCATCCCTTCCCCTTAATTAGTTTACATTTTTTTTTCTCGTCAGTCTCATTTATTAGTTCAGTTTCTAAAACGAAAACAATGAACACACAAAATCACATTTTAAAATCTCTTTATCTTTATTTTTCTTGGTTTTTGTGTCACACCCTAGGTAGACTAATTAAGTGGGACGAATGAGATATATCGTATTAAAAAGGAATGTTCGCCCATGAATGACGTGCCATATTGTTAATGAATAAATAACTAAAATATATACTCTAAAACATTATCGATAAACATATTAAGAGTGTCTACATTGAGGAGGAGAACGTTTCTCGTATTAAGATTAATGGTGAGCATAAATTGGTATGCTTGAACAAGTAAAATCGGTGCGTGTAACATTAACATTCATAGGGAGCAAGTGGGCACATCAAAAGAAGAAGTAAAGTAATGGCGAATGCGATGATTACGATTGGATTAATTATGATTAGTAGAAATTGGTGGGTCATTGACTAATCATTTTTCTTTTCTTGTGCAAGAATACGTAGTATAGTTACCCACTACTAAATTATTGCTATTAAATGTGGGACCCACCTCAAATAATTTTGTCTCATTGGACATGTCCATTTGCAAGTACAAAACTTTACATCCAATATTATTATAGTATAAACATTTGTCGTTCAAAATCAAAGGAAAAGAAATAAATGAGGAATGCGTACTTTAAAAGTTGTTTTGCACCTTGTTTATGTCAACCCTTAAATTTATCATACCTCTTTATACGCAAAAATTTGTCTCAAGTTTTAATAAAGAGGTTTATAAATTTAGTTTAAAATGTGTGATTGTTAATAAATGAGAGAGTTGTTTGTAAATATAATTATTATTTTCTTCTAAAAAATGTGCTATCTAGAGTGTGACGTCTAAAAAACGAAAACGATTCATCTAGAGTGGGACTCACGAGTATTTTTAAGTGATGTTGTGGGGCTATGGAGTTCATCTGTTTGTTGTTGAATATATGAAGGTGAAAACCGAGGCAATTCTAAGTGTGCTTGTGTTAGGCTAGCGATGTGTTGTTAGGCATCAAGACTAAAAAGTTTTGAGTTCGAATCCTTTATGGCACGATCTTTAAATTTGATAATTAAAAAAAAAAATGATCCATTTAAATGTCCTTTATGGATCATCTTGAAACAAACCTTTTTTTTTTTTTAAGGAAAGAAAACTAAATTCTTTAATAGATCAATTTAAATGTCCCACGTTGAATTGATTAGAGTGGAAATTAAATTAAATCTCAAATTAAAAATAATAAAAATGTTGCTGTCAAAAAAAAATGGTGAATAGCAAGGGCAGTATAGGAAAGTCAGTTTGTAATTGACGATAACGTCAGCGAAATGAGAGCGAAAGCAGTTTTTTTATTTATTGATTTGTTTGTTTGTTTTCCTTTCCTTTTTTTCCCAAATCATTTTACAGTGACTTTTTTTTCCTCCAATAATTGGAAGGAGGGAAAGGAATTTGAAAATCGAGAGAGAGAAAGTAAGAGAGAGAGAGATTATTATGATTAGTATAAATGGAGAATTAGATATGGATGATTGAAATGGATCCAAGCTGGAACCGGACCCATGCTTATGCTTATCACTCTCCACTTCTTTCACTCAGACTTCTTTATTTGCATTTTCACCCCTCTTCTCTTACCTTTTTCCATTTGTGCATAAAATGAATTAAGATTCACGAATTTTGAGTTGATTTTCATTTTTAACACGGTGAAGAAGAGCGAGTGAGGCAAGTAGTCGGTGACTCGGTGTTGGCATCGATGAGGAATGTGGTAGTGTCATTGTGTCGTAGAACCAATCCTAAGGAACCAATTCACTATTTTGAGAGTACAAGAGATACAAGCTTTACGAACAATTGCTACACAACTCGTTTACTCCTCACTCAACGACACTCTCCTATAGCAGACTTGAGAGTAGACTCACACCTAGTCTACCCAAACACATAACCATAATTGTGCGTTTTAGCACAACTTGAGTTACTACAAATACAACCACGATTGTGCATTTTATCTCAACTTGAGTTAATACGAATACTCAAGATTACAATCACTCACCAACCTATCTTAGATGAGAATAGAAGAAGACAATTCTACGTTCACCGAATGTTGAACGTAGACGACCTCACGAAGGTATGAGTGTTGAACGTAGACTAATCTAGGGTTTCTTGACTCGCATTCGCAAGGTGTTTTGTCCAATCTTTGCACGGACATTCCAGCTACTCACGTAAGGTATAAACTACTAAAACATGACTACTCACTACTCACGTAAGACGAAGGAAGTAATAAATATATATGTAACTAGATACTGTATATATGTTGGACGCATTACCGGTTTGAAAATGGACAAATTCTATTTTATTCTATTCTATTATAGAATTATTATGTCTGAATGAAAATGGTACGTATAAAATAAATTATGTTATGTGGGTATAAAATAAATCACATGGAGCACGGGTGTTTGATATTGATGGTGTGGGGCGAAACCTTATCCAAAATCCATAACAAGAATGTGATTGGAGGGATTATTTGTTGTTGTTGGAGACAAAACCAACCTATTCCTATTCTTCTTCACTCTTACATTTACATTTACGTGCAACCAACATCTCCATTGTCCCCTCAATTATTTATACTATTTACTAGTACTAATATGCATGTGAAATTAACATTTTTAAATTCTTTCCGGAGTATATAGTAATACTCTTTCCGTCCATTGTCATGCTTTCTTAATCGAATTGTCTTATATAAACTGTCATGTTTTCTAAATTGGAAAAAATAATAATGAATCTTTATATTTTAATGTGTACGGCGTATACCTTATTTTCACTTTTAACATTGTACACAAAATCTCGTATCAAAATGAAATAGGACAATTCTGAGACGGATAGAGTATTTTTTAAATATGTGTGTAATGCTAAAGCAAACCTATAAACATGTGCTGTGGTTTTCAAATCCCTTCTTAGTCTTTGCAACCTTGGCCACTTGCTATTATCAGTTCACCCGATTTGTTCATAACGTGCTTCGTTATATTAAAATAAATCTCTTATACCCCTCATTCGCAACCTACATGCTTTTATTTCCTTTTCTTATTGTCCGCGATCTATGTGTTTCTTCCATTTTTAGTCGTTGAATACACATTTATATTCGTTTCATTTTATTAAAGGTTTTCAATAAAGGAGACTCAAATATTAATTAGTTTAAAACTATTCATCATAAGAATTAAAAGTTGTGCAAAAAGATTCTAAGTATGTAGGTGGAAAAATAGGACATATTTAGCGGGCTCATTACCGACAATACAAAGGTAACATTAGTAAGTTGAAAATCAATGGCACACTCCACATATATTCAAAAAACATGTCATCTTAGCCGTAGACATGTCATCTTAAACACGGCAGAAGGAGGGTAAAATGTGATATATTATGTTCATAGAAATTGTGTTAGAGAGGCTCACATATAGTCGACAATTGCGCCTAATCCAGCCCTAGCCGATAACAATCACAAGATTTTAATTCAATTTCATATTTCATTCTACCTCGTAAAAAATCGAAGGGATACAATGAGATCTCACACAAACCTGCAAAAAACTCCAACGATGAAAAATAAAATTAAATCCTCACAAACAAAATTCTTGCAACTCTAAACTACTTAAACCAGGCCAATGCTAGCGTTTTTACTATTTTTGTGCCCGATCACCGACTATCGGTAGCTCACTCCCTCCCCTTTAACCACCTCGCCAATCCGGTACATTGAGTTCTTGCCATGATCATCCCCCAGTAATCTTAGAGCAGCCTCCTCTTTCACCACGAGCACCATGCCTATCCCCATGTTAAAAGTCCTACTCATCTCAGCATCTTCTATTCTTCCGGCCTTCGATTTATGAAAGAAAAGGAAAGGTGAGTAGATCGCACAATTGTGGCAAAGCTAGAGACAAAGCCTAATAAAAAAAAAAAAAAAAACGATATGCACCTCTTGAATCCATTTAAAAACAGGGGGTGTGGCCCACGAGTTGTTGTATATAAGAGCGCCGAGGCCCTTTGGGAAAACACGAGGTATATTGTCGGTGAAACCGCCACCGGTGATGTGTGCGATCCCTTTCACACCACCTTTGTTTATGATTTCAAGAACCTGTACATTGTAAAATAACATAAGGTAATGAAATTGTCACTTATCACGTCGTGCAATTGAACTTTTAGGCATTACCTGCTTCACATATATAACAGTGGGCGCCATAAGCGCTTCACCAAGACTAAGAGAGGAACCCGGAAGATTGTCCTTCAAAGAGAGGCCACTTCTTTCTAAAACCCTGGTTAAATATCACCAATTTAAACAGGTGGATATCAGTAAAAGGCTATTTGTTAACTAAATGAAACGACAAATTCCAGTTAAAAATTACAATTTTCGTATTTAAGGAAACAGGCTTTAAACCTTCGGACAAGAGAGAATCCATTTGAGTGTACTCCACTGGATGGAAGACCAATGAGGACATCCCCAACCTCGATGTTTTTCCCATCAATTACGGAATGCTTCTTTACGATCCCCACAGCAAAGCCACTCAGATCATACTCACCATCAGCATAGAAATCAGGCATCTCTGCAGTCTGAAAGATAATAAAGGAAAAAAAGAGTTATGCTTACTCGTCCCTCAATAAACCTCATTTCCACTACTTTAATACGTTTGAATAAATAACAAACATAAAGAATCACCTCTAAATCAAAGACACTTACTAGATACTATTTTCCGATTAAAAGGCTGAATTTACTAAATTAAGATAGTAGTTTGTTATTTACCAAGACCGAGACTTTCTATTCTTCAAAGGAAAAAAAAATGTTTATCGGATTGTGCAAGCTCACTAAAGAACCGTGGGATAAACTTCACAAGACAGCAAGAAATTGTGCAAATTTTAAGAACTTGGAAGCATGAACAGAAATAAAGGGCTAACAATTCATACCTCTCCCCCAAGAAGAGCGCAATCGGATTGCTTGCAACCATCTACAATGCCTTTGATGACCTACATTAGAACATAACAAATATTACAAACATTGTTCGGGATTATAAAAGAAAAATTGACAGACAACCACCTATACCTTCTCTGCAAGATCAACATCCAGATGGCTCGTTGCAAAGTAATCGAGGAAAAACAAAGGTTTAGCTCCGGATGTGATGATATCATTAACACTCATAGCAACCTAAACACAAAAATTGTTCTGTACATCACCACCACCATTATTATCAAAAGCTAATACCCAACCAAAGATTGAATTTCAAGTAGTACCAAATCAATGCCAATGGTGTCGTGGATTCCGGTCTCGAAAGCAAGCTTGAGCTTCGTTCCCACTCCGTCCGTGCCAGCCACCAAATAGGAATCCCCTGTTACATTAGAAGCCAAAGATCGGTATTTTGAATTTTAACCTTACACCCTAAAAAAAACTCTACAATTCTCAAAAGCAAGCAAGCAATACAAGCAGAATTCTCCTCTCAAAAGCAAGCAACACAATGGATAGGGATGAAAATCGAAATTCAACATTAATAAAATATTTTGAAATTTAAGATTATTAAAGCAGAGAGCACGAAGAATACCCAGTGGAAAGAGCCCTCCAAAGCCTCCGATTCCTGGGGCCATTTTCGCGATTCTCCTCACAAGCTCGGAGCCAGCATCAATGTCGACACCGGCATCCTTGTAAGTAAGCCCATCGGTGGCCGACATAGACACAGCTGCTCTGCTTCTTCTTCTGATTTTAACTTCTCTCTTGCAATTTTTGGAGAAGAGAGGCAAAAATTTTGCCGCTACAACATCTCTGCCATTGTCGACATTAGGCGAACTCCAGATGCAACTGGAGAGTTCGGTACTTGGCCTGCAGCAAGTATTCATGCTTTGAATTTATCCTTTTTTCCCTTCCTGATTGAGAAACGAAGAATCTCTTCAGTGAAAAAAAACATATAAGCAAATCATTAAGCAATTTCTGATCCTAATTGAAGGATTTAAATGAAAAGATTAAGAGAAAGATACCTGTTGATGATGAGGAAGGAGGAGCGACTGAAGAAGAAGAAGAAGAAGAAGAAGAGATGGAGGAACGGCTAAATTTTAGGGCTCGACTAGTTTTGCTTTTGCAGGGGAACAACATTTATTATTTTATAGTAATTTTAATTAAGTAATCTTCCTTTTTTCGAATTTAATAATCTTAAGAATGTTTAATTAATTTAAATATTGTGAAGATTGTCGATTTCTCTTGACTTTGAAAAATGAATGCGTCAATCCTATTAACTTAAATATTGGATAATATATCAACGTATCATGATCACATTACCAAAGGCAACACAAAACTCAATCCCATGGAATCAGTGTTCTAAAAGTCGCCGCTTAGGCGTTAGTCAGTACCTCGCCGCCCGACTAATATGTAATTCACGTAGGCTTTATGCAATACCCAACGAGCCGCTCTTGAAGCTTAATCAATAGTCTATATGTGTTAATTAATCTACGTTTACGCTCACTATGCTACTCTATGCATCATTTTGGATTTATAATTATGAAATTAACCTATCAGTTGTCATAGTACGTGTATTTATATAAATTTGGCAACAATATTGTAAGAATAGTAAAAATAAGCATTATAGTTCGAATTCGCCTAGGCCCCGCCTAGCTGCCTAAGCGTTAATCACCCCTTCAGCGTTCGACTAGCGCCTAACGCTTTTTAGAATATTGCATTGAATACATGCTGGAGGAATCGAAGACAGTCGTCGCTGTATGGATTGTCATGTTCGGGGAATCGAAAGCTGGCAGTGATTAAACTCTGAGCTTCTTCTGGGTGAAAGTCGAAGAGAGTTGTAATGCAAAGCGCCATTTGGGTAGGATTGATAGGAATATGAAGCAGTTGAAGTCATATTGGGGCAGAATGCAAACAAAATGTTAGGAATTCAACGGTATCTACTGTCAAGTGCGACAAGACTGACAGAGTGGAGCCAGTATCAAAGATAGATATGATAAGGTGAACGCCTTATTTTACAAGAAGAATGAGGTCTATTTCAAATACAAATTGGTCTGGGAAGAGGTGATTTTTCCTCCCATATTTTTTACAAGTCATCTGCACGTGAAAAGAAAATTGTAGCTAAAAGTGACAAAAAGGAGGTAGTGTTAGAATAAGCGTAATATCTTACATGGAGAATATGCTGGTCTAGCTAGTTAGCAGAGTGTGAAGAAGAGAAGAAGCGGGTTTATACAAATTTACGTTTCTTTTCTTTATTTTCTATTTTGGCACTTTTGCCACGTAGGACAAGTAGTTAGGGATGAATATATCTTGAGCAATAAGAAATTTCTCTCTGCATCTTCATTTCTTCATTTCTTCAACTTTTCGAATATGGTATCCAGAGCCCAGGTTGTTCGTTGCGCTCCGTTCGTTTGATTTCCGATTGATTGTAGTTGTTTCTAGTTTCTAGTTGTTCGTGATGGTTCGACATAATCATAATGGGAAGGAGGTTGGAGGATTTCCGCCAAATGAACCTTCGCATCCGCTCTATATACATCCGAGTGATAATCCAGGTTCGATTTTGGTTTCTGAGTTGCTAAATGGAGAAAATTATTTGGATTGGAGTCGATCTATGCATACTGCTATATTAGCTAAGAACAAGGTTAGATTAATTGATGGTAGTATACTGAAACTGGATGATAATGATGTTTTGTCGAGTGCGTGGATAAGATGTAACAGTATGGTAGTTTCATGGATGAGAAATTCTACTAATCCTAAGATCAAATCTAGTTTGCTGTATTTGCATAATGCTGCTCAGATTTGGACCGATCTGAAGGAACGATTCTCTCAGGGAGATTATGCTAGGATCTATCAACTTAAACAACAGTTGTTTAATCTGAAACAAGGTTCTCTCGATGTTAATTCATACTATACAAATTTGAGAGTTGTTTGGGATGAGTTTACAGATTTGCAACTGAAAGCTTGGTGTGAGTGTGGGGCTTGTAGATGTCGTAGTGCTGTCAAGTGGAGAGATCACCAACAAAAGGACTTTGTCCTGCTTCATAGACTCAGTAAGTTCCTTACTACTCCTACAAATTCGGCTTATCAAGCTGTTAATGATCCTAATCTTAGTTTCAGCGGTATGTTTTCTGTGTCTTCTTCTTTCCTTGCTGCTAATTCTGTGTCTCATAATAACACTTGGCTTATAGACACAGGTGCAACACATCATGTGTGTTGTACTTTGTCCTGCTTCATAGATTCTACCCCCTTGACAATGCCTTTGTGACTCTACCAAATAAGGAAAGGGTTCATATTCTTAGCATATGATATGTTAGAGTTACTAGTGACTTGTTGCTTCATTCTGTCCTTTTTGTTCCAACCTTTACATACAATCTGCTCTCAGTAAGTTCCTTACTTTCTACTGGTCACTGCTCAGTGCAATTTACCAAAGATTCGTGTGTTTTTCAGGATTCTTCAAAGGGGAAGATGATTGGGATGGGACATAGAGTAGCAAATCTATATGTTTTGGATTCTCCTTCCATTGTAAACTCTGTTGTCTCAATAAATGTGTGGCACTCCAGATTAGGCCATCCTTCTTTTGATAAACTCAAGGATATGAGTTCTGTAATTCATTTTTCCAGTTCCAAACAAGAAGTTTGCCATGTATGTCCCCTTGCTAAACAAAAGAAATTGTCATTTCCTTTATCTACCTCTATTGCTTCTATCCTTTTGATTTAATTCACTGTGATGTATGGGGTCCCTTTACTCCATGTACTGAGCAGGGTTTTAAATATTTTCTCACCATTGTTGATGATCACTCTAGATTCTTGTGGACTTATCTTATGTGTTCTAAGTCTGAAGTATCATCTATTCTTCCAAAATTCTTCAAACAAGTCCATACTCAGTTTCATAAATCCATAAAGGCAATTAGGTGTGATAATGGTACTGAGTTTTCCCTTCCTCTGTTATTTGATGAATATGGAACAGAAGTCCAAAACTCTTGTGTAGAAACACCTCAACAAAATGCTAGAGTTGAAAGGAAACATCAACATTTACTAAATGTTGCTAGAGGTCTTTTCTTCCAATCTCATGTTCCACTTGTTTACTGGGGAGAGTGTGTACTCACCAGTGTTCTAAAAGACACCGCCTAGGTCTGCCTAGGCGGCGCCTAGGCGCTAGTCAGTGCTTCGCCGCCCGACTAATATGTAATCCGCCTAGGTTCTATGCGATACCAAACGAGCCGCTCTTAAAGCTTAATCAATAGTCTAAATGTGTTAATTAATCTAGGTTTAGACACACTATGCTATTCTGTGTATAATTTTAGATTTATAATTATGAAATTAACCTATCAGTTATCATAGTATGTGTAATTATTATAAATATGGCAACAATGTTGTAAGAATAGTAAAAATAAAAATTATAGTTCGAATCCGCCTAGGCCCCGCCTAGGCTCCCGCCTAGCCGCCTAGGCGCTAGTCACCCCTCCATCGCCCGACTAGCGCCTAGCGCTTTTTAGAACATTGGTACTCACTGTATCCTACTTAATCAATAGGTTGCCTTCATCTGTGTTTTCACCTTCCATCCTCACTCCTTTTGAGGCTCTCTTTAAACGAGCACCCTCTTACTCTCATCACAAAGTTTTTGGTTGTTTGTGTTATGTTTCTACATTGGATAGACACAAATCAAAGTTCACTCCTAGAGCAAAAAGATGTGTGTTTCTAGGTTATCCAGCTGGTTACAAAGGATATAAGCTTCTGGATTTGTCTACTAACGCAATACTTATTAGTAGACATGTGATTTTTCATGAAAGCATTTTCCTTTTCTCTGCCAATGCTTCTTCTCCATCTTCTTTTCCTCTCACACCTCCAGTTCTCCCTTCACCCTCCGTTCCAGATTCATGTGTGGATCAGGTTCTCACTTCTCATCTTCGAACTAGAACTGAGAGGATTACTAGGCCTCCTAGTCATCTACAAGATTATGTTTGTGGGGCCACCATTTCCACACCTTATCCAATTCATTATTTTCTTTCTTCAGCACACCTTTCTTCTTCTTATTCTTCCTTTTCTGCTAACCTAGCTGCTATTCCTGAACCATACTCCTATACTCAAGCCTCTCAATACCCTGAGTGGCAGGCTGCCATGAACGCAGAACTAGAAGCCCTCATTCGAAACAATACTTGGAGTTTAGTTCCTTTGCCACCTGGAAAGACAACTATTGGATGTAAGTGGGTGTTCAAAGTGAAATGTCTTTCAGATGGATCTGTTGAAAGGTACAAAGCTCGTTTGGTTGCAAAAGGGTATACACAACAGGCTGGAGTTGATTTTCTTGATACTTTCTCCCCTGTTGCTAAATTGGTTTCTATGAAACTTATGCTTATACTTGCAGCAGTGAAGGGGTGGTCTTTATGTCACCTGGACATCAACAATGCATTTTTGTATGGAGACTTGGATAAAGATATATATATGGAGCTGCCTCCTGGGTTGGCATCTCAGGGGGAGTACTCATCATCTACTGTTTGTAAACTCAATAAGTCTCTTTATGGACTTAAACAGGCTTCTAGGCAGTGGTTTCTAAAATTCTCCAATGCACTTCTTGGTTTTGGTTTAGTGCAGTCCAGAGCTGATCATTCTCTCTTCTATATGCATGTTGATGGAAAGTATTTGGGATTGATAATCTATGTTGATGATATCTTGTTGGCTAGCAATTGTTCTGAGTTAGTGCAGGATTTTAAAACATACTTGGGGAAGCACTTTAACTATAAGGATCTAGGAGCACCAAAATATTTCTTGGGATTGGAGATTGCACGTAGCAAGTCTGGAATATTTTTGTGTCAAAGAAAATATGCTTTAGATTTGCTCAATGATACAGGAATGCTTGGTTGCAAGCCACACAACACTCCCATGGATGCTAACTCAACTCTGTCACAAGAAGGTGAGACCTTATGTGATCAAAAGGAATATAGAAGGCTGATTGGGAGGCTGCTTTTCATCTGTATTACTAGGCCTGATCTAGCTTTTGTTGTTCACAAGTTGAGTCAGTATGTATCAAAACCTTATACAATCTATACGGTAGCAGCGCAGAGGATACTGAGGTATATTAAAGGTACAATAGGAAAGGGATTGCTCTTCTCAAGTTCGTGTAACTTGGAGCTAAGTGTTTTTGCTGATGCAGACTGGGCCACTTGTCCTAATTCAAGGCAATCTGTAACTGGTTGATATAGGTGAAATTTACCTTGTTTTCATAACCAAAAAGAGTTGATTTTGTGTCTCGTTTGTGTAGTATTGTCTTTGGTTTATATGATTTTCATTATATTGGGCAATATTATGCTTTTGGGTGTTTTCTTGAGTTTTTAGGCATATTTTGGAGCTAAAACCCCGAGACGAGACAAGGCGTGAAGATCGAAGAGCAAAGTCCGAGATTTGAGTTCGAGAGAAGGCCTCTCGATACCTCTCTCGATCGAGAGGTATGTCGAGAGGTACCTTCTGCCGCAGCTTTCGATCGAGAGCCCATTTTCACACCCTCTCGATACCTCTCTCGATCGAGAGGTCTGTCGAGAGGGGGGTCCAGCCGGGAATTCCTTCCTTAATTAATTAGACTCCTTTTTGGTTTAGGTTTTCCTTATGTAAATTTCTCCTATATATATTCCTATTCTAGCATTGTAAACCCTATCAAGCAATTTACCAACACTTTACCATCTTTTATATTTTCCTAGCACATTATTTTAGAGTTTTATTTTTGTATTAAACATTGGAGCTTCTCAAGTTTATGCAAGATTCAAGATTCGAAGTTCTTCGTTTGTGTTCAAGTTTTTCTTACTCTTACTCTTTAATTATGTTCTTTCAATTCTTTATGTTTATGTTTGCTTTAATTTTGTCTAGCTAAATTCCTTAGTTGATTTTAGGGATTGAATGCCTAATTGAATCTATGTAAGTGTTTTTGTTTACAATTAGCCTTCCAATCTAGATGCATGTTTTCATGGTGCTTATTCTCATGCATGATTAATTGGCCAGTAATTATGTATGCATAGTTATGTTTATATGCCTTGATAGGATATTGCATAATAGATCTCATGAATACATGGTATGATAATTTGATTTGTCTTAATTGAGTTTGAATTATCATATGTCTGCATGTAATTGATTTGGGTGTCTTAATTGAACCTAGTTGATTATATCATTGATGCTTGTTCTCTTTTGCACTTAGTTTGATATCTATGCGTCCGAAAGGATATTAGGATCATATTAAGTGACGACTTGCATTGCTTTTATCGGGGTGTAGGTTATATTTCATGTATCACATTTAGATTGGATTGAATTGGTTAATTGTATGCATTAATTGCTTTCATATGTTTGATTAGATAGGCTTCCCTAAAGTCAACACTTTTCCTTAATTGTTTACTTCCCTTATTTGTTTTGTTGCTTGAGTCCTAAGTTATTTTATTTGACTAGTTACTTTACTTATTTATTTGTTTTCTTATATGATTAATTGAGTCTTTTATTTATTTGCCTAGTTTATAAATACCACATCCTAAATTCTTAAAAGCTTAAACATCACATTAGTTCTTTAGTAGAGGTATTGTGTGCGTTTTTGACTTGTCAATCCCTGTGGATACGATACTCGTGCTTCTTTATACTATACCTATTTTGTGTGGTAGAAAATAGTGCGATCAAATTTTGGCGCCGTTGCCGGGGATTGATTAGATTTCACATACATATTTTGAAATAGAATTAATAGGTGATTTAGGCGCTTTAATTTTCTATTTTCGGTTTATTGATCTAACGGTTTCCGTCTCTTCTCTTTGATTTTAGGTAGTGCATGACCACAAGGTCTAAGGGGATAAATCCTATTCCGTTGGACTTGGAGTTAGAACGCTCTCTAAGGGCTTTGAGGCGAGAGAAGGAGGCAAGCAAGATCGATACACCACAATCTTCACCACCCGATTCACCAAGGAGTTTCGATTCAATGGCGGATCAAGTGAGGAGGACTTTGAACGATCGGTTCAAACCGGTCGTGGACCAATTGCAGCAAGGAGGATGGGGGACCACGGAAGCTAACAACTATGAGTTCAAGACGTCCCTCATCAATATGGTGCAAAACAATCAATACAGAGGATCGCCGGCGGAGGATCCCAACGCACACTTGAAGCAATTTCTGGACATATGTGCTACATACAAGGCCAATGGAGTGTCTTCGGACTACCTCAAGCTTAGCCTCTTCGTGTGGTCTCTCAAGGACGATGCAAGAGAGTGGCTAGATGGATTGGACAAGAAGGAGGTCACTACTTGGGCTGAGATGTGCACGAAGTTTCTCAACAAGTTCTTCCCACCTTCGAGGGCTCAAAAGCTTATCAATGAGATCAACCAATTTCAACAATATGAGGATGAGCACTTCTACGAGGCGTGGGGGAGGTTTAAGAAGCTATTGAGAGCATGCCCGAATCATGGAATTAGCAAGGAGGATCAAATCACGTGCTTCTATCGTGGTTTGAACAAGTTGTGTAGGAAGGAGCTCGATTATGCTTCGAAGGGAGGATTCTTGAATAATGAGTATGACGTGGCTATGGAGATCATTGAGCTGACCGTAAATTCGAGTTATGAAGAAGCTACCGATCGACGACTTGGAAGAAGGAGAGTTGCCAACATTGGAATCGATGCTTACGAGGACTTGATGGAGAAGTATACAAAAACAACAAATGAGTTGGATTCTATCAAGAAAGGAGTACTTCGGTGCGATGCTATCACGGATGATCAAGCAAACCCAACCGAAGAGGAAGATGCCAATTTTGTGCAACAAGGAGGCAAGTGGCAACCCAATCAAGGAAACAAGTGGCAAGGAGGACAAGGAGGACAAGGAGGTTCAAACTATCAAGGAGGATACAAGAAGGCTTATGTTCCCAACAACCGAAATCATCCGAACATCTCTTATGCCAATCCAAACAATGCCTTGCAACCACCTCCCGGCTTCCATGTTTGAGAACGGAGTCATCCAAGAGCCAAAGAAGGAGATGTCCACCGACGATTTAATTCGTCAATATATGGCTCAATCGGAGATGAGGATGACACAACAAGATGCGAAGTTGAGGACATTGGAGCTTACTCAAAGCACCTCAACCAACAACTTGGCGAGTAACATCAATGCGTTGACCAAGCAAATGCAAATGTTGGAGACGCAAATGAGTCAAATAGCCAACGCTCAAGGAGGAGTCCACAAGCCCGACCAATTCCCAAGTAACACGGAGCAAAACCCGAAGAACAACCATCATGTCCATGCTATTGAGCTTCGGAGTGGCACAAAATACACAAATCCATCCTTGGAAACAGAGGAGAAAGGAGACGGGAGCTTCAAGAATGCAGAGCACGAGGAAACGAGGATCCAAGTGCCGAGGCAAGGGCCTCTCGACACCTCTCTCGATCGAGAGGTCCATACTGGAAGTCAGAATCCACCTCTCGATACCTCTATCGATCGAGAGGAGGATCGAGAGGTTTACGACGAGGAGATCCAATGTGACCCTCTCGACACCTCTCTCGATCGAGAGGGTGATCGAGAGGTCAAATCCCAAAGTCAGAAGGTACCTCTCGACACCTCTCTCGATCGAGAGGTAGGTCGAGAGGCCAAGCAGCCATCTCAATTGCCGACTTACACCCCGAAGGCCCCTTTCCCGCAAAGATTGACCAAGACGAAGCATGATGAGAAGTATCAACGCTTCATGGAGATACTACAAAAGGTCAACATCAACATACCACTTCTTGATGCTCTTCGAGACATGCCCAATCATATGAAGTTCATCAAAGACGCGGTATCGGGGAAGAAGAAGTGGGAGAAGTTTGAGACAATCAACCTCACGGAGGAGTGCAGCGTGGTGATCCAAAAGAAGTTACCTATGAAGCGAAAGGATCCCGGGAGGTTCACATTAGCATGCAAGATTGGAGATCAAGTCTTTCAAAACGTTCTATGCGATCTTGGTGCTAGCATCAATTTGATGCCCCTCTCTATTTTCAACCGGCTCAAGATCGGGAGGATAAAGCCGACCACCATCTCTTTACTTATGGCGGACCGATCAGTTTCTTATCCACGAGGGATAGTGGAGGATGTTCTAGTTCAAGTACACAACCTTGTCTTCCCGGCAGATTTCGTCGTTTTGGACATGCCCGAGGATGCCAATCAACCATTGATTTTAGGACGGTCATTCTTAGCCACGGGAAGAGCTTTGATCGATGTTCAAGATGGAGACCTCACCTTTCGAGTCAATGGCGAGGAGCTGAAAATTTCTATCTATGAAGCCATGAAGAGACCCGACGATCATCGTGAGGATATCTTCTCCATCGAGACATTGACACCACCTACATCGGAGGAGGCACTCAACCATTGCATCTCGAGTTCGTTATATGCCTACAAGGAGTTGGATGAAGCTTGCGATGAGATTCTCGAATATCTTCATCAAATGGAGGCGAATCCACCACAACTTCGACACGAGGAAGTTCCTTACCTCGACATCAACAAAAAGGTGGACGATGGAGTTTTCGAGGAGGAAGAAAAGAAGGATGCATCCCCGAAGGTGGAATTGAAGCCATTACCCGAGCACCTCAAGTATCAATTCTTAGGAGAAGGAGAGAAGTATCCGGTGATTGTATCTTCCCAACTCACGGAGGCAAATACGGACAAGCTATTGATGGTTCTAAGGGAGCACAAATCTGCAATTGGATGGACGATTGCCGACATCAAAGGTATTAGTCCTTCAATTTGCATGCATAGGATATTGCTCGAGGAAGGCCATCGCCCAAGAGTACAACCTCAAAGGCGTTTGAATCCAGCGATGCAAGAAGTGGTGAGGAAGGAGGTATTAAAGTTGCTCGATGCTGGCATGATCTACGCTATTTCGGATAGTGAGTGGGTGAGTCCCACTCAAGTGATGTCAAAGAAAGGAGGCATGACGGTCATCAACGATGAGAATGGGGAACTAATTGCAACGAGGCTTGTCACGGGATGGCGAGTTTGTATCGACTATAGGCTCCTCAACACAGCAACTAGGAAGGATCACTTCCCCCTCCCGTTCGTACATCAAATGCTCGATCGATTGGCCGGCCATGAATACTATTGCTTCCTCGACGGATACTCCGGCTACAACCAAATTGCCATTGCTCCGGAGGAACAACACAAGACGGCATTCACATGCCCCTATGGAGTCTTTGCATATCGTAGGATGCCGTTTGGGTTATGCAACGCACCAGCCACTTTCCAAAGGTGTATGATGGCCATCTTCCATGGTTTGATCGAGAATATTATGGAGGTATTTATGGATGATTTTTTAGTCTTTGGTTCTTCTTTTGACCAATGTTTGGAGAATCTTGCCACGGTGCTTCAAAGATGTGAAGAGACGAACCTCGTCCTCAATTGGGAGAAGTGCCACTTCATGGTGCAAGAAGGAGTGGTACTAGGTCACAAGGTGTCTTCGCAAGGATTGGAGGTGGATCGAGCCAAAGTCGTAGCCATAGAGAAGCTGCCACCACCAACCAACGTTAAATCGGTGAGGAGTTTCTTAGGACATGCCGGCTTCTATCGAAGGTTCATCAAGGATTTTTCAAAGATCACAAAGCCGTTGTGTGGATTGCTCGAGAAGGATGTCAAGTTCGTTTTTGATGGAGATTGCTTGGAAGCTTTCGAGACATTGAAAAAGGCGCTTATCTCTACTCCCGTCTTGGTGTCACCGGATTGGAGTGCCCCGTTCGAGCTCATGTGTGATGCAAGCGATTGGGCGGTAGGAGCAGTTTTGGGGCAGAAAAGGGAGAAGCTATTCCGAGTGATCTACTATGCTAGCAAGACGTTGGACTCGGCTCAAAGGAACTACACCACCACAGAGAAGAAATTACTCGCTGTGGTCTACGCTTTCGACAAGTTTAGACCTTATTTGGTGGGATCTCACACGATTGTGCACACCGACCATGCCGCCATTCGCTACCTATTCAACAAGAAGGACTAGAAGCCAAGGTTAGTTCGCTGGATTTTGCTTCTTCAAGAGTTCGACATGGAGATTAAGGATAGGAAGGGATGCGAGAATGTGGTGGCCGACCATCTTTCGAGACTTGAGCAGCCCGTGGACGGAGAGGATTCGAAGATTGCTACAAGGAAAGCTTCCCCGATGAGCAGATTTTCGAGGTGGACGATTTGATACCTTGGTTTGCCGACATCGTCAACTACTTGGTAATTCATCGCGTGCCCAAGGATCTATGGTCTCATCAAAAGAAGAAGTTCCTCCACGATTGCAAGTTCTACTATTGGGATGATCCTTACTTGTATCGGAGATGTGCCGACGGAGTCATAAGGCGATGTGTTCGACAATCGGAGTGGAAAAAGATCATTG
The DNA here is from genome assembly GCA_029379335.1 of Thymus mandschuricus. NCBI lineage: Eukaryota > Viridiplantae > Streptophyta > Magnoliopsida > Lamiales > Lamiaceae > Thymus > Thymus mandschuricus. The sequence continues at coordinate 26,638,196 of CM057080.1, forward strand.
AGGATTGCCATAGCGCTCCGAATGGGGGACACTTCGCAGCAAATCGGACCGCCCTCAAGATATTTCATAGTGGTGTCTACTGGCCTTCGATCTACAAGGATTGCCACGAGTTCATCAAGTCTTGTGACCGATGCCAAAGGATGGGGAACATCACGAAGAGGGACGAGATGCCGCAACGAACTATCATGGAGGTGGAACTCTTTGATGTTTGGGGATTGATTTCATGGGTCCTTTCCCCAAGTCTCAAGGATTCTCTTACATTTTACTTGCGGTAGAGTACGTGTCTAGATGGGTCGAGGCCATTCCAATTACAACCAACGATTCGAAGGTGGTGATCAAATTCCTCCAGCGAAATATTTTGACTCGGTTTGGAACTCCGAGAGCTTTGCTTAGTGATGGGGGGAGCCACTGCAACAATCGTTGGTTAGGATCGCTTCTTGCAAAATACGGAGTCAAGCACAAGGTTACATCGCCCTACCACCCTCAAGCAAACGGTCAATCCGAGCTAGCTAATCGAGAGATCAAGCAAATCTTGGAGAAGACCGTCACCAACAAAAAGGGATGGGCAAAATACTTGGATGACGCGCTTTGGGCCTATAGGACGGCTTTCAAGACACCAATCGGAAGGTCGCCATACCAATTGTTATTTGGCAAGTCATGCCATCTACCTATGGAATTGGAGCACAAAGCTTATCGGGCGACTAGAAGAATCAATTTCGAGTTCAAGGAAGCCATGGGTCAAAGGTGCGACGACTTGTTGGAGCTTGATGAATGGAGAAACGAGGCGTTTGAGAATTCGAGGATTTACAAAGAACGAGCTGCAAGATTTCACGACTTGAGCATCAAGAAGCGTAAGTTCGAAATTGGTGATGATGTTCTTGTTTTTAATTCTCGACTTCGTTTATTTCTAGGAAAATTGCAAAGCAAGTGGTCGGGGCCGTATGTTATTTACAAGGACTTGAAGAATGGTGCATTCGAAGTGATGAAAAACGATGGTGAAAAATTCATGGTGAATGGACATCGCCTCAAGCACTACTTCAAGCCGTTGCCTCTATTCCCCAAGAAAGCGGCCACTTATCTTGATGATCCGAGTTAGAGAGGAGGTATCGTCGGGCTAAAGACGTTAAACGTCTTGTTGGGAGGTAACCCAATATTCGTATCCCGTTTTTATTTTGTTTCATTTTATTTTTAGAGTCGTAGGTAATTTATTTTTCGTATTTTAGAGTCGAAACCCCTTAATATACTAACAAATATTAAAGTGATGTGTAGAAAAAATTCTCGGGCAGGACCTCTCGACACCTCTCTCGATCGAGAGGTCTGTCGAGAGGTGAATAATTGCTATACAGTAGGGGTCTCTCGACACCCCTCTCGATCGAGAGGGGTATCGAGATGTTATGATATATGTGCCCAGGTTTTTGTCACGAGAAGACTCTCGATCGAGACCCCCGTGTTTTCGATCGAGAGGGGAGGACAGTACGTGAAAAGCAGAACCTCTCGACACCTCTCTCGATCGAGAGGCCTGTCGAGAGGTCAAATGTTCGTGTCCAGTAACTACCTCTCGACACCTCTCTCGATCGAGAGGTCTGTCGAGAGGGGTGTTGACGGCGCAAATTCCAACTTTGACCAGGTTCTATCTTCCCTTTAAATATACCATAAACTCCACATTCACATACCATACACACACAACTCACAAATTCTCTCAAGAACACACAAGAACTCTCAATTTCTCTCTTCAATTCGTCAAAAGGTACTCAATTGCTTGCCCTTCTCTTATCAATTCTTGAGTCTCTACATGAATTCACATGCTTTGACCGATTGAAATTCGTTTTTGATGGTTAAAATTTGATGATTGATAGATTGGGTATTAGATTGAGCATGATAGATTGAATTCATGGATTTTATTGAACTATTTGTATGAATTGAATTCATTGATGAATGTGAAGAGGATTGTGTATTGACATGCGAATGAGTCTTTGAATTTGTCTATGAGTTGATGAAGATTCATTGGTATCTATGTGCATGAGATTGGAATTGTGTGATGAAAAGTTCATGTTTTTGGAGGAATAATGGAGTAATGTATGGATTGGTGATGATATATTGAGAAGATAATTGGGGAGAATTGAATTTGGTTGAAGTTTGGGGGAAGAGAATACATATTGCTTTATTCTTGCATCTCTTGTATTAATTTGTGTATTTTTAGGTACTAAGATGGCAAGAGATAAGGGAAAGAACGTTGCTTCGACCTCTTCAAGCAAAGGCAAGGGGAAGGAAAATGTCACCTCTTCAAGCAAGAGCAAGGAGACGTGGAAAAACGACAAGACCATCCCGGAGAATCGGATACCGCCGGCGAGGTCGATGCCCTCGAGTTTGGAGCCCAAGGCGTTCAAGCTTAAGCTTACCACAGCGGAGTCAAAGAGGAGATGGTCTCATCTTGTGCAATTCAAGCACAAGCATTGTCGTTTCCTCCATCAAGAGACGATAGCGGCGATGGGGATAGCCAACGAGATCACCCAAATGATGCAAAGAGGAGGCTTCACTAACATTTTTCAAGGGAATCACTTAACCTACCACATTCTCACGATGGAGTTCTCTCAACTTTGGTGGTGGAGCGAGTCAATCAAATGCCCCACGTCATTTGTTTCCAACTCGGTGGTCAACCAAGGGAGCTTGACATGGATCAACTCAGCGATATTATCGGAGGAAACAAGAATGGCGAGTATATTGGCAACAATCATCCGAATCTTCAAGATTTGTGGGCACAATTCGTGGATTTTGAGGAGGAAAGGAGGAGATCTTACAATGCGGCTACTGCGAAGGCCACCTCAATTCGGAATCCCACGATTCGCTACTTCCATAGACTGATTTCGTCCACCATCCATGTAATATCCCGATTTTTTTAAAAAAAAAAAAAAGAAAAAGAAAAGAAATTTAGTAAGTCCTATTAGAAATTATGAATTCTACTACAATTAATCATAAGATATTTTATTTTTAGAAAAAAATATTGGATAATAAGAATATATATATATCATATACGTATATTAAATTAGAATAAACGTATGTATTATATGTCTCTGTGTGATAAAATATGTAAACACCCTTGCATGTAAATACATGCATTCACGTATTAGTATATGTATATAAAATTTACGTAAATAATTATTAATTTATTTTGTTACTTGCATGACTCTTACTTAGCCTAGAAACGTGGCACCCAATCAACCCATATAGCTTAGGTGAATATGAATTATAGCCTTACATGTAAAAAACTGAAGTCATGACTAGCCATAACTCTACCTATTAATATCAACGTGAGGTCTCACTCCCTCTTCGTCTCAAAGTTCCCAAATATTATTATATCGTTAGATTCTTCAAAATCTTCTATAGCCTACTTTAGCTTTCTAAACACGCTTCAAGAAATATAATCAAGATTTATTTTCAACGAAAGGTGGGTAAAATATTTACAAAGGCATTGTTTTTAATGCTACTTTTATTTTACGTTAATTATAAATGCAGTTATTCATAAGAATGTTTTGTGTGAATGTTCTATGAAATGACTCCATGGATCGATCGAGATTCCTTGTTGGTATCAGATATACTACTTGGAATTGTGTACACCCCGGTTACATGCGGTGCATCGCATGTTAACCCATGGCAATTCCTTGAGCTTCGACTCGGGTTTAATGCAAGTACTGGGATTATTTAGGGTTACGGCCCTGAACCCGGTCTAGTACCAAAGGTGATAATGTAGCCTGCGGTTGAGTCCAAGATGAACACCACACACCCCAAAATGATATTTGTATTTTCAGGAGTTATTTTCTGCAAGCCTCCTGATATACTATGTTTGGATAAACTGCTAGTTTTCAAAATGCTTGCCAAAGGGGTACGACCACTGAGTACATCAAGTACTCAGCCCAAAACTCTTTCATGTTTTCAGGTTTGGAAGCAGATGATGAGCAGCAAGGCTGAGGAAGGGGTTGTTGCAGTATTACATAAGTCCCACTATGTTATTTAGCTTAAAACTCTGATTAAGAAATTAGTAGTTTTGTAATAATGTACAATGTCGAGGGTGCGTTCTTCAAACCCTCTAGTTATATAATCTATCTTTCCGTCTTGCACTACGTCATCTTGCTTTACTTAGTGTTAGACGGAGAGTGCCGTGTATCAGTTCCTTTTGGATGCTCGAACTTCCACTCGATTATGGTAAACCCATTTTCTGCAGTGTGTCGACTCCTCTAGTTTACTGGAAGCCGGTTACCTCGTCTTTTAAATTATGTTAAGTGGAGAGTGCCGTGCAATGGTCCCACTTGGAAGCTTGAATTTCTGCTCACTCTTGGTATTTCCAATTGTCGTAGTAGGTGTTCGACTCCTCCTGGAGACTTGACGCTGGTTTACCCCACCATTTACTTTATAACTTTATTTTATTTTTGAGGAATTATTATTATATTCATGAGTTAAAGTCACCCCCCTTCCTTCCCCGCTTCTTTAATCCAACCCCCTGCCATGTCACGGCTCAGGAGTCGGGGCGTGACAATCCATTCCCACCACGACTCCGGCACCTTCCTTGCCACCGACGCTCATCTTATTTGGACCTCATATCGTGGCCACTCTCAATGTGCAGCCCTTTACCTCGTAGATCATATGGAGAACCAAGCATACTTGTTCGGGGGGCAAAAGATTGGGATAGGAGCTTTCGTCACTCCAATTGCCCAACACTTCAACATTCCGATTGGAGAGCAGCCCGTGTCTACGTCCATCTTTGTGGATAGACGCACGTTGGAGCTTGCAAGGATGATTTCTTTCGACACGTCCGGGTGGTTCTTTAAGTTACATGGGAGGAGTGGAGTTCACATTTTCCCGCTGCCGAATAATTACTTGACCGAGGTGATCGGGAATGATAAGCTAAGTAGAGGAAACGGGAAGATGAACTCTCCTCAACACAAGGAGCTTATGTGGGCTGAGGGAGGTCCAAGGCCCGATGAAGGAGACAATGATGATGAGGAGGAAGATGATGAAGAAGAGGCCGAGCAATATGAGCAAGGCTTTGATCGAGAGGATGATGCGTATGCGCAAGGATACGAAGGTGTTCCACAGCCCGGTTTCTACATGAGAGCTCCGGACTTCTCTACAATGCAAGATTGGCATACGGAGACATTGGAGGCGATGGACAACTACCATTGGGATGGTAGGGAGTTTGTTGAGTCTCAAGTGAGAGGAGTTCGAGAAGAGGTGCAAACCTTGAGAACCGAGGTGGGGGACCTTCGTACATACATTGGAGGTCGTTTCGATGCTTTCAATGCTTATTTTGAGAACGAGGCAAAAAGGAGAGAAGATGAGGCGAAGAGGCGTGAGGATGAGAGAGCTTACTTGGAGAATTACAATAGGATGGTGCATGAGATGCACTACTTCTATCCTCACTACCCGGATACTCATCAACGATTCGACCCCAATAACCCCGACAACCCTCCCTTCTCGCCGCCATTTCAATGAGGTAAGTTTGTTAACTTAGTTTCTTCTTCTTTTTGCAAACTTATTCCTTAATCTTTGATTTCGAAATAAGTTTGGGGGAGGGGAAGAGTAACTAAAGTTAACAATCTTTTTGAGTATTTTCTTTAATTGCTTTAGTAGTTAGTTTATTTTGGGGTATGTTTGAGTCTTTTATTGTTTTGAGTCTTAGGTTAAATTGAGTCGAATAAGCATGTGATGATAGTATTGTGAATTTGGCCAATGATAAAAAAAAAAATTTGCTTAATTTTTGGAGAAAATTTCATGATCTTTATTATGCATAGACCCTTGGCGAAGCGACGCATTTTATTTGATGAAATTGAAGCATGTTATGATGTCGGGAACTAGTTAGTTTGAGCCCGTGAGAATTGAGCTTTTTGTGCATGTTGATGCCTATTTCTTTGATTGAGTGATCATGTATGCTTCGTTGTTTCTAGAACTTGTGTAACGCCCCAAATTTTACTAAATAAACAATTGGTACGAAACGAAAGAAAAACTCATTTATTGCTTACTAAAAGGAATTTGACGAAAATATAAGTCTTTGCAAAAACTCAAGTAAAACTACGAAATTGAATAAGTGGAAGTCTTGACTATAAATTACGACATCTAACTGAATAAACTGAACTGACTGAATAAACTGAATAAACTGAACTGACTCCACCATCAATCACCCTGCCACCTCATTGTCCGATCTAACTCCTGAAAAGATAAAATAGTTTGGGGTGAGTACTACTAACTCAGTGGGTTGCATTTATCCAAATTATAAGAATTGTTACAAAAGAATACGCATAAACTGATTCTGATCGTCTCAAAGACGAAACTGCTTACTGTCTCATCGACCGAAGTCGAAACTGTAGTCCGTAGACTAAAACTGAAGTCCGAAGACCATAACTGAACTGAAGTCCGAAGACCAAACTGTCATAGCTGCATCTCATACATATCAATTGAACAAAACGTATAATAAAGAGAAATGCGAAATTCGACTATTTCCCCCACCTTAACCTTCTGACTTCTCTTGACTCGACTTCCTGACTCTGCAATTAAACTGTTAAGCTCTGCGCACCTCGCCTAAAATGAATGATACTTAATTAATGACTAATGCAACGTATGTGCATGAAAGACTCATAATAAGGCAAACCATATGAATCTAAGATAGTACACTACGTAGGTATGCATGGGATTTTCTGAAAAACTATACAAAGAAATATTTGACTAAATTTATCCTTTCAATTTCAAACAATGATGCATGGCAAGTTACGCGATGATGCTACGTGAGTATAACTTTGAAAACTCAACACTCACATGCTAATAGATTATATCCATGCATTAATAAAATTGCTAATACAAATACAGGTTGACTTTCTTTTGAAAATTTTAATATGCATAAACAATGATGCCTAATAATTAGCCTGGATGCAATATAATTTCTTTCCAAATATGCACAACAAATAATTAAATGAAACTCCTATATGCATGTATAATACGTGTGTATGTAAATTTGAATGTAATACAAAAAAAAATTAACTAATGAATACTTCCTAAATACTTATAATTAATTCATGCAGTGAGATTTTTCTTTAGAAAAATGACATGCTAAATAATAATGCATAAGAATTGACTTTTACGGAAACATGACTTGAAAATTAACCATGTGCATAGATATGTGTGCAAGTTCATGCAAAGTAGTTAATGGAAAGGAAACATGTTGGCTGCTACTTTACGAAGAACCAAAATTTGGAGAAGAAAACAGAAGAGGAGACTAGAGGAGGAAAAAGAAGTGAAATCGAAACATAAATAATTACTTACAAATTACTGCTTGAAGACTTTCGATTTTTTTGGTGTAGAGTGTGATGAATGGAGGCTCTATATATACTAGTTGGTAGAGAGGTAAAGATGAACTAGGATTCTAGTGAAAGTTATCATTAACAGGGTTTTAAGGATTAAGGCTAAAATAAATAAATAAAATATCTCTTCTTTTCTTGAAACAAAAGAAAACGAGAATAAAATAATGCTAAGGCCCAGAATTTGTAGAAATAAATACGAAAACTTATAATTATGACTAATCTAATCACCTATCTAATAAAATATACATATAATAACTAAGTAAAAATCTAATTATGCTCGAATAAATAAATGAACGAGAATTTTTCTCTATCCTTGAGAAATTTGGCTGAAGAAGAATTCATGCATGACTCAACAACTTTGATTTGGAAAATTCTTTAAAAGTTATATGCTAAAAGAAATAAACAATGCTTATCCTAATTAATAGTTGCTATCAAACTTAATACCACGTGAGTCTCTCCGACTTAGGCTAAAGAAAATAAACAATTAAATAATTATGACTGGAACATGAAATATGTATGCATGATGATAAGAATATAGATATGTTAAACATAATCTCCTAAAAATTAAAACGTGCTTATGAGTATGCTTAATGTCGTCTAATGCCATGCATAATCAAAATGATAATATATCCATGATCTACTAATAATGTATGTATGAAACGAATATGTTTAATATGACTTATTATGCTTATGATAACATGCATGCATTATTCTCTAGTGGTGCGACTTACGAGTCTCAACAATTTAATCACATAAATAAAATAAAACAAATAAACGTAGCTAAAAATTTCGGGGTGCTACAACTTGCCATATTTCTCCATTAAGACCTTAGTATATTTATAAACTAGGAGATGATCTTAGACCATTTTTCTTTAGCCACATGATTCTCATACACTAACCTTGATCATTATCTTTGTTTACCCCCTTTGAGCCTTGTTATGAGCCTTTCTTTCTTAAGCTTGGATGATAGGAGGTTTGGATGGATAAGGGTATCTTTAGTGGATTTAGTTGGTGATGTGGGAGGTGTTGAAAAGAATACTTGTTGTGGTATGGAGAAGAAAAAAAAAAAGAAAAGAATTCTAGATGCTTGATTTAGTATAGTTGACTATCCTTATAAGCTTAGAAAAATAGTAGAAAAAAAAATAAAAAAAAAAGAAAAAAATTAGAGCCTTTGTTCAATATTAGAAAGAACATTCATTAGATGAGCTCTAAGAAAAAAAAAAGAGAAAAAGAAGAGAATGAAAATAAAAGCATAAGGGGATAGTTAGCTTGAATTGTATTATGTGCATCTATGATATTGATGTTGTGTAGTGGTGTTGGATGGTAGAAGATGGAGTTGAAAAACCATACTTAGGGTGGAGTTGAAAAGAGGTTGATGATTTGGAGTATTTTGAGTCACTTAGCCTATACATTCCCTACCTTAACCAATGTCCCGACATTACAAGCTTATATAAAGACATTTTTTATCCTAGTTTGTAGGTATTACATTAGGTGGAGATGTTGAGATTAGGGGCAAGCCTATGGTAAACATGTTGCATTACATTGATGTTGAGTGAACCCTTATGATGTGCATTATTTCATACATTTTTTTCTTTGAGAGAGTTGAGTGTTCACTTATACACATACATATATCTCACATGTTGGAAAGTGTTCTTTGATGGATTGACATGAGTTGAATTTATTGAATGAATTGTGTTATTGATGCTAAGGGTGTGTGCATGGTTTTGATCATGATCATGAGAGATTGTTTTTGAAAAGTTTTGAGGCCTATATAGTTCACAATGCTAGAGTCTATTGTTTATGTTTTGGTATTGTTCGGGACGAACAATGTTTAAGTTTGGGGGATTTGATATAGGTGAAATTTACCTTGTTTTCATAACCAAAAAGAGTCGATTTTGTGTCTCGTTTGTGTAGTATTGTCTTTGGTTTATATGATTTTCATTATATTGGGCAATATTATGCTTTTGGGTGTTTTCTTGAGTTTTTAGGCATATTTTGGTGCTAAAACCCCGAGACGAGACAAGGCGTGAAGATCGAAGAGCAAAGTCCGAGATTTGAGTTCGAGAGAAGGCCTCTCGATACCTCTCTCGATCGAGAGGTATGTCGAGAGGTACCTTCTGCCGCAACTTTCGATCGAGAGCCCATTTTCACACCCTCTCGATACCTCTCTCGATCGAGAGGTCTGTCGAGAGGGGGGTCCAGCCGGGAATTCCTTCCTTAATTAATTAGACTCCTTTTTGGTTTAGGTTTTCCTTATGTAAATTTCTCCTATATATACTCCTATTCTAGCATTGTAAACCCTATCAAGCAATTTACCAACACTTACCATCTTTTATATTTTCCTAGCACATTATTTTAGAGTTTTATTTTTGTATTCAACATTGGAGCTTCTCAAGTTTATGCAAGATTCAAGATTTGAAGTTCTTCGTTTGTGTTCAAGTTTTTCTTACGCTTACTCTTTAATTATGTTCTTTCAATTCTTTATGTTTATGTTTGCTTTAATTATGTCTAGCTAAATTCCTTAGTTGATTTTAGGGATTGAATGCCTAATTGAATCTATGTAAGTGTTTTTGTTTACAATTAGCCTTCCAATCTAGATGCATGTTTTCATGGTGCTTATTCTCATGCATGATTAATTGGCCACTAATTATGTATGCATAGTTATGTTTATATGCCTTGATAGGATATTGCATAATAGATCTCATGAATACATGGTATGATAATTTGATTTGTCTTAATTGAGTTTGAATTATCATATGTTTGCATGTAATTGATTTGGGTGTCTTAATTGAACCTAGTTGATTATATCATTGATGCTTGTTCTCTTTTGCACTTAGTTTGATATCTATGCGTCCGAAAGGATATTAGGATCATATTAAGTGACGACTTGCATTGCTTTTATCGGGGTGTAGGTTATATTTCATGTATCACATTTAGATTGGATTGAATTGGTTAATTGTATGCATTAATTGCTTTCATATGTTTGATTAGATAGGCTTCCCTAAAGTCAACACTTTTCCTTAATTGTTTACTTCCCTTATTTGTTTTGTTGCTTGAGTCCTAAGTTATTTTATTTGACTAGTTACTTTACTTATTTATTTGTTTTCTTATATGATTAATTGAGTCTTTTATTTATTTGCCTAGTTTATAAATACCACATCCTAAATTCTTAAAAGCTTAAACATCACATTAGTTCTTTAGTAGAGGTATTGTGTGCGTTTTCGACTTGTCAATCCCTGTGGATACGATACTCGTGCTTCTTTATACTATACCTATTTTGTGTGGTAGAAAATAGTGCGATCACTGGTTATTGTACCTTTTTGGGGGATTCCTTACTCTCTTGGCGATCTAAGAAACAGTCTACTGTATCCAGGTCTTCAGCAGAAGCTGAGTACAAGTCCATGGCTCAAGCAGTTTGTGAAATTGATTGGTTGTTGAATTTACTTGCAGATTTTGGTGTGAAGCAAACTAAAGGCTGTTCCTTTGTTTTGTGATAATCAGGCTGCAGTGTATCTTACTTCCAATTCTACATTTCATGAAAGAGCGAAACACATAGAGATAAATTGCCATACTATCCGAGAACGTTACTCAAAAGGTATCATCAAGCCTCTTCACATTAAGGGGGAGCTCCAACTTGCAGATATCTTCACAAAGGCCTTGTCTTCCACTGCTTTTCACAAGATTCTTGACAAGATGGGATTTCACAATATTTTCAATCCACATCTTGAGGGGGAGTAATATCTTACATGGAGGATATGCTGGTCTAGCTAGTTAGCAGAGTGTGAAGAAGAGAAGAAGCGGGTTTATACAAATTTACGTTTCTTTTCTTTATTTTCTGTTTTGGCACTTTTGCCACGTAGGATAAGTAGTTAGGGATGAATATTAAATTCTCCCCTTTTCCATTTCTACTGTATTGAAAAACAGAAAATATCTTGAGCAATAAGAAATTTCTCTCTGCATCTTCATTTCTTCAACTTTTCGAATAAAGCGTCACACCGTATAAGTAATAAGACAAAGATTTTATAAAATCAAGGGTAAAATGACCATTTCATTTAGTGAGTCTTTCCAATTTAGCATATCAAACTAATACGAGGGATGTTCTAAATGGAAAATATCTACATTAGTATGGAGGACCGAGGACGAATGAGGTGATATTTTATTTATTTCTTAGATATAATTATGAGCTATTCCCATCTACTTTACTTTAGAACTCTAGGAATTTTGATGTTATTAATTACATTAGTTAATCAAATTTGTTTTATTGTTTCATGTTAAATCAAGTTGTAATCGTATTATTATCATATTTCTAGTTTATCGGGTCGATATGAAATAAATTATTTCACTATCGTATTCGTTTTGTGTTTCAAATCGTGATCATTTTCTATCAAATCGTGTAGTATTCATATTCAAGTCGAGCATATTCTTAACATAGGGTGATCAAGTTTTTAGCTTTTAGCTTTTAATTACCCACATAATCACATATATCTTGATAACTCGTTACCAAATCAACATGATGAAAGATGATGGTTATGAAATATGTTCCGTTTCGTTAGTCCTCTTTCCTTTTATGTCCATCTATTTATCAATTTCATGTTTAGAAAAGAAACAAATTAACCCACAACACATTCTAAAATACTTCTATTTTCCCTATCTTGATCATCGTAACAAAAGTAACAACTTATAAAATGAGACGAAAGAAATATGGGTTCGAAAAATGGTGTTTAAAAGGCCCATACTATTTATTTACAAACACCTAGTCAACTTATAAAATGAGACGAAAGAAATATGAATTCGAAAAATGGTGTTTAAAAGGCCCATACTATTTAGTACTTACAAACACCTAGTCAACGATTGGGTCAATTCCTGAATTTAGAATTTAGAGCTCCCTCCATTGTTATGCTCCGACGGAGAAAGGGGCACCGCTGCTCAACACCCCCAAATTTAACGGCGGAAGCGGACCAGGCAACTCTCTCTCTCTCTCTCTCTCTCTCTCTCTAAGAGATGATCTAATTTTTGTTGTGCTGTATTTATTATCTTTCTCCTTCTTCTATCTGAATCAAAATCTACGTTTTGCCTGATTTTCTAAATTAGACCTAAGAATTTCTACATGGTATGCGAATATTGATTAGGGTTTGGTGCTAGGGCTTATGTACTCATAAATTTCTTAGTTTCGACGTTTAGATTGATACTATTGAAGTAAAAGGTAGTTTTAGGCCTTTCCCCCATAACCAATTTTGAAGAATGTTGCTTCTGAAACTGTTCTTTTTTTTGGGATATTTCTGTAGAATTGGTTTAGGATTTTCTGGCAGTACTGTGTTCACTTTATAAATGGTGATGTCTGAAGGCGAGGGAGCAGAGGGTACCAAATTCAGAAACTGGAACGAATTGTACCATGTTTTTGCTAAAGCAATTGCGAGTGAGGATGACACACGTAAAATTCGGGCCATGATCGAGCTCATGAAGATGTCGAAAGATGCTCCTGATAATGTTTTGGGACTTACTGTGCCAATGCTGCTGGAGCTTCTTGAAAGCCCTTTGCAAATTCCGAGTTCACGACTTCACGAAGCTTCTGCCTACTGCCTCAAATGTATAGCTTCTCGAAGCGAATTAGCAAATCTTATGGGACAGTTAGGAGCCATACCTATACTGTTGAGGCTGGTGCCGAATTCTGAAGATGGTTTACGGAGGGTTTTGTTGAAGTGCCTCCGAAATCTTGTCACGTTTTGGGTTCCTAATCGAATTATCGTGGCTAGCCAAGGTGGAGCGGAAATCATTGTGGATATGCTTGTTACCACCTCGGGTGTGTCGAGGTTGATTCTACTGGAAATCTTGAGTGCACTGGCTCTTGTAAGAGAGGTGAGAAAGTTTCTTTGGAATTCAAGGAGAGTTGATCTTCTTGTTGAAGCTGCTAGCTGTGGCAGCACGGTTTCAAGAACTAGGGCTGCTTACGCAATTGGCTTACTCGGATTGGTTAAAAGAGCGCGTCGTGCAATTGTGGATGCGGGTGCTGTACCAGTTCTTATTCAATTACTTGCAGAGGGAGATTCGTCCATGAAAGTGGTGGCTGGTAATTCACTTGGTGTGATCTCTTCTCACATTGATCATATCAGACCTATCGCTCAAGCCGGTGTTATCCCTTTGTACGCTGATCTTCTCCACGGCTCCAACCCTACTGGGAAAGAAGTTGCTGAGGATGTATTCTGCGTGCTAGCTGTTTGCGAAGAGAACGCAGTAGCAATCGTCGAACACTTGGTCAGAATCCTCAGAGGAGACGACGTACGAGCAAAGGCTGCTGCTGCTGATGTGATATGGGATCTCTCGAGTTACAAGTACTCGTCTCCCGTCCTGCAGAACTCTGGTGTTATTCCACTTTTGGTCGAGCTTCTGGTGGATGAGAGCATTGATGTCAGGGAGAAAGTTGCTGGAGCTATAGCTCAATTTAGCCTAAACGAGGCTGACCGAGCAATACTTGCCGATTCTGGAGCTATACAAAGGCTCATCAACATGCTAGAAGATGAATCCGATGAGGCAAGAGATAATGCTGCAGAAGCCCTCGTTAATTTCTCTTCAGACCCTTTGCTCGGGGAGCAGACTTCGTGTATATCCGAGAATCCGATATTCCTAAATATGCGAAGCATAGTAATGCAGACGCGTGCTGCCGATGAATATAGAACAATTCAGTTTGGATCCTATTGAGAATAATAATATAAACCGATAGATTCTACCCCTCTCTACAAGTTCGAGCTTTTAGATGAGATGAAATTATGTCAGATAGCTCTGCATATAGAACACATTGCTTTTGTAGAAGTATTGTGAAGTTGATTGCCCATATCAAGATTAAGTTGATTTTTATTATTTTTTTTTAGCAAAAGTTTGTGACAGCTCCATCATCATCTTCCATAACTTCCGATTCGTACAGTTACCAGTAAATATAGAGAATCGAAATTCGGATCAATGGAATTGCCATTTTCGATTCCGTAAGCTTTCTTCACAATGGGGAGGGGAAAATGCTACTCTGTGGAATTGAATATAACACTAACAGTGGAGAAATACAATGTGCTACAAAAACAATGAATGAATCAAACTACTAATTAATTTACCTTTGTTAATTGAGTGTATGAAGATAAGTTTTCTTCTAATGAAAAAAGTATAACATGGTTTAAGATATTTAAGCATTCAATGTATGAACAAGTTCAAGGGTGGCATGACCAACTTTCTTCCTGAGTAAGACTATCATCCCCACGGCATCCACCTTGTTTCCGATCACCACCACTCGATCTTTCCCGTCCCCTTCTAGTTTCACCGAGAGCACGCCTACGTATGTTGTATATATATAAGCACATACACGAACACGGAGAGAGTAAAAAAGACAATTGAATAGAAATACTATGTAAATCACCTGATGCCATGGCTGCAATAGTCATGGCCTTGGATCTGCATTTTTTGCACTTGAACTTCACTCTTATAACTATTTTTTGCTGTAAAAAATGGAGAGAGAGAGAGAGAGAGAGAGAGAGAGAGAGAGAGAGATTAGAATAGTTCCAAATAATATGTGGTTTGAGATTAGAGGGAAAGAAAGTAGTATGTGTGTATACCTGCATGATTGGACCAAGGTAATATGAGAGATTATAGGGGAAGATGAAGATGCATGTAAGGAGGTATCAGGTATATATATTGATGAAGCCATACATACATACATACATACATATAGGAGGACGCGCGCATGGAGTAGAATATAGTAGTAACAAGGTATACTCCTTCCGTCCCCTATTGTTTATTTTCCGTTTGGAACGTCTCACAAATTAGTGTTATAAAGTAAACTGGAAAAATTCTTTCAGCAAAATTACTCTTTTATACATAATACTTTACATTATTTATAATACTTTTACTTATTTTGATCATACTTTTTCTATTCTCATATATTTTCACCTACTTTTTTCACCATCACCCTTAATTTTTCCTACATCATTTTAAAACACGTCACTTTCCTTTCTATACTAATATCGGAAACTAAGGGAGTAACTAATTAGGGATCAAACGCGGTGACGACCCTACGATTTAGGGTCAAGAAATTGCAATATATTATTATTTGTGCATCAAGATTTAGCCATGTTCTGTTTGAAGTACACATAATAGATGATGCGATCACGTGAATGCCTGCATACGTACGTGTTAATTAGTTTGCATTTACGTGTTCTTCGTTGACAATTTCTTTTTTATTGGAAAAGGTATGTTCGATGTTGATTTAGTAAAATCTTGTTACACCATCACATTTATATTTATGTGCATACGCTTTAATTTGTTACATTTAATGAACGCTTCTTATCCATTGTGCACATACTTAAATAAGATCACGTCGTTGATATAGTAATGTCACACGCATTTCTCGTGCCATTTGCGTAAGGGTCATGCTAATCTTCTCTATATCGTTCCAATTTTATTGAATGTTGGTTTGCCCGAGAGGTTAAGGGGGAAGACTTAAGATCTTCTGCACATAAGTGCGCATGGGTTTGAACCCCATAGCCAACATTTCATTTTTGCATATTTCACTATTTTATACCACTCCGGTCCTAGTTAGTTGAACCATTTGCTTTTTGACTTTTTCGGCACGCGTTTCCACCGAGACGTAGTACGAGTTTTACGATATAATTTTGAAATATTATTTCTTTTACGGGATACTACGACTCGGTGGAAACGCGTGCCGAAAAAGTCAAAAAGCAAATGATTCAACTAACTAGAACCGGAGTGGTACCTTGCTTACTATGTGTATATTCAATACACATATTTTTGGTTGCAATAGACTTGGCTATTGAAACTATCTGATTCCTACCTACCTTGAGCATGCTTGATGTATTCCCGAACAATGTGACTATGAAATACTATGTTCGTGTTTTTTTTTATGTATGTTACATTTTATTATTTAATTATCTATAAAGGGAAGGAGAGAATAATAATTAAGAAAAATCTATACTCCCTTCGTTCGACTTCACTATTCTTGTTTTCTTTCGTCATGAAATTTTATGTATAAATGTTAAAAGTGAAAAGTAAGAGGTTCACATCGAAAAATAAAGATTAAATCTTTTCATTTTCAGGGTTAGTGGTAACCGAGATGCTCAACAAACAATTGTTTAAATAAAGAATAAAAAAATTTCTCCACTCATTTCGAGGAAATCTTCGGATGGCGGCATGCGTTGGTGGGGAGCCGTGAGCGGCGAGAAACTGCAATAGATTTCTACTCCCTCCGTCCCACTTCAGTAGTCCTCTTTTTTTTCGGCACGAGATTTTATGCATAGTGATAAATTTGAAAAAGTATGAGGTCCACATCAAAAGTAAGGGTTAATTTTTGTCTTTTAAGGAAAGAGGACAAGTGAAGTGGGACGGACGAAAATAATATTGAGGACTACTGAAGTGGGACGGAGGGAGTATTATATAGACGTGGTGTCAGTGGCGGACTCAGGAATTTGGGATGGGATGGGCTCAATTGACGAGTGACATAAACGAGACCAAATTTACTCATTTTTCTTGCATTTAGCGTGAGCTAATGATGAAAATTTCCGACGAAAATTGAAATTTGAAGAACTAAAAAAAATAAATTAAGTGGGGTGGGTGCCCACCATCAATGGCTCCGCCACTGCGTGGTGTTTGTTGACTCGCGAATGTCAAATTCATGTAAAATTTGAATAGTATAGGTTATTTTTTTGTAATATTGAAAGGTTGAGTTATTTTAGCATAAATAAATGAGCAAGATTTTAATTATTATAATGTATTTGACTTTTGCATAAATTATAGTGTTAATTATGACTAGTATGAATAGGCATTATAAAATACGTACGAAGCTAAACGTAAAAAACTGAGATGATGAATAGGTTCACTCCAAACCATTGAACCAGCATACTCGTACTTTTTATTTATTTTTTAAAATTCTCTAACCACCTCATGTCATAACCTCTTAATTGTTTGTAATTAAGAAATAATGTCAGGTTTTCGTAATTAATTGTGACATGTAACGCCATATAAATTATAATATAAGGCAAAGTGCGCACGACGCACGTCGATGAGTGAGTTTGATTACCATGGATCTTTGCCCAATTAGGATTAATTATTAAACTAGTATCGTTTCTACTCATGGACTATGTTGCTGTTGGTATCTATATATATAGAAACGCTCTCCTATCTACTGTGGGCAAGCTTCATGTGTCCACCGCTGATGTGACAATGCTAGAGTTTCCTTTTTTAAGGGGTCGTTAGAATATATATTTTAATCAATTTTATTTATAATAAATAGAATGTCATGTTATCTTTAGACATATTAAGAATGTTCACGGTGGGTAGGGAGACATTCTTCTCTCTCTATATATATACTTATGTATTCATATTGAAATGATAACGTATCCCGATATAAATTTTGGTGTGCGAATATTGTAATATGAACAAATAAATTTTGGACTATATAATCATGCTTAAAGTTATACAAAGTCATGCTTGAATACGCAATCATGCTATTATTTTATAAAATCTTATACTTCAAATATTTTTATGCTTATTGGGTATCGCAATTATGCTTAGTATCAACCATAATAAATTGTATGTAGTAAGACCAAAAGTCTAGATGTATTCATATTACTCATACCAAAACTTAGTTTTATATGAATAAATAGGCTGCAAACGAGCCGAGCTTGGTCGAGTATTGGCCTGCTCGGGTTCGACCCGGTTAATTTTTAACATGTTTGGGTTCGAGTTCGAGTTCGATTCGAGCTTTAAATCCGGACTCGAGCTTGGCTCGGGATAAAATATTTGAGCTTGAAATCAACTCGAGTTCGGCTCGTGCTCGGTTCGGACTTGAGCTCGAATTTGGCTCGTGAAAAGCTCGAGTCCGAACTCGTTTAAAAAACATGATATAAACATATTTAATATTTTCTTTTAACACTTCAAATGAACTTAAATTAAAATGAATTTCATCAAACAAAAATCCATCTAATGAAATTCATCCAAAATATAAAACATAATCCAAAGAGAACAAAACATATTTTACAAAATGACATTTTCAAATGCTAATCAAAAGAAGTTCATAGAAAATTAAAACATAATATCCAAAAAGTAGTTTAATATCCAAAAAATTTTACACATAAATGTTAAAGCTCGTTTATAGGCTCGATTAAAAATTCGCGAACATGCTCGATTAATATACAAGCCGAACTTGTTCATGAGCAAAACAGGTCGAATACCCTAGTGCTCGAGTTCGGCTCGTTAAGTTAATCGAGCTCGAATTTGGGCTCGAGCTCGGCTCATTTGTTAACGAGTTCGAGCTCGAATGAACTTTTACCGAATCGAGCACCGAATAAGTCTCGAGTAGCTCAGCTCGTTTGCAGCCCTATGAATAAATCTTCCAGAGTTAACTAGAAATTGTTATGGACCATAGATTCAATCAAGTTGTATGGCCAAGATTAAAAATTAGAGAACTAAAAAAATAAATAGACGCGGATATATAAGTAGAGAAATGTTATGGTACATACCTAATGCTATATACCTCGTGAGCACTGCTCTCGTTTCGTCGACGTTAACATTATTTTTTTCGTTTTATACATTTGGTTTAGTTCTAATACCCTAAATATTGTTATTTACAATGTTAATTTTATAAATTATGTAAAATTGAAGCTCGATTTGTTCTTTTTTTACATTTATTAGTATGCATAGATAAAATGGATGGAGGGTGTTAAAGTAACGGATGGAATAGGGTGTTATGGCATGGGCGCCGGATTCATTGATTTTTTGAAGGCTAACCGTGTCAAGGTAAGAAGGCATAATGATAGAGTAACACTTGCGGTTCTGTATCTCACAACGTGAGTGACCCGCGAAGAAGAAAAGAAAAGAACAAATATACGGAAATTAGGGTTTGTATTGTGATGGATGATAATAATACAAACTAATCCCCTATTTATAAACTAAGGACCCTATGGTTGATTCGACCTACGTTTCGGGAAAGAATCAACAAGAAAACCCGAAAAGGAGCTTTAATAGGTTTGACTCGATAAATAAGGATTGGGCTCGGCCCAATCGATACACTAAAATAAATACGAAAAATACTCAACGATAAGTTATGAAATCTACGAACTTCTCGGGCTCCTTCGTTCGTCTCTTGGGTCGTCCCTCTCTCGGCCTCTCTTGCTGCTGTTCCCCGTCTAGCGTATCATACGATGGGCTGGCGGCTTCGTGGAGCTCATCTTCGTCTTGACGTTCTCCCAACGATGATGGATGTAGCACGCTCGTATCACATAATCTCGTTCGAGTTCATCTATGCTTCCGATAACGCCGTTACCGGCTGCAAAAGCTCCCCTCCCAGGTTACGATTTTTCTCCAAAAAAACAACACAGAGGAAAAAAAATTTGCTACTTATGTCATATATTTAAGTTGAAGTTTTTCTTTTCCCGTATGCTACTTTGCTCAGCTGCACCTGAAAACATTCCGTGTTTGAGATCAACGACGACGACGAAGAAGAAATTATCAGTCCGACAGCCCGAAAATTTTGAAATTCATCAAAATGTTGAAGGAATTTGACTATAGAATGGTAAGAGAGTGTGACGAAACATACACTTGATATTTTTTTTCCATTACATTTTGACATAAGTTGAATTGATCATTTTCTTGAATAATATATTTTTTTTTAAGAAACAGGGCTTTTCGAAGAAATTCGCCCTCGCCACCGGAATATCGAAAAGGATGAATATAGTTATAATGGACGGAGAAGGGAGGAAGTGGCCCGTTAAAGTAACATATGGAAATTTTTGAAGGCTAACGGTGTCAATGTCGGAAGCATAATCTCGTTCAGGTTTATCCACGCTTCCGATAATGCCGTCACCTGCTGCAAGAAGCTCCCCTCCCACGGTACGATTTTTCTCCAAAAAAATAACACAGAGGAAAAAAGACTTGCTACTTTTGTCATATATTTAAGTTAAAGTTTTTCTTTTTCCGTATGCTACTTTGCTCAGCTGCACCTGAAAACATTCCGGTGTTTGAGATCAACGACGACAACGAAGAAATTATCGGTCCGACAGTCCGGAAATTTTGAAATTCATCAAAATGTTGAAGGAATTTGACTATAGATTGGTAAGAGAGTGTGCCGAAACATACGCTTGATATTTTTTTCCATTACATTTTGACATAAGTTGAATTGATCATTTTCTTAATAATATTTTGTTTTTTTTCCATTACATTTTGACATAAGATGAATTGATCATTTTCTTAATAATATATATATATATTTTTTTTGGAAAACACGGCATTTCCGATGAAATTCGACATCGCCACCGGAATATCGAAAATGACGAACATAGTTATAATGGACGGAGAAGGGAGGAAGTGGCTTGTTAAAGTAACGGATGGAAGAGGGTGTTATGGTATGGGCGCTAGATTCATTAATTTTTTGAAGGCTAAAGGTGTCAAGGAAGGAAACATAATCTCGTTCAAATTTATCCACGCTTCCGATAACGCTGTCACCGGCTGCAAGAATACGAATTTTCTCCAAAAAAATAACACAGAGGAAAAAAGATTTGCTACTTTTGTCGTATATTTAAGTTGAAGTTTTTCTTTTCGTATGCTACTTTGCTCAGCTGCACCTGAAAACATTCTGGTGTTTGAGATCAGCGACGACGACGAAGAAATTGTCGGTCCGACAGCCCCGAAAAATTTGAAATTCATCAAAATGTTGAAGGAATTTGACTATAGAATGGTAAGAGAGTGTGCGGAAACACACACTTGATTTTTTTTTTTTTTCCCTTTACATTTTGACATAAGTTGAATTGATCATTTTCTTGAATAATATTTTTTCGGAAACAGGGCATTACGAAGAAATTCGTCATCGACACCGGAATATCGAATATGACGAACATAGTTATAATGGACGGAAAAGGGAGGAAGTGGCTTGTTAAAGTAACGGATGGTGTTATGGCATGGGTGCTAGATTCATTAATTTTTTTTGAAGGCTAACGGTGCAAGGTCGGAAGCATAATCTCGTTCAAGTTCATGCACGCTTCCGATAACGTCGTCACCGGCTGCAAGAAGCTCCCCTCCCACGGTACGATTTTTCTCCAAAAAAATGACACAGAGAAAAAAAGATTTGCTACTTTTGTCATATGGAGTTATATTTAGTGCCAAAAAATAACTACTAATACATGTTTTGTTTTAATACAGTAATAGATTGCAATATGATACTAAGAGGGGAGAAAGAGAAATACATTGTGCTAAAGAAATCAATCGTGCTACTAATTTACCTTTGTTAATTGATTGGAGTAAATGTACACAAGTAAATGAATGAAGCTTTGTTATCCTCTAATTAATTTTTTTTAAATTATATATAAAAAAAAAAAAAAAAAAAAAAAAAAAAAAAAAAGTGGTTGAAGATACTTAATCATCCAATATATCAACAAGTTCAAGGGTTGCATGACCAACTTTCTTCCTGAGTAAGACTATCATCCCCACGACATCCACCTCGGCTCCGATCACCACCACTCGATCTTTCTCGTCCCCGTCTAGTGTCACCGAGAGCACGCCTAAGTATATTGTATAATATTGTGTATATATATAAGCACACACACACAAATTAAGACGGATTAATTTAGTAAGAAAGAACATTAACGAATAAATATATGTAATCACCTGGTGCGACGGCTGCAATAGACATGGCCTTGGATCTGCATTTTTTGCATCTGGAATTTATCTTTATAACTATCTTTTGCTGTAGAATCGAAAAAAGAAGTATGCGGTAAGGTATTTGCGAATAATTTCACTTGATAGAGGGGAAAGTAAGTACTATATATACACATACCTGCATAATTTGGAGCAAAACTATGAAGACGAAGATGAAGACGAAGACAAGATGTTATATTTTTCATGCATATATACACACATACATATGTGATTGAAAGCAAACAAGGTATATAACGCGGTGATGACCCTAAGTTTTAGCGTCAATTTAAATTAGCTATATATATTTATTACTATTAATTGTGTATGAAGACTGTAGCCATGTTCTCTTTGAAGTATAAAGAATGTTAATCAATTTGCATTTACGCGCTCATTGACTTTTTTTCTTTTATTGTGAAAATTATAATTAATTCAAGAGTTAATGTTTTAGATGTTTTTTCACAAGAGGCATGTTTGTTTGTCATTATAACTTTGTTGATAAATAATTTATAATTTTTTTATGCAAAATATTGGTCTAACAATTACATAAACAAAATAAATATAAAAATTTAATTGTTCAAATAAAAATTATAAATTTTATAATTTTGTGTTCCATTTCTTATCGCATTTATTGAATATATACTAAGTATTAAATAATAAAGCGAAAAAATAATAAAAAATCAATAGTAAATACTACAATATCTTGAAGTTGGTGTTGCCTCTTAAGTTGAAATTAATGATAAATAAATACATATAACATGATTTTTTGGAGAAAGCCTAAACACACCATCGTCTTACTTAAAAAACATAATCACACGTATACATATTACTAAAATAAATACACATAAAAAAATATAACTGAAAAAAAATAGTGAATCAAATAAGTAAAATGTTAAAAAAAAATAATTAATCAGTTAGAACTTAATGTAAAAAATGTGAATTTCAAGATTATAAATGTATTATTGCAATTGCATGGAAAATTATATCATGAACTTACAAACAAAAACAACTTAATTAAATAAAAATATTAAGCTCCAATATCTCGAATTTAGGAGGAAACTATTAATATATATTGTTGGGAACCCCTTGCAGTTTGATTTTGATGATGTTTATCGAAACCACACTTATGCATATTTTACTTGTTTAGGATTAAGGCCGATAGATCGACCTGCTACCTGTTAGTGCAGGTCGATGCTCTCTAAAGTTCAAATGCAAGTTTGATCCACTCTGTAAGAGAAAGGTCGTTTATCGACCTGCCTCATTCGGATCGAGCTGGCATATCTAGCTGTCTATCGACCTTCCTTATCAAGCTTCCAGCCTGCTTTTTACTTAGAAGATTTCAAGAGCTGGATTTCTATATCAAGGTCGTTGATCCACCTTCATGGAGCAACACGACCTGATCCTTGCCACGTGGTGTGCCAGCAAGGACGAATCTTCCCAACGGCTAGAAGTGAGTCATCCTCCAACGGCTAGTGTCACGTCATCCTGACTCAAACGGCTAGTTTTTCAAAACTGCCTATATATACTTCAAGCCATTATCGGATTCAAACACGGGAAACTCAAGCTATCAACGCAATTACTCTTTCCCGGGACCAACAAGTGGTATCAGAGCAGTGGTTCTTTTGACCGCTGCTTTGCATACTAAAGGTTTTATCAAACTTTTGGTCATTTTGAACCGATCCTTTTGAAAAATCTTTTCATTCATATCATATCATTCTATTTGCAATGGAGGCTTCTCTTCTCAGGGTTTGTGAAGATTTCTCCATTCAAGGCTATGAAGACTGGAGCTTCCGAATCAAGATGTGTCTCAAGGCACATCACGTCCTTATGTGGGAGATCATCGAAAATGGCCCCTCTCCCATTTATGCAGCGAAGATCATCGTTGATGGAACATCCCCTGGGGAGGCCACATACGAGAAGGTCCTCAAAAATCCTCGCGACTACACAACCGAGGAAAGGAAGGAGGCTAGTCTCGATGATTACGCAAAGGGACTCATCTCAAGCACTGTAAAGGGCGTCTATCTTGCCAAGATTCGAAATCTTGAGACTGCCAAAGAGATGTGGGACACCCTCCGGTCCATCAGCCTGGGTTCAGAGGAGATGAAGGAGAACAAGCTGTCCATGGCGTGCAGCAAGTTCGATGACTTCAAGATGATTTCAGGTGAAACCATAGAAGCGATGAAGATTCGCTTCACCGAAATAATTCTCGAGATCGCTGCTATCAACCCTCACAAATATACGCAACGCGAGAAGAATCTTAAAGTGATGCGTGCCCTACCCGCAAACTGGCACGTATACACCGCCATGCATCCAGCTCGCCCCGACTTCAACTCCCTCACCACTGAAGATCTTTTCGACATTCTTGTCGGAAATGAATATGAGATGATCTGCATCCACGGATCAGCACAGCCTTCCACCAGCAAGAAGGCCGATGAAAAGAATGACACGGAGGTAGCCTTGAAAGCCGACTCAGCCTCTGCTGCTACCCCAAGCTCGATTGACGAATCCATCGTCAAAAAGTTCGAGAAGATGACTCTCGACTATGCTCTCGCTGCTAGGAGAAATGAGAAGCTCCTAGGAAAGGTTGTCAAATACAAGAAATTCTACCGTGACAACAAGCGAAACTTCTCAAACCGCAACCACGACCGCCCTGACAAAAAGGGAGAAGGTAAACCCTCAACCTTCAATTCTTCTAACACACCCGAGGGTGGCTGTTTTGGTTGTGGCAGGCCGGGTCACTATAAGACCGATTGTCCTGATCTGACAAAGGCCGAAAGAGACGAGCTCCGTGCAAAGCGCGATAAGAAGCTCAAGGATCAACGAGCTGCCATGCTTGCTGAAGAATCAAAGGAGGCTCATCTCTCAGACAGCTCATCAAGTGATGACGAGGGTTACATCGCTTTCGACGAAAGTGATGATGAAGAATGTTTCGTTGGAGAGCACCAACAAAACGAGGGATCCTCAAAGGTAGTCCCTCAACCTATTTCACTTTCTTTCTCTGACGATGAATGTGCAGAAGAAGGTGAAGAACTATCCGAGGCTGTGTCTTGGGAAGAAATCAAGAAACAGCTCGATGATTACGCCGATCTCGTGGATACACTAAAAGAGGTCGTTGAAGATAATGCTGAGCTGATGAACAAGAATGAAAAATACAAGCTAGCATTAGAAGAAAGATTCTCTCCCTATGATGAGGAAAAGGAAAGGGAGATTAAAGCCCAAAAGTCAAAAATTGAAGAATTGACTTTACGCGTAAAGGAGTTCGATACCAGGGAGCTCGAGAAGGACGAGTCTCTCAAAACCAAAGATGCCGAAATTCACAGCCTTACATCAAAGTTGGCTGACTTGGTTATTCGACACGAACTCCTCGTGGAAAAAGAAGGAAAGCTTCAACTCACCTTGAGTCAGTTGAGGAAAAGCGGAAAGAAATTGAAAGAGGTCCAATCCATGCAACGCAATCCGCGTGATCACTCTGGTATTGGATTTAGTGGAAAATCCAAGGAAAGCAAGGATAAAGACTGCGAGATCAAGTTCGTAAAGGCGCAGTCAAAATCAAAGAATTTCAGGAAAGCTCATCAAGCTCTCCCATATAAGATGGTCAAGCTGAAGAATCCAGTTCGACAGCCCCAAGCCATCCTTTTAAAGCAACACAAGAAGGAACAGCCTGTTCCTCAAAAGAAAGTGAGTCGACCTGCCCCCACTCATCAAAAGCAGGGTGTTCATCAAGGGCGATACCAAGGCCAGTACTATCAAAGGCCGTATCACCCTCAGTTTTTCTACCCTGCTCATCAAGAGTGTTACTGCCACTATCCTCAACAGTCAGATTTTCAGGACTGGCAGTATCAATCTGGTTCTCATAAAGAGCAGTTCTATCAGCCTCGTCGCCCTCGCTCAAAGAAATCCAAGGCTCCCAAGCCCAAGACCGCCACTGCCTCGTCCTCAGCCTCGGATAGAAGCAGACCGGCGAAACAAATTTGGGTCCCAAAGGCCGTTCCCGCAACCGATGTAGCACCCAATCTCAAATGGGTTGCTAAGTTGAATTAATTGCATGTTGGGAAGGCTCAAAGAAGGAGCCAAGCAGCTCGTGGAGCTGTATGGATCATTGATAGTGGATGCTCAAAGCACATGACGTGCGACAAAACGCTTCTATCAAATTATCAAGAACGAGACGGGCAACTTGTAACCTTTGGAGGAAATTCGAAGGGTCACACAAGAGGCCAGGGCGATCTAAAAGTTGGTAAAACAACTATTTCTAACGTCTCGTATGTTGAAGGTCTTAATCATAATTTATTCTCTGTACCGCAATTCTGCTCGAATGGTAAACGAGTAGAATTCACTACTAACAAATGTCTCGTGAGAAATGAGGAAGGAGAAATTCTTCTTACCGGTATCTTGCAGGATAGACTCTACATAGTCCAATGGACTGATGGGATAGAGACCTGCCTGATGACAAAGGCTGATTCCGAGACAAGCTGGCTATGGCACAAGAGGCTGAGTCACTTGAACTTCAAGGCCATCAACAAGCTCGCACGCAACAAACTGGTGATCGATCTGCCAGATCAAGTCTTCGATCGTGATCACATTTGCAAAGCCTGTCAAGCAGGAAAGCAAACAAGATCATCCTTTCCAAGTGTGACGGCTCAAGCTTCGAATCGAATTCTTGAGCTTCTCCATCTCGACCTTTTCGGTCCAGTCACTCCCTTGAGTATAAACGATAGAAAATACGCTCTCGTTATTATAGATGATTATTCTAGATTTACGTGGGTTATTTTCATGTACAAAAAGAAGGAGACTTTGGAGAAGCTACCCGCATTGCTGAGCAAATTGTGCAATCAAAAGGAGAAATCCATCATCTCCATTCGATCCGATCGAGGCACCGAATTTATCAATGCAATGATCGAAGAATATTGCACAAAGAGTGGAATTCATCATCAAACCTCAGCAGCTCGTACACCTCAACAAAACGGCGTAGTGGAACGCCGTAACAGGTCGCTGAAGGAAGCAGCTCATACCATGTTGGACGAAACCAACCTTCCAAAGAAGTTTTGGGCAGAGGCCGTTAACACAGCCTGCTATACCCAAAACAGGTCGATCATCACTACCCGACATGGAAAGACTCCTTACGAGCTGTGGAACAACAAGCTCCCCAGGTTAAAGTATTTTAAATCTTTTGGATGCTTGTGTTACATCCATAACAATGGGAAATCTCAATTAAAGACTTTTGATAGCAAGGCCGATCCAGGAGTATTTTTAGGATACTCGGAGGTTAGCAAAGCTTATAGAGTTTTTAATAAGAAAACCCTAGTTGTGGAGGTAACACCTCATGTTGTGTTTGATGAATCTACTTGTCTGTACAGAGAGTTAAGTACAGGTCCAGATCATTCCGCTACTAATAGGCCGTCTAACTCCCCCATCGACGACCTGCTAGTATGGACTCCAACTGATCTAGAGGAAGAGGATCAATCTGATCCAAAGGTCACACAGCAAGGGGGAAATGATGCAAGTAATATTCCAACATCAGGCTGTAATACATCAGCCGGACTTAACCAAGTTGATCCCCCATTCTCAGTTCCACAGACTGATGCTGTTAACGACCTTACATCGCAAATCGAGCAGCTCGATGAAGCAATGAAGCAGCTCGATACTCAATCCGTTCAACAGCAGCTTGATCAACAGCCCGAGCAACAGCACGTGCTCACTGATCAACCTTCAACTCACCCTGAGTTTGACGAACCTATCAACGAACCCGATCCAATCATTTCAAACGAAGAAAGATCACGACGCAGACGATGGATCGATGATCATCCAAAGGAGCTCATTGTTGGGAACCCAAACCAAGGAGTGCGGACAAGAAGAACGATTGGTGAAAGTGCGCTACTGTTGGGAACCCCCTGCAGTTTGATTTTGATGATGTTTATCGAAACCACACTTAGGCATATTTTACTTGTTTAGGGTCAAGGCCGATAGATCGACCTGCTACCTGTTAGTGCAGGTCGATGCCCTCTAAAGTTTAGAATCAAGTTCGATCCACCCTGTAAGAGAAAGGTCGATGTATCGACCTGCCTCATTTGGATCGAGCTGGATCTTTAGCCTGTCTATCGACCTTCCTTATCAAGCTTCCAGCTGGCTTTGCCTTAGAAGATTTCAAGAGCTGGATTATCAATCAAGGTCGATGCTCCGCCTTCAGGGAGCGTCAAGACCTGATCCTTGCCACGTCGAGTGCCAGCAAGGACGAATATTCCCAACGGCTAGAAGTGAGTCAGCTTCCAACGGCTAGTGCCACGTCAGCCTGACTCCAACGGCTAGTTTTTCAAAACTGCCTATAAATACTTCAGCCATTATCAGATTCAAACACGGGAAACACAAGCTATCAACGCCATATCTCTGCCCAAATCTCTCTCAAAATCCATATCCATTCAAGTGTTCGAAATCCGATTAGTTTCCCAAACACTTGACGAAGAGAGGTTTCCGATTCCGATAAACACCACAACGACGAAGCGTTCACTGCTGCTTGTCGATTGTTCAACAGCTTCTTCTCCGATTTGTTCGAAGTTAGAAAGCTTGTTTTCATTTTCGCCATTATAGAGTTAGTCAAGCTCTGTAAAAGCGTAAGGTTGTTTGTACGGTTCAGTACGAAGGTTGTAAGGGTCACGACCCAAAACTCGTGTCTAGATATTTTCAGGTTAGATTGTATCTAGAACTGATACTCAGTCAGTATAAATAAGAGAGAGGTTGAATCCAAAGGTAAAGGGATTCTCAGGTCGAGTCGACCTGACGTGGACGTAGGAGGGTTTCTCCGAACCACGCTAAATCGCGGTGTCTCTCTCTCTCTCTTCATTTATCGTCCTTATATTTTATCATCAAACTAACTAGCATCAACCTGCATATCTGCATCAACCTGCTACTGTTCTATCAACCTTAAGATTTTTCAAAGAGTAAATCAACCTCCACCAACTTCCGCATTAACAACAGTTTGATAAATCAAGCTTGATACCATACAAGCTTGATAGATCAAACTGCCTCTGATAAGGTCGACCTTGACAATCGACCTGCAGATCGACCTGATTTTACAAAAGTAAAAAACGGTTGGTTATTGGTGTATTCCCCCCCCCCCCCCCCCCCCCATACACCAATTACTCTTTCCCGGGACCAACAAGTGGTATCAGAGCAGTGGTTCTTTTGACCGCTGCTTTGCATACTAAAAGTTCTTTATCAAACTTTTGGTCATTTTGAACCGATCCTTAGAAAAATCTTTTCATTCATTTCATATCATATTATATTGCAATGGAGGCTTCTCTTCTCAGGGTATGTGAAGACTTCTCCATTCAAGGCTATGAAGACTGGAGTTTTCGTATCAAGATGTGTCTCAAGGCACATCACGTCCTCATGTGGGATATTATCGAGAATGGCCCCTCCCCCATATATGCAGCGAAGATTATTGTGGATGGGACATCCCCCGGGGAGGCCACATACGAGAAAGTCCTCAAAAACCCTCGCGACTACTCAACCGAGGAAAGGAAAGAGGCCGGTCTCGATGATTACGCAAAGGGACTCATCTCCAGCACCGTGAAGGGCGTCTACCTGGCCAAGATTCGAAATCTTGAAACGGCCAAAGAAATGTGGGACACCCTCCGGTCCATCAGCCTTGGCTCAGAGGAAATGAAGGAGAACAAGCTGTCTATGGCGTGCAGCAAGTTCGATGACTTCAAGATGGTTTCGGGTGAAACCATAGAAGCGATGAAAATTCGCTTCACCGAAATTATTCTCGAGGTCGCTGCAATCAATCCCTACAAATATACGCAGCGCGAGAAGAATCTCAAAGTGATACGTGCCCTTCCTGCAAATTGGCACGTATACGCCGCCATGCATCCAGCCCGATCGGATTTCAACTCCCTCACCACTGAAGATCTTTTCGACATTCTTGTCGGAAACGAATATGAGATGATCCGCATCCATGGATCAACACAGCCTTCCACCAGCAAGAAGGCTGATGAAAAGAACAAGGAGGTAGCTTTCAAGGCCGACTCAGCCTCAGCTGCTGCCCCAAGTCCGATTGACGAGTCCATTGTCAAGAAGTTCGAGAAAATGACTCTCGACTATGCTCTAGCTGCTAGGAGAAATGAGAAGCTCCTAGGGAAGGTTGTCAAATACAAAAAGTTCTATCGTGACAACAAGCGAAACTTCTCAAACCGCAACCACGACCGCCCTGACAAAAAGGGAAAAGGTAAACCCTCAACCTTCAATTCTTCTAACACACCCGAGGGTGGTTGTTTCAATTGTGGCAGGCCAGGTCACTACAAGACCGACTGTCCGGATCTTACCAAGGCCGAGAGAGACGAGCTCCAAGCAAAGCGCGATAAGAAGCTCAAAGACCAACGAGCTGCAATGATCGCCGAAGAAACAAAGGAAGCTCACCTCTCGGATAGCTCGTCAAGTGATGACGAAGGTTACATCGCTTTCAACGAAAGTGATGATGAAGAATGTTTCGTTGGAGAGCACCAACAAAACGAGGGATCTTCAAAGGTAGATCTTCAACCCATATCACTTTCTTTCTCTGACGATGATTGTGCAGAAGAAGGTGATGAAGACCTATCCGAGGCTGTGTCTTGGGAAGAAATCAAGAAGCAGCTGGGTGACTATGCCGATCTCGTGGATACTCTCAAGGAGGTCGTTGAAGACAATGCTGAGCTATTGGATAAAAATGAAAAATACAAGCTAGCATTAGAAGAAAGATTCTCTCCCTACGATGAAGAAAAGGAAAGGGAGATCGAAACCCTAAAGTCAAAGGTTGATGAATTGACTTTACGGGTTAAGGAGTTCGATACCAGGGTGCTCGAGAAGGACGAGACCCTCAAGACCAAAGATGCCGAAATACATAGCCTTACTTCAAAATTGGCTGACTTGGTAATTCGACACGAACTCCTCGTGAAAAAGGAAGAAAAACTTCAACTCACATTGATTCAGTTGAAGAAAAGTGGAAAGAAGCTGGAAGAGGTCCAATCCATGCAACGCAATCCGCGCGATCACTCTGGGATTGGATTTAACGGAGAATCCAAGAAAAGCAAGAACAAAGACTGCGAGATCACGTTCGTGAAAGCGCAGCCTAAATCGAAGAATGTTCGGAAAGCTAATCAAGCTCTCCCTGATAAGATGGTCAAGCTGAAGAATCCAGCTCGACAGCCCCAGGCCATCCTCATAAAGCAACAAAAGAAGGAACAGCATGTTTCTCAAAAGAAAGAGAATCGACCTGTCCAGCAACGTCGACCTGCCCCCTATCATCAAAATCAGGCTGTTCATCAAGGGCGATACCAAGGCCAGCACTATCAAAGGCCGTATCATCCTCAGTTCTTCTACCCGGATTATCAAGGGTGCTACTGCCACTATCCTCAACAGTCAAATTTTCCAGACTGGCAGTATCAACCTGGGTATTATGAAGAACACAATTATCAGCCTCGTCGCCCTCGCTCGAAGAAAACCAAGACTCCCAAGCCCAAGACCGCCACTGCCTCGTCCTCAGCCTCGGATAGAAGCAGACCGGTGAAGCAAATATGGGTTCCAAAGGCCGTTCCCGCAACCGATGTAGCACCCAATCTCAAATGGGTTGCTAAGTTTAACTAATTGCAGGTTGGGAAGGCTCAAAGAAGGAGCCAAGCAGCTCATGGAGCTGTATGGATCATTGATAGTGGATGCTCGAAGCACATGACATGTGACAAAACGCCACTTTCAAACTATCAAGAATGAGACGGGCCAATTGTAACCTTTGGAGGAAATTCTAAGGGATTTACGAGAGGCCAGGGCGATCTAAAAGTTGGTAAAACAACTATTTCTAACGTTTCTTATGTTGAAGGTCTTAATCATAACCTATTCTCTATGTCTCAATTCTGCTCGAGTGGTAAACGAGTAGAATTCACCGCTAACAAATGTCTCGTGAAAAATGAGGAAGGAGAAACACTTCTTACCGGAGTTTTGCAGGATAGACTCTATATTGTTCAATGGACAGATTGGATAGAGACCTGCCTGGTCACAAAGGCTGATTCCGAGACAAGCTGGCTATGGCACAAGAGGTTGAGTCACTTAAACTTCAAGGCCATCAACAAGCTCGCACGCAACAAGCTGGTGAACGACCTGCCAGACCAAGTCTTCGATCGTGATCACATCTGCAGAGCCTGTCAAGCCGGAAAGCAAACAAGATCATCCTTTCCAAGCGTGACGGCACAATCATCAAATCGAATTCTTGAGCTTCTCCATCTCGACCTCTTCGGTCCAGTCACTCCCTTGAGTATAAACGGTAGAAAATATGCTCTCGTTATTATAGATGATTATTCTAGATTTACGTGGGTTATTTTCATGTACAAAAAGAAGGAGACATTGGAGAAGCTACCTGCGTTGCTGAGCAAGCTGTGCAATCAAAAGGAGAAATCCATCATCTCCATTCGATCAGATCGAGGCACTGAATTTATCAATGCAATGATCGAAGAATATTGCACAAAGAGTGGGATTCATCATCAAACTTCAGCTGCACGCACACCTCAACAAAACGGCGTGGTGGAACGTCGTAACAGGTCGCTAAAGGAAGCAGCTCGTACCATGTTGGATGAAACCAATCTTCCAAAGAAGTTTTGGGCAGAGGCCGTCAACACAGCCTGCTACACCCAAAACAGAGAATCAAGTACAGGAACAGATCAGCCCGCTGCTAACAGGCCGTCTAACTCCCCCATTGACGACCTGCTAGTATGGACTCCAAATGATTTGGAGGAAGAGGATCAATCTGATCCTAGGGTCGCACAGCAAGGGGGAAGTGATGCAAATGATAATACGAGCTGTAATACATCAGCCGGACTTAACCAGGCTGATCCCCCTCCCTCAGTCCCCAAGATTGATGCTGTTCACGACCTTACATCACAAATCGAGCAGCTCGATAACACAATGGAGCAGCTCAACATCCAGGCTGAACAGCAGCCCGATCAACATTCCGAGCAACAACGCGTATCCACTGATCAACCTTCAACTCACCCGGAGTTTGATGAACCCATTAATGAGCCCGAACCAATTATTTCAAATGAAGAGAGATCACGACGCAGACGATGGATCGATGATCATCCGAAAGAGCTCATTGTTGGGAACCCAAACCTAGGAGTACGAACAAGGAGGACGATTGGTGAAAGTGCGCTATTAAGTTGCTATCTCTCTCGCATAGAACCCAAAGATGCCATTGAAGCTCTTCAAGATGCTGATTGGATTGAAGCCATGCAAGAAGAACTCAATGAATTCAAAAGAAATGAAGTATGGTCTCTAGTTGATCGTCCTTATCATCAGGGCGTCATTGGAGTCAAATGGGTTTACAAGAACAAGAGAGATGAATCTGGAGAAGTTGTCAGAAATAAAGCCAGATTAGTAGCAAAGGGTTACTGTCAACAAGAAGGAATCGACTATGATGAGACGTTTGCCCCCGTTGCAAGATTAGAAGCTATAAGACTGTTTCTAGCTTATGCAGCTCATCAACGGTTCAAAGTCTACCAGATGGACGTTAAAAGTGCGTTCCTCAATGGCGTTCTCGAAGAGGAAGTCTATGTGGAACAGCCTCCTGGATTCGAGGAGGGTGATTCAAGCAAAGTCTACAAACTGCACAAGGCCGTCTACGGTCTTAAGCAAGCTCCTCGAGCTTGGTATGAGACACTGTCATCCTTCCTCATCGAATCAGGATTCAAGCGTGGTTCAGTCGACAAGACGCTATTCACTATCAAAGTGAATGAACATATCCTTTTAGTACAAATTTATGTTGATGATATCATTTTTGGATCTAAATCTCCCATTTTGTGTGAAAAATTTGGTAACCTCATGACCGAAAAATATAAAATGTCTATGATGGGGGAAATAAATTTCTTTCTAGGGTTGCAGGTTAAGCAGTCCGATGAAGGAATCTTCATTAGCCAAACAAAGTACGCACACGAGCTGGTCGACAAGTTTGGTGTCAAAGACAGCAAGCCTGTCAAAATACCGATGCTCTCTGGAGGGAAGATCGACCCGGATCCCCAAGGAAAACCTGCCAACATAACACAGTACAGGGGTATAATTGGTTCATTACTTTATCTAACTGCTAGTCGACCTGACATCACTTTTGCAGTTGGAGTGTGTGCTCGATTTCAAGCTAATCCGAAGGAATCTCACTTGGAAGCAGCAAAGAAAATTCTTCGATACATCAAAGGAACCACAAATCTAGGTCTTTGGTATCCTTGTGATGACAATTTGCAGCTTACAGGTTATTCAGATTCTGATCATGCAGGGTGCAAGCTCGATAGGAAATCTACCTCGGGTACTTGCCATTTTCTCGGAACTAAGCTGATTTCGTGGTTTTCAAAGAAACAAACTTCAGTAGCCACCTCCACCACAGAGGCTGAGTACATGGCCGCAGGGAGTTGTTGTGCACAAATCTTGTGGATCAAACAACAACTCAAAGATTATGAAGTTGAAGTCAGTGAAGTGCCTATATTCTGCGATAGCTCGAGTGCCATCGCCATTACTCAAAATCCAGTTCTTCATTCAAGATGCAAGCACGTGGATATTCGACATCACTTTATTCGTGATCACGTGGAAAAGAAGAACGTGGTTATTGAGAAGATACACACTGACATTCAACGAGCTGATATTCTAACCAAACCCCTAGCTGAAGAAAGATTCAAAATGCTATGTGGAAAGCTAGGGTTATTAAATGTTGAGTCATCAGGCCGATCGTAAGCCTCCAGGCCGTTTTCTCCTCATAATCCTGACACATCTTTCAAAAGCTTGTGTGGGACCAACAATCGGGACCAACAAGCAGGCCGTCTCTTCACAAACAGGCAGATATCAAGGGGGAACAGGCCGTCAACTCTCAACAGGCCGTTACCACATGAACAGGGAGTTACTATTTGAACAGGCCGTCTATCTACAGACCGTGCCTATCTACAGGCCGTGCCTATCTACAGGCCGTGTCTGTCAACAGGCCGTGTCCATCATCAGGCTGTCGACTATTCAATAGATCGACCTGTGTTCCTCAATTGAGGGGGAACACTTGGCCAAAGTGATCCATCATTTGAGGGGGAACAATGGCCAATGTCTGTCTCCAGGGCATTTAATTCGCCAGGCCGACATCTTAAATCCAGGCAGTTCCACCTCACCAGGCCGATGTCATATGTCCAGGCCGATATCACAAATACAGGCCGTTCATTTCGACAGGCCGTTCTCCGTCACAAGGCCGATATCATCAGGCGGATATCAACCTGAATGCAACTGCATTTATGAAGGAAGAATCAAAAGGGCAGTATCACCCTTTTGTCTTATAACTTCTTTAATACGCTTTGATTTCTTCATTTATTAATGTTATTTATTTCTCAATGTGTTTCATTATTTAAGGTTCTGATAATTTGCAGAAAATGAGGAAAAAGGGAGTAATGATTACCATTTTTGTAAAACATCCAGTCAAGTGTCAAATTTTGACACATTGACCGAGGCTGCATTTAATTCACTGCCGTCTCTCTGCAAAAGTGCAAGTTATCGCACGTTCTCAATAACTCACGCGCGAATGTGTAACGTTTCACATTTCACGCGCACACATCGTATGGTTGAGAATTAAAGAGAAATTTTCACCTTTTCAAATTCGAACGATCACAACCGTTCGAAATCTCTATATATATGGCATGCAGTTTTATCTCATACTTACTTGCCTTCTTCATCTTCTTCGAAAAACCTAATTTTTCGACCTGCAAAAACTGAACTACCGCCGTCGTGTTCTTCGCTTTTCTACATTCTCACTATCTGCATCAAATCACTCTCCGTGGTTTGTACTCTTTTCACCGATTATGTTTTATATTTCTGTCAAGTTCTTCATTGTCTTTAATTTTTAATCTTTCTCGAAAAACTTGCAGAAAAACACAACAATGGCAGAAAAGGTTTCTTCCTCCGGCCGAAAGGAAATGCAGTGGGCGGAAATCGAGGTCTATCTGACCGCTCGTATCAAGTACGAGCCCTACATGGTGCGCGAAAACTACGGTTTTCGTGATCTAGACTCCATGTTCGCCCTGGTGGAGAGGTGCTTCCCATTCCATCAAATTATCTCCCACCGGCCGGCGAAGAGTCTGCCCAGGATGGTATGTGCCTTCTTCTACAACTGGAACGAGGGCGAGTCCGTGTCTTCCCACACAGTCTCCCTCGGAACCCAGAAATCCATGGTCACCATCAACATTCTTGATGCGGTGAAGGGTGCCTTCGGTATTGGTGATGGAGGGTCGATGCAGCTCTCGGAGATCTCTCAAGACCAACTGCAGCAGGTTGCAGATCGGGTCTTGATTGAGCAGAGGCAGTTCGTTCCAGTGGCCTTCAAAAGGAACGAGCTGCGCCCCAAATTCCGCCTCCTAATGGACTTCATCCAAAAGTGCTTTCTAGGGCACGTCGGGAATTACGACCAGGTCAACCCGTTCAAATTTCAGATTTTGACGGCCGTAATTCTCGATCTACCGATTAGTTGGGCAAAATTGATGGTCTCGCTGCTCTGGGAGGAGGCCAGACAGATCGTCTGCAAGACGGAGGGAGAGGCCGTTGTGAAAGTGTCTTTTCACAACGAGAAAAGGCCGATGCGCCTTGGGTCGAAGGCCACCTGTATTATCATTTCTTACTTCAAGAATAAGAAATGGTCCAATGATCCGGCCTTTCCCCCCCTGTTTATTCCAAAAGATCTCCATCAGCTGGAGATGGCGATTGGGGTGGCACCGCAAATCTATTACAACTCCCCAGACTCTGTCAGGGAGCATCTCGCCAGAACCGGGCAATCCAAAGTTGGCTGGAGGATTCCGGATTGACCTGTTCAAAAGAAGAGGAAGGCCGATGTCGATCTGGTTCCCTCACGCCCTGTCAAGAAGGCACAGCCCGTGAAGCGGACTCCCCCTCGGCAGTCAGCCTCGGGTGAGCCACCCAGGCCGTTTCACAAGATCCTCCCCCTGGATTTCGAGGTATCTGCACCTCGCAGGGAGTCCTCGCCCGCTTCATCGCTCTCTCTCTCAGCCGAACGGACTCCCTCTCCAGTCCGTTCCGCCGCCGAGCCGTC
Organism: Thymus mandschuricus; assembly: GCA_029379335.1. Taxonomy (NCBI): domain Eukaryota; kingdom Viridiplantae; phylum Streptophyta; class Magnoliopsida; order Lamiales; family Lamiaceae; genus Thymus; species Thymus mandschuricus. The sequence goes on from CM057080.1 coordinate 26,675,294, forward strand.
CGCCTCACAGCAACGCCCTGCATCCTCTCAACAGGTCGTTGCTCCCTCGCCAGTGAGGTCCCCCTCCGTCCATCGAGCTGGATCTGTTGAGATCCAGGATCTCACTGCGGAAGAGTCTCTGTCTTCCCCCATTCGGAATGCGCCTGTGGAGGAAGACGTCGTGCTGCCGATCCAGCCAATCTCTGGGCAGCCGATGTCTGCTGCTCACTCCCAGGTCGCTGCATTGAAGGCCGAGGCCAGGTTGAAGGTCATCGACCTGATGCCGGGGATAGCCCAACTCCCCAAGTCTCTCGACCTCGCCACTCGCCTCCAGTTCTATCTGGATTGTAAGTCGAGTTACTATTACGTCTTCGAGGCGCTGCTGCAGGTCGTTACTCTCAACGACCTGAAGGTCGAGGAGCTGGCTCTAGAAGCGGAGTTCGGATTCTTCACCGTGGGGGATGCGGCCTCAAATTTTCAACAGCTTGTGCTTCGCCGCATGAAGGTCGAAGCCAAAATTTTGGGCATCGACCTTCGCCCCCTCTATGCGCACTCTCGCGCCCTGTACAACTCCGCCGCAGAAGCCGGAGACGAGTTTGAAAGGATTCAAACTCCGGAGCAATCATCACCCAGGATTGAGGGTGATGATCAGCCTCTTGTTGCTGCTGCTCCGTCTCCCAAAGTTGATGTGGAGGCTGTGCTCGATGAAATTTCTGCCAAGCTTGAGTCCATCATCACCAGCCTCCCAGAGCAAATCAAGCAGGCCGTAGCAGAGGCCCGGGCTGATATAGTGAAAGATGCCAAAGCCCAGGCCGATGAAGCTGCCAGGGAGCGCGTCACAGACTTTGCCGTGAAGCTTTTGAAGGAATATACTGACAAGCTCCTGCCGGGCCAGCTTGATGAGCTGAACATGGCGTCCCGTGACCAGATCGCGGAAGTATTGGAGGACTTGGCCAAGGTCGATGAGCGTGTAACCAATTTGACCTCATCTGTCTCGACCTCGGCATCGACCTCCAATGAGCAGATCAACGCCATCCACGGCACCATCTCCTCCCTTCTCAGTGGGCAACTGGAGTTGAAGGATGCTGTGATCAAGCTGCAGCAAGAGGATGCGACTCTTCTTTCCCTAATAAAGGCCCTGACTGATGATGTCGAAAAGGGGGAAGAAGAAAGAGCCGCCGCCGCCGCGAAGAAGAAGAAGGCCCCAAAATCCAAAACTCCTTCAACTTCCGTGGCTCCTCCTCCGCCTCCTCCAAAGAAGCCCTCCCAGGCCGTTGCCTCCAAGGCCGTTCCCTCCCATGCCGATCCAATTTCTCAGCTTGGTGCTGCCGAGCTGCCGCCGCCAAAGCTCGATTGGCTGCCGAGGCCGATCTTATTTCTGCCATGATTCTGGCTGGTGCTACGCCGGAGCAGGCCGCAAATCAAGAAGAGCAGAGGTGTTTCAAGGCCGAGCGCCAGGCTGCTGAAGCTATGAGGAAAAGGGAGTTGGACTGGATCAGCCAGTCCGCTCTTGTTTTGAATGCTGGAGGACTGCAGCAGGTCGTTGAATGGCTCGACGAATCTCAAAACAACCTGCTGCGGGAGCTTAACAGCTGCTTCATCCTCCTGTATTACTGGATCCAGGACCCCTCGCTTCCTGCCGATGCCGATCAAGCCTATGCAGCTTACATGCTTAAATTCCCTTACCAAGATTTTATTGGTGAGCTTCGAAGGAAAGCTGCAGAGGCCGGTGTGATGATAAGGGCGCCCGCAAAGCAATATTTCACGCCCTTATATCTTGGTGATTCGGGGTATTTGGATTACTCCCGGGTCGACCAATACATTGCACAGACTGCTATCGGACTGGGCGTGAATATCTCAAATTCCGATCCCGACTTCCGTCGAATCCGGGATGGAATTTATGCCAGCATGCAGTCGAAGTCGAGGGAGCAGGTCCAAGAGGAGAGGATTGCAGCCCGTGCCAAGATCCAGGCAATGTAGATAGATGTTTTTGTTTAATTTTTGTATTCATTTATGTTCATAGCTCAGTTTGTAACTTCCAATGTAATGTACGCTATCGAACTGAATGAAGCAAAAACATCTTTCGACCTGACGACAATATCTCTTTGTCCAGGCATCTGCCTTTACTGCTTTACTTTAATTATGTCCTTATCTGCCTTTCTTATATTTCCTTATCAATCTTCATGATTGAAAAAATTTTCAAACTCTGATACCATCTTTCAGTGTTTTATCTTAGGAATTATTTGTAAAGTGTTTGGTTTCGACATCATCAAAAAGGGGGAAATTGTTGGGAACCCCCTGCAGTTTGATTTTGATGATGTTTATCGAAACCACACTTAGGCATATTTTACTTGTTTAGGGTCAAGGCCGATAGATCGACCTGCTACCTGTTAGTGCAGGTCGATGCCCTCTAAAGTTTAGAATCAAGTTCGATCCACCCTGTAAGAGAAAGGTCGATGTATCGACCTGCCTCATTTGGATCGAGCTGGATCTTTAGCCTGTCTATCGACCTTCCTTATCAAGCTTCCAGCTGGCTTTGCCTTAGAAGATTTCAAGAGCTGGATTATCAATCAAGGTCGATGCTCCGCCTTCATGGAGTGTCACGACCTGATCCTTGCCACGTCGAGTGCCAGCAAGGACGAATATTCCCAACGGCTAGAAGTGAGTCAGCTTCCAACGGCTAGTGCCACGTCAGCCTGACTCCAACGGCTAGTTTTTCAAAACTTCCTATAAATACTTCAGCCATTATCAGATTCAAACACGGGAAACACAAGCTATCAATGCCATATCTCTGCCCAAATCTCTCTCAAAATCCATATCCATTCAAGTGTTCGAAATCCGATTAGTTTCCCAAACACTTGACGAAGAGAGGTTTCCGATTCCGATAAACACCACAACGACGAAGCGTTCACTGCTGCTTGTCGATTGTTCAACAGCTTCTTCTCCGATTTGTTCGAAGTTAGAAAGCTTGTTTTCATTTTCGCCATTATAGAGTTAGTCAAGCTCTGTAAAAGCGTAAGGTTGTTTGTACGGTTCAGTACGAAGGTTGTAAGGGTCACGACCCAAAACTCGTGTCTAGATATTTTCAGGTTAGATTGTATCTAGAACTGATACTCAGTCAGTATAAATAAGAGAGAGGTTGAATCCAAAGGTAAAGGGATTCTCAGGTCGAGTCGACCTGACGTGGACGTAGGAGGGTTTCTCCGAACCACGCTAAATCGCGGTGTCTCTCTCTCTCTCTTCATTTATCGTCCTTATATTTTATCATCAAACTAACTAGCATCAACCTGCATATCTGCATCAACCTGCTACTGTTCTATCAACCTTAAGATTTTTCAAAGAGTAAATCAACCTCCACCAACTTCCGCATTAACAACAGTTTGATAAATCAAGCTTGATACCATACAAGCTTGATAGATCAAACTGCCTCTGATAAGGTCGACCTTGACAATCGACCTGCAGATCGACCTGATTTTACAAAAGTAAAAAACGGTTGGTTATTGGTGTATTCCCCCCCCCCCATACACCAATTACTCTTTCCCGGGACCAACAGCTACCAAGCTGCTATCTCTCTCGTATAGAACCCAAAGATGCCATTGAAGCTCTTCAAGATGCTGACTGGATTCAAGCCATGCAAGAAGAACTCAATGAATTCAAAAGAAATGAAGTATGGTCTCTAGTTGATCATCTCTATCATCAGGGCGTCATAGGAGTCAAATGGGTCTACAAAAACAAGAGAGACGAATCTGGAGAAGTTGTCAGAAATAAAGCCCGATTGGTAGCAAAGGGTTACTGTCAACAAGAAGGAATCGATTATGATGAGACGTTTGCCCCCGTCGCAAGATTAGAAGCTATAAGGTTGTTTCTAGCTTATGCCGCTCATCAACGATTCAAAGTCTACCAGATGGATGTAAAGAGCGCGTTCCTCAATGGCGTTCTCGAAGAAGAAGTCTATGTGGAACAGCCTCCAGGATTCGAAGAGGGTGATTCGAGCAAAGTCTACAAACTTCACAAGGTCGTCTACGGTCTTAAGCAAGCTCCTCGAGCTTGGTATGAGATGCTATCATCCTTTCTCATCGAATCTGGGTTCAAGCGTGGATCAGTCGACAAAATACTATTCACTATCAAAGTGAATGAACATATCCTTTTAGTACAAATTTATGTTGATGACATTATTTTTGGATCTAAATCTCCCATATTATGCGAAAAATTTGGTAACCTCATGACAGAAAAATATAAAATGTCTATGATGGGGGAAATGAATTTCTTTCTAGGGTTGCAGGTCAAGCAGTCCGATGAAGGAATCTTCATTAGCCAAACAAAGTACGCATACGAGCTGGTTGATAAGTTTGGTGTCAAAGACAGCAAGCCCGTCAAAATACCGATGCTCTCTGGTGGGAAGATCGACCCGGATCCCGAAGGAAAACCTGCCAACATAACACAGTACAGGGGTATTATTGGTTCATTACTTTATCTAACTGCGAGTCGACCTGATATCACTTTTGCAGTTGGAGTGTGTGCTCGATATCAAGCTAATCCAAAGGAATCTCACTTGGAAGCGGCAAAGAAAATTCTTCGATACATCAAAGGAACCGTAAACTTAGGTCTTTGGTATCCTTGTGATGATAATTTGCAGCTTACAGGTTATTCAGATTCTGATCATGCCGGGTGCAAGCTCGATAGGAAATCAACCTCGAGTACTTGCCACTTTCTCGGAAACAAGCTGATATCATGGTTTTCAAAGAAACAAACTTCAGTAGCCACCTCCACCACAGAGGCCGAGTACATGGCCGCAGGGAGTTGTTGCGCACAAATCTTGTGGATCAAACAACAACTCAAAGATTATGAAGTTGAAGTCAGTGAAGTGCCTATATTCTGCGACAGCTCGAGTGCTATCGCCATTACTCAAAATCCAGTTCTTCATTCAAGATGCAAACACGTGGATATTCGACATCACTTTATTCGTGATCACGTGGAAAAGAAGAACGTGGTTATTGAGAAGATACACACTGATATTCAACGGGCTGATATCCTAACCAAACCACTAGCCGAAGAAAGATTCAAAATGCTGTGTGGAAATCTAGGGTTATTAAATGTTGAGTCATCAGGCCGTTCATAAGTCAACAGGCCGTTTCTCTCAACAGGCCGTTTCTGTCAACAGGCCGTTTCTCTCAACAGGCCGTTTCTGTCAACAGGCCGTTTCTCTCATCAGGCTGTTTCTTCAACAGGCCGATAGCCAAATGACAGACCGTTCCCTATCAATAGGCCGTCGTCTATTCAACAGATCGACCGTGTTCCTCAAATTGAGGGGGAACACTTGCCCAAATGATCCATCATTTGAGGGGGAACAAAGGCCGATATCTGCCAAGTCCAGGCCGGTCTCACTTCGCCAGGCCGATATCACAAGTCCAGGCCGTTCTCACTTCATTAGGCCGATATCTGCCACAAGGCCGATATCACAAGGCCGATATCACAAGTCCGATATCAACCTGAATGCAACCCGCATTAATGAAGGAAGAATCAAAAGGGCAGTATCACCCTTTTGTCTTACATTTAACTTCTTTAATTCGCATTGAATTCTCTATTTATTATTGATATTTATTTCTCAATGTGTTACATTGTTAAAGGCTCTGTTATGTTGCAGATTTTAAGGAAAAAGGGAATAATCATTGCTATTTTTGCAACACATCTAGTCAAGTGTCAAATATTGACACATTGACCGATGTCGCATTTAATTCCCTGCCACCCTTTTCTGAAAAAGGGCCATTATACGCACGTTTCCCTTATCTCACGCGTGGATGTGAACCGTTTCACATTCCACGCGCTTTGATCGTGCGGACGTGAATTAAAGGGCAAACTTTAACCTTTTCAAATTCAAACGATCCCAACCGTTCAATATGTCTATATATATCATATTGATCTCATTTGAAACATTACTTTCTTCATCATCTGCAACCCTAATTTTTCAGTTTCTGCCAAAAACCACCAACCGCAGTCTGGGCCTTTTCGCCGTTTCCCTTTCAAAACACTCATACATATCTACTCTAAATGGCAGGAAAATCAACATCCGGCCCCAAGGAAATGCAGTGGGAGGAGATCGAAGCGTATTTGAAGTCTCGCATCAAATACGAGCCATACATGGTTCGGGAAACCTTCGGGTTTCGCGATCTGGAATCTATGTATGCACTGGTGGAAACCTGCCTTCCGTTCCACCGGATTATCTCCGCCAGGCCGCCGAAGCAGCTCTCAAAGATCGTGAGTGCCTTTTTCTATAACTGGAATAAGGGCGACTCCGTTTCTTCCCATACAGTTTCTCTCGGTACTCAAAAGGCCGTCCACACCATCAACGTCCTCGACGCTGTGAAGGCCGCCTTTAGCATTGGGGAGGGTGGGACGATGCAACTCTCCGAGATCACGCGAGACCAATTGCAGCAGGTTTCCGACCGTGTCTTAATGGAGCAAAGGCCGTTCTTGGCAAGTACGTTCAAGAGGAACGAGCTCCGCCCCAAGTACCGCCTCTTGATGGATTTCGTGCAGAAGTGCTTTTTAGGGCACATTGGGAATCACGACCAGGTCACCCCCTTGAAGTTCCAGATCATGGCGGCCGTGATACTCAACCTGCCCATTAGTTGGGCCAAATTGCTGGTCTCCCTGCTGTGGGATGAGGCCAGGCAGATCGAATGCACGATGGAGGAAGAGGCCATGGTGGGAGTTCGTCTTCACAACGAGAAGAGGCCGATTCGCCTTGGGACGAAGGCGACCTGCATCATCACTTCCTTCTTCAAAAATAGGAAGTGGACTGATGAGCCGTCCTTTCCCCACCTCTTTATTCCGAAAGATCTCCATCAAATGGAGATGGCCTTGGGGGTCGCGCCGCAGATTTTCTATGGGTCGCCAGACCATGTAAGGGCGCACCTCACCAAGACCGGAGAATCCAAAGTTGGTTGGAGGATACCGGCTCGCCCTGTACAAAAGAAGCGAAAGGCCGATGAAGAGCCGGTGCCCTCTCGCCCTGTAAAAAGGACCCCCCCTGCAAAGAAGTCTTCCCCTCGCAGGACGCAATCGGCCTCCACTGATCCGGTCAGGCCATTCCACCGGCTTCTTCCCATGGAGGACGAAGAGCCAGTTCCCCGCAGGCAGCCATCGCCCTCCCCTTCGCCCTCGCCCTCGCTGGAACGGACTCCCTCTCCAATCCGTTCCGCTATCGAGCCGTCCGCCTCGCAGCATCGACCTGCATCCCCTCAAGCCAATGTCGTTCGTGCTGGCTCGGTGGAGATCGAGGATCTCACGGAGGACGATCCCCAACCTTCCCCCTTCTGGCATGTGGCCGTGGAGGAAGACGTCGTCCTGCCACTCCAGCCGATCACCGAGCAGCCCGTGTCTGCTGCTCACTCCCAGGTGGCTTCCTTGAAGGCCGAAGCCAGGCTGAAGGTGATCGACCTGATGCCGGGGATTGAGCAACTCCCCAAGTCCCTCGACCTCACAGCTCGCCTCCAGTTCTATCTGGTTTGTAAGTCGAGCTATTATTATGTTTTTGAGGCATTACTGCAGGTCGTTTCCCTCGACGACCTGAAGGTCGAGGAGCTGGAGTTGGAGGCAGAGTTCAACTTTTTCAGTGTGGAGAATGCGGCCGCCAATTTTCAATCTCTCGTGCTGCGGCGCATGAAGGTCGAGGCCAAAGTTCTGGGCATCGACCTTCGCCCCCTCTACACTCACTCTCGCGCCCTCTACAACTCCGCCTCGATTATTGGAGACGAGTTTGATTCCATTCAAACTCCGGAGCAATCGCCACCAAGGAATGAAGGTGGTGATCAAGCTCTGATGGCTGCTGATTCTGCTCCCGACGCATCAAAGTTCGATGTGGAGACCGAGCTCAACTCCCTATCTGCAAAGCTCGAATCTCTCACTCTAAGCATACCGGAGCAGATCAAGCAAGCCATTGCAGAGGCCCGGGTCGATATCTTGAAGGAAGCCAAGGCCCAGGCCGATGACGCTGCCAGGGAGCGGGTCACGAAGTTTGCAGTGGATTACTTGAAGGAATATACAGACAAACTTCTGCCGGCCCAGCTCGAGGCTCTCAATATGGCGTCCCGTGATCTGATCGGGGAAGTGAAGGAGGACGTGGCCAAGGTCGATCAACGTGTGACCGACCTGAATACTTCAGTCACAAATTCGGCATCGGCCTCCAACACACAGATCAACGGCATCCTCGACACCCTTACCAGCCTGCTCAACGGGCACCAGCAGCTGAGAGAGGCCGTGGGCAAGCTGCAGCAGGAGGACGCTTCTCTTCTTACCCTTATTAACACCCTTTCTGATGATGTCGAAAAGGGGGAAGAAGCAAGAGCCGCCGCCGCCAAGAAGAAGAGGACCAGCAAATCCAAATCTCCTTCATCTTCTTTGGCTCCTCCTCATCTGCCTCCACCGCCAAGGAAGTCCGCCTCCCAGGCCGCTGGCTCCAAGCCCGTCTCCTAGGCCGCCGCCTCCCAGGCCGATTACGAGGCCGCCGCTGCCAAAGCTCGCTTGGCCAAAGAGGCCGAGCTAATTGTTGCCATGCATCTGGCCGGAGCGACTCCGGAGCAGGCCTTGAATCCAAGTGAGCAACGGCGTTTCATTGCCGAGCGCCGGGCTGCTGAAGCTAGGAAGAAGGCCGAAGTGGACTGGATCAGCCAGTCGGCCTCTGAATTGATTTTGGAAGCTGGAGTCCAGCAGCAGGCCGTTGAGTGGCTCGATGAAAATCAGAACGCCCTGCTGAGGGAACTCAACAGTTGCTTCATCCTCCTCTTCTACTGGATTCAAGATCCCTCCCTTCCTGAAGATGCTGATGACGCCTATGCAGCCTATATGCTCAAATTTCCTCACCAAGACTTTGTTGGTGAACTGCGAAAGAAGGCTGCAGAGGCCGGTGCGATAATAAGGGCTCCCTGCAAGCAATATTTCACGCCCTTGACGATCGGTGATTCGGGCTTTTTGGATTACTCCCGAATCGACCGGTACATCGCACTGACCGCCATCGGCATGAACGTGAACGTCTCAAATTCCGATCCCGCCTACTGCCGCATCAGGGATGGAATTTACGCAAGCATGAAGGCTAAGTCCAGGGAGCAGATCCAGGAAGAGCGAGTGGCAGCCCGTGCCCAGCAGAAGAAGTAGCAGATTTAGATGATTTTGTATCTTTTTGTTATTCATTTAAGTTCGTAGCATGGTTTGTAAATTCCCAATGTAAGTACGCCATCGAGCTGAATGAAGCAAAAATCATCTATTCGACCTGACGACAATATCTCTTTGTCCAGGCAATCTGCCTTTACTGCTTTATTTTAATTTATGTCTCTATCTGCCTTTCTTATATAATTCCGCATCAACCTTCATGGTTAATCGATCTTTCATCGTTTTATAACTTAGGAATTATTTGTAAAGTGTATGGTTTCGACATCATCAAAAAGGGGGAAATTGTTGGGAACCCCTTGCAGTTTGATTTTGATGATGTTTATCGAAACCACACTTAGGCATATTTTACTTGTTTATGGTTAAGGCCGATAGATCGACCTGCTACCTGTTAGTGCAGGTCGATGCTCTCTAAAGTTCAAATGCAAGTTTGATCCACTCTGTAAGAGAAAGGTCGTTTATCGACCTGCCTCATTCGGATCGAGCTGGCATATCTAGCTGTCTATCGACCTTCCTTATCAAGCTTCCAGCCTGCTTTTTACTTAGAAGATTTCAAGAGCTGGATTTCTATATCAAGGTCGTTGATCCACCTTCATGGAGCAACACGACCTGATCCTTGCCACGTGGTGTGCCAGCAAGGACGAATCTTCCCAACGGCTAGAAGTGAGTCATCCTCCAACGGCTAGTGCCACGTCATCCTGACTCCAACGGCTAGTTTTTCAAAACTGCCTATATATACTTCAAGCCATTATCGGATTCAAACACGGGAAACTCAAGCTATCAACGCAATTACTCTTTCCCGGGACCAACATATATATAGGTAAAAATCTTGTTACAGCATCACATTAAAATTTGTGACTTTCGATTTGCCATAGGAAACTATATGGGTACTTTATCTGTCTCATTTTAATCCACTCGTTCTTAGCTATAAAATACAGTAATAAAGAGTACATTACGTTTCCAAACTATTTTTGTGTATATGACAGACTAGTGCAATGATAAATTTAATATAGCGCTATATTATGACATAGTATGAATCGGTATTACTAAAAAAAGATTCAAAACGTAAAGAAACAAATCCACTCCAATCCATCGAACCAACATTTTATTTTTATGCTCCAACCCATGTTACAACTCCTCGTTATATTAAAGAAATAACGTAGTTGTAAAAAAAAAAACAAAAAAAAGTCACAATTAATAATGTACATAATGTAAGGATTTGATAGTAAACATGAGATGTAACGTCATATAATAGGTAAAGTGTGACGCAAGTAGAGGATATGTGAGTTTACATGGATCCCGAAGGAACAAAAGCGTACTTAGTTTGATAAGCATCTTTATGCCGTAAATACTGTTTATAACGAGTCTATTTCTTTTGGTATAAATTTTTAAGAGATACTTTTTCGGGATAGAATGTAGTTTTCAATGTTTTGTTCTAATTTTTTTTATATTTTTTTTGTTGAAGTATCATAGATATTCTACCTTTATCTTTATCTCTTGTTATTAGTTTCATTTGACATTTTTTATTTGTCTCACTAATTAGTCTCATTTTTTTTATATGTAGTTTCATCTTGTTATCTTTATCTTTAGCCTCACATATCCCTACATTCCTTGGTTCATGTGCTCATCCCAAATGAGACTAATAACAAGGGACGAAGGGAGTATTTATTAAACATAAAGAAGGATTTAAATGAAAAATCGTATCAGGGCCTTGTGTTTAATATGCAAATCGTAAAAGTCGGAGAATAAACGAACGTCAAAACACATCAATAGATCCCTAAACTTGTACCTTTTGTTTTATTAAGTTTCCCTTTAGTTTAAATCCATGTCACCCGTTTATTATTGGAATAAATATTTTCCACGTCACGTCCCAACGTTTCACTACCGATCTCACACTCGATAAAGCCATACACAGAATATGATCTACTTCGAGACCATGATACCACATCAACATGTATAAATTCACTAAATAATTGTAGAAGCTCGTGGAGAAAATATGTGTATAACAGAGAGATTGCTAAAACCAATGTTTTGATGATCAGCGAGGTTGGTGTTGTCTATTTTATGACTCTTGACTAGTTAATAGCTATCGCAGTCATGGAACTTGATCGGAGGCATGATATTCATTTTCAACGCTGCCGATATTACTGCCATCTAAGTGTTCGACAAAATGCAAAGAAAATCAGGACCATATATCGAGGCTCAAACCTTTACAATACATGAAGTTCAATTAAATTAGGATTTATCTCTATATACTATTGCAATGATTCTTTCATTGCAAAATATTCGAGTTACAACTAATTAAATTTAAAAAACATTTATAAAATCTGCATTTGGCCACCTCTAATTGCAACAAAGCTAGCATTCTCTCAATTTTTTTAAAATAGATTCGTAATTTTAGATAATGTTTTTTAAATTTAATGAGAGGTTTAGTGAAACAAGTAGAAAACGAGTCAAAAAAAAAAGTTTTAACCGAATCAAAAGTTTCGATTTAGATATAGTAATAAGTAACCAAAAAATTGAAATTCTAAAAAATAAATCAAACTATTCTTTCAACAAGATTTTACCAAAAAAAAATAAAAAATCTCTCATTCAAAAAATTTCAATGAAATTCACTTCTGGGCCGAATTTGTTAAGAGTAATTAGATCGCAAAAACATCCTTACATATTTCAAACAAATAATTATAAAAAATAATAATTTTTATCTCTCTAGATCCGAACAAAATCAAATATTTCTGTTGAAAATCCGTCGATGAAACTCTTGGAAATACGAAATACTCAAAAGGGGGAGGGAAGAATGGGATCAGACTGACGTGCAAATAAAGATACGTTCAGCACAGCAGCAGATGTTTCACTGCGCCTCTGAAATTAGCGATATATCGTTTAGCATCATCTCCCAAACTCAACACAACACTCTCCTTTTATTTTTCAAAAGACATTAAATTTAAAAAAAAAAAAAAAAAATTGAATGAAAAAGAAAAAGTATGATTATCAATGCCTCGACCACGGCCGTTAGAGCTCGGCAGAAATGAAGAAATGGTAGAGAAGATTTAGAAGACCTAACCAGTACCACCTATATATATACACGCATTCGAAACCCTATTTTATTTGAATAGCCAGCCCTACTCCCCCGTTATGTTGTTTATTGGGCTTTCTATAAATTCCAAGTTTATACCTGGGCTTCTAGTTTCATTTTTGGGTTTATTGAATTGAATTAATCTTAGGATTCAAAATTAATGTTTTAATATTATCTATTGTCACTCTCTCCATCTTATTTATGTAGAGCTTGATTATTGCGACAGCAATTTTATTAAAATGAGAAATTGACTAATTTTAATCGAACCTAATTTGTTAAGTAGGATTGTAAGACCCTTTTTGGTAGGAAAGATTACTAATCTTGGGAGCCCTGGATAAAAAAGAAGCCCAGTCTTAAATGAGTTAAAAGACCAGGATAAGCCTTTATAACGATCATGAAATATGAATCGCACTCAACCACCTCAATCGTTGTTTTTATGTTCGTCTCGGTTCATATCATTTGGACAAAAGCAAGAATAGAGATCTTTATACATCGATTCCCAACTCCTCAACGACTCCTCAATGGCCACTTTACATAGGCAAGAAAGAAAGAAAGAAATCATCAAAAACTCCAAAACTAATAACCTCAACTTGTTGAGAACTAATTATAATTACAACACTGATACATTAGGTCTTCACCTGTTTCTCTTTCTCCCACATCACAGCATCATAAAAAGAAAAGGAAACAAAAAATGCTGATGATTGTTCCACAAAAAAAAAAAAAAAAAAAAAGATCGTTCATCGTTCCAGCAGGGGCAAACTTTCCACCTTTGATAACGAAAACTCGAATAACTTCACCAGAAAATCAAACCCTAACATCAGCTTTAGCTGCTACTATTGGCATTTATTACATCCCTGAATGAAACTCAGACCATGTTAAAAACCTCTAGTTACTCTGAGCTGAATGGTCCACATCTAAAGCTATCTCTTTATCCGGTATAACAACTCCCGCTAATGCAGATTCTTCGAGACTCCAAATGTGACGACATTTCTTCAGTTTTTTAAAAGTCGAGCTCCATTTAAACCATACAGAAGAACGGTACTAATCATAAATCAAAACTGGTTCTCCACTTGTTCTTGTAGGCGAAAAGAATGAGCACTCCAACTTGTGTGTGGCCAGGGATTTCGGGTTTTCTTTGTTTTTTGTTTTTTTCCCCCTGAAGACGACTACTGTGTACTTACTTGATCAGCACTGTCTTCCTGTACAGACATCACACAATCATTCGACATGTCATTAACTGGGACCTCGTGATCCTCTGTCCTATCTGATTCATCGTCGCTCTGAGATCTTCTCTTCCAAATTTTGGGTATCATACGAGTCACCCCTCTGTTCTCTACCGATACCTCTTCGTTGTTTACTCGTTCAAATCGAACAGCACTTACCTTTCTGGCATTCCCTGCTAGTATCTGCACCAAACATATTAACTTAACATTAATAAACAAATCTTAAGCATATCGTACTTTTTAAACAGCACTCGTTTCCTGCAGTTCTTTTGCTTATAAGACAGTGAAACAAGTCTAAAATCGAAAGGCTCAAGACATGTAGAAGATTCAAAACAAACCTCAAGCTTAAATATTTGAGTTTTCTCGTTTTCATCTGGGCGCTCAGATTCGGGCTCATCATAATCAACTTGATGATCCTCTTGCTTTTCTCTTTCAAGGACTACTTTTATTGTCTCACCTGTTCTTGGGATGTATCCAAATGCCTCACAAACAAAACCCGAAACTGTTTCATATTGGTGACCCTGCATCATTGGACAACAATGTCAACAAAGAATGATATTGGACTACAAACTCGTTGAGTTCCGGATTTGCTAATAGCCAAATACTACTCAAGTATTTCCTATTTAGGTAGATACCGCCACAGAAGAGAAGTATGCATCAGCGAACAAATTCAGATACCTCTGGCATTTTGATGTTAAGATCTTCAGAGAGCTGATCTATTGATGTATTGGCATCTACATCATATATGCCTTCAGCACGCATGACAATGTAGCCAGTCTTTTTCTGGATTTCCTCCTGTCATAAAAATATACAAATAACAATTTTAAGCTCAATCCAGTATTAGTTCATAAAAACTAATTGATAGTATAATAAAGCACTTTAAGATTGTGAGCATATACGGTCCTGGATGAGCAGTAATAATACATCTGAATGCCTTTATTGATGATAGTTCTTGAATATCAGTCCAACAACCATGTCTTTATGGATTTCACATTCAGATCGACAAACAAATTACAATATTTCTTGACCATGTACCAAATTTTATATCAAGAAGACCACTAACAGTGCAACAGATTATTGAGCAGTGGAAATCAGACAAGAAGAAGAGTCATCATCAATCACCCATAACATCAGAACCCACTATTATCAAACATAATTACCTTCGAGTCATTTTCATCAAAAATTTCACCAACAATCTCTTCAACTACGTCTTCAAGGGTCACTATCTGTTACAGCATTAACGGAATATTATTAAAGGCAGAAGGCCAGAGTTATTCACGGTGTACGTCATGTCGTCATCAACACATTTCATTAGAATGACTAATCTTCAAATGTACTTAAGAAAATCATATTATGATAATGATGACAAAGAAGAAGTAGGGCTTACACCGATAGTTCCACCATATTCATTTAGAACAACAGCCATGTGCACCTTTCTGATGCGGAATTCTCTAAGAAGATTCCAAACAGACATTGAATCTGCGAAGTTGAACGCATTGATATATATATAGAGAAATGATTAGAAAAGCCTATGACAGCCTACAAAAGCTTCAGTGTATGAGCCACTAACAGTGAACATATAAATTTGATAATAAAAAAACATCAAATGTTTAAGCATTATTTCATAGATCTTACCATACGTCCTCATTTCTCACAAAATATACATCTTTGAATATAGTGTATATGTTACGACAGGACAACAGAAGACCAAGAAAAGTCTTAGGATATTTTTGTCACCATATAATCATCAAAAAATTACTCCCAACATCTCCTTCAAAAGTAATTCAAAACTTTACCCAAAATTCGAGAAGCTAATATCAATTAAATACTGAAATTTACCAGGAACAAAATATGCAGGTTTGTGCGCCATATCTCCGAGTTTAGAACTTTCTAGAAGTTCCCCCTTCAAAACCAAACAGAATATAATTCTGCATGCTATGAGATTCTATAAAATTAGAAAGAAGAAAGAACAATACTATGGACAGATAAAGATAAGTGAAACTTAGCCAACCTTCTGTACGTAATCCAAGAGATCCATAGCATACGCAATGCCAACAATGTTGTCAATTCGTTCCTCAAAGACAGGCACCCTACAAGCATGTACAAGCTTTAGACCAATCATAAAATATCTAAATGAAAGCAAGAGAGAGCCATACCTAGAATACTGATGGTCTACCCATTGATTGTGGAAATCTACAAGTGTTGCACTGGCATCTATGGCAACAACATCAACAAGAGGTGTCATCACCTCCCTCACATGTGTATCTTTTATTTCCAAGACATTTTCAATCATATCCTGTCAGTGTCCAATCACATTTAATAAGATGCAAAATCACAGACATGTTTCAAGGAAAAGAATTACAGGGAAAAGTGGAAAACTGAGCGTATCCATTCATGACCAGACAAAAGAAGGAAATCAGCAAATAAAATAACGAGAAGGCAGGATCTGGCCAAAACAAGGTTAATAACTCAGCATATCGCATCTTCCATATGCAAAGAATGAGAGTAGAGAATAATGTTGAACACGCAAATTCAGTTCCATTTACCTGCTCTTCCTCCTCAATGGCACCACTTAACTCTGCTCCACGTAGCATCAATTTCAGTTCATCTTCAGTTACATATGGTTCGCTAGAAGATCGACAAAACAGGTCAAAGTTAAAGCAATAGCACAAAGTAGTCAGAGAAATGTGCAAAAACCAGGGTCTTTAAGCACAAAGGTAGAAAACTCGGCATGAGAAGTATTAATGCATCTGAAATTGAAAAGACATATTAAGCCGCATGATAACAATTTTATCACTCAGAAGGCATCTTAATTGTAACGAAGTATCAATGTTTAGAGGAAAGCAGTTGTTATAATACAAGTGTCCATCATTCTGTAGAATAACAAATGGTAATTACATTTTCTCCCTATTTTCTGCAACCACTGACTACACACTTTCTCATGAGCCTAGCAGATGCATTTGAGAATACTTCAATGCATCTTAGCTGCCACATATGAAGAATATTGGACTTTAGGAAAACATAATGTAGATATCATAAGGGAAAAAAGACAGACCTTTTTCCTTTTAAACCTAGCAGTTTCAGCATCCCCATTGACAGATACGTCACAACTCTCCCCACAGGATATAATACTAGGGAAAGCCATGCCACTGGCCTGACCTAAAGATAATAGGAACAGTATAATGTCAAAAGCGTACAAGTTGCTTTTTTCCCTCGGATTATATTATTCATAATATTCATTAAGGCAAAAGCATAGCAACATCACATTTGCAACTGATTAGGTCAAAACTCACCACAACTCTAGCAACCTCAGTAGCATTGTGAACAGCTATACTTTTTGGAGTAATTTCTGTGAGGAGCAGAATAAGAACCTGAAAATTTTGGAAAAACTGAAGACTATAAAGTATCTGGAGAAAAATAGCACGGACAAAGGAACTGAAGTACAAGGTTCTAATCATTCACAGCACGCATCGAATACCATAAATATAAGACGAATAGTTTGAATGGCATTAGAAAGATTCTTCTTTTCTCAGTGAAGGCCCTGGCAGAACAATAAGTGAACTGTATATATTTTTCCAAAAAAACAAAAATGCAAGTCATTTACATGAGCATAGAAGATAACATCACCAAACTTAACGACTGATTCTCAAATTATTTAAAGATTTAGCAGAACCACCTTGCTGTTCAATGTCATGATTTCTCCAACTTATAATAGACTTTTCACCTTATTATAAGATCAAATTTATAAGCCATAAGTCTATAACTCAGCTCATAACTGAGAAAATAAAATCTACGGATCAAAATTTTCAGTTGAACTGTAAAATCAGTATTCCTTGTAGCATTAGCAGGCTAATCACTATAATGTCTGTTCCTGATAAGCAGCATTCATGCTAAGAGAAAAATAAAGAGCTTCTTGAACGGATCAACCCAGTTTCAATACAGAATTCAGTAAAGGCTAGTGCAAAAGTAAAAAACTAAAAAAATGAAGAAATCAATAGACATACCGTCATCACCCCAGTAGCTGCACTGACACCAGCCTCACCAAATATAGCAGTTGCGGCTTCGGTAACTAATGCTGTAGCACCAATATTGACCACACTGGGCACATAAAATATCTACAATAAGAAAACAAGTTTGCATTCAAGAGAAGAAAACAACAGAAAGTAAATGTAACAAGAAGAGCAGTACGTGGTGCCAATGAGGATTGTCGTCAGGAACCTAGTAACATCATTCCGCAGCATCTTGAACACGCCATTCTCAGACTCTTTATCAGCCAATTCCCGTACCTGCATTTGATATACATTTAGCATAAAAAACATCACAATTCCATAAAGATAAGTAAAGCTCTCTGAACAAGTAAAGAGAGAATCAGACTGAAAATCGATCTGAATTTCCAAGAAAAGAAGAGATAGCAACTTCATGGTGATCATTCTGACCCAAACAAAATCCTTGAGTAATCGCAGTAAGTATAAGTATCATCCTCGAGAAAATAGATTCGAGAATAAAGGTTCCATGTGCCAAGAAACTACACCAAATCCATATAATCACCAAATGCTTCCACTTCATCACACAAATTCAAATCTTCCTCACTATAGCTATGCATGCTCTCAGATTTCAATACGAACAAATTACTTGGTGGATGATATCTGTATCACAATAGGCTTAGTAAAGGTAGCTTTTTTTCAGAATGTCCAAGCTTTATTCTCGCTTGGATATCGTTCATCCGTACTACCACTATCTAACTGAATGACCAGAATACTTTCCAAGACATAGTTCCATTTTGTTCATAGATAAAGAAAGATACCCTATTATAAAGCGGGCAATACCTTCCAAGGCCAAAGGGTAGTAATGGAGGTCTCAGCCATCGAGAAAAATGCTGATAGGCCCAACAGAGCAGCAAGAATCAATCCCTGCTCCTTGAAAACCGTCAACACCTGCAAAACCTTAGGCCATGAACTCTTCGTCGCCGACAAACTACGCTCCCAAACTCCATACCCCACACTCACAACGCCCTCCACCGCCAACGCTCTCCGGCAACTCAAGACTACAACCACACCGATAGCGGCCGCCGCAACGGCCAGCCCTCTCCTCACCAAAACCTCGTTAAAATCGACTGCCCTCGCTGCTGGGCTATTGACGTCATCATTTACACAGCAACTGGTTTTAACCGAGAGTTGAGAAAATGGGCATCTTTTATCGGCATTGAACAAACGGATTGGGGGGTTGTACGGCGGTGTACAGCAGGAGCAGCGGAGAAGCTTATTCGGAGCGAATTTAGGGGATAATCTGAGCAGGGGGCGCCGGCGGAGGATGAAGGAAGGATTCGAACCGCCGCCGACGAAAGCACATCGATTGAACAATGCGGCTTCAGAAACCAGGAAGTCGTTGCGTATGATCATTATCGAATCAAACCAAGAACGAGCAACAAACAGATTAGGAAAATGGTGGTTAGAGAGGGGGAGAGAGAGAGACTAGGGCTTGTAGGGGAAATTGGAAGCGGCGAAGGTCATCGTGGTTTATTGTTGGCCCAGAGCTACGACTGGTGTGTAGCTCTGCGGATTTTTTCGGTCTCAGCTCGTATCGAAGCAAACTTCTCAGCCCACTTGCACCTCCTCCTAATGACGGATATACCCCTCTCAAATCTTAAATAGGCTATTTCATCCCTCTAAAGTCTAAACCAATGTTTTAAAAACCGACCCAGAAATCGAACCGGGAAGGTTTTTGGGTCACGGTTTAATTGGTTGAACCGATTGAACCATGGTTGTACCGATTAATTATTCAATATATGTAAAAATATGGATAAATTCATAACTTATAAGATAAAAATGACGTCGTTTATTCTCATCTTCATTCATCTTTGTTCAGCAAACACTTAAGCAAAAGGAGAAAGCATTGTTTGGTTCTAGGGAGTGATTCATCAGTCGGCGTACTCGAAAGAAAGCTTCGCTCATTCATCAACTATCGAACTCTTAGGCGAAAGAATACCGTGGAGGCCTTATGGCTTGGATCCATGTCGGCACGTTGCGAGTGAAGACGACACGAGGAAGAATAATAGTTGCGGTGGTTCTACATAGTGTTAGAAGTACTTACTTTGACAGGAAGATTGCATCCACACATGATTCCGTAGTCGTAGCAATTGAAAAATCCACTTGAACCATCGCTCGTCTGGGATGAAGAAGCTATACTGGAGATTTTGAGGAGAGTTGTGTGAAAAAAAAAAAAAAAAAAAAAAAAAAAAAAAAAAAAAAAAAAGAGTTTAGCCCTAGGAAAGCATAAGATTGAAAGTTGAGGACGGTTTTCCCCAATTATTACTGGATACGACGTCGTTTGATCAGTAGGTGATGACATCGCTTTATTTGTCGGCCGGAAATATACATGTCACGTTCCCGGTTGCCACATCGACGCCACGTCAGTTTCAATTTGAAAAAAATAAGAATTATGGATAAAATTGAACAAATTAAAAGTTTGTGATTTTTGAGAAAAAAAATGAAAGTTAACGGTTAAAATGGTATGTCAAAGAAAGTTAACGGTTTTAAATGCTTTTTTCCCAAAAATATAGAACAGATGGAGGTTCTGGAGACTTACTGTTCCCCCTTAGATTAAACATTGCCATCCATCATAAAGAGGGAGTTGTATATAAGGGGCTGATCCCTTCATTTGTAAATCATCAACCAATAAACAGATCAATCAAGCTTCCAAGCATTGTTCAACTATTCTCTTCCAACTTTCTTCTTTACCAAAATTTCGTTACCTCACCCACAACACTTCCAGCACTCTAGAGTTAGGCTGACTTTGCTAGCCGCAACGGATCAAGGAGCAAAGGAGGGAACAAGTCCATGATAATAGTCCTTAGAATTAGTTCCACTATTTTCTATTGAACTTTTTTACATTGATAATGATATATTATCTTTGTACAAAATATTAATGTCAATAATCCTCTATCATAACTTTATTGGTGTGCGAGGAGGTGGGAAAATACATAGACTGTGACTCGAAGTAATACACCTCTGACGAAGCACTAGACATGCGTGCATGGGTACATGAGGCGATGGAATTGAGTGGCGGTGAAAACAGCATCGCACAACGCTGTCGCCACGAGAGGAATTGAGCGGCGGTGAAAACAGCGTCGCACAATGTTGTCGCCACGAGAGGAGACTTCTCGTGCCGACTTCGTGGTGATGTGACACTGCCGAAGTGGAGGTCATGACGATGTGACACTGCCGAAGTGGAGGTCTGACCTCGGAGATCGGATCAGAGCGTCAGCAAAAACAATTTCCATTCAATCGGCCACTAAAATTAATGCCCAAACCCGACACATGAGAAATATATAGTGTAAAAAGGATCGGGCTGACCTCGGAGATCGGATCAGAGCGTCAGCAACAAACAGTTTCCATTCAATCGGCCACTAAAATTAATGCCCAAACCCGACACATGAGAAATATATAGTGTAAAAATGATCGGACTGACCGGACTGCCCAAGCCTATCGGGCTTTTGAGTTTCCTGGGCTGGGTCGGGCAAGCCCAAAATTTCAATGGGCCCTCCGATATCATAGCCCATGCCCGCCCAAACTACGGGCAGGCCGAGACTGTTGGGGTTGTTGTATAACTAAAGCAAAACCAGTTGTTTTAGTGGTTACGACACAGGTCCACTGTTAACAATCCCTATCTGGAAGAATATGTATAAGCAAGAATAAAGCCCATTATCTCATGTTTTAGACCACGTGTCGATCTGAGTTCGGAGAGGATCACGAAGGTCGTTAATAATGATGAGATATAAACAGTTCACAGTCGAGATAGCTTGGGCTGAGCTATCGGTCTAGACTGCAGCTTAATGGTAGTGATGAGTCCTAATCACTAATTATGCTGGTACGGTGGAACGTATTGAAGGATTAAGGGAGATAATGCTCTTCTGATACTGACCCTGTATCAAAGGTGATATAGGTGAAGAGCAACACATCTCAGGCTCTAGCTCGATCTTAACCTTGGTAAACTATTAGATGTATATGTATTCTTCGATGTTACTTTGATTTACGATGATATGAACTTCTCGTTAGTTCATCTCAATCATGTCGTACTTTGGGTAACACGAATATGCATAGTATGTCTAATAAGTGTTATCAATAAGCTGTGTCCTACGTGAGTGTAGGTTGACGTTATCCCCTCAGGGAGTTCACAAGGATTATTATACCAAGCCATGCATGCTGATTAAGTTCAGGTATATAATAAGGTGTGAACGGGTACTACCTGAGGAATAGATGTTAACAATTAGGAGCAGTCATGGTAGCTCTAATTGATTAACGGATATGGAAGGTCTTAAACACGGGGGTCGAACTAAACAAAATACCAACCCATCTACATAATTGGGACAGAGCGTTGATTCAGCTATGACACTTTAGTGGAGTGCGTCATAGTTCTAATGAGATACATGTTCAGGGGTGGACATGGAAATATCGAATTAGATAAGGCCCAACTCTGTCTGGTATCCGATCCCTAGGATGGCCCAAACAGACCTCGAGAATCGATCTAAATAGTATTATTGAGTATGGGCTCAATAATTGTACTCAGGCCCAGTATATGATATATATTGGATTTATATCCGTTGGATGGATATTAAATATAATTAATTTAGATTTATATCTAGTGGGATAAGATTAAATCTAATTAGTTATAATTTAATCATTCATGGATAAGATTAAATCTAATAGGATAAGATTTATTTAATTAAATCTTATGGGGATAAATATCATATAAATAAATATATTTAGTATATATTTATTTATTTATTCTTCTACTGGAATTAGATTAAATTCTACTGGTTAGAATTAATTCCGGATATACAGTTGCATAACTGAACAGATTAATTCCTTATTAATTTCGTATTAATAAAGGAATAAGATTTGTAAGTTATGGAAACTGAATAAATATGGGAAAGGCAAAGATATGGTTAGAGATAATAAGGAATCATATCTCCTTATTTATGTACCATATAAATACTCTCCAAGTCTCTCATCAAAACCCTAAGTTAAGTTCTCTAGACACACGAGATTTGCGAGATTGGCGCAAATCCCCAGGGCGAGAGAGAGAGTCGGCCGCTTGGTACTGAGTGAGGGAGATCGAGGTTCCAGTGATCTCGAGACGTCCACCAAGTCTCAGATCTGAAGGTGTGGGATCACATCCTAGAAGATCAGAACCGTAGATCGATCAGACACGACTCAGATTCCTGCATCTGCATAATCGTAAGGTATGTACTCGTGTCCTTGCATGAACTTATGTGCACGATCGAATCGACACAACCGAACCAAGATCTGGGTCGGGGCGGCTTTCAAGCAGCCGTTCCAACAGAGACTACCCGTCGGCCAGACTTTTTCAGGCCAAATTTGACATCTCTAGTTATTTATTGTATACTCTTTAATTGTTTTAAGTTTGTAATGAAAGACAAAGTATTGTCGTAATTTTGTATTGATTAGTAACTGACAAATAAAATACTGAATAATGAGTTGTCATAGTTACGAACATGCTACATTTAAAATAAAATTAAAAAAAAAATCATTTTCCTTCTTTTCGTATAAATTTTGAATTTTAAGGTAAGATGCCAAATGTCAATCAGGCAACATAGATCTATACAATTAAATGCAATAAGAATTTATTTGTATTCATAAATTAAAGAGCACACAAATTTGCATATAAAGAATTATAGGGAACTATAAAAAGGCATTCTTTTAAATTTATTTATAAGGAACAATATAGAAAATACAAAAAGCATTATTATTTATGCATTAAAACATTATAAATAAATGCATATAAAAAGCATCGTCCTAATATATAAAAAAGCACTTAAAATTGCATGAAAAGCATTATACATAATTACAAAAGGCATTTAAAATTATATGCAAATATGTTAAAAAAGCATTAATTAAAGTTTAGAAAAGGTAGTTTACAAATTTACGTAAAAAGCATTATAAAAAGTAAAGAAGAACAATAATTTGTGTGTAAATTAATACAAAATTTATACAAGTGTTTTTTCGCGTAGTTGAGTAGCAAAACTTGTACCAAAATTATACCAAAACTTGTACATAGCAATTGAGACAAGAAGAAGAATGAGGGAGAGCCCATCGTAGCTCACATTCAGAAAACTCAGTGACTTGAGTTTCGCTAGCCCCTCCGGCAAGGCACTGAAGATCCTATGTGGACGGCAAGTCGACGACATCATCCAGGATGTATATATAGTGTCGGGGATCCCATTGTTGGCGGTGATGACATTGAGGTTGACGATAGGGTTAGTCCTATGGTCCCACTCGACAATGTATAAATCGCAGTAATCGGTGTCTAGATCCCACAAGGTAAAGTGGTAGGCCAATTTTTTTTTTTTTTCAAACAAGATTTATGACTATTAAGGGAATTTGAAATTGTAACTGTTTCACTAAAAAGTGTTCGTAATAGAACGAAATCTATCCTAGCACTTAGTAACCAAAACCCAAAGTCGATTCTCAAGGAAAACTTAACAGGGCAAATAATCGTGTAGTTAAAACAATTAAATAAAATCGTAAACTAGCCTAAATCTAGGAAAGCAAGTAAAAAGAATTTGTTTGGTTTTGGTTTTTAAATCCTAGGCAAGAAAATAATATGCAAGAATGGAAGAACAAATTAAATAAATCTAATCTAATAAACAAGAAATAAATATAAACTAATTAAACTAATTAAATCAAGCAAAAAGAAATAAATCTACCTAGGCTGGAATATAGAGAAAGCAATAACAAAAACGAAATCTAAAAATTTATGAAAAATAAATCTAATTCTAGAAACTTTGAAAAACGAATATAAACTATGAACTAAAAAACGAACAAAGGAATTAAACAAAGAACCTAAGAATTAAATCTAAGAAACAAGATTGCAATTAATCAAACGAAAGGAAAACAATTAGAACTTACGAATTAAAAGCGGAAACGAGAGAACATGAACGAACGAAAGAAACTTGAATTAAATTGAAGAATCTGATCCGGAACAAATCGAAAGCAATAAAATCTACGAACTAGAGTATTCAGAACTGAAAACTAAAGATAAAGATGTGTAGTTTTCATGCCCTAATGACATATACACATAATAAGATAGATGTCGAATTGAATAAGGAAAAGTTTGTAAAAATCACGCCAGTGCCACGCGAGCGAGCGCTCGCGTTGAATCAAGCGAGCGCTCGGCTAAGTCCCAAAACGAGCTAGCGCTCCATAATATGTTCGCTGAATCCCTTTGTGCTTCAAAATGCGAGCGAGCGCTCGCCTTCTCATACGAAATTCACACCAATTCGCACTTTTGATACTCCTTTCTTTGTTCTTCTCCTTCCTTCGACTTCCTCGACTCCTAACAACTAAAATACTAAAAATACTCATATCATAGCGACACAAACACAAAATAAAATAAAACAAAAGCGACACAAATACGATAACAAATAACGAATAAAACCTAACAAAATGATGTCAAACAGTAATGGTCGGATAACATATTAACCCTCAACCACTGACCACCCCAAGGGCGAGAGAGATTGTATAATTGACTTATGGTTAGATAAAATTTTAATTTGATTAATTTATTAGTGAGAGAGAGATAGGGGGTACTAACTAGGGGAGAGGACTTATTTAAAAATGAATAGATTTATTCGTAATTTACTTTTTTCAATGAATTTATTCAAATACTCATTCAGTCTCACCTATCTTTTCTTAACAACTTCAATAGAAATGATGTAAATAATTAAGTAGATATACTTATATATGTAATACAATGCACCTATCTTTTCTTAACAACTTTAATAGAAATGACCTAAATAATTAGGTAGATATACTTATATATGTAATACATGATATACTGGTAAAGCTACTTAAAATGCGAATATGGTATTGAAAATAAACAGATCTTTTAGGAAGAATGAATAAAACTTAGGGCAAAAATCAATGTATTTCTTAAGAAATGATTAAAATATTTTAAAATTAGATAGTCATTTTTATAACATAATTAAAAAAAAAATTAATAAACAAAGAATACTTTGGTCATTGTTTTACGTTTTATAAAGATGTAAAGTAGTGTGAGAATTTATTTAAAATTAATGGTATATGATGTTTGTATTTATAGGGAATAATCATACATAAATTTGTGTTCAAGTCTGAAATCTTAGGCTTTTAATTTGGGACTCAAAATTACCTATCGTGTCTTAGCTATTGAATAGTAAATTAGTCAACACTATTGTTATGTCTTTTGGATAAAATGTTGTAACTTTTGAAGGAAAAATGACATACATTTCATTTTAATCGATTATTTAGCTTTTATATATATAGTATAGATAGATGTTAGAAAATAAACTACAAAATCAAATACAGTACTACCAAATTACAAGAACCTATGAAGAACTTTTTATGTCTAAAATTTCTATCTTCCTCTGCCATTCCCTTTCTGAAAATTCCTTGAGCAATTTTTACGAATCGAAGAAAACATATTGAATGGTTAAAGCAAAACTCATTATGCAGAAACCATGTCCAATGATCTGCAAAAATTCATCGTCATCATCATCGTCGAGCAACGTGCTAATGAGTTCCGAAATTTGAAGCGGATCTCATGCTATACTCTGCAACGAGCTTCGAAAACAACGACGACCTATCCTCCAGCAACCTCTCCGGAGAATCGTATTCCTTACGGACACCTGCACCGTGGAAACAACCAAGTTATATACTCCCCTTTTGTCAATGGCGTGTGGTTTGTACTCGTCTGTGCGCGTGTTTTTGTATTTATATCGTGTTCAAAATATCAAAAAAGAAGTTTAGCATACCATTGTCTAGTAGTAAAACCATGTCACTGTCAAGAACAGACGTAATCCTGTGCGCGATTGTGATAACCGTGGAGTCGGAGAAGTGGTGTTTGAGCGTTTGTTGAATCAAATTATCAGTTGCAGTGTCGACGGATGCAGTTGCCTCGTCCAGCACTAGAATCTTGCTCTTCTTCAGCAACACTCGTCCGAGACAAACGAGTTGCCTTTGACCTACGCTCCAATTCTCTCCGTTCTCGGATACTGCTCAGAAATAAAACGTACAATGCATCAAACTCAATCAATATAGATAACACTGCATACATAACGGTTTTACGACATATCGACTATCATGTATTTGCGTGTTTTTGTAGCAGTTTTTAGATGTATCAGTATCTATGACGACACTAAAGTTAACAGTTTCGTAAGAACCGTTAGTTATAAACTTCATTTAAAGAATATATTCACTTCGTTCATGATATTAAGACCTGTTTAACTTTTTAGTCGGGTTCGAGCTTTGTCATTATGGATTTTTGTGCGTTCAAAGTTTAGTTAAAAAGTCAACTGTGTCTAATTATCGTAGACGGAGTGAATAACCGAAATGATGCAAACCTTGAGAATCAAGCTTCTCTGCCTTCTTCCTGATCTCATCACCAAGCTGGCATTTATCAAGAGCCTAAAGAGAAAAACAAGAAACTCCATCAATATTCTTCAACCAAAAACTCGAGATTATTTGTTTCGTATCGGAAACTCGATCACGTACCTCCCAAATCTGCCCGTCCGTATATTCTTGAAGAGGATCCAAATTGGTTCGAACCGTCCCTTGGAACATGGTTGGATCCTGCGGAATTATGCTTAATCTCGACCGTAGATCATGCAATCCGATGGAGCAAATATCGACACCATCAATCGCTATACGTCCGGATGTGGGATCGACAATCCGGAAAAGTGTCTGAATCAGAGTCGATTTGCCACTTCCAGTCCTTCCTACTATCCCACTCTTCTTCCCTCCGAAGAATGTACACGTTAGCCCTCTTAACACAAAGGGCATATGAGGCCCGTATCGAACCTATACGAATATATGAAGCGCAGGAAGTTATAATCACGATAAGAAAAACGGAACAATCAAGACTCGATGAATCCAAGTGAAGAACAGAATATTACCTCAAGATCTTGGATATCGACTTCTCCATGTATAGGCCATTGCCTCTCCGGCCTATTCGACTCAATAACGAGAGGAGGTTCGACTGGGATATTAGTGTACTGAAGTATTCTTTCAACTGATATAATCGAGTTCTCCATGTAACTGAGAGACAAAATAACCCAAGCTTGCATCATATTCAGATTGAGGCCATATGCCACGGCTACCCCTGCAATACCTGCACTTCGTTTCGAAAGAATGAGGGATGCGTTCTTGCTAAAAAATCGACAGAATACAAGAAGTTCGATAAGACACTCACTCGAATCTATGGTTCCTTCTGGGATCGAAATCAGAAAAATCAACGAGAGGGCAAAAGTGACGAGAGAGACGAGCTGCAAACGCATGCACAGCCACTCACTGGCGCCGGTTGAGTAAAACTTGGGCCGCGAGCACTCGTCTATTCGTCTCATGATCGTGTCTCGGAACCTTGATTCTTGATCGAAGCTCCTGATCGTGGTCGAGCCCGAGATCGACTCTGACAAGTGCTGTATGACTGGAGCTTCGCACACTCCGGATAACCGGGTAAGCTCCCTCGCTGCAGATATGTAATATTGCTAAAAACACAGAATTATTCCAACAAGTTATTCATGTTCATATAACAAAATACAGTTCTGTTTATTAAAAAAAAAGAATTAAGCATGAATTAATTACCTGCAACCAAATGCAAATAGCTATAACAGGGATGAAGATGATGAAGACTTGCCATGCAACTTGTGACATTACAAAAATGGTTCCAAGAACATGTACTATTGAAAAAGCAAACGATCCAATTATCGATGCCACGTATAAATCGACCGAGCTTTGATCGGCAGAAGCCTGTGAAAGAACAAAGCATTGATATGAGACAATCAAACAACGTCGAATGATGCATATACATACTAAGTAAAAGTGATAAAGCTTGGCATTACGTACTCTGCTGAGAATCCTCCCACTCGGGGTTGAATCGAAGAAGGACATAGGCGCGCGAAAAATGCAGTGGTGCAGCTTGTCGAAGAGCGTATTCGCAGTCTTGTAGGCAATGTTGGCAACAGAGAAAGATCTAGCCAAGATGCATAATGCGCTTCCGATGGCGAGGGCTGCGTAGACGAGGATGAGGGTGGAGCCTCGGACGTTAGGAGAGTCATCCTTCGACTTTGGAGTGGCCCACGCCATCCAATAGTTGCTTCCGATTTGGAGGATTTGGAACAGAATCTGTGAGAGAAGAGCAATTGGTGCAAGAAGGCCTCCATATGCAGTTGTGATGTATTTCCAGTAAACTGATAGTCCAACATTTCCTTTCTCCCTCTCTTCTTCCTGTACAAGCTGGCCTTTTACTTCCTCCCCATGACTATCCACTCTATCATCTCCAGGCTCCACATTCTGAGCTTCGGGTTTAGATTCCTCGGGACTCGTTGTTTTTTCATCGAGAGATAGTAAGGCCTCCTCGTGTGCACCAACGAGCTCCATGAAGTCACTCCCGGATCGGAGAATGTCATTATACTTGCCAGCTTGCTTTATTCTCCCATCCTTCATAACCTGATCATTCATACATTGGATTAGGTTCGTTCAGTCGAATCAAAGGGGTATTTTCGATTAACATAGAGACGGAGATGATTACCATGATCATATCAGCAGCTGGCAAGAACTCCACTTGATGTGTGACATAGATAACAGTCTTGGAGCTCAAAAGCCCCATTATACATTCCTGAATATCATGATCAAGAGACATTACATGCTGCACTAAATCATTAAATAACATTCGAATAACGAAAATCTTGAGCAAGAAATTATTAAGAGCTTACATTGAAAAGATGAGATCCTGTATGAGCATCCACAGCACTAAATGGATCATCGAACAAGTAAATATCAGCATCTTGGTAAAGAGCTCGCGCAATCTGTATCCTCTGCTTTTGCCCTCCACTCAAGTTGATTCCTCTTTCGCCGATAACAGTTTGATCACCAAATGCAAGAATCTCTAAATCTCTATTCAAACAGCATGCCTCTACAACCCTATTGTACCAATCCCTATCCATTTCTTTACCGAGGAGTATGTTCTCTTCGATCTTCCCACTCTGTATCCACGGCGACTGAGCTACATACGCCTTCGTCCCTGAAACCCGAACGACCCCAGAGACCTTCGGCATTTCACCTAAAACACACGACAGCAAGCTCGACTTCCCGGAGCCTACTGTGCCACAGATCGCGACCCTCATACCACGGGAAACTCTAAAGTTGATGTCACTCAGTGAAGGAATAGGTGAAGATGTGTCCCAAGAAAAGTTCCCATCTATCACCTCAACAGCAACATCAGAATTAGTAGCTGGAAGCTTCTCTACTATGTCTAGTTTTAGTTCTTCGAGAGAGAGGAAAGAGGCGATTCTGTCGAGGGAAACTTTAGTCTGAATAAACATGGAGATTGTGGTTGGAAGTTGATAGATAGGTTCCTGAAGAACCTTGAAAGTTGCAAGTGCAGAGAGTATCTTTCCCGACTCGATCGGGATTCCCATCATCATACAAGAACCAAAGGTCACCAATGATACAAATGCAGGAGCTACCCAGAACACAAATGCAGTGGTAGCTGAGGTGTAAAGATATTTCTGCAGCCATCCAGCCTCCACACTCCTAAGTTCTTGAATTTTAGACAGAAACTTCATCTCCCAATCTTGAAGCTTCAGAACTCTCATATTCCTCAAGATTTCCGAAGTCGCCTTCATCCTCTTATCTTTGGACTTCATCAGCCCCTCCTGAAAGTTCTTCTGCATCCTCCCGAGTGGGATGTTCAGCAGCATCATCGAAACTGCAGCAACGAGCGCAGCCACGGATGCCAGGCCGAGATCTTTATACAGTATCAACAACGCAAGCACAATCTGCAGAACAATAGTCCATGGATCATGAATGCTCCAAGCAAAGTCACCTATCCTCTCAGCATCAACTGAAATGAAGTTGATGATCTCCCCTATCGTATGCCCTTGCTTCGACTGGGACGAAAGGGCCAACCCCTTGTTATAGACCTTAGCTATCAAGGCTGACCTTATCCTAAAACCGGCTTGCTGCGCCTTGAAGTACCAATGCCTCTCAGCAATGCACTCTGCTAGCTTCGCAATCGAGAATGCAGAGACCAACAAATACCCTCTCTCTTAAAATCCCTACGTCCATTCAAGTACTGAACAAAGGTATCAATGAGGTAGGGACCAACATAAGTAGCTAAGATGTTTATAAGCACATAGACGGCCGAGAGGGCGAACTCTCTCCACGCAGTCGAGATCAATCCCTTTATTAACATGAGTGTAGTGACTGTGTCACTCCCTCCTCTATAACCCTCAATCTTATCATTCAAAACAGGGAAAACTCCTCCTACGCTGTCGGAAAAGGCGAGATGAGGAACATCATTGAGGTTTAACGTTCTCTTGTGCCCTAGAGAGATTAAAGAATCCACCCATGAGAATGTTAAAAGGCTAAAGAAACCAGCATTGGCAAAAGGGCTCAAAGTTTCAACGGATTTTCCATCACTGCCATTCAAAAGGGGTTCTTCAAGATTATTAGCATCTTCATCCTTCTTCTTCTTCTTCCTCCCAACCCAAATCGCAGTAAAACAGAAGATTAAACTCATGAACAGTGAAACAATATCAGAGGCCCAAATCACAGGAGGTAAATGTTTGTGCCTCTTGAAACAGATTACATCAATCACAAGGCAATAACAAGAGATTAAGAAAAAAAGCCCCCACCAAATTCTTAGAGAGAGAGGGTACTCATTTTCCCTCGAATTCGAGAAACGAAAGTGCAGGAAAAGGTAGAGAAGGAACCAAGAAACTGTCTTCAACCCTAAATCCAGTAAAGCTGCCATCTTTTCATCATCACACCAGTAAAAGAGGCTAAATAGGCACATAACGAGATTAAACAAGGCAAGAATCAAGCAGGAATAATGGGGTTTTCCATAGTACAAACGCGTAGTGGCGCTTCCTCCGTCAGCGATCAGCTTCTGGCTTTCGTCATCGCCGCCGCCGCCGCCGGAAAATTTCTTGAAAAGCCATGAAATTAGTACGAGGGGAATCAAACTGAGGTGCAGAGTGGCCGTCGAGTAACGCAAGAAAAACGGGTCGAGCAAAGAGTCAACCGCCATCTTCAACGACGGCCGCCGCCGTCACGAACAGAAGCTGTGTGGGAATCAAGAGAGAGAAAGGGTGATTGCTTCTCTCCCCGAATTCCGACTCCTCGTTCGCCTTCAAGAATGCATGGAGCCAACATTGATTAATAGTGGTAAATTAATATTATTATTTGGGATAAAAAACAAATCCATGATTATCTCCATAATTATGAAACATACCCTATTTTGATAGTTGATATCGACCAAGATACCTCGTACTACAAATATGCATGGCTCTGTGCAGATCTAGTAATCATGTATGTATCCATGCTTTACCAAAATTGTTTTCTTAAAAAAAATCTTGTGTAACGTGTAATCAATAGATTAAAACAATTAAGAATACGAATTACATATATAAAAACTATTAAACTCAATTTATGAACTTCAAAATAATAAAAAAAATCAAATGAATTCCATAATAAAACCTTGTTTTAGCAAAGATGTGCAATTCTAGTTTCATACTAGTAGTTGTTATTTTGTGAAATCTATCTATCGTATATATTAAAATAAAATGATTTGGAAGTTATATTTTCATGTCAATAGTTTATATAGTACTCTCTCCGTCTCATGCTAATTGTCCATGTTTCCTTATTGGAATGTCTCATTTAATTGTCTACTTACTTAAAGTGGAAAACTTTTTCTCTCACAACTAATAAGATAATATAAACTCCACTATCTCACATGGTCTTGGATATTGTGTCATTTCCCCTGTGGACAATTAAATGAGACGGATTACTCCCTCCGTTTCTTCTGAAACGGTCTGTTTTCCTAATAGAGGCGTTTTCGTGCGAAATGGCTTGTATCCTATTTTAGCCCGACAATCCCATGTGCACCCCCATTAACCCCTTAATATATCACCTTTACACACTAAATTCTTATTTTAAGTATGTGGATCACCACTATTATACAACAAACCTCAATTTTATTAATATGCGTGCCGAAAAGAATTAAGGGTAGTCTATTTGCTGCCCCAAGGGGCATTGCCTCCCACCATTTAGATTATGCCACATGGCTGGCTTTGTTTTATTTTAACAACCCTTTTTACTATTTCCAAAAATCTTTTAATTAATTTTTGAAAAATATTTTGACTTTCTACATTTATATAATTATCCTATTTATTAGTAGATTTTTATATAATTATCCTATTTACTAGATTTTTATAAATGCCTTAGACTTTTTGATTAGCCATTTTAAAAAAATATTTTGACTTTTAAATATCGTTTTTTATTTCAATATTTTGATTTATTTTAATCGGAAAATAAATGTTGAAAAATATAAATTTTATTTTCAGAAATTTTAGTTTTTTAATTTTTATTAAATTTAATTTTTTAATACAAAATTCAATTTAAAAAGTTAATATTACGAAATTCAATTTAAAAAGTTAATATTATTTTGACCATTATAAATGAATAAAATAAAAAATAAATTTGCACTATAAATAAATATTTCGACAAACTGACAAAGAAGAGGAAAAAGAAAAAACTGGAAATAGTCATTAGGGATGTTAAATTAACATATAAAAGCTGATGTGGCATATGTGAGGCAATGCCCCAGCGGGTAGCATATAGACTACCAGAATGAAGCCATTTCAGAAGAAACGGAGG
This sequence comes from Thymus mandschuricus, assembly GCA_029379335.1. NCBI lineage: Eukaryota > Viridiplantae > Streptophyta > Magnoliopsida > Lamiales > Lamiaceae > Thymus > Thymus mandschuricus. The sequence goes on from CM057080.1 coordinate 26,708,452, forward strand.
AGTAAATAATAATATTGTCGATAGTGACAATTACATTATGTCCCACACTTAAGAATTAATTATCGATTCATTTAGAGATAAAAATTCAATTGTCCATTATAGTTAGGAACTCAAATTATGTCCATCAACTTAAATAATAACACAAATTATGTTATCTTTTTTTTTGTTATATATATAACAAAAATACTCTTGCTAATGTTGAGTTTGATTTATTTTACTTTTTTTAATTGATTGTTTTATAATTTATTTTTCGACCTTTTCCCCTAATATTTCTAGACATTTTTTTTAATGTTTTTTTCTCGATGTTGATACTATTTATGTTATTAATGCCAAAATGGAACCAATTATGCTATTATGTTGATTGACATTATAGAGACTATCGATACAATAGTATCAATAGTTTCAATTGTTACTAATTTATTTTTTTCTTTTCAAATTAAGCAAAAATATGAGAAATTTCATGTTGATGCTATTTTGTCATTAATAGTATCTTGGTTAGGCATTTGTTGGCTCTTGAGCTTCACGCAAACACAATGGCGTGGGAGTCCTATTTCACCTATGATCTGGTTGGAAGATCTTCGAAAGCTAATTGAGAATAACCATGCCCGCTAAATAGAAACATTAAAGGGGCAACCACTAAAATACCCACATTGGAATAATGAAATAAAAAAGTACCCACTTAGATAAGATAAATAATACCCACTGTTACTAAAATACCCTTACTACCACACTTTTTCTTAATTTAACAAATAATAATAAAAAACAGGAAATCAGAAAAGGAATTACAAATCACGAATAAAAGAAAGAACAAAATCACAATACACCAAACTCAGAGCCGCCGCGCCGCCGCGCGCGTTCATCTCGATTCGGCGGCGGTCGTGAGAAGCTGCCACCCCTCACGAGAAGTTGTCGCCGCCGCCGCCGCCGGTGAGAAGATACAGAGGTCGTGAGAAGCTGTCGCCGCTGCCGCGCCGGTGAGAAGCTGCAGTCGCCGCCGAGATTTCGATTCTCCAGATTTTCCGTCTACTATGCTGAAATCACGAGAAATCATCACGAACAAGAATGTATTCCGATTCTAATTTTGAAGACGTGCCTCAACCAAAGAGAATCATCCAAACAAAACAAACAATGAGGTAAATCTGGAAAAACACAATTCACGAATTATTATCTTTTTAGTCGTGAATTAACGGACACAATTCACGAATTCAGAACAAAAGTCGTGAATTCTACAATGAAATATACCGAATTCACGAATTAAACAATCTGAGGTCGTGAATTCTACTATAAAATATACTGAATTCACGAATTAAAAAACCCTAGGTCGTGATTTCTATAATAAATAATCTGAGAGGGAAAGAGAGCACCTTTGAAGATAAAATTGAAAGTCTCTACAGCCCGCTTCCGATGCGGCGCCGCCGCCTCCGACGTATTCTGGCCGCCGCCTCCGCCGTTGGTTTCCTCCGACTCCGACGTATTCAGCCGCTGGCTTCTTTGATATAATAATTTAAGAAAATAGCAGATTGAGAGGAGAGAGAGAAGCGTGATTCTGTGTTTAGTGAAATAATGTATTAGCCACTTGTTTCATTAAGGGCAATTTAGTATTTTAATACTAAAAGTGGGTATTATTTATCTTTTTTATCCAAGTAGGTATTTTTTTATTTGACTATTGCAATGTGGGTATTTTTACCCATTTCCTCAACATTAAAACTACATTTTGATGTCAATTTTTCATCAAAAGGACGGGTAAGGTCAAGAGGTAGGCTACACTCTAGGCAGTTAGGAATGCTCGCCGGATTGTCCTTTTCCGAATTTATCCTTCCCTCGCCTTAACTATGTCTTCTATAAAAGCCCCGGAGAATTAGGGTATGATCAGGAGCGGAGCAATGACAACCTGATCGAATTAATCAAATCATGTAGGTTCAAGTCTATCGGTATGTAGGAACAAGGTTCAAGTCTATTGGTTTGGATGAAGATCAGTAGGTTAGGAGTCTACATCAATCAGGTTAAATGATTATTCAACAATTTTCTATAAAAAATAAAAAATAAAGAAGAAAATTCATCAAGAATCGACCACAAAATGACATTATTGACGCTATTGGTGCCAAATAGTGCCAATAGTATCAAAACTTCAACATAATTTCCAAAAAATATTTCAAAATCAAACAGAATGTCAAAAAATTATAAACAAATCCAAAAGTTTGGGAGGAACAAAGCATCGATTCAAAGCAAAATATGGTCATAAAGTCGGACAATAATCGCAAAATTCATCAAAATCGTAGAAATTAACAAAAAAAAAAAAGGAGTTAATTGCATATAAATACACAAACTTTAGTCCAAATTTCATTTTTAACACGAAATTAAAAAAAAATCAACATCAAATTTAATTTTTCCCAAATTGAATCCAACGTGGCATGCATTCGATAACTCAATAAACGCCTTCGCTGGTGAGCTTTAAGCGGGAGTACTTGTCATCAAGAAAGCAAAGGAGGTGACCACGATAGTGGTGGAGAAAACGTGGTCGGCTAGGAGTTTCATGAAGTCGTTGAGTGTCGCGGCGCCGTCTGGGATTCCGGTGACATAATAGTGGTGGTCTTCCTCAACCTGTCGTTCATATCCCACCTCTTCGGGAACTGCCTTGCCTTCTTTTTGCTCTTCTCGTCCTCGTCATTTTCGTCGTCCTCGATCGCCTTCTCTATCTTCTCCATACAACGCCAGCAAAACTCGTGGGATCAGTCGGAGATGACATCGCAGGTTTCAGATTCGCCGCTGTCGAACTTGACGCGCAATTGCAGATGGCAGTCGGGCTCTACTTTCTATTTGGACTCAATTTGATGTATATATGATTGTAGGCATTGGTGATACTGTGGCGATTTTAGCTTTTGATGTGTGCTTCTCGACCTTGTCCGAGGGGGCTCTGCAACCGGAAGTGGGAGAGAGAAGGGGACCTGTTATTGCAATGTGTCTGCAATATTCTGATGTATTATTGTTGGCAATCTATGCTCTAAGACTTCCACTGTGCTGCCAACGTGGATAAATTGCATGAAGCAATTATTTATTGAATATTATTTTACAATATTATTACGGAGATTTATTTTGGGATATATATATATATATATATATATAGAGGAGAGATCATATAAAAAATGAGGAATGAGTAAGAAATAAGAAGTAATCTAAGCCCTTGAAATTTTATGATCTAAGGTTAAAAACAAATAATATATTTGGTATGCTTTGACCGATTTTGAAAGTGGAAGGTCAATATTAGACTTTCAGATTTGTTAGCTAACGATTATCTCCTATAATTAAGGGATTTGATAATTTCATTTGAGTAGTTAAATAGTTTATTTTCTGCACATGTACGTAGTATTAATTATTCTTATTTATTCATCAAATGGATGCAGTGTTCTAACTTCTAACCTTGATCTAGTATGTAATTCGTTGGGGGAATCTTGAGCATTTTATCTTGATTAGATAATGAATTTTACTATATTATTATGATATGGTGACTAAAATTGTTTGAATTTTTTCATGCCAATCAATGCATTATTGGTTATGATGCATTATTATATAAATTCAAATGCATTTGGAAAGAACGAGATAGTTTACCTCATGCATTATGAATAAGTAAAATATGCATTATAAATATATTATATATGCATTACAATATACTACTATTTACTTGAAAATGATTGACTCCTTGATTTGAAATTAAACTATACGAGAAATCTAAAACAAAAACATTACTATGTGTTAACAATATATACCCATCAATGATTTATTGTATAATGAATGCACTTACTAGTTGGAATAACAATGCATTATAATGTAAATGCAATACATAAAATTACATATTATGCAGAAAATAAATGCATTATACTGTAACTAAATGCATTGCATACGAAATGACTTTTTTAAGGTAAAAATTGAACTTGAGAAAACTATCAACTTTTTTCTTTTTCTTTTTCTTTTCCAATTGGTGTATTAAATGATTATGAAAATGAATGAGAACGGAGTGCTGAATTGTCTAAATAATGTAAATCTAATGCAAATATTATAATAGCCATAAGGTGTATTGTGCATTATAAATTATGCATAAATGCATTATATAGCAAAATATATGCATTACCGGAAAAAATAAATAAATAAATAAATAAAAATTAAAGTAGAGATAACCAACAAATTATCTCAATTTTTTTCCCATTATGTGTATCAAATTATTAAATAAATTAAAATAATGAGATTTTAGACGAGTAGTGGGCTGACATATTTTTTTTCAAATCCCACAATTTATGCTCTTCCCAAATTTGACATATACATCACTTTTACGTCCTTGCCCTTATGCGGTTTAATATGACAATTCCATCAAAAATATATTTAATTATGGACCATTAGATTAAGAGTAATCAATGGTTCAACATTCTTCCTATTTCTCACGCAAAGAAGGTTTTGTACGTGAACCCACCCCTATATATATATATATAGGGGAGGGTTATTATGGATACTAGTATTAATAATGAGAACTAAGAACCAATCACAACCTTCCATCCAAAACTAATTAATGGATGAGATTTAATCTTAACAAATAAAATGAGGCTGCTACTTTTCAATTTTTGATGCTTATAAGGGCATTTTAGGAAGCTCTGATTGGAGGAGATCCCACCAAATCCGATATTTAAGGAATTAACAATCATATTCTCTCTATATATTTAACACCATATTTTTTTCCTAAATTATATGAATTAAACGTCTCTTTTAATACAATTCCGGCGTTCTCATTTATATATATATATATATATATATATATATATATATATATATATTCCTACAATTTTTATTGCTTAATTAGCTTTCATCAATTCTTATTATAAAATGAACACCTAAATAAGCTAAATATTAGTGGTAAATAAGCAGCCTAATAAGCATATATATTTCTACAATTTTTATTGCTTAATTAGCTTTCATCAATTCTTATTATAAAATGAATACCTAAATAAGCTAAATATTAATGGTAAATAAGCAGCCTAATAAGCATAAAAATTATGAAAATTGTGTTGTTTAATTATCATCACCACACTAATATTCCTAAACGTATCTTTTAATACAAGATCGACGTCCTCATTTTATATATATATTCCTACAATTTTTATTGCTTAATTAGCTTTCATCAATTCTTATTATAAAATGAACACCTAAATAAGATAAATATTAATGGTAAATAAGTAGCCTAATAAGCATATATATTCCTACAGTTTTTATTGCTTAATTAGCTTTCATCAATTCTTATTATAAAATGAATACCTAAATAAGCTAAATATTAATGGTAAATAAGCAACCTAATAAGCAAAAACCTTATGAAAATTGTGCTGCTTAATTACAATGGCAGAAAACGCGAAGAAGAAAAATGCAGAAAGAAAACGCGAAGAAAAAAAATGCAGAAAGGAGAAAATAAGATATGCAGAATCACGGTAATACATGAGTAAGAGAGAGAATTATTAATAATACCTTAAATTTAGGAACAATAAAAAGCAAATTACCCTAATATCCTTATTCAATTTAAAAGCTGCCATATATATTTAATCAGAACTACAAATCTTGACCATTGATCAATAAAAATTGATGGTTGAGATTGGTTCCTAGTTCTCATTATTTAAAGGGTTCTTATATGATCTATTCTCTCTCTCTCTCTCTCTCTTTCTATATATATATATATATATATATATATATATATATATATATATATATATATATATATATATATATATGTCATAGTAGTATTACCATATTATGAAGATGTGCATGAAGATCTTTTTGGGCCATTCCTACAACGTATATATGAAGAAGAAGATCGCATCTGCATATTGGCCGCTCTGGGAGTTTTTGTGTTTGAGGGTTTGTTTGTGCTTGCATCTGCAAGTTTTTTTGTGAGAGCGTGCGTGTTTGTTCTAAACAAGATTTACCAAAATTCTTGTTTTTGTTTTGTCTAAAATTTTAATTCAGAACCATTCTTATTGTTTTGATTACGAGTGTGTCTCGTACTTTGTGTAAGTCTTTCTCTCTACTTCATTTTAGTAGATTGATACTCTCGGATTTTGTACCCCAGGCGTAGGTGCATTACCACCGAACTGGGTTACCAAACATTTCTGTTCTTTATTGCTTTCATAGTTCTCATGTTCAAGTACTTTTTCAAGAATACTATTAGTGCAAAGTGTGGTTGCATGTGATTTTGACAATTATATGTATGCATTGGAAGATATGATTTTCCTTAATTATATATTTGCATAAGGATTTATTAAGGGATTTATTTTTCCTTAATTATCTATTTGCATAAGATTCTTCTTCTACAAGGAAATGAGATATACATGGATTCTTATCTAGGGTTTCCTAATGGATCTAATACTCTCGAGTATACATAGGAGATCAACGCAAAGAGCCATTGCGCATTGGAGAGAATTTTTACGTGATTATTTCAGTTTTCAGCTTCTAAGTTTTTCTTTTCAAGAACGTAGATTTGTTTTCGTCTTTCTTGGGTAGATTAGTTTGGTGAGTGAAGATAAACTTGAGTGGGGATAAACTTCATAATCGTGGTTTTGAAGTTTGGGTAGATGAAGGTGTTAGGCATATCTTCAAGTTCGTTGTTGGTGAGTGTAGACAAGTGATGAGTGAATACATAGTGGTGCCTAGTATTCGAATACTTGTATCTCTGAAGCTCACATATAGTGGATTGGTCCTTTGGGAGAAATCCTCACAGACATAGGTGTGTTTATCACCGAACTGAGTTAACAATTGTTGTGAGTTCATTGTTTTTTGTTCTTGTTACTGATTTTGTTACGCTCGCTGTTGCACACGCTGTTACACAATCTGTGCAACAAATTATACGAACTTCACAATTTCAAATACGTTTAAGATCATTTAGTAAATTGCACAATCTAGCAATTTTAGGTAGGGGTGACTATTCGGGAATTGGTTCTCCGAAAAAACCGATACCGAACCGGGAATCGGGAATCGGTACCGGTAAAAACCGGTTCCGGTCCGATAACCGGTTCCAGAGAATTATAAATTTCCCCCCGGTTAACCGGTACCGAACCGGGAACTGGTTCTTATATATTATTAATTAAATTTAGTTGGTTATAATATATTATAACCATTTAATTTCTAATTTATTAATTGTATAAATTATTAATTTCTAATTTTATTAATTTTTTCTTTCAAATATATAAATTAAAAAAAGAAAAAAAAACAGAGAGAGAGAAAACCGGTTCTACCGGTTAACTGGTACCGGTTACCGGTAAATTAACCGGTCCGGTAACCGGTTCCTCAAATTCCCACTTTTCCGGTAATCGGTAAACCGGTACCGGAACCACCCATAGTTACCACCATTTTAAAAATTTGTAAAATTAAATAACTTTATCTCTTTCTATAGTAGAGATACAAAGTAACTTTCAACATAATATAATAAAATGTTGCAACCATTTAAAATTTTGCAAGATTAAATAACTTCATCCCCTTCTATAGTAGAGATACATAATAATTTTTTACATGATATAATAAAATGGTACCACCATTTTAAATATTTGTAAGATTAAATAATTTCTACGTAACTAATGGAGTAATAAACAAATCGTGGTCCATGGAAGCATGCATCATCTCTTAATTAGACCTATTCTTATTATTCTGTTCATCTTCTCCCTAATTTAATTAATTTCTTCTTCTTATATATATGTCCCCTTGCATTCATTTTCGAATGCAACTACGCAAACCTACGAGTCATCATCTTCTTTTCTTTCAACTCGAGATCGTGTTCTAGTTTTCAAAATGTTGTCAGCTCGATTACTCTTTTCATTTCTTCTCATTTCGAAGGTCTTTTCTTTAGCTTCGATTTTGAAACCCGGATGTCCCGACCGGTGCGGGGATCTACGGATCCCTTATCCATTCGGGATTGGGCCAAAATGTTCACACAATCCCTATTTCACTCTGCATTGCAGTACGTCTACTCCTCAACCAAAAGCCTATCTTACTATAAAATGATATGAAGTGCTTGAATTAAACACCACCTACATTCGAGTCATTAACCCCTACGCACTTTCGGTTTGCTACAATCAAAAAACCAATGCGCATGCAAATGCTACTGAGTATGGTGCATTAATCTTCAACTTGTCAGGATCTCCTTACTCGTTGTCGGATGCAAACATGCTCACTTATATCGGATGCGATGATATGCTCGTGCACTCGAACGGCGTCTGCACAACATTTTGTGCTGATAAACAAGTTACCAGCCGCAACATTGGGTATTGCCCACAAGCAAGAACTTTGGTTGGGAATGGATGTTGCTGGTCAACTCTCAAGCAAGGTATCTCTCTCTCCATATCTCTCTAAAAATTGATGACTAACTTGTCCTCTTGACCACCTACAGGTACACAAGTGTTGACATCAGTAATTTGTCTCATCATTTCTAAGTTTATGTAACTCTATATATGCTCAAAAAAAAAAAAAAAAAAAAAAAAGAAAAAGAAAAAGTGGAATTACAGGTTAGTTATTAATGGCTTTTTTTTTTTTTTTTTTGTAAAAATAGTAATAGTATTTTTTAAAAGTCAAATACTAAAGTAAATCTAAACAATTAATTGAACATTTCGAATAAAATTGGTTTTCATCATTTATAATACTCGTAAAATTAGAAATGCGCAAGTGCATGATTCGTGCAAAATATGTGCGTATTTCTATTTCTTTCGATTTCCTCAAATGTGAGGTCATCATGATTATGCTTCTTTAAGAATGACACTACATTGGCTCCTTCGTCAAGTTAACTATTTCAAAATCTTCCAATTTCCTGCCAAATGTTTGATTCTTGTGTAACAATGTATAATGTTTTGGGCTCACTCTTGAGAGAATTGGATTTCCACGTGTATATATATATATTTACCGAACTAGTATGAACTTATTTGATTGATTTCTTAATCATATATTGTAATGATTAACGTACTATACTCATAATGCAATTGATTTTTTTGGTTATTTTTATTATTATTATTATTATTATTTTTTATCTTGGCGTATATTTTAGTCTGTCCCATCCATCTGGGCACATTCAATTTTTGGCAAAATATTAGCCAATAATTAGATCCTAATCATGCTCTATTTTTAAATAGAAATAAATCATAGCGAGAGTTAAAAATATATATAATATTTAATTTATTATGTAACTAAATTATTTTTATTAAAGAATATTAATTAAATCAAGTCGTGATTCGCATTCATAATCATTTTGTCATTAACCTACGTGCCTAACTAATGTGTTACATAATATAAACCGGACAGATGAAGCTAAGTATCCATCATTCTGAAAAAAATTGTAAATATGAAATATGCACGTGCAAAGTACGTGCAGATTTCTAATTTATTTAAAATTATCAAAGTTATAGTTTCGCTTTACATGAATATTGTCTAACAATTTCCATACATTCTAACGACTAGTTTCATGCTTAAATATTTTTAGATTGTTACATTGAGTTCTTTTAAATTTTTTATTATAGTGTTACGTTTAACCGTATTGTATATTTAGATTAAGATTGTCTAAATGAATTAAAAGCAACGAATTGTTGATTCTTTTAAATTCTTGATTATAGTGTTACGTTTAACCATATAGCATTTGTATTTAGATTAAGATTGTCTAAATTAATTAAAAGCAACGAATTGTTGATTTTAAGAATACTATACATTTCGTTTAAGCATGCCTATATATTTTAGCATACATAATTTAAATTATAAGCAATGCTTATAATTGTTTAAGCTTATTTTTCTATGAAACATTTCATCGAACAATTTATGTGCGTAGTCTAAGCATGAATTGCGACTAATGTAAGCATATTTTTCGACGTTTTTTATTGCGTAGATAAAGGAGATGATTTGAGCCAAGGAAGCACACATAAACGGAAGTGTGTACAAGAACTTTCCGATGATGAACTTGTCCTCTTGACCACCTACAGGTACACAAGTGTTGACATCAAGGTTTATAGACTTGAGCGCCAAATTGCTACGTACGAGGCTTTTCCCGTGTAGCTACGCCTTCATCCAAGAGAATGCCTTCAATAATGAAGAAAAGTTATCTTCGGACCGTAGTGTATTTTCGTACGACTTGAGATACTTGGCCAACTCGACAACCATGCTAGACGATGATTGGTCTTCGTCATCACATATACCAGTGTTGAGGCTCAACTGGAAGGCCGGAGCTGAGAATTGTAACCAAGCCCAATTCAAGCCAACAATGTACGCATGCCGCCGCAGTTAGCGGAGCTTATGCATCGACAATGACGCCGTCGGCGTTGCCGGAAGTTATACTTGCGTCTGCATGGAAGGTTACACAGGCAACCCTTATCTACCCCAAGGATGCCAAGGTAATTAATGAGTTCTACTTAACTACCTTTTTTATTTATTTTCTTGTTTTTTTTAGAGAATTTCTAATTTTGCACGCATGCATGCAACAATATCATTCTCGAGTTCGATGGCGAAATTGGGATGCCATGACTATTGTGGGGGCATATCGATCCCGTTTCCATTTGGGGTGGGCCCAAACTGCTACCTGGAACCGTCTTTCGAGGTTGTTTGCGACACTAGCTCAAACCCTCCGACAACCTACTTACCCCTTATGAAGAAGATTCAGATCAAATTATTCATGAACCTGTCAACAGTTGTGGTCCGATACGAAAACTTGGGGTGAACATGCTACAGTTTGTCCGGTGCCACCAAGGAGAAGTTGAGCATTGATCTATCCGGCACGCAGTATAGCTTGTCTGCTGACAACACGATTGTTGTTGTCGGCTGCAACGATTTGCTTATGGCGGTTGTCAACGGCGGCAGCAACGGCAACGAAAACTTCAGTAGTAATACTGATGTTCGTATTACCTGTCAACCCATGTGCTCCGACAACCTTCTTGATTATGCACTATGTCCATCTGCACGAAATTGGTATATGCCAGGTGACGGATGTTGTAGGGCACTCGTTCCAAGAGGTAACATTCCTATATTTCCATTCATTTTGTTTAGTAGTACACTATTAAAATGATATATTATATACTAGCTATTATTACAACCTATGTTGCACGGATTCTTCAAAATATAGCATAGTGCACGTATCGGATTCTTGTAGGGTGCGATTCTCGTGCGATTCTCACCGGATTTGCCACGTGGCAAATCCTTAAATAATAAAAAATAAAAATTATCGGATACGCGAATCCGAGAGTGGGGATTCGCGAATCTTGTGCGGGAAGGAATACATGTGGAATTATTTTGAAATTTTATATATTTTTTGGATAATTCTTTTAATTACATAATTATTTTATTTTGACTTAAATTTAAATTCAATAAAAAATAAGTGATAAACCAAATACGTAAAACACTAAAAAAAAAAAATAAAGTGCTTACTATACTTAAATTGTTTTATTTGACACTTTTCATTAGCATTTTTAATCGAATTCTCGCATTATTGCTAAACGAGATTGTATTATTAAAATACTTATATTTTAGTCGAGAAAAATCATATATATTTACTTTTTAAGATTTTAAATTCTAAATATTATACAAGATGCTATGTATTAAAAAATAAAAAAATATATAATTAAATAGACGTATCATTGACGAATCGCACCCTATAATTTTGAAAAATACGTATCCCCATATACGCATCGTATCGCATCTCGTACCCGCACCCCGCACCCGTGCAACATAGATTACAACCCAACTACGTACTATATTTATTTAGAAAGGTTATGAAGATTTAATTTACTTTTATTTCGTACGTAGGGACCACCTACTTGGAAGCATATTTGATAGATATGGAACTGGAAAATGGCTACGGGGCAACACTTGTAGCTACGCCTTTGTTGAATATCCCTTACGGAATGATATATATTCGAGGTTGAGTCATCCCTTCCTCAACTATTCGATTCCAATCATCCCATCCCCAGGTGTTTTGTTATCGAGAACAGAATCGTCGGCCCAACTAGTGTCGTTAGATGGTCGAGTTGGGGCGGTCAAGTGTGAAGAAGCGTGGAGGGAGCCGGCGACTTTTTTATGCGGGATTAGCACAGAGTGTGTTGATTTCGATAATGTCATTGGAGGGTACCTTTGCAAATGCAGCAGAGGATTCTCGGGGAATCCTTACCTTAGAGCAGGGTGTCAAGGTTACCAAAATATGTTCTTTTTATTATGTAGTACTATATTATTCCCCCCTACCTCTAGCTCTATGCTTTTAAATATGTCTGATATATGATTATCAATCTATCTATCTAGATATGGATGAGTGTTCGGACAACGCGACCAACACATGCAACTCCATTGGGAATTGCATCAACCTCCCTGGCTCGTATCAGTGCTCATGTCCCGAGGGTTACATTGGTGACGAGAGGGAGAACGACATTGGTCATCCCCTTCTATAGTAGAGATACAAAATAACTTCCTATATGATATAATAAAATGTTACCACTATTTTAAAATTTTGTAAGATTTAATAACTCCATCCCCTTCTATAGTACTAGTGATACAAAATAACTTTATACATGATATAATAAAATGTTACCACCATTTTTAAAATTTGTAAAATTAAATAACTGCATTTCCTTTTATAGTAGAGATACAAAATAACTTCCAACATGATATAATAAAATGTTGTCACCATTTTAAAAATTTGTAAGATTAAATAACTTCATTCCCTTCTATAGTAGAGATACAAAATAATTTCCTATATAATATAATAAAATGTTACCACTATATAGAAACCCGAAATTCCGCTATTAGTATTTACGAGATAATAATTTAGAACAATATAGACCAACTTCCCCTAATCCATTCTAAATAATTATTGGGAACATGAGTTGCTAATGCATAATTTATTTGGTGTGACTATTACTTGTTGATTGCATAAATTATTTAATTATCTTCCACAATGGGTATATACATATATATTATTTGTGCATGCATGCATGACAATATGAAACAAACAATATTTATTTTAATAGATATATTTATTTCTATGAATTATGTGGTGAATGTGTGCATGTGTGCCAAGTGGCATTGTGTTCTTGTGGGACATTAGGAATAAAATCTTAACTAACTTGCCTAGGTTTATACTATCAAATCAATTGGGTAGTCTAGAGATGGAGAAGAGATTGAGAGCAATATTGTTGCAGAGATTTTCTTGTAGACATACTTGCCAAGTGGCAAACATGAACTGAAGAGACACCTTTCTCCATAATATTCCTCCACTTTCCCATGAAACCTATTAAACCCTATTAATAACCACTCCATCAAGGCACCCCTTCACTTCCCTAGATAAAGTTCATTCCCCCTTTTCACTTCATCACAATTTACGCCAACTTTCACTAGAGAGAGAGAGAGAGAGCAAGTCACAATCTTCTCCAAGCAAGGTTGAAAGGTGATGGAAAATCCATGGATACTCCTTTCTTTTCTTTCTTTTCTCTCTTCTCTCTTCCTCCCTCCTTTCTTGCACTTTAACCCCTGTTTAGTAGACTGATTTTTGAAACCTTTTTCAGCCTCCATCTCTTCTAGGTCGAATCCAAGAAGTGTGTACCGTTTTAGCTTCGATCTTCTCAAAGGTAGCCCGATTGAACCCTTATTTTTGATAGTTTTGCATATCCCTTGTTTTTGACATATATCATGCTCTAAATGCTATTATATGTGTGTAAGATTCGTGCATGAAGTGTGTAAAATTCTTATTATAGGGTTTCTTGTATGGTTCTCCCTTTTTGAATATCCTTGGTTTTGACATATATCATGCTCTAAATGCTATTATATGCGTGTAAGATTCGTGCATGAAGTGTGTAGATGGATCCTTGAAGAATTACTTGATTTTTGGTATATATGTAAAACTGTGTAAATCTGCAAGTCATGAGCACTTCGAGATTTATTTGAGGACCTTCGTTTGTTATTTTTGAAAAACCTCCATTTGACAGTATCTACATGGTGTTGGGATTATGTGTGATTTAATTCGTGATATTTGGAAGAGTTTATGTTGGTGAAATGACCTCTCTTTACGATGTGTCAAGATGTCACAGAATCTGTATGTGAACTTCTATGATTTTTAGTTATTTTTATACTCAACGTTTTTCCAAAATTCCTTTTTTTTAAATCAACTAAATTGAGTCATCTATGTTTTGTAAATATTTGGGACAATTTACATGAACCGTTTGTTCACAATAATATTTTAAACTTACTTATGCAGTAAATATTTTCTCGGAACAGCACACTTGCACCGTTTTCAAAAATACGTTTTGAGTAGAAATATTTTTCAAAAATTCTAAAAATTTCCAGAATGTTAATTTTACATGTATTTAATCTCTCTGTAAAATTTCAGAAATTTATAAGTAGTATAAATATGTTTCCCGTTCCCCTTAAGTGAATCTGCCACAGATTTTCAGTTTTTGATGAAAAACTCTTTTCTTCTTTTAAAAATACTCAACCTCTTGGAAAACGTGCAAATGGAATGAAATAAGTCAATTTGGGCAGAATGACACCTCCCATAATGTAGGATTGCTACTTATTCTTTGGTACTTGTTTAATTGTTTTCGTAACTCTTCTTTTGTTAAAAGTGGAAGTGTGTTATACAAATGGAACTCTTTCCTTTAAAATGTGTTTTGTTATTCTCTAAAGAAATTGCATGTGCTTGTTGAAATGTGAGTTACTTGAAAAATATATATTTATGTTACTTGTGTGTATATTCGATTTGTTAACGGCCTATGCAAAGTATGAACATGTTAGCTTCACTTGAGTAAACATGTATGTGGCAATCAAATGTGCTAGCTTCGGTTTCTATGTGAATCTCTTTAAACTTGGTTTGGATATTTGTAACATGAGTATATATTGAGAAGCATGATGTTAAGTGTAAGCTTCGAAAATGCTCAATGTGTGCTACATACATACATGCTAGTTGTGTATATGTTTGAATTCTTGGTGAAAATATATGTGTTCTTTTTTTAATTGGGGAGTAGGGAATTATAGAATATAGGAACGTAGATATCGTTGAATGTCTATATGAGATCTTAGCCCTAGATTATTCTTGTAGGGCCACTAAAGGAAGGTTGTGAACCAACCACCGAGACGCGTTCTCTTTGAATCGAAATAGTAAGAAAGGGTGGGTTTCTATTTTCAGTACGGTATTTTCGAGCTAATGAGCTCCAAAGGTATATATGTATGAAAGTATGATTATGCATGTCAAAGTTTTTCATATGTGTTACTGCTCATACGAGGCGACGTAATGTCGAGTTAACAATTGGGCCTTGGGCTAGATTAGACCAAGGTTAGTGCACTTAAGTCCATGTTGGGTGTACTCGGCCGGGTCCCCAACTATGGCTGAATGGCGTATGAGCGAGACGAGCTCGAGCATAAGTTTAACATGGTAATAAAATGTTTTGCATATACGTAGGGTGAGGCTTTCCGTTTTAAAACTCCTACGTTATATGATGGACATGCATAATTCTCTAGTAATGTTTTATGTTTTCACTGATAAAGTGGCAAGCGAGACCCACTGGGTACACTAGTACTCAGCCCAAAATTGTTTTTCAAATGTTTTCAGGTTAATGACTCGGAGGCGGAGTGAGCTTGCAAGTGGGGTGGCTAGCGCAAGGATTGTTTCTCCTTGAATAAATTATGTTTGCAAACTTTTGATAATAATCCCCTTACCCACTTACTTAAACTTCCGCTCAAAAATTTATTATGCTTATTTGGATATTGGCTATTTCCCTTATATCTCGAAACTCGAATGAATAATTCATATGTACGAGACTCCTATCATGTTTAAATTTAAACCTATGCTAAGCGTCCCAATGTCTTCATACATTGGAAACGCGTGGTACTCATTGTGTCCAAGGTCCTAATTAAATGATTAATTATGTTTTTGTTGAGTAGCGTCCCTAAACCCTTTTATAAATTTGTAAATCTTGCATAGCCCCGTGTCCGGGTTGTTACAAAATGGCATCAGAGCCTTGGTTCGCTCTGAGTACCGAAAACCCCTATCCCTCTCTTTTGTTATTTGAGTCTAGAATTGAGTCTCTAGATTCCTATGTACGAAACAATCCGCGATCACCCTGCAGCTCTCCGCCCCCAACTATGAAGGTACATGTTGTATGTTTCTATTATTTAAGTCTTAATTTGGGATTAATAATGTTATATATATGTTAACACTGTAATGATTGATGTACTGAATGAGGTGCACCGTAATATTATGTATGATGCAAATACATGTCTTTAATTATATGATTGTGACTATGATGATTTCAATAATTATAAGGATGATTATGATGATGATTGTGATGGTTAAAATGATTATGGAATGATTGTTGTGATTGTGATGGTGATGGTTATGATGATTGATGTAATGATAGTAATGGTGATAATGGTGACATTAATGATTATAATGATGTATGTTATGACGATTATGGTGACGATTGTGGTGGCTATGATAACGAGTTTGACGAATTGCATGTTTGTTTCGGTGAAAATGTATAGTGCGATTTACTGTGTGATGCTATGTGTAATGCTCCTTGTCTCCTATTCGGGCAACTTTGTGGGTAGACTATGAGCCGTGCGACGAGGTCGAGAGCGTCATAGTTTAAACCTAAAATCCCGCTTAGGAGGACATCTAGCGCCAAACCTTACTCTTGTGTAAACTTACTTGATGGACTGATTCGAACCCTTGTTTTCTTCTCTTTTATAGATGGCTGGACCCCACTACTTCTCACCTTACATAAGACCCCCTCTGAGAGCCTAGACCCTTCAGAGATGTGTCTCTCTACTTCGGACCTACTGTAGGAATTCGCGACTAGTGTTCGGAGAGTTTTTGGCTCACTTCTTTAGCCTATGGAGGTTTGCCGAAGGGGGAGTGCCTGACTATGAGGCAGCCAACATCCTTATCCAGCAGTCGCCAGTGGAAGGAGTGGGCAGCCCGTACGATGAATGAGATGCTCTCTTGGCATTCGGTTGATCCTCACCTTCACTTCTCTTTCCCCCTCTTTGTCACCGAGCTCCTGACTCGTTGGACATTGGTAAGCTTTCCACCTGGGTCGACGTCCCCCATGCTGACACCAGTCCCTACCCCGTGGCTCCCTGTGTCTGAAGAAGCACCGATCTTCACGGATGCTACCATCACGACGACTCTACCCATAGGTGATACCCATGAGAGGTACGAGACCCCGCATACGTTGTTCGCTACCTTGGTTCAAGAGGCCATCGTTCACGCAGGCCCGAGCACCTTGCCACCGTTTCCTCCTACTAGGAATGACTTTGAGGCTAGTGGTTCTCGACCAGCCAGTGCTGCATGATCCCCGTGTTGGGGTTGTTGTATACCTAAAGCAAAACCGGTTGTTTTAGTGGTTACGACACCGGTCCACTGTTAACAATCCCTATCTGGAAGAATATGTTTAAGCAAGAATAAAGCCCATTATCTCATGTTTTAGACCACGTGTCGATCTGAGTTCGGAGAGGATCACGAAGGTCGTTGATAATGATGAGATATAAACAGTTCACAGTCGAGATAGCTTGGGCTGAGCTATCGGTCTAGACTGCAGCTTAATGGTAGTGATGAGTCCTAATCACTAATTATGCTGGTACGGTGGAACGTACTGAGGATCAATAGAGATGATGCTCTTCTGATACTGACCCTATATCATAGGTGATATAGGTGAGGAGCTATGGATCTCAGGCTCTAGCTCGATCTTAACCTTGGTAAACTATTAGATGTATATGTATTCATCGATGTTACTTTGATTTACGAAGACATGAACTTCTCGTTAGTTCATCTTAATCATGTCGTACTTTGGGTAACACGAAGATGCATAGTATGTCTAATAAGTGTTATCAACAAGCCGTGTCCTGTGTGAGTGCAGGCTGACGATATCCCCTCAAGGGAGTTCACAATGTTTATTATACCAAGTCATGCATGCTGATTAAGTTCAGGTATAATAATGAGGAGTGAACGGGTACTACCTGAGGAATAGATGTTAACAATTAGGAGCAGTCATGATAGCTCTAAATTGGTTAACGGATATGGAAGGTCTTAAACACGGGGGTCGAACTATACAAAATACCTACCCAATCTACATAATTGGGACAGAGCGGTGATTTAGCTATAACACTTTAGTGGAGTGCGTTATAGTTCTAATGAGATACATGTTCAGGGGTGGACATGGAAATATCGAATTAGATAAGGCCCAACTCTGTCTGGTATCCGATCCCTAGGGTGGCCCAAACAGACCTAAGGAATCGATCTAAACAGTGTTATTGAGTATGGGCTCAATAATTGGACTCAGGCCCAGTATATGATATATATTGGATTTATATCCATGTATATGGATAAGATTAAATCTAATAGGATAAGATTTATTTAATTAAATCTTATGGGGATAAATATCATATCTAAATATATTTAGTATATATTTAGTTATTTATTCTTCTACTGATATGAGAATAAATTCTATCTGTTAGAATTAATTCTGGATATACAGTTGCATAACGGAACAGATTAATTCCTTATTAATTCCGTATTAATAAAGGAATAAGATTTGTAAGTTATGGAAAGAATAAATATGGGATATGGCATTAATATGGTTGGAGATAAATAAGGAATCATATCTCCTTATTTATGAACCATATATATATACTCTCAAAGTCTCACATAAAACCCTAGCACACAATCTGACCTAGCCACCAGAATTCTCTACGAGAATTGGCGCAGATCCCTAGGCGAGTGAGAGAGAGTCGGCCGAGTCTGAGGAAAGGAGATCGAGGTTCCGTGATCTTGAGACGTCCACCAAGTCTCAAGATCTGAAGGTGTGGGATCACATCCTAGAAGATCAGAACCGTAGATCGATCAGACACGACTCGGATTCCTCGTTTCCATAATCGTAAGGTATGTACTCGAGCTTTTGTATGACATTATGTGCACGATCGACTCAACACAACCGAACCAAGATCTGGGGGTCGGGGCGGCTTTCAAGCAGCCGTTCCAACAATTGGTATCAGAGCCCGAGGTTTCTGGATCGGCTCTGTGTTGAGTCGAATTTAATGTTCATGCATTCGAGTAATCATGATTATGTGTGCATGCTGCTGTCCGGGAATTATGTGCGTTGTTTTATCGTTTTTCGATTTATCGTTGTTCGTTTGTTTTTGAATCGGCGAGATAATAAGGTGCCGATTAGAATAGGATTCGTTTTTCTTGTATTTTTCGATTTTCGTATTATTTTGTATGCTGTAAATCGGAGAATAGCTGAGGAACGAGGTCCGAGGAACGAACAAGAGACGAGAGGGATGACGGCCGCAGGCGGCGGCACGTCGGACGCACGACGGCGGCGGCGTAATCTGCCGCGATTCGCGCGGCTGCCTCCTCGGTGTTTCACGGCGTCTGAACCCCTAGGGTTCATCCTAGGGTTCAGGCGACGCCGGAACGAGGGCTGGCGGCGGCCGAATCGGCGGCAGACGGCGGCGATGGCTGGTGCAGCGCGGCGGCTGAAAACCCTAACGGGTTTCCGGGCCTGCCGGCGCTGCTGGAGGCCTGAACCGTGGCTGACCGGACGTCCAGCGCACGGCTCGACGTCGAACCAGGGCCGAGGCGGCACCAGACCGGCGGTGGAGGCGCGGCAGTGGCTGCGGCGGCGAGTTTCAGCAGCGGCGGCCTGAACCCTAGCGGGTTCTTGGCGCGCGCGCTGCTGGGCTCAAGCCCGCGGCTCGACGGTGGTTTGACGGCGGCAGGTGGCGCGGACGATGGCGGACAGGAGGCTGGTGGTCGGGGACCACCGGCGGTGGCGGCTGTGGCGTGATCACACGGCAGCGGCGGCGGCTGGGTTTTTCCCCTGCGCGCGCGCTGCTGCCGGATCGTGCTGCGGCGGCCCGGGCTCGAACCCAGCACCTCCGGTGGTGCTGGGACGCCGGCGAGCTCAGTGGGAGCGTCCGGTGGCATGCCAGCCACCGGCGGTGGCTCGCGGCGGCGGCGCTGCTTCGCGCAGCGGACACGGCGAAGGCGACGGCGTTTTCGGCGACGGTGACGAGCAGTGGCTCGGGCTGGGTTGCAACGGACGCCCCCAGCCTGAACCCAGCCACGTCAAGCTCGTCGTGGAGCCGAAACGGGGTCCCCGGCACGCACCGCGGCGGCGCGTGTGCTACACGCGTGGCTCGGCGGCGGCGCGTGGCCGGATTTCGAACGACGGGCTGCACGTTTTTACAACGTTCGGCCCATCACGTTGACGACGGCTAGGGTTTTCCGAAACCTAGGCATGATCGTCGACGGCTAGGGTTTTTGTACCCTAGTTCGTTCGAAATTAATTCGCTTTCCGTTTTTGGTAATTAGGGTTTTCCGCACCCTAATTATTTCGAGCACTTGCTATTTTTGGAAGGTGGACTTGAAGACCGGGGCAGACTTCCAAGATCGAAGATTAAAGACCGGAGCTTGTTCCGGGGTTTTTATTTTAATTAAATGTAATAGATAGGGCTTTCTATTCCCGGTCGGCAGCCTATTTATTCGTTTTAATTATTATGCATGCTATGGATGGATTTAAATTACGCGATGAATATGATCAGCATGTTTTGCATGTTATAGTTGCTTTTCATTGTTTGCGTAATAGAAATAACATGCATAGGGGTCATAGCATGCCGGTTATAATGATTTCAATGCGAGCATGTTTTATTACTTGCGCTTAGAAATCATGTGATAGGACTTAACTGTCTATGTGCTACGTATTGTCACACAAACCCTTAAAAAGACTAAGCGGTATAATTAATCGATTATCTGTTAATTGATTTAAAGGACCTCCATATTTGGTTTAAAAATGAAATAATTGGCATTCGCGTTGACGATGAGTCTTCCTCCCTATAGGAGATGCTGGTTATGGATTTCATTGGTTTAGACTTCAATAAGATAATTTGATTTAAAATGAAATAATTAGTGTTCGCGTTGACAATGAGTCTTCCTCCCTATAGGAGACACTGATTATGGTTCATTGGTTAAACTCAAAATTGATAATATGGAAAAATGATTTTATAAAGGTAATTCCTCCTTAACAGGTGGGTTACTCTTAATAGAATTAATTTTTCGGAATATTAAAATATGGTTGTAGCTTAGCTGCTTATTGATGAATCCTCCTATAGAGGTCACTTCTCGAATTAGCAGGGTCCTGAGGCACGGGTTATTATTTCTTTGTTTCACTATGGTCCGTGTGATGGGATAAGAAATAAAATAGACTGCGGTCATGGTCGATAATTTTATGGATAGCATTCACCTATAGTGGACTATTTGTAAATAGTATCGGGCTACTCGTTTGTTGGTTCAATGTTATTATTGGGTTTCTAACATTGATAACATAAATTATTTGCGCTTATAAGTTGTTTACTTGTTATTTATTTCAGATATGTCTATTGTCTCTATTCGCACGAAGATTTGTCGTTTAGCTTATTCCGATGGTGTTCCGGACTCCTTTCGATTTCGACTACTCGGTTTCCTGGCACGGAAAGTGTAATACCCCGACTTTTGTAATATATAATTATATATATATATTGCAAGGAAATTCGAAATTTCCATAGTCTCATTTTAGTCGAATATTTATAGAAGGATTTCTTATTTAAAATATATGATGTTGCAAGTTAAATTGCAAACTAGGGATAATATGTTATCTCTCGTGATATTAAATCGCGTAATAAGAAATCGCACTTTCGTAATTTATTACGATTATTATAAAGACTAAAACGATTAATTATAAAAACGATAATTAAATCGTAATGTATAGATGGGCTGATAATATGTCATTGGGCCAAGCCCATTACAGGTACTCAATAAATGGAAGCCCAAAACCTTTTATTAATAAAAGGCCCAACTAATGGCCCAATTAATTACATAAATTAGCTAATAAAAGGAAATGGAAAAGAAAAGAAAAGAAAGGAATGGAGTGGCGACAACAGGAGAGAATGAAGTGGCGGACAGCAGAAGTTTCTCACAGAAGGCAGTAAATCCCAAAATCTACTCCGAACATTCATTCTCCCAAAGACACCTTTTCCCCATGCAAACTAGGAGAGTGACAGCACACCAAATCATTACTATAAACCATTCTTCTCAGCCTTCATTCTCCCATTCTCATATCTGCAAACCAAAACAAACCAAAACATTATATACAAAAATGAGTTAAGTTAGAAGAAGAAGAAGGAATCGCACAGCAGAGGAAGCAGAGAAAATTGAGAAGACTCCACTGCCATTCATTCCATACCTCCAATCAAGCTCTTTCCTTCCCACTGTAAGCCCCCACCCCTTTTCTTTGATGTCATTTTCATTGAAGAAAATCTAGAGGCTAACCAATAGAAATCTTCATATATTACTGCAAATGCCACCATACATAATAAGATTTCTTTATATTCTACAACCATAATATCAAAACAAATATCAACTGCATGCAGCTTTAGACATATTGATTCACAATTTAGAGTAATAATTAATCTTAATAAGCTATATCACAACCTATTCATATCCCAAGATGTAACCGAACCCAACGAACACATGCAATAACGGATAACAAAGTCTAGTGAAGAGAAGGTCTTACCGTTTCGAAGAACGGGGTGACGACGGGTATCGTGGGGTGAAGGAGGACACGAACGAAGGCTGCATGCGTGATCCCCGGAGCGGGCGGCGCTGAACGGCGAACCCCGATGTTGAAGAAGACAGAGGAGGTGCCTCTATCCTGTGTCTGTCTCGACTCCCAACGATGAAGACGGAGGCTGTGGCGGTAGAGATCGAGTGGCGGCCCCGGTGACGAACACGATGAAGATGGTGACGGCGTAGAACGAAGGTGACGATGGTGAGATCGACGGCGATTCCACCGGAGATTAGAAGGGGAGGAAGAAGACGGGGCCGATTGCCTCAATTCTGGGAGCTACGGCTTTCGATTCAGATGGGGAAATTAAAGATGGAGATAACACGGAAGCAACGGTGTCGAAGGCAGCCAAGGGAGACGACGGAGACAATTGCCGGTGAAGATGACGGAGCGAGGAGGTGGCGCCGGACAGAATTGAAGGAGAAGAGTGAATTGGGTGTTCTGCGTTTGCTGCGGCGGATAGGGAAAGAAGAAAAAGGGTTGACTTCAAATAATTGGATTTGGACTTAACTAATAACTAATGGACTAAGATTTAAATTGGGCCTTAATGATTTGGGCCATGAATTAATTACCCATGGGCTCATGCCAATTATGATGGGCCGAGGATTAAATTGGATGGGCTCGATTGTCGGGCCGGATTAATAAGAGACGGGCCCAGTTATAAAAAAATCAGATTTAATTTAAGATTTTAATTAAATGATTAAAGGTTATTCATGATTTTTATTAATTAAGATTTAATTAATTATTAAGCTTTTATTAGCTCAAATATGTTCTGAAAATTTCATAAATTTCGGGATTTGATTTAACGAATAAACGGTTCTCGAATAATGGAAGAAAATGATTCAAATCAATCTGTTAATCCTAACAGATTTATAAGGAAAATATACTAGACGATTATTTTCCTTTAGGAAGATATTTTAAGGAATTAGTTTCTTATTATACCTTTATGAATAGGCACGACTCGACAAGGTTCTAACGATTGACTGCCTATCAAGACCGGCCACGTTTCACGCTTCAAGAGGTGGGCTTACTTTTCAAAGTATATGAGCCACGTATGCTCAATGGTATAAAAATGCAAAACTTATTATCCATAAATGTTTAATGTGCCCTCTACATGTTTAATGCTCTGAAGTTAATCGATCGAGATTCATCGCTTGTCTAACACACTAGCTTTGAATTGTGTATACACCCTGGTAGTTATACGGAGGTTGATCTCTCTTGTGTGCTATCTTTGACTGGGATTCTCTGGGTTCCGACCCGAAATCCAAATATGAATGATGAATGGATCCGACGGTGGCTAGAGGTCCGGGATCAAAGTAAGAGTAACTGTAGAGTGCGACATAAGGGCCCAAATGAAATGTTTTAGCATGCTTGGATGTATTTGTTTTCCAAAACCTTCTAACTCATGCTTATGATAATGGATAATATGCTATGTTTCCTAACTATTGACAAAATGCATAGCCCACTAAGTACATTAGTACTTAGCCCAAAATGTTTAAAATATTTTCAGGTTGATGGGAGTTGTGATGACGAGGTGGAGCTGAGGCAGTGTTTATTTTCTAATAAGCTTCCGCTACTTGTACTTCTTTTGTTAAGTATATCGTACTCTGAACTTATTCACTATCTACTATCGAGATCTTGAACTCGTTAGCTTTGTGATGTAATGATGGTTTTATGTCGATTCGTCGAGCCATCGAATCTTATGCGATCCTATTATGAATAATATTATGTTATGTTGGGTTTAATTGCCGCTTGATTTCATTTCGGCTTATTCCCTCTTTCGAACGAGATGTTGCCCAACTTTTCGGGAACATCATTAAATTGTAGAAAAGTAATGATCCCCTTACTATCCCCGCTTCTTTATTCCAACCCCTAGTCACGCCCTTGGCACATGCGCCTTCCCTCGGGAATTGGGGCGTGACAGAAAGAGATAGGTTTCTTGAGGTATGAGGATTCCCCTGATTTCCCCAACCTAAAGAGATTTCTCATGAGGTTTAAAAACCTTGTACGGATGTACGTGTTCTATGGTGGTGTTATGTCGGGAAAGACTGTTTGCGAGCTTCTACTTGCATGTTTCCCGACTTGGTTCCTGGCCCTCAGAGAAGCGGTCGTCCCGACCCACATCGTTCACGAGGACCCAATGGCCCTCATTGCGGAGTTACTCGTGGTAGATGCGGAGAGGATTGATATATTGCGGACTTCTTATGAGGCGGAGAGGAAGTTCTGGGATCGTCCTATTAGGAATGTCGATGTTAATCGGCATTTTACGGCCCGGGACAACGAGTCCATCATTGATGAGTACCTTCAGTCACTGAGGATTGATGATCTTGATTTTGACGGACTCGTTCACGATGTGAATGAGGTGATCTCTGATCAATCCATGGAGGGAGTGGGCGATTCCGAGTCTGTAAGTCTTGTTCACGATGTGAATGAGCTGAACTCCGATCAGCCTACTCAGGAAGTGAATGATGCCAGGAAGGAGGGACCTCCGATAATAAAGGTTTATCAGAGGAGGAACAAGAAGTTGAAGGCAGATGGAGGTATGTCAGACTCTTGTAACATCAAAAACCAAATTATAACTAGTTCAGTCCTCACGGACGGATTTAACTAGTGGATACTAATTGTGGTTTGTTACAATCTTTGTAGGTTCGACTACAAGGAACGAGTAGGACGACTTCAAGTTCTTGAGCTCGACAAGCAACATTCAGTTGATGCAGTTGTCTGGCAGACTTGGAGATTTCTATCTTACGTTTTATCTTAGTTTTTGGATAGTAGATTCTGGTTTATTACTCTTTACCACATTTGGTTGCCTTGTTTTGGCAGGATACTTATGTTTTGGATATTAATGGATGATTATTTTCTTACATTGTATTAAGGATTTACTTCTTTAATACTGGTTGTTTTGATATATCATTCGTAGTGGGAGTAATAACTGTGAATTTTGAAAGATGTTCCAAAATGTGTTATGATAAATGTGATACTTCTTGTTCAATATTGTCTTTTAACAAAATACTACGTCACTATGTCTAAATCTATTCCCTTTCCTTATTCGAAATGAAGTGATTAGCATTTATGTTGATCATAGATTTCATTGTGATTTATTATGAATTGATTAGCATTCGCGCTGAGATCGCGTTTTCCCTTCCCACGGAAATGCTAATTGTAAGTTTCATTGGTTAAATCTGTTCGGAAATAAGGATAGTTTGCACACGAAGTGTCGCAATTTTGATGTTAGATTTAGCAATTAGTTGGACAGGTAGTTATTTTCCAAGGAAAGACAATCATTTATTCTTGATTAACGTCCAAGAATAAAAAGAAATTGTGGATTGGAACATCATAAGGCCGGAAGTACAAGACAGATAACCAAAAGGATCTGCACAAGATTATTTAAGAATCCTTGTCACAGTGGGAGTATTTTCGGGTGTGTCTCGAAAATTGTGAATTGTTCATCAAGAAATCTAGTTTCTTGGACAATGAACAGACCAAGTTGACTGGTAAAGGATAAGTTAGATGAAGATGGTTGCCTATCATTGATTAGTCTATGAGTTTAACACTCGAAAGACTTATAAGTTGTATGCTCATATTAGTTGAGGACATACATGAGCGAACATGGATGTGGTTTGGGAAAGGGGAAGATTTTTCTCAACAGTTCTATGTTTCGGGACAAACACATTGATATGTGTAGTTCAATGATTAAAGCATTCATTTGTCGAACAACACATATAAGTCCGTTCATGAAATGTGTTGACAAATGGTATATTTTTCATCTACAAAAGACGTTGAAATGGTTGTCTTGTACATTGTGTGATAGTATGACTAGCACTTGAGAAAGTGTGAAAGTATTGTCTGACACAATAAGTGGTGATTATCCGAACAGTTTAGAATGAAGGTTAGGAGTAATGTTGGATATATCCTACAGTCGGATAGTATAACATTATTCAAGTACTCTTCATAGACTACTGTTATGGCAAAGTTTGCAATACACTTGGATATTGCATAAGAAGCCAAATATATGTTAATGCTGTGTGCATGGTAACGGATATAGTCCATCATGTTTGTGGACACGGATAATCGAATGGTAGCTAGAAACGACATCATCATCGACCTTATACTATGGATTCACGTAAGAAGCAGAATTGTCTTGAAGATTCTCACGCAGTGAAATGCTGAGAGGAAACTAGATAATTCAGGGCTTGGCTTCGTGAATTGGCAGTAATCTCAATTTGTTAGAATTCTTACACCCCCTGGAGAATTCTAAGTGCAGTAACAAATTTTCTGAGATTTGGAAATGCCGGTAACAACATAGTGAGTACCATTACTAAGGCGATATCGTGGAGGAAATAGAAACACTAGAGGAATGTACGATGACGGTTCCTTCACTAAGTGCACCATGTCAGGTATACTGTAGCACGTGGCTGACATGTCTTAGTGAGCCTCCCACGGCAATATACACTAAAAGGGTAAAATCTTTAAGTATAAGTGGGAGAAGAAGTGTATGATGGTTGTTAACGATTGCGATTGTTAACATAGTTCATGGATGAAGTCATATGGTTTCCTGTAGACGCGTTGGTATACTAAAAGGTTTTACTTTAGTATAAGTGGGAGATTGTTGGGGTTGTTGTATACCTAAAGCAAAACCGGTTGTTTTAGTGGTTACGACACCGGTCCACTGTTAACAATCCCTATCTGGAAGAATATGTTTAAGCAAGAATAAAGCCCATTATCTCATGTTTTAGACCACGTGTCGATCTGAGTTCGGAGAGGATCACGAAGGTCGTTGATAATGATGAGATATAAACAGTTCACAGTCGAGATAGCTTGGGCTGAGCTATCGGTCTAGACTGCAGCTTAATGGTAGTGATGAGTCCTAATCACTAATTATGCTGGTACGGTGGAACGTACTGAGGATCAATAGAGATGATGCTCTTCTGATACTGACCCTATATCATAGGTGATATAGGTGAGGAGCTATGGATCTCAGGCTCTAGCTCGATCTTAACCTTGGTAAACTATTAGATGTATATGTATTCATCGATGTTACTTTGATTTACGAAGACATGAACTTCTCGTTAGTTCATCTTAATCATGTCGTACTTTGGGTAACACGAAGATGCATAGTATGTCTAATAAGTGTTATCAACAAGCCGTGTCCTGTGTGAGTGCAGGCTGACGATATCCCCTCAAGGGAGTTCACAATGTTTATTATACCAAGTCATGCATGCTGATTAAGTTCAGGTATAATAATGAGGAGTGAACGGGTACTACCTGAGGAATAGATGTTAACAATTAGGAGCAGTCATGATAGCTCTAAATTGGTTAACGGATATGGAAGGTCTTAAACACGGGGGTCGAACTATACA
The DNA here is from genome assembly GCA_029379335.1 of Thymus mandschuricus. Classification (NCBI taxonomy): domain Eukaryota; kingdom Viridiplantae; phylum Streptophyta; class Magnoliopsida; order Lamiales; family Lamiaceae; genus Thymus; species Thymus mandschuricus. Next base: position 26,736,443 of record CM057080.1, read on the forward strand.
AAATACCTACCCAATCTACATAATTGGGACAGAGCGGTGATTTAGCTATAACACTTTAGTGGAGTGCGTTATAGTTCTAATGAGATACATGTTCAGGGGTGGACATGGAAATATCGAATTAGATAAGGCCCAACTCTGTCTGGTATCCGATCCCTAGGGTGGCCCAAACAGACCTAAGGAATCGATCTAAACAGTGTTATTGAGTATGGGCTCAATAATTGGACTCAGGCCCAGTATATGATATATATTGGATTTATATCCATGTATATGGATAAGATTAAATCTAATAGGATAAGATTTATTTAATTAAATCTTATGGGGATAAATATCATATCTAAATATATTTAGTATATATTTAGTTATTTATTCTTCTACTGATATGAGAATAAATTCTATCTGTTAGAATTAATTCTGGATATACAGTTGCATAACGGAACAGATTAATTCCTTATTAATTCCGTATTAATAAAGGAATAAGATTTGTAAGTTATGGAAAGAATAAATATGGGATATGGCATTAATATGGTTGGAGATAAATAAGGAATCATATCTCCTTATTTATGAACCATATATATATACTCTCAAAGTCTCACATAAAACCCTAGCACACAATCTGACCTAGCCACCAGAATTCTCTACGAGAATTGGCGCAGATCCCTAGGCGAGTGAGAGAGAGTCGGCCGAGTCTGAGGAAAGGAGATCGAGGTTCCGTGATCTTGAGACGTCCACCAAGTCTCAAGATCTGAAGGTGTGGGATCACATCCTAGAAGATCAGAACCGTAGATCGATCAGACACGACTCGGATTCCTCGTTTCCATAATCGTAAGGTATGTACTCGAGCTTTTGTATGACATTATGTGCACGATCGACTCAACACAACCGAACCAAGATCTGGGGGTCGGGGCGGCTTTCAAGCAGCCGTTCCAACACCCCGTCCCCCGAGTACACACCAGCGTCTCTGGAGTACACTCCTCGCTCACCACCCGACCCGCCCGGGAACGAGGGAGACTGCTAGGAAGCGAGTGCAGGGAGTGCCACCACCAGTCGTGGTCTCTCTCAGCTCAGATAGCGAGGAAGACTCCTCGAGTGTTGAGATTATCGAGGCGGATAGCAGCGAAGGTTCCCTTCCTATCACTGACGTCGACATGGACGAGGGGGTGGAAAGCAGTGAGAGATCTTTCCGTACCAGCGACTTTGTAATAGAGGAAGAGAGTGAGCCCTCGGAGGACCAAAGTTAGAATGACGATGACAGCTTAGAGACGCAATTTTCCCCTTTCTTGACGCTCTCTAGGCAGTGTTTTGACTTTAGCCACATGGTTATTTTGATTGTATTTCTGTGTCGTTTTGACGATGGTACACTAGTTTAAACCAGCAACGAGGTCTTAGTTGGACCGTCCTCGTATTATGTGTTTTTTTTTTCAAACTTATTATGTACTCCGTACTTAGAAACCTTTATGCATGAAAATGATATGATGTGGCTCTTTATTTTGAAAACTTTATTTGAAGTCATGTGCTAACTTGTTTTGCTTATGCAATTGTTAATTGTGAAATGTTCTATCTTGATTAAAACATGCTTTAACTACTTATACAAAAGAAATATATTCGACCTTAATATTCCGTTACTTAATCAGAATGGTTGAGCTTCGATACGAGCGACGCAATCGACACAATGACGACCAAGCTAACAATGAGCAAGGCAATTTGAATGCCCCTGTACGAAGGTTTGAGGATCGCTTTAGGAAGGAGGGACCACCAACCTTTAACGGACTAGGCGAACCAACTGATGTTGAAAAATGGGTTCGTAGCCTCGATCGTATCTTTGACTTTATCGGAGGCACGCCCCAAGAGAAAGTGAATTGCGCCGTCTACCAACTCGTTGAAGAAGCTGACTATTGGTGGGAATCTGAACAAAGGGCAATGACTATTGAAGCTAGGGCTGCACTTACTTGGGATGTCTTCAAGACAACCTTCTTTGAGAAGTACGTTCCGAAGAGCTATCGCCACCAAAAAGAAACGGAATTTTGGATTTTGCGTCAAGGAGCAAAGACTGTCACGGAGTATGATAGAATCTTCAACCAGCTATCGCGTTATGCACCCACTCTTGTTGACACGGATGAAAAGAGAGCTGAAAGGTTTAGGCAAGGCCTAAGGCCTGTGATCGGCATGCCCTTAGCAAGTCATGGTAAACTAACCTATGCGGAGGCCCTTAGCAGAGCTCTTGGTATTGAAGTTGCGATGCCTAAGGAAATTGGCAAGCCATCAAATGGCCAAGGAGCAAACAACAAAAGAAAATGGGAAAACAAGAACTCTAACTATGGTCACCAAGGAAAGAAGCCGTGGCAAGGCCCAGCACAACAAGGAGGAAAGAAGCCACAAGGGGAACCAACTGTCCCCAAGCCAATCCCGGCTTTTCCTAACTGCAAGAAGCACCATCGAGGAACCTGTAAGATGGGTGCAAATGCGTGCTTCATCTGCGGCCAGGAAGGCCACTACCAAGCCAACTGTCCTAGGAACCATCAAGCCGCACCAAAACAAGGAAATCCCCCAGCGCCTCAACACAACCAAGGCGGAAACCCGAGGTATGAACAAGAGCGTGGGAATCCAAGAAACAATCAAGGCAACAACGCAGGGCAAGGACAACCCCGTCAAGCAAGGGCATATGCACTAAATCAGCAGGAAGCAGCACACACTCCCGAGAACTTTGCAGGTGGCATTCCCGTCGTTGCATTATTTGATACCGGAGCATCACATACTTTTATATCAAATACCGCATGTAAGAACTTAAATCTATCCTTAGAAAAGCTGAGCCAAACATTAGTGGTACTTACTCCCTCGGGAGAAGAAATGATTGCCGAACATAGGTGTCCAGACCTAGAGTTAAAAATAGGAAGTGGGACCTACCAAGCAAACCCGCATGTCATTCCTATGATAGACTTCGACTTAATCTTAGGAATGGATTGGTTGTCAACTGTTGGCGCCACAATCCATTGCCTTGACCGAGAGATTTCCTTTAATCATCCCGATGAAGGCAAGGTCCGTTACTTTGGAGCAAGAGTCGGAATGAGTACCAAGACATCAATAACTTCGGCACTAAAAGCTACAAAGATGTTGGAAAAGAAAAATTGTCGTGCTTTTCTTGTAAGCTTGAGTGGAGACCCGGAGGTTGAAACCCAAATTGGTGATGTAGCGAGAGTTTGAAGATGTGTTCCCACAAGATTTACCAGGGCTCCCACCTGATAGGCAAATTGAATTTACCATAGATCTAGTACCCGGAGCTGCGCCAATTTCGAAGGCACCTTACCGAATGGCACCAAAAGAGCTTCAAGAGCTAAAGATTCAGCTGCAAGAACTCCTTGATCGTGGATTCATTCGCCCTAGTGTGTCACCTTGGGGAGCACCAGTTCTGTTTGTCCAGAAGAAGGATGGATCGCTACGCATGTGCATCGACTACACAGAATTGAACAAGTTAACCATCAAGAACCGTTATCCATTGCCAAGGATTGATGACCTCTTCGACCAATTAAAAGGTGCAAAGGTCTTTTCAAAGATTGATCTTCGTTCAGGGTACCATCAACTCAAGATCAAGAAGTCCGATATACCTAAGACTGCCTTCCGAACAAGGTACGGACATTATGAGTTCGTGGTGATGTCTTTTGGCTTAACAAATGCTCCAGCAGTATTCATGGACCTTATGAATAGGATATTTCATCCCTACCTAGATAGCTTCGTTCTAGTGTTCATCGATGATATCCTCATTTATTCGAAAGATGATCAACAACATGAGGAACATTTGAGAATTGTACTGGGGGTATTACATGCCGAAAGACTTTATGCAAAGTTTAGTAAGTGTGAATTTTGGTTAAGCCAAGTGATTTTCTTAGGACACGTAGTATCTGCTGAAGGGATCAAGGTAGACCCCTCCAAGGTCGAAGCCGTGAACAATTGGAAGTCACCCACAAGCCCCACTAAGATTAGGAGCTTCCTCGGATTGGCGGGATACTATAGGCGCTTCATAGAAGAATTCTCAAAGATAGCAAGGCCAATGACGCAACTGCTTAGAAAAGGAACTCCGTTCATATGGACAACAGAATGCGAAGCTAGCTTTCAAGAGCTAAAGGTGAGATTAACAACCGCCCCGGTGCTAACTTTACCCGAAGAAAATCAAGAGTTTACTGTGTACACGGATGCGTCGAAGCAAGGGTTGGGGTGCGTGTTGATGCAAGGAAGAAAAGTGGTAGCCTATGCTTCGCGCCAATTGAGACCACATGAGTTAAAGTACCAACTCATGACTTGGAACTAGCCGCGGTGGTTCACGCCCTTAAGATTTGGAGGCACTATCTTTATGGCGTAAAATGTGAAATTTTTACAGATCATAAGAGCCTTAAGTACTTCTTTGAACAAAAGGAGCTTAACATGCGCCAACGAAGGTGGCTAGAATTGGTGAAGGATTATGATTGCAATATCAGTTACCATCCAGGGAAGGCCAACGTCGTGGCAGACGCTTTAAGTCGTAAATCAAGCTCTCAACTAGGATGTCTCTGTGCATAAGAGGATGGCCTCATTCAGGAATTTTCCAAAATGAGAATAGATGTCCTTTGCCCGCCAGAAACGATAGAAGGCCGGATTGCGACGATTGTGGCAACGCCAAACTTGAGAGGGAGGATAGTTCAAGCACAGCGCCAAGATGAAGCTCTAGAAAAGATACGTCTCAATGTCCGATCTGGCGATCTCAAAGATTACAAGGAAGAAGTCGACAATGCTCTCACCTTTCAAGGGAGATTATGTGTTCCACTTTCAGAGGAGCTAAGGACCGAAATCATGAGTGAAGCACATGCATGAAACACCCTACACGGCACACCCAGGCACTACTAAAATGTATCATGACTTACGGAACAACTTCTGGTGGGAAGGAATGAAAAATGATATAGCCTCATTCGTGGAGCATTGTCAAGTCTGCCAACAAGTCAAAGCACTGCACCAAAGGCCTTATGGAAAAATGCAACCATTAGAAGTGCCAGAATGGAAATGGGAGCATATCACGATGGACTTCATAGTAGGTTTACCCCGCTCAAACAAAGGTCACTCGGCTATTTGGGTCATCGTGGATCGACTAACCAAATCAGCACACTTCCTTCCGGTCCAAATGAGCTGAAGTTTGGATAAACTCACTCAACTGTATGTCCAAGAGGTAGTTCGTCTACATGGAGTACCTGTATCGATTACCTCTGATCGAGACACTCGCTTTACCTTGCGTTTCTGGACCAGCCTGCAAGAGGCCATGGTAACGAGATTGAATTTCAGCACAGCCTACCATCCGCAAACCGATGGACAGTCCGAGAGGACGATACAAACATTGGAGGACATGTTGCGATCTGTGGCCCTTGATCACGGTGGAAGTTGGGAGAAATTCTTGCCATTAGTGGAATTTGCATACAACAATAACTATCAAGCTACCATTAGGATGGCGCCTTACGAGGCATTGTACGGTCGAAGATGTAGGTCCTCTCTTTATTGGGACGAGGTAGGAGAAAGAAAGGTGTTGGGTCCCGTAATGGTACAAGAAATGATCGAAGTCATCAAGCTCATCGAGGAAAGAATCAAGGAGGCCCAAGATAGGCAAAAGTCATACGCCGATACACGTAGAACCGAATTGAACTTTGAAGTAGGTGATAATGTCTACTTGAAAGTCTCACCAACTAAGGGAGTTGTTCGTTTCTGCAAGAGGAGTAAGTTGAGCCCCAGATTTGAAGGACCCTTCGAGATCCTCGAGAAAATTGGCCTGTAGCTTATAGACTTGTGTTACCACCCAAGCTCGGTGAAGCCCACAACGTATTTCATGTGTCTCAGCTTAGGAAATACGTGTACAATCCAAAACATGTGATAAACTACGAGGAACTTGACTTAGATCCAACACTAATCTACGAAGAAGGACCCGAATGTATCCTTGATCGAAAATTCCAGGAATTAAGGAATAAGAAGATCCCTATCGTCAAAGTCTTGTGGAAACGGCACGGACAAGAAGAGGCAACCTAGAAGCTTGAAGATAAGATCAAAGAGCGATACCCCGACTTACCGTATGTAGGTACGTGAAATTTCGAGGACGAAATTATTTTAAGGGGGTAATAATGTAGAAACCCGAAATTCCGCTATTAGTATTTACGAAATAATAATTTAGAACAATATAGACCAACTTCCCCTAATCCATTCTAAATAATTATTGGGAAAATGAGTTGCTAATGCATAATTTATTTGGTGTGACTATTACTTGTTGATTGCATAAATTATTTAATTATCTTCCACAAATGGGTATATACATATATATTATTTGTGCATGCATGCATGACAATATGAAGCAAACAATATTTATTTTAATAGATATATTTATTTCTATGAATTATGTGGTGAATGTGTGCATGTGTGCCAAGTGGCATTGTGTTCTTGTGGAACATTAGGAATAAAATCTTAACTAACTTGCCTAGGTTTATACTATCAAATCAATTGGGTAGTCTAGAGATGGAGAAGAGATTGAGAGCAATATTGTTGCAGAGATTTTCTTGTAGACATACTTGCCAAGTGGCAAACATGAACTGAAGAGACACCTTTCTCCATAATATTCCTCCACTTTCCCATGAAACCTATTAAACCCTATTAACCACTCCATCAAGGCACCCCTTCACTTCCCTAGATAAAGTTCATTCCCCCTTTTCACTTCATCACAATTTACGCCAACTTTCACTAGAGAGAGAGAGAGAGAGAGAGCAAGTCACAATCTTCTCCAAGCAAGGTTGAAAGGTGATGGAAAATCCATGGATACTCCTTTCTTTTCTTTCTTTTCTTCTTGCACTTTAACCCCTGTTTAGTAGACTGATTTTTGAAACCTTTTTCAGCCTCCATCTCTTCTAGGTCGAATCCAAGAAGTGTGTACCGTTTTAGCTTCGATCTTCTCAAAGGTAGCCCGATTGAACCCTTATTTTTGATAGTTTTGGCTATCCCTTGTTTTTGACATATATCATGCTCTAAATGCTATTATATATATGTGTGTAAGATTCGTGCATGAAGTGTGTAAAATTCCTATTATAGGGTTTCTTGTAAGGTTCTCCCTTTTTGAATATCCTTGTTTTTGACATATATCATGCTCTAAATGCTATTATATGCGTGTAAGATTCGTGCATGAAGTGTGTAGATGGATCCTTGAAGAATTACTTGATTTTTGGTATATATGTAAAACTGTGTAAATCTGCAAGTCATGAGCACTTCGAGATTTATTTGAGGACCTTCGTTTGTTATTTTTGAAAAACCTCCATTTGACAGTATCTACATGGTGTTGGGATTATGTGTGATTTAATTCGTGATATTTGGAAGAGTTTATGTTGGTTAAATGACCTCTCTTTACGATGTGTCAAGATGTCACAGAATCTGTATGTGAACTTCTATGATTTTTAGTTATTTTTATACTCAACGTTTTTCCAAAATTCCTTTTTTTTAAATCAACTAAATTGAGTCATCTATGTTTTGTAAATATTTGGGACAATTTACATGAACCGTTGTTCACAATAATATTTTAAACTTACTTATGCAGTAAATATTTTCTCGGAACAGCACACTTGCACCGTTTTCAAAAATACGTTTTGAGTAGAAATATTTTTCAAAAATTCTAAAAATTTCCAGAATGTTAATTTTACATGTATTTAATCTCTCTGTAAAATTTCAGAAATTTATAAGTAGTATAAATATGTTTCCCGTTCCCCTTAAGTGAATCTGCCACAGATTTTCAGTTTTTGATGAAAAACTCTTTTCTTCTTTTAAAAATACTCAACCTCTTGGAAAACGTGCAAATGGAATGAAATAAGTCAATTTGGGCAGAATGACACCTCCCATAATGTAGGATTGCTACTTATTCTTTGGTACTTGTTTAATTGTTTTCGTAACTCTTCTTTTGTTAAAAGTGGAAGTGTGTTATACAAATGGAACTCTTTCCTTTAAAATGTGTTTTGTTATTCTCTAAAGAAATTGCATGTGATTATTGAAATGTGAGTTACTTGAAAAATATATATTTATGTTACTTGTGTGTATATTCGATTTGTTAACGGCCTATGCAAAGTATGAACATGTTAGCTTCACTTGAGTAAACATGTATGTGGCAATCAAATGTGCTAGCTTTGGTTTCTATGTGAATCTCTTTGAACTTGGTTTGGATATTTGTAACATGAGTATATATTGAGAAGCATGATGTTAAGTGTAAGCTTCGAAAATGCTCAATGTGTGCTACATACATACATGCTAGTTGTGTATATGTTTGAATTCCTGGTGAAAATATGTGTTCTTTTTTTAATTGGGGAGTAGGGAATTATAGAATATAGGAACGTAGATATCGTTGAATGTCTATATGGGATCTTAGCCCTAGATTATTCTTGTAGGGCCACTAAAGGAAGGTTGTGAACCAACCACCGAGACGCGTTCTCTTTGAATCGAAATAGTAAGAAAAGGTGGGTTTCTATTTTCAGTACGGTATTTTCGAGCTAATGAGCTCCAAAGGTATATATGTATGAAAGTATGATTATGCATGTCAAAGTTTTTCATATGTGTTACTGCTCATACGAGGCGACGTAATGTCGAGTTAACAATTGGGCCTTGGGCTAGATTAGACCAAGGTTAGTGCACTTAAGTCCATGTTGGGTGTACTCGGCCGGGTCCCCAACTATGGCTGAATGGCGTATGAGCGAGACGAGCTCGAGCATAAGTTTAACATGGTAATAAAATGTTTTGCATATACGTAGGGTGAGACTTTCCGTTTTAAAACTCCTGCGTTATATGATGGACATGCATAATTCTCTAGTAATGTTTTATGTTTTCACTGATAAAGTGGCAAGCGAGACCCACTGGGTACACTAATACTCAGCCCAAAATTGTTTTCAAATGTTTTCAGGTTAAGGACTCGGAGGCGGAGTGAGCTTGCAAGTGGGGTGGCTAGCGCAAGGATTGTTTCTCCTTGAATAAATTATGTTTGCAAACTTTTGATAATAATCCCCTTACCCACTTACTTAAACTTCCGCTCAAAAATTTATTATGCTTATTTGGATATTGGCTATTTCCCTTATATCTCGAATGAATAATTCATATGTACGAGACTCCTATCATGTTTAAATTTAAACCTATGCTAAGCGTCCCAATGTCTTCATACATTGGAAACGCGTGGTACTCATTGTGTCCAAGGTCCTAATTAAATGATTAATTATGTTTTTGTTGAGTAGCGTCCCTAAACCCTTTTATAAATTTGTAAATCTTGCATAGCCCCGGGTCCGGGTCGTTACAACTAGGGGTGACTAATCGGGAACCGGTTCTCCGAGAAAACCACCGAACCGGGAACCTGGAACCGGTACCGGTAAAAACCGGTTCCGGTCCGGTAACCGGTACCAGAGAATTATAAATTTTCAGTTCCCTGTTAACCGGTACGGAACCGGGAACCGGTTCTTATATATAATTAATTAAAATTTTTATATTATTAATTAAATTTAGTTGGTTATAACCATTTAATTGCTAATTTATTAATTGTATAAATCCTTAATTTCTAATTTCTAATTTTATTAATTTTTTCTTTCAAATATATAAATTAAAAAAAAATATTAATTTTTTTTTAAAAGGAAAAAAAAAAGAAGAGAAAACCGGTTTATCGGTATCGGTTACCCGGTAAATTAACCGGCCCGGTAACCGGTTCCTCAAATTCCCACTTTTCCGGTAATCGGTAAACCGATACGGAACCAGTACAAGACCTACTACCAAAATGTTACTCCCTTCTGCTCAAGTATTTTCACACTATTTTCTTTTTGGAAAAAAATAGTTTAGTTAACTAATTGTACAATTAGTTGATCCCTTATTACAATTATAAAAATAAAAAAAAATATATATATATATATATATATATATATATATATAAAAATAAAAATAAAAAATAAAAAACCTTTTTCACCAAAATTAATTTATAAAAACAAAAAATGACTCCCTAAAATTAAAATAGACCAACCCACATTTAATTTTACACCTAAAACTAATCTTCAAACCTTAAAATCTAATCATCCGCCCTTTCCCCCTCATTATTTAAGTTCTTTCCCATTTTAATCCGCTGACTTCTTCTCTAGTAGCATATTTCGTAATTCTGATCCGCTCTCTATTTGTTACTTTATCATCGTAGTTATGATCCGCTCTCTCTCTAGTATTGTTTACTTTATCGTCCGCCCTTTCCAACCCATTATGAAGTTTCCCATTTTTCTCTACAGACTTGTCTCCACTAGCTAGCCTATTTCGTAGTTCCGATCCGCTCTCCCTCTAGTATTTTTTACTTTATCATGGGTTATCTATCCGCACGTATCAATACATTATACTACATACTTTTAATTTAATTAGATCACTTAGTTTAGTCCATAAACTAGTTTGTATAGTTGTATAATAATAATCTTCCCACAAATGTTTAGATTAAATAGAAAATATAATTTCCTAACATTATTATTATTATTTATTAGTCCATTGAAATTGTAAAATACTTTTCGACTTGGTATTTAAATGAGAGTAGTGGTTATATAAATAATAAATTGTAATAACCATAGTGATTTGTAATTGGAGATGTATTACAAATGACTGCCAACTATTTATAGATTTATAGATGTTAGTTTTGTAGATCTCCGATTTTCAATTAATGCAAAATACTAAAATATGAATATGTAACACCTTTTTCTAACTGTTACATTAAACCATCTTATTTAGAATTCTGAGACTCTCTTAGATATTAGTATCTAAAATACTTTATATATATACATCACTCTTTAATAGTTTCAATTTAGTTGACTCATTATTTTTTAACCGGTCAATAATATGTTGTCGATAGCTTTTAGGGTTGAAAAGTATGATATTAATTAATATTGCAAGAAAAAAAATGATAAATTGATTGAGAAATAATATAAACATAATAAACTCGGTGCTTAATCATTTGAAAAAATTGTTTTTTTTTTTCATATTATGTTCATTGATTCTCACAAGAATATTCATTACCATCTAATGGTTTAAATTTGTTTTCTTGTCATTAGAAGAACCAAAATGATTTGAATTTTTATATGTTTTGGTCATTAATTATTATTATTTTTGATTAATTTTGATTAAACATACAATAGTTTGAACTTTAGCGTTCAAACATCTATCAATAATTTTTTTTTAAATGCTTGAAAAATGATAACCAACAAATATGTATTATAATTACAACTACAACATTGAAAGGTTATGTGATCTTCAGTTATAAACTATAATCTTCAAAATTATACGTATAATTAATATACAAATATATGAAAGTAAGGAGCATTTATCCCGGTTTTGCATAGAAAGAACTCTTTAGTGAAAGTGTCAACTCTTATGGAAAAAAAAAAGGGAAAAAAAAAAGGCACACTTGTTCCATGATAATTTTTAAACGTAGATTTTTATGTACAAAACTGTCGATTGCCATGAATAAAGTGACATCCCATTGATGCTTTAAAAGTGTTAGCTATTATGAATGAAGTCGGGCCGAATCCATCAAACCGGGTCAATTGTTATGAATAAAGTCGGGCCGGCAAAAGTGTGCTTCCAAGAAATTGCCACTCTGCATTCAAACTCAGGTGCAGAGTGGCCATCGAGTAACGCAAGAAAAACGGGCGAGCAAAGAGTCAACCGCCATCTTCGACGACGGCCTCCGCCGTCACGAGAGAGAACTGAAGCTGTGTAGGAATCAAGAGAGAGAAAGGGTGATTACTTCTCTCCCCGAATTCCGACTTCTCGTGCGCCTTCAAGAATGCATGTAAACTATTGTTGGTTGGAGCCAAAATTGATTAATAGTGGTAAATTAATATTATTATTTGGTGATAAAAAAAAAAAACAAATCCATGATTATCTCCATAATTATGAAACATACCCTATTTTGATAGTTGACATCGACCAAGATACCTCGTACGACAAATGCATGCCTCTTCGTGCAAATCTACGAAATCTAATTGATCGATTCTATTTTTTTTAATTATATTTTATTAATGTTTCATATCTAAATATTAGGGGAGATAAGATCATGTATACATTCATGCTTTACCAAAATTGATTTTTTTTTTTTAATGTTGCGGAACGTGTAATCAATAGATTAAAACAACCAAGAATACAAATTACAATAATGCTATTTGGCCACAATGTGCAATTCTAGTTTCATACTAGTTATTTTGCGAAATATATCTATATACTAAAATGTTGAAAATTATATTTTCTTGCCAATAGTATCGATAGTTCCTATATCGAACGTAGTAATATATTATCGATGATGACAATTATATTTCTTTCCCACGCTTAAGGATTCCCAATTCATCTAGAGATGAAAATTCAAAGTTCAAATGTTCATTTAAGTTAGGAACTCAAAATTGATAAGCATAAAAATGGATGGTTTGTAGTTTTCACGAAAAAAAATAATTTTCAATATTGGTAGTTTATGACTGAAACCAGTGACATATTCTGTATTTTTGGGAATATTGTGGATGTGAATATTGTGCAAACAATTTTAAAGTTTATTTTAGAAATGAGTGATTAAATTTGTAGGATGAAGATAGGAAAATAAAGTGAGAGTTATATCTAACGTATAAATGGAGAAATCTAACATACAAATAAGGGACAAAAAGATTATATTTATGATTTATTTAAGTGATAACAAGTTAAATCTATATTATATTAAAACAAAACGAAATTGGTAGTTATTTTTTCCCGGCAATTTTAGGTCAATTTAGTCTTTTCAAAATTTGATAAGTTATTTTTAAATGGGAAGTTATTTGTGACGGTTTCCAAAAACATTCGAATTAAACATTTATCTAAAACTAACCACTACAACTAACCACTAACCCACGACCCAAAATTTCAATTAACATTAATTTATTTCCCTTCTTTTTCTATAATATTACGATTAAATTAATAAAATTTCAAGCTTAAGCATTGTTTGGACTTGACAAAATTTTATCTCAATTGTTATGATAATTCGTTTTCATATCATATTAAAAAATATATTAATTTGTATTTAGTTGGTTCAACTATTATTTTATTACAATCATATTACTCAAATTGTTACAAGCTATAGCTATATTGTCGAAATAAGTTTATATTATATGCACATGTTGATCTAATAATAAGGGGTTAAATTGTTAATGCCCGTAATAAAAGGTCACGTGTTCTAATTATTCAACCTTAAGTTTCATGTTAATGATTAAATAAAAGTTAAATGATATTCAAAAGACCATGAACACCAGTACAATAATTCATGTTTGTATGATATTCATGTAACAATATAATATGTTAATGTATAATTATTTTTACTATATGAAGTTCAATTATATTGAAAATTGTAATTTGAGTTTTGTATGTTAAAAAAAACTCTTCCAACCTCCATCTCATATAAGTAATCCCATTTGAAAATGACACAATAATCAATGAGTAAGGAAATATGTAGTTATAATTGATTGTGAGGAGAGGAGAGAGAGAGTTAATTATAGCCAAATATTCTGGAAATGAAACTAATATATGAGATAGACATAAATGACAAATATGACTACTTGTATGAGATGGAGGTAGTATTAAAAGGTGTTTGTCGTGCATCGTACATGGTGGCAAACTAGTACACAATAAAATAAAAAATTAAAAAAAACTATAAAAGAATAAATCGCTCATTTTCTTGACAAAAATAATGTTGCAAATTGGACGAACAATAAATAAAATTTAAAGTTTATATTAGAGTTTGTAAACATTAAAAAATATTTTTTTAAAATTAACTATAGATACAAAATTTAATGTATCTCGTGCATCGCACGGGTATATAACTAGTGGTTACTAGAACGTATGTTCGCAAAAATAAAATACTTTACATGTAATATTAATTAATTAATCTATTATATATATATATAAACAGAATCACTTTCTATATTAGTTTCCCGCCTAAACTTCCTTGAGTCAAGTGCAATATTTTATTTAATTTTTTATTTTAGGAGAATTGCAGTAACTTTTATTTGGGAAATGTTCCCACATAAGACAACTATTTGAATTTGGTTTCTCTCCATTTTAAAATTAGCATGCATGCTTGCATTAAATTAAATGCATTTATAGTTTACTTTTCATACTTTTTGTTGTGTCCCAAACAAGCATCCCAAGCGGCAATAATTATAATCTTTCTTTGTCTATAGTTTCTTTCAGTTTGTGTTGTGCTATTTCTTCATTATTTGCCTACGTTACTCTTGATTTTTTTTTATAGATAGTATTGTATTCATGTTGTTATTTCTGAGAAGATGGAACAAAACTGAAAGGTGAGGTCATCAATAAGCATCAATTTCTTCAATATGTGTTTTCATATTTTTATCTCAGTGTTCTTTTTTTTTTGTTAGTTTATTGTAGATGTCACTTGAAGATCTGTTTTAATTAATTATTTTATTAAATTTTTTTCCCTGAAACATTTGTTTCTCTTCTCTTAGTTTTCGATACTATGAACATATGGCTTCCTTCTGAAAATTTTTAATAAAAGATTTTTGTTATAACTGAATGAAAGATAAAAAGGAAAGAGATCATTATATGTCTCTCGACTGTTTTTGAGTGAGCATGTTTTGATCCGGCAACGTTACGTGTAAGTTGTACAATTATTTTTCTTCCTCATGTTTTATATAAAATATATATTTTCTTTCTCAAGTGTTTCTGGGGATAATTTCGACTATATTCTTGAAAATTAAAATTTTGTAACCTTTTTTTCCCGGCCATCGTTCTTCTTCAATCAAATAGTCCATATATATTTGCCATACACCTTATTATGTAGAAATTGTGTTAGTTCTCTGCAAATAATTGTATGAAGATTTTAAGGACTTTCTATGCAAATGGCGAAGCAACAATAGAGATACCATGTTCACTTTATATAATTTTAAACATTTTATCTTATTTATATTGTCGTTTGTTCCTAATAGCAGATCAACACAATTTTTGGCTAACAATTATTTTTTGTACTGTATACAACATGTATTAAGAGGAATGATTATTTTTTATACTTTATCTTCTCCAAGAATAAAAGGTGATTAAGAGAAGAAATGGTGGGTAACTATGAAAAAAGAGAGACAAAACAAGGAAAGAGAAAAATGAAGAAGAAATGAACCTATAAAAATAGGGTAATTAATATTTTGAGGCATGGCTCTCAAAATTGGCTGCTAACCTTGCCCCTTGCACAGTATTGTAAACTAAAATTTTGTTTTTTCTCTGTGTAGCTCCGCGAAATCAAATTCTACATATTTATTGGTTTAGAAAAATTGGGTAGCAAACATAAATTCTCCGGTGGATGATTAATTAAAGTGGGTGTGGAGGTGAAGAGCAGCGGCTTATATTCTTAATGATAGAAAATGATACTCATTATGACGATTAATGAATTACAAAATGACTTATTATGAGAAAATACTTGAAAAAATCCCTTTGATCAAAGTATATGATTTCTCCATGTTCATAATATTATTAGTATCTTATATACTTATGTAGTTGGGTGAGGGAAACAATGGATAGGAACCTAAATAGTTTAATTTTGATTTTAAAGTCAAGTTATTAAAACTATATTATAATAGAATAAAATTTGTTTAGGCACAATATATTGTACAAATAATATAGGAGTATAGAGATATATATATACTATCATCTAATTACTTAAAAACTTATCAAAAATCAAAGTTTGCAATTCCTTCCCGTTCATCGCACGGGTGATATACTAGTTAACAGTAATAATATAACTAGTGGCGGTGTGACATGCATGCAATAGTGGGCTTTTACATCTATCCCACTTTTCTTTTCTTTTTTCTTTTTCTTTTTCTTTTTTTCCTTTTTTTCCCATTTCTATTTAATTCTTAAATTTTGAGTTATTGTAAGCTCATATTAATAGCGAGAGAACGGATAGTTCTAATCTCGTCCGCACAATTGGCCAATCGAGCCTACCTTATCTAAAGATTTCGACTCGCCACAAAATGCAACACTATGCTTCCTCCGTCCGTGAAGGGTTTTAGACGGCTAAACGCAAATATTAAGAGCAATTGTTAAGATGTGAAATACTTTATAATAACAAAATGGAAAGGGGGATGTGACCTTTTAATTAGTGTGTGTTTTTTTTTTGTTAGAAATAAAAAGAATTAGTTATTGCATTACCCACGTTTGCGTAGTGAGCAAGAGTTTCATTGGTGAGTGGGGGTTAGTGGTGGGCCTCTCCTAATTTACTAATGAAACCTATTCTTCTTTGATTAGGTTAAATAATTCTCATATATGTATACTACTATATGTTTGTTTACTTTGGCACTAGGACACAATATCAAAGCTGCCGAAAACCGATTTCTAATTCGTTCTTTTCTCTGTTCCTTTTCGATTTTTGCGAGGGTATGCATAATCGAATGCAGTGTTGATCTAATATTTTTATCAATTTATGTTTATAAAAATATTAATTGGGTGTTGATTTTAATAGGCTATATATAATGACAAAATGTGCAATATAATATGTTGACTTATTTATCATGGGTAGTTGGTCATGATTGTTTGCACTCTGCGTGCAGGCCCGTCTATGAACAGGCCCAACAAGTTCTACAGCACAGGGCCTCCCAAAAAATAGGGCCCCTTAAATTAAAATTATTAAGCCCAATTTTTTTTAAAGCCCAAAATTTTTTATTCTCAAATTCTCTCTTGTTGAATCTTAGTTAACACTCATTTTTCCTTCTATATCAAGCCCACTTTATTTTAAGAGCCCAAATATCTCTCTCTTCTCTCTCTCTGCTCTTTCTTTTCTTCATTCGTTTTTTGGCTTTTTTTTTTTTTTTTTCCTTTCCAGCCGCCTACTTTTTTGTTTTTCTTTTCTTTTCATTTTTTTCTTCTCCCCACAACTAAATCTATTTTCTTTAACTTTTATTTTGCAAGTAATTTTGAATTCTCTTAAAAAAATATATTTGCATATTTGTTTTAATATTTTATTAAATATTATTTTAAGACATATTTTAGTAAAATTTAAAGGCCTAATTTTATATTGACACAGGGCCTCAATATTCATTGAGACGGACCTGTCTGCGTGTGTGATTATATTTGAGACATTCAAATAAAAAACACCAAAACTATATATATTTCTTGGATCCATCTCAATTCATATAATACTACTATATCAACTACTATTAATTAGTGGTATTATCATATGCCTACATAAATTATCATTTTGTGTAACACCATGATACGAAAAAGCAGAATTGGAGTGTGCGTATATTGACCTAGTAGCAGGGAGGTTAAGACTGACATATTGAACATGAAAACTCTTGAGTTCGAGTCCCCGGTAGAACGGCAGTTTTTCTTACTTCGCCATCGGAAGTTATACTATTGGACTGTTCTTCTTCGAAATTTCCCACTACTACATACCATCTTGCACCTCACGTTTTCCCTCGTCCAAGCAAAACACCCTTTTGACTTGTATGCGTCAATCGAGGTCCAAACAAAGGATCCCTTCTTTTTACTCCTTTTTATATTCAGGAAAATGAACTAAAATTTTCAAATATTCTTTCTCCTTTGGGTGCTGGGGATTTCTCTCTCTTTTAACCACCACACTCTTCACTTCACCACCTTCGAAGTAAAAATCTTAATGGGATTGCTTCAAACGGCGATTTCTTGGGCGGGTATGTCTGTTTCTCTCTCTTCTTCCCGCCTTTTCTCCATTGGAGGAGGAGGAGGTGGCTGTGATTTTCTGTGTAACCCGATTTTCCTGCGGTTCTTGACTATGTCTCTGCACCTTATTCTGTTGTGTACTGTTTTCATTCTGTGGCTTCAAAAGAAATTTATGAGCAACGGCCATGAAAACAACAAACGTAGTGGTAGGAATACAACTGTTCCATACTACAAAACGACCCTTTTTTCCACTTTGGCCCTTTCACTCTTTAATCTCGCTATGTGCCTCTTGAGCCTGTTCTATTGATATAGAAACGGTTGGAGTGATGAAAAGGTTTTAGCTTTATCGGATTTGGGTGTCAAAACTCTTTCTTGGTTGTCTCTATTTCTTTTCTTGCATATTTATTTCTCAAATAATTCGGGCGACACCAAGTATCCATTGGTGTTGAGGCTATGGTGGGGGCTGTTCTTCGGTGTGTCTTGTTATTGCCTTGTTACCGATGTTATTTACTTCGAAAAGGCGAAGTATTTGTCGACTATATTTTGGATTTCTGATGTTGTTTCAGTCGTTATGAGTTTAGTATTATGTTTTACTGGGTTGTGGGGTGGGAGGAAGGAAGAAGGCACTGTTCTTGAAGCACCCCTTTTGAATGGGAGTGCTGGGAACGGTGTGGAGTCTGAGGTATTAGTGAAAGGGGAAGAGACCGTGACACCTTACGCCAATGCTGGTGTGTTTAGTCTCTTTACTTTCTCGTGGATGAGTCCTTTGATCACGCTAGGATACAAGAAAACCTTAGACCTCGAGGATGTTCCTCAGCTTCACTCCTTGGACAGTGCTAGAGGGGCTTTTCCACTTTTGAATGACAAGTTGGAATCTTATAGTGGAGGAAGTAATAAGGTGACAACGATGATGCTGGCCAAGGGATTGTTTTTCACCGCAAGGAGGGAAGTCGTGCTGTCTGCTTTGTATGCATTTGTGAACGTAGCGGCTTCTTATGTTGGTCCATACCTCATTGATGTCTTTGTCCAGTACTTAAACGGAAGTAGGCATTTCGAAAATGAGGGGTATATTTTGGTTTCTGCATTTACCATTGCAAAGCTGTTTGAGTGCTTTGCACAGAGGCATTGGTATTTCACTGTTCAGCAGGCTGGTTATAGGGCGAGGGCAGCTTTGGTTGCCAAAGTCTATAACAAGGGATTGACTCTTTCATGCCAATCGAAGAAAGAACATACAACGGGTGAAATTATTAATTTCATGGCTGTTGATGCTGAGAGAATTGGTGAATTCGGTTGGTACATGCATGATCCATGGATGGTGGTTCTGCAGGTCACCTTAGCTTTATTAATTTTATATAAGGACCTCGGCCTTGCTTCAGTAGCTGCGCTCGTTGCTGTTATTTTGGTCATGTTAGTGAATGTCCCACTGGGGAAATTGCAGGAGAAGTTTCAGGCTGAGCTAATGAAATCGAAAGATCAAAGGATGAAGGTCACGTCTGAAGTCTTGAGGAACATGCGAATTCTTAAACTACAAGCTTGGGAGTTGAAGTTTCTCTCCAGAATCCAGGATCTTAGGAAGGTAGAAACTGTGTGGTTGGGTAGATATCGATATACTTCAGCCTTCACCACATTTGTCTTTTTTAGTTCTCCTATGTTTGTGTCGGTAGTAACTTTTGGTGCTTGTATGCTGATGGGAATCCCACTCGAGTCGGGAAAGATACTATCTGCACTGGCAACCATTAGGATTCTTCAGGATCCAATTTACAGTCTGCCTGATACAATAGCCGTTATTGTTCAGGCCAAAGTTTCCTTAGATCGAATTGCATCATTCCTTTCTCTTGATGACCTGCCTCAAGATGTAGTAGAGAAGCTTCCAGTTGGTGGATCTGATATTGCAGTTGAGGTAGTAAACGGGAAGTTCTCGTGGGACGTATCATCTCCTAGACCCACGTTGAATGATATTAATTTTAGAGTGACACGTGGCATGAGGGTTGCCATTTGTGGTATGGTTGGTTCTGGCAAATCGAGCTTGCTTTCTAGTATTTTGGGGGAAATACCAAAAATATCTGGGGTTGTTAAGGTCTCCGGAACAAAAGCCTGTGTTTCTCAATCAGCTTGGATACAAAGTGGAAAGATCGAAGACAATATACTGTTTGGGAAGGAGATGGATAGGCAATGGTACAACAGGGTCCTCGAAGCATGTTCGTTGAATAAGGACCTGGAGATATTTGATTTTGGGGATCAGACTATTATTGGTGAAAGGGGGATCAACTTGAGTGGAGGGCAGAAGCAAAGGATACAGATCGCACGAGCTCTTTACCAAGATGCCGACATTTATTTGTTTGACGACCCGTTTAGTGCTGTGGATGCACATACAGGCAGCCATCTTTTCAAAGTAAGCCTACTGTGTTCTTCATTCAATGGTTATGCATGTTTTTGATGACTTGTTTTTACACCAATAAATTTACTAGCATGATTTATATGTATTGCTAGGAATGCATTATGGGGCTCCTGGATTCCAAAACCGTAATCTATGTTACTCATCAAGTGGAGTTTCTGCCCGCTGCTGATCTCATTCTGGTGAGTTCTTCGTCTCTAAATTGCATATATTAATCAAATGCCATGTGGCTAATTTTTTTATCATCAGGTTATGAAAGAAGGACAAATTAAACAAGCTGGGAAGTACAATGATGTTTTGAGATCAGGAAGCGACTTTATGGAACTTGTTGGTGCACACGAGGAGGCTTTATCAGCTCTTGATTCCATGAGTGCAGAGAAATCAGTGAGTGGTGAGGAAAGTAGCTCTGTGAATGCTAAGCCTGTTTTGGAGAGAGAGAAATCTCAAAAGGATCAAAATGGTGATGACGTAAAGGAAACAGCAAAGCGCCAGCTTGTTCAGGAAGAAGAAAGAGTTAAAGGAAGTGTCGGGCTATCAGTTTACTGGAAGTATATGACAGCAGCATACGGAGGACTCCTAGCACCTGTTGCTTTGCTAGCTCAGATTTTGTTTCAGATACTTCAAATTGGAAGCAATTATTGGATGGCTTGGGCAACTCCAGTTTCCGAGGGTGATGCAGCCCCGGTTGGGGGCACTACACTTATCCTCGTATATGTAGCTTTGTCGATTGGAAGTTCTTTTTGCGTTTTGGGAAGGTCTTTAGCCACTGTGACCATTAGCTACAAGACTGCTAAAATACTCTTTGACAAAATGCATCTCTGCATATTCCGTGCACCCATGTCTTTCTTCGACTCCACTCCAAGTGGGCGGATTCTCAATAGAGTATGTGACAGTGTTTTCTTCTTCTTTTTATGCTTGTGGTTTTGCTTTACTTTCACTCTTCATAATACCATTTTAAATTTTCTTGATACTACTCATGGTAGTTGAATTGCTTAAGGAATACCTTTTGATTCAGGTTCTGTTCTTTCACAGGTGTCTACAGACCAAAGTACGGTGGATTTGAATATGGGTATTATTTCACTATTTGCTTTTGCTGTGATTCAGCTTCTCGGAGTCGTTGCAGTCATGTCACAAGTTGCATGGCAGGTCTTCATTGTTTTCTTTCCAGTGGTTACAATATGCATTTGGTTGCAGGTAAATTCTTCGAACGACTTTGCCTATAGATTTATTTTGCCTACTAAAGTTCTGTAGTGACAGGCTTGTATTCAGATGCTTCAGACTTGTGTATATTCAGTCGCTCTTGTGAAATTGCATGTGATTCGATGCTTAGTTAACTCAGTTATTTCCTTTCCAGCGATATTACATAGCTGCTGCACGAGAGCTGTCTCGACTTTGTGGAGTGAGCAAAGCTCCAATTATACAACTCTTCTCAGAGACACTATCCGGATCAATGACAATTAGATGTTTCGACCAAGAACCCAGATTCCGAGAGCTTAACTTGAGACTGATAGATGGATATTCGAGACCAAAGTTTAACGTTTCTGCTGCCATGGAATGGCTATGCCTTCGTTTGGATGTTTTGTCTCTTGTGACGTTCACCTTCTCGCTGATTTTACTGATTTCTCTTCCAGAAGGAACTATTAATCCAAGTGAGCATCGTTCTAATGCATTATCATAACAACTCATGCACTTACAAGCTAAATTTGTTGAAAGTACCTACAGCTGCTAAGTCAGTTTCGTCTATTCTTACTTTGCAATGCAGGTATCGCTGGTTTGGCCGTGACATACGGCCTCAGTTTAAATATGAATCAAGCTTGGGTTGTTTGGAATCTTTGCTCTATGGAAAATAGAATCATATCAGTCGAAAGAATACTTCAGTATACTTCACTTCCAGCTGAACCTCCTCTTGTTATAGAGTCGAAAAGGCCAGAAAGTAACTGGCCCGTACAAGGAGAAATTAATATCCAAGACCTTCAGGTGATTTTTCCTTTTTCATCTTGTTGTACATCAGTATTATCGTTTATCTACTACTGTAATACTTTGGTTAAATCGTGCCAGATTTTTATTTTTTACGGATAATATGTTTATAGGTTCGATATGGTCCTCACTTGCCGTTTGTGTTGAGAGGCCTATCGTGCACTTTCTTTGGTGGGAAGAGGACGGGGATAGTAGGAAGGACTGGAAGTGGCAAATCGACTCTTATTCAGACTCTTTTCCGAATAGTAGAACCAACAGTCGGACAAATTTTAATCGACGGTGTCAATATTTCAAATATCGGACTGCATGATTTACGATCTAGATTAAGCATAATTCCTCAAGATCCAACTATGTTTGAGGGAACTGTTCGGAGTAACCTCGATCCCCTTGAAGAGTATGCAGATGATCATATATGGGAGGTGCGTTTGGTTTTATTGGACTCAATATAGTCTCTCCTCGTTCGGATGTTGATTAAATGCCTCGTTTTCTTTCTTTAGGCTCTCGATAAATGCCAACTTGGTGATGAGGTCAGGAAAAAGCCCGAGAAGCTTGATTCTCCAGGTTAATCTAATACCCTGATTCTTCTCTATAGTTGTTGAACTCATAAGTACTTTATGTACTAATTTAGTTGAATTCTGAATTTTTTTGGAGCAGTATCCGAAAATGGAGAGAATTGGAGCGTTGGACAGAGGCAGCTAGTTTGTCTAGGACGTGTGCTTCTGAATAAGCGGAAGATCCTGGTGCTGGACGAGGCAACTGCATCCGTAGACACAGCAACTGATAATCTGATTCAACAGACTCTCAAACATCATTTCTCCGATTCAACGGTCATAACAATTGCACATAGAATAACCTCTGTTCTTGACAGTGACATGGTTGTGCTGTTAGATGATGGTATGCATTGCCTGAATTATGTTGAGTTCGAGCAAACATTTGTTTCGATTCTCATTGTGATTGAGTCGATTGTTGCTGTGCTGCAGGATTGCTCAAGGAATATGATACGCCGGAGAAGCTGTTGGAGGATCAGTCGTCTTTGTTCTCGAAGCTCGTGGCGGAGTACAGCATTAGATCAAGTTCTAGTGTTTGAAGATGATAATGATGATGAAACTTGTTTGAAATTTTTGTATGGAATGTTATGTGTGCATTGATCTATCTGTAAATAAAATTGTACTATGATTTTCTCTCTGTTCCTGCCTTTCAACTATGATGTTCTTGTTCCACCATTTGTTTTCCTTTACCTTTTTTTCTTTCGCAAACACTCCGGTGAACCAGCCTGATCGTGTGGCCGGATCATTTTCTGGGTTGCCCTCATCTGACTTGAATCTGTATAATTTTTTTACTCCCTCCGTCCTCTATTTGTTGACGGAGGGAATATGGGCACGGGTTTTTTCGCATTTTATGGTATAATAATAAATTAATGTGTTAAAGTGTTAAAGTGTTAAAGTGTTAAAGTGGAATAATTGTGAGTCCATTTGAATTGTTTAATAGTATTAAAATGATAAAATAATAAAAAGTAGATGTATAAAGTGTTAAAGTGTTAAAGTGATTGTGGGGTCTACGTCCAAAAATGGAAATTATCAACAAATGGAGGACGTCCCAATATAATATTAACTTCAACAAATAGAGGACGGAAGTAGTAATAAAAGTTAGTAATTCCTATGGATAAAGGTGTTACTAGTATTTATTTTGAATAAAAGTGGCAATTCCCGTTTTTGTCGGGCCGACTTTATTTATAACATGCTATGACCCGGTTTGATGGATACCATCATTCATAATAGCATCAATAATTATTTTTATAATGTTTTTAACGAAAATAAAAATAGAAATATTATAATATTATCCCATTCATAATATTATAATATTCGAATGAAAATGTATAAAATTAATAAAGATCAACATTCACATAGAGATAGGGATATATGATCTCATCTGCACTTTCTCATTATACACTGATTAGAATAAATACGATATGTACAGTATTGAAATTTTCATACTCAAATCAGTTTCTTAAAAAAAAAAAAAAAAAAACTCTCTTTGTACCATTTCAATAAATTTTATTTTCTAAAAAGAACACAACAATTGAAGGAATAATCGAAGGGGGACAAAGGGATCGAGAGTATTTAAAATTATATAACAACCATAAATCTATTTTGTAAATTGTGTACTTCGGAATACAATAACTTATATTCCATTTTGAAGATGTATTCTTCTCATGTCTCTATATACATAATATTTTATTTGTACTTTTATTTATTTTAATATTAAAATATTGAATAATTAATAAATTATAATCTGAATAACGAGTTTATCATATGTTATCAGAGCTCAAATGCCATGTTGAGGAACATAATTTTTATTTACAGATAATTGATGCACATAACAATAATAACATTCCGATTCCGTACAAAAAATTTAACTACTCTTTTCTTGAAAAGAATATACTCCTATTTGATTTAAACTTCTCTTTGTTAATGAAAAGCTTGAACTCATGATTTCATCAAGTTCTAACAAGTTTCATCATCATCATCTTCTAACTATCTATGCATATAAATTTTGAAAGATTTCAAACACTAGAACTTGATCTAATGCTGTACTCCGCCACGAGCTTCGAGAACAAAGACGACTGATCCTCCAACAACTTCTCCGGTGTATTATATTCCTTGAGCAGTCCTGCACCAGAGTAACAATCGACTCAATCACAACGAGCATTGAACAAAAGTTAGCTCGAACACAACATAATTAAGGCAATGCATACCATCATCTAACAGTACAACCATGTCACTGTCAAGAACAGAGGTTATCCTATGTGCAATTGTTATGACCGTTGAATCGGAGAAATGATCTTTGAGAGTCTGTTGAATCAGATTATCAGTTGCTGTGTCTACGGATGCAGTTGCCTCGTCCAGCACCAGGATCTTTCGCTTATTCAGAAGCACACGCCCTAGACAAACTAGCTGCCTCTGTCCAACGCTCCAATTCTCTCCATTTTCGGATACTGCTCGAAAAATATTCGGAATTCAAACTACATTAGTAGATAAGTACTTATGAAGTCAATAATTATAGAGAAGAATCAGTGTATTTAGATTACCTGGAGAATCAAGCTTCTCAGGCTTTTTCCGGACCTCATCACCAAGTTGGCATTTATCGAGAGCCTAAAGAAAGAAAACGAGACATTCAATCAACACCTGAGCGAGGAGAGAGTATACTGAGTCCTATAAAACTAAACACACCTCCCATATATGATCATCTGTATACTCTTCAAGGGGATCGAGGTTAGTTCGAACAGTTCCCTCAAACATAGTTGGATCTTGAGGAATTATGCTTAATCTAGATCGTAAATCATGCAGTCCGATATTTGAAATATTGACACCATCGATTAAAATTTGTCCAACTGTTGGTTCTACGATTCTGAAGAGAGTCTGGATAAGAGTCGATTTGCCACTTCCAGTCCTTCCGACTATCCCAGTCCTCTTCCCACCAAAGAAAGTGCATGTCAGGCCTCTCAACACAAATGGCATGTGAGGACCGTATCGAACCTATTAACATATTTTCCGTAAAAGAAAAATCTGGGTTATTACGAAATATGAATAAACCAAAGTAATAGTAATTAACTATAATACTGATGTACAGAAAAATGAAAAATGAAAAATCACCTGAAGGTCTTGGATATTAACTTCTCCTTGTACGGGCCAGTTACTTTCCGGCCTGTTCGACTCTATAACAAGAGGAGGTTCCGCTGGAAGTGAAGTATACTGAAGTATTCTTTCGACAGATATGATTCGGTTTTCCATAAAACAAAGATTCCAAACAACCCAAGCTTGATACATATTTAAATTGAGGCCGTATGTCACTGCCAAACCAGCGATACCTGCATTGCAAAGTAAGAATATACGAATTGACTTAGCAACAAATTCAGCTTGTAAATGCATGAGTTGCTATGTTAAGACATTCGAACGATACTCACTTGGATTAATAGTTCCTTCTGGAAGAGAAATCAGTAAAATCAGCGAGAAGGTGAACGTCATGAGAGACAAAACATCCAAACGAAGGCACAGCCACTCCATGGCAGCCGAAGTATTAAACTTTGGTCTCGAATATCCATCTATCAGTCTCAAGTTAAGATCTCGGAATCTGGGTTCTTGATCGAAACATCTAATAGTCATTGATCCGGATAGTGTCTCTGAGAAGTGTTGTATAACTGGAGCTTTGCTCACTCCGCAGAGTCGAGCCAGCTCTCGTGCAGCAGCTATGTAATATCGCTGGAAAGGATATAACCGAGTTAATTTATCATTGAATCACATACAAATTCACGTAAGCGACTGACTAACACAAGATAAGCAATAAAAATTATGAAGTCTCAAGCATCTGAAATCAAGCATGTCACTATAGTACTTTAGCATGGCAAAATAAATCTACTGTGTACATATGTCATATGCTAAAACAAAAATAGAGGCGGAGGCATTCCGAGAATTTACCTGCAACCAAACACATATTGCAATCACGGGAATGAAAACAATGAAGACCTGCCATGCAACTTGTGACATGACTGCAACAACTCCGAGAAGCTGAATTACAGCAAAAGCAAATAGTGAAATAATACCCATATTCAAATCCACCGTACTTTGATCTGTAGACGCCTGTGAAAGAACAGAACCCGAATCAAAAGGTATTCTTTAAGCAGTTCGACTTCTATGAGTATCAAGAAGATTAAAACCAGTAATAAGAAAAGGGAAAGCAAGCAAATCACATGAGAGAGAAGAAAAAGGAAACACTGTCACATACTCTATTTAGAATTCGCCCACTTGGAGTGGAGTCGAAGAAAGACATGGGTGCACGGAATATGCAGATATGCATTTTGTCGAATAGTATTTTTGCAGTCTTGTAGCTAATAGTCACAACGGCTAAAGCCCTTCCCAAAATGCAAAAAGCACTTCCAACCGACAAAGCAACATAAACGAGGATAAGCGTAGTGCCTCCAACCGGAGCTGCATCACCCTCGGAAACTGGAGTTGCCCAAGCCATCCAATAGTTGCTTCCGATTTGAAGTATCTGAAACAAAATCTGAGCTAGCAAAGCAACAGGTGCTAGGAGTCCTCCATATGCCGCTGTTATATACTTCCAGTAAACTGATAGCCCGACACTTCCTTTAACTCTTTCTTCTTCCTGAACAAGCTGACCCTTTGCTGTTTCCTTTACGTCATCACCATTTTGATGCTCTTGAGATTTCTCTCTCTCCAAAACAGGCTTAGCATTCACAGAGATACTTTCCTCACCACTCACTGATTTCTCTGCACTCATGGAATCAAGAGCTGACAAAGCCTCCTCGTGTGCACCAACAAGTTCCATAAAGTCACTTCCCAATCTCAAAATATCATTGTACTTCCCAGCTTGTTTAATTTGTCCTTCTTTCATAACCTGATGATAAAAAAAATTAACCAGGCGGCACTTGATCAAAATATGCAATTTAGAGACGAAGAACTCACCAGAATGAGGTCAGCAGCAGGCAGAAACTCCACTTGATGAGTAACATAGATTACGGTTTTGGAATCCAGAAGCCCCATAATGCATTCCTAGCAATAGATATAAATCATGTACATTAATTGGACGTAAAAAAGTAGCCATATACACGCATAACAATATAAATGAAGAACACATTAGGCTTACTTTGAAAAGATGACTGCCTGTATGTGCATCCACAGCACTAAATGGGTCGTCAAACAAATAAATGTCGGCATCTTGGTAAAGAGCTCGTGCGATCTGTATCCTTTGCTTCTGCCCTCCACTCAAGTTGATTCCCCTTTCACCAATAATAGTTTGATCCCCAAAATCAAGTATCTCCAGATCCTTATTCAACGAACATGCTTCGAGGACCCTGTTGTACCATTGCCTATCCATCTCCTTACCAAACAGTATATTGTCTTCAATCTTTCCACTTTGTATCCAAGCTGATTGAGCAACATAGGCTTTTGTTCCGGAGACCTTAACAGCCCCAGATATTTTTGGTATTTCCCCCAAAATACTAGAAAGCAAGCTCGATTTTCCAGAACCAACCATACCACAAACTGCGACCCTCATGCCACGTGTCACTCTAAAATCAATGTCATTCAACGTGGGACTAGGAGATGATACATCCCAAGAGAACTTCCCGTTTATTACCTCAACAGCAATATCAGACCCATCAACCGGAAGCTTCTCTACTACATCTTGAGGCAGGTCATCAAGAGAAAGAAACGATGCAATTCGATCTAAGGAAACTTTGGTCTGAACAATCATGGCTATTGTATCAGGCAGATTGTAAATTGGCTCTTGAAGAATCCTAAAGGTTGCCAGTGCAGATAGTATCTTTCCCGACTCGAGTGGGATTCCCATCAGCATACATGTGCCAAAAGTTACGACGGACACAAATGTAGGAGCACCCCAAAAGACAAATGTGGTAAAGGCTAAAGTATATAGATATCTACCCAACCACCCAGTTTCTACTTTCCTAAGATCTTGAATTCTTGAGAGAAACTTCAACTCCCAAGCCTGAAGTTTTAGAATTCGCATGTTCCTCAAAACTTCAGATGTGACCTTCATCCTTTGATCTTTCGATTTCATTAACTCATCCTGAAATTTCTCCTGCAATTTCCCTAGTGGGACATTCACTAACATGACCAAAATAGTAGCAACGAATGCAGCTACTGAAGCAAGGCCGAGGTCCTTATATAAAATTAATAAAGCTAGGGCAACCTGCATAATCACCAACCACGGATCATGCATGTACCAACCGAAGTCACCTATTCTCTCAGCATCAACGGCCATGAAATTAATAATTTCACCTGTTGTATGCTCTTTCTTCGACAGGCATGAAAGAGTCAAGCCCTTGTTATAGACTTTGGCAACCAACGCTGCCCTCGCCCTGTAACCAGCCTGCTGAACAGTGAAAAACCAATGCCTCTGTGCAAAGCACTCAAACAGCTTTGCAATGGTAAATGCAGAGACCAATATAAATCCCTCGTTTTCAAAATGCCTACTTCCATTCAAGTACTGGACAAAGACATCAATGAGGTATGGACCAACATAAGAAGCCGATGTGTACACAAACGCATACAAAGCGGACAGCAAGACTTCTCTCCTTGCAGTGAAAAACAATCCCTTGGCCAGCATCATTGATGTCACCTTACTACTCCCTCCACTATAAGATTCTAACTTATCATTCAAAAGCGGAAAAGCCCCTTTAGCAGTGTCCAAGGTGGCAAGCTGAGGAACATCCTCGAGGTCTAAGGTTTTCTTATACCCTAGAGCGATCAAAGGACTCATCCACGAGAAAGTAAAGAGACTAAACACACCAGCATTGGCATAAGGTGTCACAGTCTCTTCCCCTTTCACTAATACCTCAGACTCCACACCATTCCCAGCACTACCATTCAAAAGGGGTGCTTCAAGAATACTGCTTTCATCCTTCCTCCCACCCCACAACCCAGTAAAACAGAACACTAAACTCATAACGACAGAAACAACATCAGATATCCAGAACAAAGTCGACAAATACTTCGCCTTTTCGAAGTAAATAACATCGGTAACTAGGCAATAACAAGACACACCGAAGGACAGCCCCCACCATAGCCTCAACACTATTGGATACTTGGTTTCACCGGAATTAGAGAAATACATATGCAAGTAAAGAAATAGAGACAACCAAGAAAGAGTTTTGACACCCAAATCCGATAAAGTTATAATCTTTTCATCACTCCAACCGTTTCTATACCAATAGAACAGGTTCAATAGGCACATAACTAGATTAAAGAATGAAAGGGCCAAAGAAGAAAAAAGGGTCGTTTTATAGTATGAAAGAGTTCTATTCCTACCACTATGTTTGCTCCTTTCATCGCCGTCGCTCCTAAACTTCTTGTGAAGCCATAGAATTAGTACAGTAAGCAAAAGAATCAGGTGCAGGGACACCGTCAAGAACCGCAAGAAAACTGGGTTAAACAGAAAATCACGGCCACCTCCACCTCCGCCGATGGAAAAATGGCGGGAAGAAGGGAGAGAAACAGACATACCCGCCGATGAAATCGCAGTTTGAAGGAATTCCATCAAGATATTTGATTCAACTTTCGGAGGTGGCCGTCAGTGTTAGTTTCTTTTGAGTGCGGTGGGAGTGAAGAGTGAAGTGTGGAGAGAGAGAGAATGGGATTTATATATACGTGGGTGCTGATCAAAAAGAGAAAGATATCCACAGCATCTAAAGGAGAAAGAATCGGCTTTTGTTGCAGTGATATTGGGAAATTTTTGTTTGTTTTCCTTCAAAAAATTAAATAAAAGGAATAAAAAAGAAGGGGGGTTCTAAATTCTTTTGTTTGGACCTCCATTAACGTATAAAAGTCAAAAAGGGAGTTTTGCTTGGGCGAGAGAAAACGTGATGAGCAAGACGGTATGTGCTGGGAAATTTCGAAGAAGACTACTCCAATTTTATCTCTCCATTATTTTTAACTATAAAAATTAGGATTGTAACCGGAATAATTTATATTTTTCTCGTCTCACTTCATATGATATGTTAGGATTGATCAATTTCAATAGTCATATTTATAAAATGATAAAAAATTTTACATTTACTTTTAATGTGGGTCCTTTAATTTTTTATTTTTCACCTTTTACTTTTAACACATTTTTCACTTTTAGCATTTGTGTATAAAATTCAGAGTCGAAAAGTAAGAAGCCTACTGAAGTGGGATGAAAAGAGTAGTAAATACTCCCTCCGTCCCACTTCACTAGTCATGTTTCTTCATAGGTTGACACTACTTCCACTACTAACTACTACTCCCTCCGTCTCGTGCTAACTGTCCATAAGGTAAACGACAAAGTAACCAATATTGTAAGAGATAGTGAAATTTACATTGTATTAGTTGTGAGAGTATTATTTTCCCACTTTGAGTAAGTAAACGATTAAATGAACATTTCAATAAGAAAACATGAATAATTTGCATAGGAAAGATGGAGTGTTATTGTTTTTCTCCACTTTAAGCTATTTTTTTTTTAATAAAAAAAACATGTATCGTTTTTCTCTCAATATCAATAGGTGAGTAAAATAATACGACAAATATCTATCGATGATTAAAAACATATAAATGCCAATCATGGTTCCTCCTAAACATGAATGCCTATTATATGCGCTATTAATAGTAAAAATTTGAATTTTCTATAGTTACTGTATTAATTAATGTGGAAAAGTGTAACCAAAAGAATATGTGGAAAAGTGTTGACCAACTTGGAAAATAGCACAAAAGTAGCATGGAACCATGAACATATTGGTCACTGCACTTTTATATTTTTTACAATATTGTTTGAAGGAAATTCATTTTTATACTCAAAAAGATAAGTACAATTATTTGTTTTGATAAGAGATAAGTCCATTTTTATTCTATGGTTATGAATTTTTTGTATATAAAACTCCTTTTCAGAAGGTTGTCGGTCAAAATTCGAATTTAATACTACAGTACTATTTTACTAAAAATATAGTACATTCGTTTACGATTTCTTGACACTAATACTATATCGAGACGTCCGCGATCTTAACCGTTGTTTTTTTGGAACATAGGCCCTGCAGTACACATGTTACTTTAACATTTTAACACTTTAATACTATTAAAAATATTAGATGAGCCCACAATTATTTCACTTTAACATATCCGTACCCTGAACTTTTGTTCAAAGAATTATTGAACAGAGGGAGTGAGTAGTTATTAGTAGTATAACACTATACATAGTTCTGAAAATATATACATTACCAAATATTTCACACTAAAGTAGTAACTTATACTACAAGTCTACAACAGTATACATAGTTTTGAAAACATATACATAGCGATCTTGACATGATTGAGAGGGAAGAGTACATTTGTTCTTACGAATTCGAACGATTTCCGGAAGAACTCGACCTCATGCTGTACTCTGCAACGAGCTTTGCAAACGAAGACGACTTCTTCTCCAAGAGCTTCTTCGGAGAGTCACATTCCTCAAGTAATCCTGCACCATATCAAGAACTAACCAAATCAATCCCAAAACAAACTCTTGATCCCTACTAAGAGGAGTAATTCCACGTACCGTTATCTAGTAGTACAACCATGTCGCTGTCGAGCACAGAGGTTATCCTGTGTGCGATTGTTATGACAGTTGAGTCGGAGAAATGGCGTTTGAGAGTTTGCTGAATCAGATTATCTGTTGCTGTGTCGACAGATGCTGTTGCCTCATCCAGCACCAGAATCTTTCGTCTCTTCAGAAGCACGCGCCCAAGACAGACTAGCTGCCTCTGTCCAACGCTCCAATTCTCACCATTTTCGGATACTGCCACATTTGTTGGGATTCAAGAATGTAACAAGAATATGTAAACATCCGATGAAATTTTTTAGTTCGTTAACGAGATTGACCTGCAGAATCGAGCTTCAGATCCTTCTTCCGAACCTCATCAGCAAGCTGGCACTTGTCAAGAGCCTTGAGGCCAAAAAAGAAGAAAGTTAACCCGACATTCAATCGATATATTCACACTTTCTCTTCCAATTTAATAAAAAGTTATGGTAAGAGTTAATGCACCTCCCATATCTGCTCATCTGTGCACTCTTGAAGAGGATCCAGGTTACTTCGTACAGTTCCCTCGAACATAGTCGGATCCTGAGGGATTATGCTTAATCTAGATCGTAAATCATGCAATCCAATGGTTGCAATATTGATACCGTCAATTAGTATTTGTCCCACTGTCGGTTCTACAATTCGGAAGAGAGTCTGGATAAGAGTCGATTTGCCACTTCCTGTCCTTCCTACTATACCAGTCCTCTTCCCACCAAAGAAAGTACACGTTAGGCCTCTTAACACAAACGGCATGTGCGGGCCATATCGAACCTACAAAAGTATTACCCGGAAAAAAAGAATCCGGATTAGTAGAAGAGACGTGAAAGTAATACTCCCTCTGTCCCATTTCATTTGGCCTACTTGTTAAATATACGAGAGTTATTAAAACAGCCCAACCGAAATGAGAGAGAATATCAAATATCGAACGATAGTAAAGTGCTGAAGTCCATCAAAAGGAAGTAATAAATAAAAAAGATTACTTGAAGGTTGTGGATATGAACTTCTCCTTGAGTTGGCCAAGAACTCAGTGGCCTGTTCGACTCTATAACAAGAGGAGGTTCGCTCGAAACAGAAGTATACTGAAGTATTCTTTCGACTGATATGATTCTGTTCTCCATGGCGCAAAGATACCAAACAACCCATCCCTGCTCCGTATTTAAACTGAGGCCGTATGTCACTGCTAAACCAGCAACACCTGCATTAACGTATTTTGGAAAATACAAAATAAGAAAGTCACTCAGCCATTGTATTCAGTTCCCCTAAATGGGCTGAAACTAATGAAAAAAATTGCATCTCACTTATATCAATTGTTCCTTGCGGAAGAGAAACAAGGAAAATCAATGAAAAGGCAAAAGTGACGAGAGACAACACATCTAAACGAATGCATAGCCATTCTCGTGCACCAGCTGTGTGGAACTTGGGCCGTGCATATCCATCTATCAGTGTCATGCTCGTATCTTGGAATCTTGCTTCTTGACCGAAACTTCTAATTGTGATTGATCCTGAAAGTGTCTCCGAGAAGTGTTGTATAACCGGTGCTTTGCTCACTCCACAGAGTCGAGAAAGTTCTCGTGCTGCAGCTATGTAATATTGCTGGAAATCGAGGAACATACTGGTTTAACGTATTGTTGATTAATCAAATAATACATCTCCAATGTAAGAAACTTTCGAGACACACACGTTACTTGGAAGCAATAATAAAATTTGACATACAAAAAAATTGACACAGACGCTAATGAACACATGAGAGATAACTCACCTGCAACCAGAAGCAGATTGCAACGACCGGGATAAAAATAATGAAGACCTGCCACGCAACTTGTGACATGACTGCAATAATTCCTAGAAGCTGTATTATGCCGAAAGCAAATTTCCCAGTTATGGAAGCCATGTTCAAATCAACTGTAGTTTGATCAGTGGAAGCCTGTGAAAGAACAAAGACATAGTTAAGAGAACATACAGTCAAAGTAAAAGCGAAATGATGACTAAAACAAGAAAAACGCGTTCTCACGTACTCTATTGAGAATGCGACCACTTGGAGTGGAGTCAAAGAAAGACATGGGAGCTCGAAACAAGCTCAGATGCATTTTCTTAAAGAGTATATTAGCCGTCTTGTAGCCAATGGTTGCAACAGTCAGGGATCTAACAAGAACACAAAGAGCACACCCTATTGACAACACGATGTATACGAGGATAAGCATAGAGCCCCTGACATTAGGTGCATCATCCTTCGACACTGGAGTTGCCCAAGCCATCCAATAATTGCTTCCAATTTGGAGTATTTGAAAAAGAATCTGAGATACCAAAGCAATGGGAGCTAGTAGTCCTCTGTATGCAGTTGTGAAATATTTCCAGTAAACTAATAAACCGACGTTTCCTTTCTCTCTTTCTTCTTCTTGGACAAGCTGCCCCTTCATATTCGCACTATCATCTATTTTATCATCTTCAAGCTTTGAAGAATCCTGTCTTTGAAAAACAGGCTTAGCATTTCCAGAGGTGCTTTCCTCACCGCTAGCTGTTTTCTCTACTTCGGTGGTAGAATCGAGAGCTGATAAAGCCTCCTCATGTGCACCAACAAGCTCCATGAAATTACTCCCGGATTTCAGAATATCGTAGTATTTGCCAGCTTGCTTTATCTTTCCTTCTTTCATTACCTGACGACTGAAATGATTAGAGAGAACATAAACTAAACTCGCCAATTCAGGTATTAGAACCTCGTCAATTTAGAGACGAGAAACTCACCAAAATAAGGTCAGCAGAAGGCAAAAATTCCACTTGATGCGTAATATATATAATCGTTTTGGATCTGAGAAGTCCCATAATGCATTCCTGGCATTACAGATAACTGTTGTCGGACGAATACAAGTATTTCAAAAGAAAATAAGTGTAGAAGAAAAGAAGACGATCAACGCAAATCATGAGCTAGAAGCTTCCAGGAAACAAGTCTAACAATAACGACAACAAATTCTTACATTGAAAAGATGAGTTCCTGTATGTGCATCCACAGCACTAAAGGGATCATCCAACAAATAAACGTCGGCATCTTGGTAAAGAGCTCGTGCAATCTGTATCCTCTGCTTCTGCCCTCCACTCAAGTTGATTCCCCTCTCACCAATAACAGTTTGATCTCCGTATGCAAGAATCTCCAGATCTTTAGTGAGAGAACATGCTTCGAGCACCCTCTCGTACCACTGTCTATCCATTTCCTTACCAAACAATATATTTTCTTCAATCTTTCCACTTTGTATCCAAGCTGATTGAGAAACATAGGCTTTTGTTCCTGAAACCCTAACAACCCCAGATATCTTCGGCATTTCCCCCAAAATACATGAGAGCAAGCTCGACTTACCAGAACCAACTGTGCCACAAATTGCAACCCTCATGCCTTTTGTCACTCGAAAGTTAATCCCACTCAATGTAGCAACAGGAGATGATAAATCCCAAGAAAAGTTTCCATCTACTACCTCAACAGCAATGTCAGAACCACTAACCGGAAGCTTCTCTACTGAATCTGGTGGCAGGTCATCAAGCGACAGAAACGACGCAATCCGATCTAGAGAAACTTTGGTCTGAACAATCACGGCTATCGAATCAGGCAAGTTGTAAATAGGCTCTTGGAGAATCCTAAAGGTTGCCAGGGCTGATAGTATCTTTCCAGACTCGAGTGGGATTCCCATCAGCAAACAAGCACCAAAAGTGACTACCGACACAAGTGTAGGAGCAACCCAAAAGATGAATGTAGTGATGGCTAAAGTGTAGAGATACTTTCCTAACCAGCTAGACTCGACACTTCTATAACCCTGAATCTTGGATAGGAACTTCATCTCCCAAGCCTGAAGCTTGAGGATTCTCATGTTCTTCAAGACCTCTGACGTCGCCTTCATCCTTTTATCTTTGCATTCCATTAGCTGACCTTGAAATTTCTCCTGTAGTTTCCCTAGTGGAACATTTGCTAGCATCACTAGAACAGTAGCAACGAGCGCAGCTACTGAAGCAAGGCCAAGATCTCTATATAATATAACTAATGCTAAGGAAACCTGAAGGATCACCGTCCATGGATCATGCATGAACCAACCGAATTCACCTATCCTCTCAGCATCAACCGACATAAAATTTATAATTTCACCAGTTGTACGCCCGTGCTTCGACTGGCTTGAAAGAGTCAGTCCCTTGTTATAAATTCTAGCAACCAATGCTCCCCTAGCCCTAAACCCAGCCTTTTGAGCGTTAAAAAACCAATGCCTATTTGCAAAACACTCAAATGCCTTTGCAATGGAAAATGCCAAAACTAATGCATACCCCTCATTTTCGAAATGCCTACGCCCATCTAAGTATTGAACTAAGGTGTCGATGAGGTACGGCCCAACGTAGGAAGCCACCGTGCAAACAAAGGCACAGAAACCAGACAACAGGATTTCTCTCCAAACAGTAAAAAACAACCCTTTCACGAGCATCATAGTGGTGACTCGACTACTTTCTCCCCGAAAAAACTCCAACACATCGTTAAAAATCGGAAACGCCCCTCTAACACTGTCCAACCGTGACAGCTGAGGAACATCCTCGAGGTCCAACGCCTTCCTGCGCCCTAATTTAATCAACGGGGCTATCCAAGAGAAAGTAAAGAGGCTAAAAACACCAGCATTGGCATAAGGGGTCACAACCTTATCCCAACTCGAAGATTCTACACCATTTATACCACCATCATTCAAAAGGGGTTCTTCAAGAACAGTGTCTTTATCTTTTCCCTCACTACCACAAAATCCAACATAACAAAAGACTAATCCCATTAACAATGAAACAATATCAGAGGCCCAAATCAGAGGAGACACATATTTTTGCCCTATGAGGTAAAGAATGTCTATTCCAATGCAATAACAAGATAAGGAGAAGAAAACGCACCACCACAGCCTTAAAGCAAAGGGGTACTTAGTTTCTCTCGAATTCAAGAAAAGATATAGAGCCAACCAACCGAGGGTTTTCGCCCCGAAATCCGATAAAGTTAGAATCTTTTCATCAGAATAGCCGTATCTATACCAAAAGAAGATGTTCAACAAGAAAAGAAAGAGATTAAAGAGTGAAAGACCCAAACAGGAGAAGAGGGTGGTGTTGATGTAGGGGAGGCTGTGATTCCTCCCACTGCTACTGAGTTTGAGGGTTTCGCCCTCACTGCGGCTCTTGAATTTCTGGTAAAGCCATGAAATGAGTGCGGCAGCCGCCATAATCAGGTGCGAGGAGGCCGTGAAGAAACGCGAGGAAACTGGGTTGAGCAGAGCATCAGCTCCCATGGCGGCTTCCAAAAGGCGGGAAACAGAAACTGGTGGTTGATTGTTGAAGAAGAAGAGATCAAAGCAATCAGTGGGGAATGAATGAACCGACGTGGTTTGATATTTGTATTGTCTCGTACCACCACCGTCAACCCACGAGAAAAGTTGACGACTTTGCTGTTTTTTTTTTTTTTTTCGCACCATTGTGAGTTTTTCTTTATTAATTTTTCTTAGGGAAAATGACACTAATGCTTGAATGTTCGAGTGTATTTTTTTGGTAGGCTCTGTCCCATTTATAAAGGGATAACTTTTTATTAGCACCGAAATTAAGACGAAGGTAATGGTGGTGAATAAAGTAGTGTGAATAAATTTTAGAATGAAAGTGATAGTTGTGGATAAAGTAGTGTGATTGTGTGAATGAATTTTCAGACGAGAGTGCTAGTTGTGGATAAATTAGTGTGAATGAATTTTAGTGGGTTAAAATTTTGTTACTCCGTATTTAAGATAATATCCCTATATGAATGGAATGGACGAAAATAAAACTTATCCATTTATGAATAAGACGGAGGGAGTAATTATTAAGGAAAAAGGATTTGCAATTCCATTTGCCCTGCAGCTGCAGCATTGGCATTTGATTTCTTTCAATCTTTGTCTAGAGTTCCATTCCTCGGCTTCAAATAGAGTCGCATTCCGCTATTTCCAGAGCATCCAAATAATGCAAATCTACAAATTATAAAGTCTCTTCTAGTGTCTTTCTTTAATCATAAGGAAAGATGATTAATAATGGTTTCTTATTTTTCCTATGTGGTGGCTCGAATCCTTCACAATTCTGGGCCTCCAATCCCAACATCTTTGATTGGAAGAGAAACGTCTTACCAATTGAGTTGCGCTTCGTTGTCACAATTACAATGATATTTAGGCATATACTTAAATCCCTTAGGATCATGGAGGGAAACAAAATCAAGTTAGCATTTTCAACTATCTTCACGCAAAATCAAATACACAGTACAGTCGAGCGTTCGTACTTTGAAGTTATAACGCATCAAATGTTCAATTCGTAAGGAATTATATCGGTGAAAATCCAAACTTGAAATGAAATACAGCACCAATACATGATTCAGATTCATCCGACAGCTTATAGCCACGTCATGGCCATCCAAAACTATAAAATTAAGATTTAATTGCAAAATAATTCAAACTTACGAAAAATGTTTTTATTACAAAATAAAAATTAAATTTGCTAAAATTTAAAAGTAGTGGCCGTTAAGTTGTTAGTGTCGGAGCTGTTATCCACGTGTCATGATTGTCGCTATTTTCCATCAACACTTCCTCTTCTCTTCTTCTTCCTTTATTTTCCACTTTTTTTCACTTCTCCCCGTTTTCTTTCCATCATTTACCCTTTGTCGTAGATTCGTCGCCCTCTCTTCTGCTTCTGATCTCTAGGTAAGTGATGATTTCTTTTGCTGAATGCACATATTTTGCTTCAATTTTGCATAATTATCGATATATTTTGAGATCCAAATGAAACCATCGATATCGTTTTAAATGTCTTTGGATTCTTTGATTTGCTTTCGTAAATAATTTGAATGTTCATTGTTCTTGATTAAGCTAGGATGATTGTTTATTCCTATTATTGTTAATTTGTGATCTGTTTCTCTCTCTCTCTCTCTCTCTCTCAAAGCGAAGATTTTGATGGGTATTACTTTGAAGCTTACTCGCTTTGTTATCTTTCCTATTTCAGTGGCTCATCATAATATTCCTCTCATCTATTACTGGGTTGAAGGATTTGAGGACTGTAGCGGTAGGAGTTGCTTTTGCCATGATTCAGTAGCAATACTGAATGATATCTGCAATTCGTTGTTCGATTTGAAGATATTTCGATTTCGAGCCCTAGTAAGGGTTATTGCTGATGACAGCTGATAACTTTGGATGAGATTCTTATTGATATTGCATTGATTTACTGGATTTCGTATCTTGTCAAAAGGTTTGATATGGAAGGTTGTTGGATTGTCCTTCTTAGGGTTTACTTATTCCGGAGGAGTCCGGTTTATGAATGATTTAAGGTTGTCGAGGTTTATGTAGATAGAGATTGAGCTTCTTAGCAATACCACGTAATGTACGGAGGTCCCTTTGCTCCGGTGAAAGAATGATTCGGTAGAATGAGAATTCCCCTTGTGGGAACAAGGCACAAAAAGGTGTTGCAAAATTTATGAGCTGGATTTAGGAGCTTTACATGTATAGAGCAAGACAAGATAAGCACTTCGCCCTTCACATAGATGCTTGCAACAATGCTGCAATAGATATGACTAAACTGCTACGCCTATTCATAGTGTTTCTGTTGTTCAGAATCGACTGGAGAAAATTGATCGTTGCGTGCTCAGTTCTTATGATAGTTAGTGTTTTGATACAGATTTCTAAACTTCCTTATCCATTAATTGGAAATGATTCCCCCTCAGACTCTGCAATTTCATCATTCAATTCCTTGAATACTTCAGTAAATTTGGATAAAAGTCGGTCATTAGCAGTGGATGGTGTGCACATCAAATCTGTTAAAGATGCACCGACAAACATTTTACTCAGTTCTTCTGCCAAAATGAATAGATCTTTGATAGCTCCTAACAAGAAATCTAGACCACCTCCTCCTCGGATGGTCAAAAAACTTCCCAGTCAGCTGGAGGTAATTTGGTTTTCGT
The DNA here is from genome assembly GCA_029379335.1 of Thymus mandschuricus. Lineage (NCBI taxonomy): Eukaryota > Viridiplantae > Streptophyta > Magnoliopsida > Lamiales > Lamiaceae > Thymus > Thymus mandschuricus. The sequence goes on from CM057080.1 coordinate 26,776,561, forward strand.
TGGTAATATTTATTGCATAACTTGTGAATGTCATATTTCTTACTTATATAAGCTTTCTTACTGTCTTTAGAGATACTTGTCATCTTTGAAGCCCGACGAAACACTTGCATTAGTTAAAAGGGACATTGAGAAGAATTCGTCACTTGCTAGTGATGATGATCCTGAATTATACGCCCCATTGTTCCGAAATATTTCTGCATTCAAGAGGTACAATAATTTCACTAGATATAGTATAGATGATGTGTTTCTAAGAATTTTCATTATACACAATCATACTTATCGAAGTTTCTTCCTTGTGTACGTTGTCCAGTTTTTTTTAGCCCCAAATAGTCCCTTACTGAGATTATGTCTTTTGTCGTGATGAAACTCGAATTCCAGGAGCTATGAGTGGATGGAGCAGTTGCTAAAAGTTTACATATATCGAGATGGGAAACCACCTATTTTCCACCATCCTAAACTTTCTGGGATTTACGCATCCGAAGGATGGTTCATGAAGTTGATGGAAGCAAGCGAGCAATTTGTGACAAAGGACCCCAAAAAGGCTCACTTGTTCTATCTTCCATACAGTGCACGTCAGTTACAATTGGCTCTTTATGTTCCAAATTCACATAATATGCGACCATTGTCCATCTTTCTGCGTGACTATGTGAACATGATTGCTTCAAAGTATCCATTCTGGAATCGGACTCGCGGATCAGATCATTTTCTGGTCGCTTGCCATGATTGGGTACGCTCCTTTGATGGTATGCAGAGATAAATGGTGCAAAGTATGTTAGGCTATAATCCACTGGTATTCTTACTTTTTTTATGCATGAGTATAGTGACGAAAATCTCTACATAACTAATACAGGGGTAAGTCCTTATTGAAGATTAGTCTCCTATGTAATTTCCTATACGTTAGATATTCTTAGAGGCATCATGTGCCATTTGTTCTAATTTTAATGAGGCAAGTAAGCCAATTAGTATCCTTTATCTCCACCCTTAGAAATCTCAACCTATAAGGTAATTCAATAGTGATGTATAGTAGTTGCCAAAAAATGCATAACTATGTTTAGAACCGTCAAAATTTAGATGAACTAGGTCTCTGTACTTTATTCGTTAAGTTGAATCTTGGAACTTTCATTATTGTTAAAATCATATCCTTGTATGGAACTTGAGTCCATATATGTATTAGTAACATTAAAATAAGGTTGTTGCTCTACCAAGGACCCGATTATGAAACAAAAATAAATATTGAAAGTATGTGGACCGAATGCTTAGAATAGAAGTATAAGGAACTGATTTGTACTAAGTTAAAAGTACAAGAACCTAAATATACTTTATCCCTAATTTTGTCAAAACGATTGTTCTGTAATTTAGGAAATTTTGGACCTTGTGATGAACCATGTCATTTAGACATTGCTTCATCAACTTCTATTTTTGTATTTTCTTGTGATTTTATTAATATGCTATGGCTCTGTCCTTTCCTATACTAGTATTTCAATTAGATTTTTCTCTACGGTAAACAAGATGAATTCGGATCCTGTTGTAAACTACTATAGGCTGTCCTGCTTTTTTATGCTTGCTTCTCTTGTGATATTAGCATGCTAGGCTCAACCTAATTTGCACTTTCTCTCTGAGTACAGATGTACTTAGCCTTCATGGTTCTATGATTATTTTTATCTAAGGTATAATTAGATTCGTTGTGAAACATGAACAAAAAAGAATGGCTTCGAAACCAATTTTGCAAATATGTGTTATAATGCATCTGTATGTGTGAGGTTCTCTCTGCCAAGTGCATCGACATTATGTTGCAACTTGTGCATATAACATTGGTAAATCTCTTTGTAAAGTCGAGGTAGAGTTACAATAAAATTACAAAAACGTGTTTTGCTTGATAAGGTACCTTTTAGTTGGTCTTGTGCTTATTTTTTCTCACCCTCAATATCTTGCTATATACAGGGGCCATATACTCTAAAGGAGCATGATGAGCTTATAATGAACACCATCAAGGTCCTATGCAACGCAGATGCGTCTGAAGGGATATTTAAAGCCGGAAAAGACGTTTCTCTTCCTGAAACAATCATAATGAATCCTAGAAGGCCTCGTAGAAACATCGGCGGAAGAAGAGTGTCGCAACGCCCAATTCTCGCCTTCTTTGCCGGAAACAATCATGGCAGGGTCCGACCCACACTTCTACAGTATTGGAACGAAACAGACGAGGACATGAAGATTTACGGGCCTTTGCCTAAAACAATATCAAGAGTAATGTCATATCCTCGACACATGAAGTCGAGCAAATACTGCATTTGTCCCATGGGGTATGAGGTCAACAGCCCGAGAATCGTTGAAGCAATATATTATGAGTGTGTTCCGGTGATTATTGCAGATAACTTCGTCCCTCCACTCAACGAAGATCTCAACTGGGACGCCTTCTCCGTGATAGTTGCTGAAAAAGACATTCCGAAACTAAAGGAGATACTCTTAGCAATCCCTATGAAAAAGTATCTCACCATGCAAACCAATGTGAAAATGTTGCAGAAGCATTTCCTTTGGAATAAATACCCTGAAAGATATGATTTGTTCCACATGATTTTACATTCAATATGGTTGAGCAGGCTAAAACAAGTTCATTTACCATAGCTGGGAGTGTATTATAGTCTCACCTGTGAATTAGTCTCCTATCGACTTGGGAAAAGTTTTGGTTCTGAGCCCAATGCTAATAAGAATGCATGTCTTCTGGTTTGTATACATATATTTTCCCACCAAAGTCCTATTTGATTAAATTATCTGCATTTTACGTTTATTCGAATAAATCTCGATTTCTTAAAAGCTATATCTAGAAATATAACCCAGTTTCATGACTCTACAAGAAAGTTGGGGTTTTGCAACTTATAATAATTTGTCGCGAATAGTGGTATTGATGTTGCAAACGCTGAATCGTGACATTTTATCTGTTCATTTCAAACTCGGCTCTTAATATCTTGATTTAGAATTTATTATCCACTAGTAACTCACCCACGCAACGCGTGGGTACTTTTACATTATATAATTAATTGATTAAAATATGTATACAAATTTTAATTTTCACCCTGAACATATTTCAATTAAAATATACTATTAATTACCATGAATTAAGTGTTAATTGGGATTCAACCGAACCATGAAGTCGAACCGACACGAGTGTGCCCCTTTAAAATAATTTATACCAAATTGTTATATTCATGATTTAAAAACCAATAAAAAAATACAATTAACATTGAATTAGATAATTTAGATTTGACTTTAAAAAAAAAAAAAAAAGCATTTGATGAGTCAAACCGTTGCATTTGTTTCCCCCTTTTATATTAAATTTATTAGTAAATTTTAAATTAATTATTTGAGAATTAAATATAATGTGAGCGATATTATTTTAAATAATGAATTGATTGCCATAACCATAATCATGAATTCTTTATTGATAATTGAGAGCTACAATTAATTATAATGTTTTAATGAGTAGCCATATTCATAATTTTAAATTAATTATTTTTATATAAAAAAACATATACAAAAAATATTTATAAGATGGAAAAAACTAACTTATCGTAAATTCTGCATTTGTAACCTATATACAATAATGAAATTATTGAAAGTCAATAATGAAATTCTGCATTTGTAACTGGTACGGAACTGGATTATCGGTACCAGATTACCGGTTACCGGATAACAATGAATTAAGGAACCGGTTACCGGACCGGTTATTTAACCGGTACCGGACCAATTCGGTACCGGTTAATCGGTAGAACCGGTTTTCTATTTTTTTAAATATTTTTTTTAATTTATATATTTTAAAGGAATTTTTTTATAAAATTAGAAATTAATAATTATATAATTAATATTTAATAAATTAGAAATTAAATAGTTATAATATTAATAACCAACTACTTGGAATACTTTCTCAATGCGCATTTTCAGTTAAAAAAAAAAAAAAGGAATGATGTAAATTTTCTCCCTAGCAATTATTCCCTCCTTAAATGATAGTGAAAGAGGAATAAATCAATGAATTAAATATATATATATATATATATATATATATATATATATAGATGAGTGGTTCGTGTGCAAATAAATCATTGCGTGAGAAAATGAGAAAGATGCTTAAAACTATACAAAATCATGCTTAAGTCAGTATATATTTATGCTTACAACACCATTATGCTTTTTAATGTACAAATTCATGCTTAAACCTAGTCATGCTTATAATACCTTATAATCATGCTTAAATCAATTACAGCCATAGATCAAATCAAGATCAATGGTCCAGATCTATTCCTATTTCTCACACCAGGACTTATTTCTATATGATCCATCCTATTTATATATATATATGAGTTCCGATACCCTAAGCGACACATGGTGGGCTCCTCATGAGCGCCTACCTTTTATTTGCTTTATAATTCAATTTCTTTCATTTTTTCGTTAATTATAATGAAGATAAGTATAATATAATTAATACTAGTATTTTATAAATTCTTATTGGGATTGATTAACCTAATTAATTTTATTTTTATTAGACCCTAGTTAACATTAGTAAACCCTAATTGAAATTACTAAACCCTAAACCCTAATTGAAGTTAATAAACCCTAATTGGATTTATTAAACTCTAGTTGAAAATATTAAGTTCTAATTAAATCATTATTAAAACAAAACTTTAATTGAAGTTAATAAACCCTAATTGGATTTATTAAACCCTAGTTGAAAATATTAAGTTCTAATTAAATCATTATTAAAACACAACCTATAATAAACAATGTCTAAGTAATAATTTAATATTTAGAAATATATAAGACAAGCCTGAAAGAATATGATGAAGATAAATAAATAAACAAATACTAATGAAGGATACGGTTGAAAAGAAAAGGGAAAGATAAATTAAAATTTTGATTGAAAATTAAGAGAAATTAATTAGAAATAATGCAAATAATGCGGCGCTCATGAGTCGCCTAGAAACAGGCGCGTAGCATATAGAAACTAATGTTAAGTTGGAACTTAGAAACCGTCCACAACCGTTGATCTTGAAGATCTAATGGATCAGATTTGATTTCAAATTAACAATTAAATAATCATTTTCGGATTTTTTAATTCATTTAATGTATTATCTAGGGATATTTTAGACATTTTATTATTGTGTAACTGATTTTCCCATAAATATAGGATCTATATTTATTTTTTCCTTATCCGATTTTCTTCTCCTGCGTCTTCTTATTCTTCTGCGTCTTTCTTATTCTTCTTTTCCTCCTTTTTTCTTTGATTCTTCTTCTTCTTCTTCTCCTCCTTTTTTCGTTGAAAATTGATCGGTGGCGGAGGTTTTATGGAGGGCAACGGTGCTCCTTTTTTTTTTTTTTTAAGATTGATCGGTGACGAAGGTTTTATGGAGGGCGGCAGCACTGGGCGGGGGAGCGAAACTCCGGTGGATACTTCTGTTGCCTTCGCGGTTAAGAGAGAGGGTGGTGGATGATCTCGGTTGCCGTGGGTTTCATTGCTGCTACTAATATTATTAATTATTAAAAAAATCTGTCGATGTCGACGCTGGTAGGATTTCAAAATTGAATGGTGTTTATTCGTAGCATGCATGTATGAAAATTGGGTTGATTATTAGGTGGTGAAAGCTACCCTTGTTTGTTTATCAAGTCTGCAAATGAAGCAATCTTCTCTAATTAATTGTCACTGTGCATCTCTCTCTAGCTCTCTCTCTTCGCGTCTTCTTCTTCTTTCTTTCTTTCTTTTTTTTTTTTTTTTTCCTTTTCTTTTTCTTTTTTTTAAAAGATTGATTATTCAGAATATACGTTTGGCAAAGTACAATAATGGAGAATGAATTTGCAGGAGCATCGCATAATGTAAGCAACCATAACAATTGTTAATTATTCACATGAAACAACTGTGTTATATTGGGTATAATGCATATTATGTCGATTTTGTTGCATTCATGACTTAGTCTGATGCATTTCTATTTCATTTTCATATTTGGCTTCAGTTTGTCCTGTTAGGGTTTAGTATCCATATGAGTTAGGGTTTAAGTTTCCCTACAAGTCATGGTATATCTTACCCGAATAGGGTTTTAGCTTCCCCTATGGATTAGTGTTTATCATTCACTACATGTTAGGGTTTACCTTTCCTTTTCGGGTTAGGGTTTAGTATTTTTTTATTGGGTTAGGGTTTAGCTTCCCTACTGGGTTTAGCTCCAAGAATAGACAACAACATTATATATTTTGTGCAACAAAAATACGTATGCAAGTTAGGGTTTATCGTTCCATACACGTTAGGGTTTAAATTTCCCTAGTGTATTTAGTGTCAAGAATATGCATATTATGCTAACTTTGTTGCATTTCCGATTTCATTTTGATGCATTTTTATTATTCATTCATTTGGTATATAATAAGTTATAAATTGCATATTCTTGTAATTATGATGCATTTTCCTTTCATTTTCTAGGCCTGAATACGTAAATATTTTGGTAGATTATTGTGCATATAACTTTGATGCATATTCTTATCATTTTTGCATTAGGGTTCGGTTTTTCTATTAGGGTTTAACTTTCCCAACAAGTTATGGTTTAATATTCCCTATATGATAGGGTTTAGCTTTCCCTATTAGGGTTTACTTTTCTCTACAACTTAGGGTTTAGTTTTTCCTAATAGGTTTAGTTTGAAAATATATGCAACATTAATACATATTTTATGCACCAAAAAAACGTATATTGATCCAAAAATCAAATTTTGTAAACGAAAAGAAGATCTATTAATATTCAACAACTCGTGATCTAAATATATGCTCCAAAACTATTTGGATGTGCGACAATTGTTGAGTAATCACAAACAATTCATTGTAACTCAAATTGATTATCAATGCATATTCTGATCATTTTGATGCATTTCGATCGTTGTTATGAAACATATTAAAATTTGAACTCAAATCTCTATCAAATTGGATGGGACCACCCAGAAACATGTTCTACACTTCAAGATGTTTCCAACGGTAGGTCGCCCATCTGAATCCGATCGCCGATGAGGCCGGAATTGCGTCTGGAAGTTGACGTTGCCGCTAAAGTCGCGATTTCTCTGCTGGTTCGTCTTCTTCATCGAATATCTCCTTCGTTTCTCCACCAAAACGAGCAATCCACCCATGAATCTCTTCGTCTCTTCGAGTAGAATAAAACTCGATCATCCGTTTTACGATTGTCATTAAGATCTGGCCTGGAATCGCATTGATGCAAGAGAAGTGGAGTAGTGTAGGTTGGTTATGGAAAATTCCTATTATTATGGAATGAGATTTTATTTCTGTTTTTTAAATTATTTTTCTGGACGAATTTGTCCTTAATGACACATTATTTTATTTTTTTAATGCATTATTTCATTTAATCTCATCCATTGGATCCTCAAAATCAATGGATATGGTCGGTTTCTAAGTTGCAACTTAAGGTTAGTTTCCACCAGAGTGCTACCCTATATATATATATATATATATATATATATATATATATATATATATATATATATATATATTAAAATTTTAATTAATATTAATATATTATCCGGTTCCCGGTTCCTTACCGGTTCGGTACCGGTTACCCGAGAACTGAAATTTTTTAATTGTTTGGTACCGGTTATCGGACCGGAACCGGTTTTTACCAGTACCGGTTCCCGGTTCCCGGTCCGGTACTAATTTTCCCGAAGAACCGGTTCCCGAATAACCACCCCTACCCTCGACTATGAGTGCCGTGGGGCTTGTCTCGCTGTAAATATTCGTTATACCTATCCCAACTCCGATTCCGATCGGAGTTGTGAGGGAGAAGAATATTGGTATTATTGATGCTTAAATGAAAAATCATCAAGTAATTAAATTAGTTATTACTATTATAAAAGTGTCTATATGGAAAATAGATTGATCGAATATCTGCATTATGCATCCTCCGAGACCTATGCCCTCGAAAAATTGGTGGAACGTGAGAGCGGCGATCAATGGCTTTATCGACTTGGACTTTCTGATGCCCCTAACGCTATTCCGATGATCACCGTGTGCACAATTATTCCGAGCTCGAGTACCTGATATTTAAATCATTCTAATAATGATTAATATTATGGAAGTATAGATGAACTTAATATTTTTGAATTTATTATACGAATTTTATTTACTTTAATATTATTAATTAATCCAAAAAAATAGGTAGCCGTAATTAAGGGAGTTTAATTACTATAATTAATACTACTAGTTAATCAAATTTTCGAGAGAATTGGGTTTAAATTAATTACCTGCGGAATCACACGGTGGCGATTGAGCTCGGAATCACCGGAAACCACCTCCATCGACACCGCGCCGTGTGCATGGCCGTGCACGGCGTGTTTGTGGACCGGCACTGCCAACTCCTCGTCGCCGCTGCCTCCATTCGCCGCCTTCACCCTCGACTTCCGCCCATAGTACGACGTGGCGTAGACATCCACCATAAGCGTCCCGATCGCCGCCACCATCGCGACGAATCCAGTGAACGGAAAGTCCCCCACGGGTGCTCCGAGTAGGCACGGCGACGAAAAACAATATTGCCGATATCGATCTTCTCATAGCGAAAACGGCGATGTGATATATATATATATATATATATATATATATATATATATATATATATATACTGTATACACCACAAACCTCAGAAACACGATGACGACATGGGAACAACAAACTGCATAATCTTCCAATTAATTAATTAAGTAATTAAATTAATTAACTAATCAATCACTTGTCCAACATTATTTTGAAGTTTGTAACAATTTGGATTACAAAAAGCTTAAAGAATTTAAAAACTAATCAAATCACACTTATATAAATTTTCAATTACTTATTTCATTAATGAAGCCTTTATTAATTGCTTATTACTAGCATTTACTTAAAATTATGGAAAACCTAATAAAAAAAATAAAAATTAGACATTATATTCCTTGTCAATTGAGTATTAATTTCCCATTCATAAAAAAAACATTTACTGTTATTTAATGTATCAATTTGCAAAGAAGCAAAAAGCAATTAAATCAGTTTGCGGTCAATTACGAGACATTACTTTTAGTTACATACCTGCTATATATGACAGAAGAAAAACCCTACGATGAAGGTAGCTTCCACGACTCATATAGTTAAACGACCCATTTAAAACGGGTGCAAAATTTCACTCCTTTTCTTGTACATATTGAACACTTAGTAGTTAGTTATATACGTATGTGGAAGAAAATTTTATAGAGGATTTAATGAAGTAATTAACAATCATTAGTTAGATGAGCTTTGGTTCATGAAAGCTAGGGGTGACTATCCGGTACGGAACCGGTTTACCGGTTACCGGAAAAGTGAGATTTTGAGGAACCGGTTACCGGATCGGTTAGTTTACCGGGTAACCGGTATCGGAGTTCGGTACCGGTTAACCGGTTCTACCGGTTAAGGAACCGTTTTTTTTTTTTTTTTTTTTTTTTTTTTTTTTTTTTTTTAATAACTAATTTTCTTAATTCATATATTTGAATGAAAAAATTTAATAAATACTCCATAATTAATAAATAAGTTTCAACAAACTATAAAAATCACTTAAACAACAAAGTTAAATGGTAATAATATTAATAGTCATAATTAAATGTATATATAAATATATATAATTATTTAAAATTTAATTAATATTATATAAAAATCGGTTCCCGGTTCCATACCGGTTCGGTACCGGTTTTCTCGAAGAACCGGTAACCGAATAGTCACCCCTAATGAAAGCTATTAATTAATGACTCAACTAATAATTTAAATCTGAGTTTGAGGTTTATTCAAAATTAGTCAAAGTATGAGTAGCTTAAAAATCTTGATTTGAGAGATTGTCACATATAAGAGTAGTTTCTAAACTAAAAGTAAGTCAAAATATAAATTGTAATACTCCCTTCGTCCCTATCCATTAGTCTCATTCGCTTTCGGCATAAGAACAAAGGAAGTCGAGAATATGTAACTGTTTCTATTTAGCAAAAGATATTAGTGTACTATTATTCTTATTACTAGTAACACACCAACGCGATGCGTGGGGATTTTCTACGTTATATGATTAGTTGATTTTAAGTATGTAGAAATATTTCAAGTCTCACCTTGAGCATATTCCAATTAAAATATTTTATATACCATTAATATAAGTGTCTTCAAAGGAACCATTAATAATTTAGAGGAAATGATTAATTACCAACATAGTTGTAATTCTAATTCATGGTAAATGTGGATACTTTGACCATGTAGTATCATTTTTTAATTCAATCGAAAGTTAGCAATTGACAAAATGCCGATTTATGAAATGACAAAAATGTCTTTCGTACTTTGTTTTTATATAATATATAGATTGAAGAATCAACCAACAAAAGAAGATATACTTTTTCATCAACTATCCTATTTTGTCAAGAAAAATTGTATTTACGCGTCAATTAGCATATCAATTAGTATAACATACATTGCTCAATACGGGTACAATATATACATGTGATAAAGGAATCGATCGATATTGAGATCAACTTCGAGAGCTCCAAACGCTCGTGTAGACATTCTCGCATCTTAATCAGGAGATGCTAGCACCTTGTTGCATAGTAGGGTAAGGGCATGTACAATGCTAGAACCCCAAATGAGGTTTTTAGAGATGCCACATAGACAAGAACCCATTGTTATTAAAAAAATGACAATGGTAAGGTTTTTAACAAGAGTTCTTATCATAATTGAAGGGTCTCACTTATTATTTTATTTTATTTTTTATTATTTTATTTTACAATTGATTTTATTTTATTATCATAAAATTAATAAACTTGATTACAATAAATGTAAATATATTTACTAAATATTTGACGGTATATAAATTATGAATTACTTTCAAATAATATGTTTTAGTATTTAAATAGTTTAGATCCTAAAAAATACGATTAATTTTTTTAAAAGAACAAATTTGCTATTGAAAATAGATGAAATCGGATGAAAGTAGAAAAGGAAAATAAAAGGGAAAAATAAAAGGAGAAAAAGAGAAAAAAAAGAGGAAAAATCATTTATCAAAATTAAAAAGGGCCCACTTTTTTTTAAGATACAACACCTTATATAAGAACTTGGGTTCTTATTTTGGAGACCTCCAGTGGGAACAAAATTTAAGGACTAGTTCTTATTTTTGCCACATAGACTAGACTCTTCCCAATGTTTAAACATGCTCTAATACAATGTTTAAACATGTAATTATGTGTAATAATCAATAAATAACCTTAAACATTTAATCATAATAAATCAAAACGACATCATAAGTAAATATTCAAGAAATTTATAAAACCACTTAACTATGCGGTCAAAGTATGGAGTCTATCAAATCCACAATTTTATTTTTTATTCTATAATTGTGGGAAAATCTTATATTCGTTGTCTACGTCTTTTATTGTGACACACTACGTCGGAAGAGATACTATAAATATATTCATCTGAAATAGATGATGGTGGAGATAAACAGAGTGTGTGTATACAGGATGCACCCATCCAAAGTTGTATAGTCAGGAAGGTACTTCACGTATAGAGGTAGATCGTTGTTATAGATTTTATCCGATCAAACAGAGAATTTATACTATAAGATCGGAAAGAGTGATTGCGGAGAATTTAGTATTTAATTAATTGTCCTTGATTACGTAATGACCTTAAATCGGGTGCATGAAATTGTATTGTAGTATTAAATATTAGCAATATTTACTCATATTTTATACTTAAATAGCATCGGTTTCAACTATTCGAATTTGAATTAGAAAATTGTATAGATGTATACATTAATTACTTACTAAATAATCAATGTGTATCTTTAATGGTTACGATGCACGTTGTTTGAATCGGTATTATATTGTTTGTTTTTATGTTTAAATGAGTAAGAAATTATCTATTTATTTTTATACTGAAAAATATACAAACTTATGATTTATAGAATAAAATACTTACTTTAAAATTCAGTGTTATTGATGCTATTAGTATATGGATAACATTTAGTGTTATTGATGCTATTATATGATATCCATGATTTGTTGCTACACTTTTAAGAATTTGATTGCTAGACATCTTCGAATGTGGAGAAGTCATGTATAAAGTGATGCATAATCGATTACGAATTTCAAAACTTTTATCAGCAAAATAGCCAAGATTAATTATCGTAAGCATGAGAATAGAGAGATTAAAAAAATAAATTAGAGAATACGAATTGTAAAAAAACCAACTTGAAAAATGATTACTTAAATTGCTTTTACACTTTCTTTTCTATAGAACAATTAACAATTTGAAGAACAAATAGATTATCATACATTCTCAGTCATTTAGAATTAAAATTGATACATAAGTATAGGAAAAAATATACACCCAAGTTCCTTAAACCATAAAAGCTAAAGATGATAGATAAATCATAAACGAATTACATAAACAAACTCTTTACATGATTTAGAGACAATGATTATTCAAAAAGAATGACAATACTTAACTATTTAAATAGGAAAAATGCAAAAACATGAACTCGTAGACATATGAGTTCGATATATAGAAAAACCTTCATGATCCGAATCTTCCTCCTCCGCCGTGAAAACAAATCAAGTATGTTTATTAACAAACTTTCAAAATTTATATGCAAAAAACAATATAAATTAAGAAAGATATTAATGTCTTCCATGATTATTGCATTTGTAATTATTTTATTAATTATATTATTAAAACTCAATTTTTAATAACTAAATATTGAGAAAATTAATATAAAATTACTAAAATTGAAAATTGTATTATTTTACTATAGTACTTTTAATTTTTAAAATTCTATAACATCAGAATACGTATTTAATTTTGTTATTTTAGTCTAATTTAATTTTAATTAATTTTGAATTTTTTTGTCAAATTCTATATATATAGAAAATTAATTGAATAAGTATTTTTTTGTTACTAAATCCCCACGCGAGCGTGGGGATTTTTAAATTATATGATTAATTGATTAAAATATTTATAAATATTTTAATTCTTACCATGAGTATATTCCAATTAAAGTATATTGATTACCATCATTTAAGTGTTAAATGAGATTCAACCGAACCTTGAAGTCGAAACGCCACGAGTGTGTCCATTTAAAATAATTAATACTACTAAATTGACCACCTACTCAAATAAAATGTGTATGACTTTTATGAGAGAGAGAAATATTGTATTTTCCTTAGAAAAAAATATGTAAAGCTACATAATTGGAAGAAGAAGAAAAATAATACAATAAACTATTTATCACATTCGATCGTATTCTTACGGTGAAAATTAGTTTGTACAATAACAGTTGTATTTTTCTATATGCTAAATTCTTTATGTACAATTTACAAAAATAAAAGAGATTTAGTACATATAGAAGCGTAAAAGACATTCACAATATTGATGAGCACATATATAGACAATTCTTCGAAATTCTTATTTCGAAATCATGAGAAATCTCTAAATTTGAACAAAATAGTGGAAGAAGCTAAATAGTGGAAGAAGCTAGTAAAAAAGAAACAAAATTTACTGAATTCTAAGCAATGTATAATACTTAATCAACAACTAAACAAACTCAAGAAAAAATGAACAAATATACAATATCGGTTTCACGCTCCATTTAAAGTTTCTATACGCATTTTATAATTCTTATTAAATTGTAACATTTTACTTTCATAAAGAAATTTACATCACAAACTATATACTCATTTGTACTAAAAGAAAATTAATGATGAATGTCACAATGTTAGTTCTTCACATAGGAAAATGACAATGGAGGTCTATCTTAAAAGAAAAGGAAGAATTTGATCTATAGAACCCCTCATCGTTGTTTCTTTATAATGAACATCCTTGATATCTTCATTGACGCTTCTTTCGAGCGTCACCTCCATCATGATGAGTAAGATTTCTTGTAGACCATAGAATATTACATTTTTCTTGAGAAAACTAAATGTCAATGTGTCTATTTATAAGAGAAAATTGAGTCATAATTGTGGAGGTTAATTGAAAAGAATTAATTTCTTGGAATTCGTTTGAGCATATCATATGGCTAATTTGTGGGAGGAGTTGACTTCGTCGTATATGCAAATGAACAATATATGGTAAGAATAAAAAATTTAAGATACGTAACCTTTTCTATAACATCAATTGTACAATTAATTATAATTAAATATTAGTACATGCATGTAACGTATATACTACTTATAAATATTCTACATTTAAATGATTTGAGGTGGATTAAAATATTGTAAATTTATGCTTTTATTATCAAAGTAATTAGTTTTCAAAAATTGATAAATATATAAAGTTACTATTTATAAATTATCGGAGTTACTATAAATGGCAGACCCGTGCTGCTATTAGTATATAGATATTTTTACTAAATATATCTGAAATTAAATGTTATTAAACAATTATGAACGCAAACATAATAAATCTTAGACAATAATTCATGTTAACTACATAATCTCTTTGTCTCTTTCCTTTTCTGGTTGGGTATCTAATTTTGTCTCATCTCATGTCCTCTTCTAGTAGGACAAATCCAAAGGGATCCAATGTGCATACTATCTCTTAATATTTGTGCAGTTCACTTGTAACTACTAACATTTATAGTATTCTAAATATGCAAATTCAATATTATTTCCAAATATGCAAATTTACATGCTAACTGACTTTATATTAAGAAGGGCAAGTTGTTGCAGAGCTGGAAGTATAATTTCTTCAATGTAAATGTAAGTGTTTGACCGTAATTTCTAAAATTAATAAATTTATGAGAAACGTTCCTCTACTCATCGTGACACATTGAGAATGTCTAGGGTGGATAGGAGAGCATTGCTCATAAATTTATATATAGAGTTTGTTCAAATAAAAATAAGTTACAATGTGAAAAATAAAAATAGATTTGAACCATTGATCTTAGTTTGATCTATGAATGTAATTGTTCTGAGCATACTAATGTAAGCACAACATGGCTTAAACATGAATATGTACATTCAAAAAGTACTATATAAGCATAAATTAATATATATTAATATAGATTCAAACATGATTTTGTATAGATTTTTAGAAAAAATCGCATATTAGCACACCATAATTTAGTCACACATGAACTCTTCTCTCTCTATATATCAATATATGTATAATAGCATTATGAATCCTGATCCATAATAATACTTTTTAAAAAGTTATATAATGTTTTTATTTATACTCGTCATCAAATTTCGACGGGCACTGCATTAGTACAGTATAATAGTTGTTATTAAAAATCTTGTTGATTTGGATGTGTAAATTCATTTTTTTAATAAAAATTTTAGTAGTTAGAAATAGTATTAGTTGCGATCCACTAGTTTTATTTAATTAAATTTTAAATTATGCATTATACAAATAATAAAATAAGTGATTTGAAACAAGATTTTGATAAAATAAGGGGCTGAAGACCCTAGCCGCCACTGAAGTATGAATATGCATTGACCGTTCACTTCTTAGAACTTCCCGTTCGTAAGAAAAAGGGAGGGTTGTAAATATAGTGAAATGCCTGCTCACTGTAAATATTTTAATTAATGTGTTCACCGTTAATGTTAATGTGATAGTCATAAATTAAGTTTGATTTTTATAGATAGATTTTGATATGTTCTGTCCATTAATAGTACGCTATATCATCTGCTAACACATTAAGAATGCATGCCGTAAGTAGATCTAGGAGGAGAGCATTCGTCTATAAATATATAGAGTTCGGTTAATGTGCGACAAACGGGCGACTCTCGTCAATATATAAATATTCATTGATCCCCTTCGAGCATAGATCACGATCATGGCGATTCTTCTAACTCCATCTCAACTTCTATCCATCACACTCTTCTTCTCCGCTCTCATACTCCTCACCATCCGAACCAAATCCAAATCGAAGAACTCCACTACGAACCTCCCTCCGGGGCCATGGAAGCTTCCGTTGACCGGAAACATGCACAACCTCATCGGCGCCGTCCCTCACCATGCCCTCCACCGCCTCTCCCTCCGCTTCGGCCCCGTCATGAGCATCCAGCTCGGCGAGCTCTCCGCCGTCGTCATCTCAACCGCCGACGCCGCGAAGCAGGTGATGAGAATCCACGAGGCGAACTTCGCCTCGAGGCCTCCGACCGTAGCGGCCGACATAATCACCTACGGCCGCACCAGCATCAGCTTCAGCCCCTACGGCGACTACTGGCGCCAGCTACGGAAAATCTGCACGCTGGAACTACTGAGTGCCAAGCGAGTCAACTCGTTTCGGTCGCTGCGGGAGAGGCTCTGCCTCGACCTGGCGGCGAGGATCGCGGCCGCGGAGGGGTCGGAGATGAACCTGACGGCGGAGCTCTACCCCTCTGCGTACGCCCTCATTTCGCAGGCGACGCTGGGGGAAGAGACGACGGAGCACGACGCGCTGCTCCCGATCCTAACGGAGATGATCGAGCTGGCTTCGGGGTTTGATGTGGCGGAGATGTTCCCTTCGGTGAAGGTGTTTCAGGTGATGAGCCGGCTGCGGAGGAGGGTGATGGTATTGCATAAGGAGGCGGATAAGATTCTCGAAGACGTAATCAGGCAGCACGGAGTGAAGAGTGAGGAGGGAGAAAGAAACGAGGATCTATTGGATGTTCTTCTCAAATTTCAAGATGATGGACTTGAACTTCCTCTTACTAAGGACAACATCAAGTCTGTGATCGTGGTTAGTTTTCCTTTTTTATGTTTTTGTCTTACCTAGCTGAGATTACATACTCCCTCCGTCCCACTGGGATAGGGACCTTTTTTTTCGGCGCGGGAATTAAGACGAGAATGATGATAGTGGGATAAAGTGAAAGGTAATGGGTTAAAGTGACGTGTCAGAATTTTATTGGGTTAGAATTTTCCATTTTGAGAAATGTCCCTATATCAGTGGGACATCCCGAAAAGGAAAAAGGTCCGTATATCAGTGGGACGGAGGGAGTATATGATACATAATTTAACTGCTTCTTATTTTACTACTTGGTTTGCTAATATTGATGGTTGCTATATCTAATCAGTGTTATAATATTTTAATGCAGATTTTATTATTTTAAAATTAGCGATCATCATACATGCATTTTAAAAAATCAAAATAGTCTTAATGAAAGATTGTATCAAAACCTTTAATTTGCTATAAAAACATTCCAAGTTAATGAAAAACGGTCTAAGTTGAAGAGCTGGAGGATTGTTAGATTAATAGTTTATTTATTTAATTAATATAATAAGTTTCTATTTTTATTTTTTTTATTTTTTTTATTTTGAGAAATGGCTTTACATGAATGGAACACTCCAAAATAAAATAGATCATGCTTAAATAAACCCTAATTTGACATTATATTTATCTTATATTATTAAATAGGACATGTTAGGTGCCGGAAGTGATTCATCAGCAACGGCAATAGATTGGGTGATGGCGGAAATGTTGAAGAACCCTACGGTCCTCCAAAAGGCACAAGAAGAGGTGAGGGACGTTTTCGACGAACAAGGACACGTGGACGAATCGCGAATTCACGAACTCAAGTACCTAAAGGCAGTGGTGAAGGAGACTATGAGGATCCATCCCCCATTACCGCTTTTACTCCCCAGGAAATGCAGTGAAACGTGCGACATCAACGGATACCAAATACATGCAGAGGCCAAAGTCATCATCAACGCGTGGGCTATAAATAGAGATCCAAAGTACTGGGAAAACGGCGACTGCTTTCAACCGGAGAGATTTCTCGACAGTTTGGTTGATCTTAGAGGGAATAGTTTTGAATTCATACCGTTCGGAGCCGGAAGGAGGATATGCCCTGGTGCGACGTTCGGCCTTGCCAACGTGGAGCTGCCGTTGGCGATGTTTTTGTATCACTTTGATTGGAAACTAGGAGGTGGAGTTAAGTACGAAGAAATGGATATGAGTGATGGAATCGGTATGATTTCTAGAAGGAAAGAAGATCTACTCGTCGTTCCGATTATCAAAAGAGCATTGCCAATTAAATGACAAGTTATCAAAAGATCTACTATTTGTTTTTGTTTTTGAAGCTATTTACTGGGTGGAAGGTCTCTGCCATATTTTACTTTACTAGTATGATTCCGTACCATGCCGAATTTTGAAGGATGTTATTTCAAACATTATGTCATGTAAAATAAATGTATTGAGAGGATAATATAAACTATCTGGTCCAGTTCTACTATAATACGTGTAACTTTTTTTTTTTTTTTTCTTTTTTCTTTTTTCTTTAGGATTACCAAAGTATGCTCATTTCCTTTTTCAACATTCTACTCTATCATAATCATTACACTCAATTATCTTAACTTATTTACTATTACATCATACCACTTAAGTGCTTGTTTGGTAGGTGTAATATCATGGATTTAACCATGATATCACACTCTTAGTTTATGTTTGGTATCCACTTTTTAAAAAGTCGAAGGCCCGTGAGATATGCCCGGCCCGTTCTTACAACACTGTTACACAGTGAATTCTTATCCCGCCTTGACCCCGCGATTGGTTTTCGTACGACAACAGTGTTTGTGATTAATTTGTTCCTTCCCCAATTTTGCCCCTTGTCTAGAAAAAATCATAAAGCTATTCAACACAATTTTTGGAGCAGGAGAGAAGAAGACCCATATACAAGAAATCACCTCCAATTCGCGTTGAGAGAAGAAGACCCAATTATAGGAAACCATCTCCCGATTCGCGACGAGAGAAGAAGACCCAAATGCAGGAAATCATCTCCCAAATTCATGCTGAGCTGTTGCTGCAGAAATCTACTGAAATCGGTTCTATTATCGAATCGACAGTAATTTTTTTTCCCCAGCATAATCGCTATGTGTTGTGTTCTCTACAGCGTTTTTTTTTTTTTTTTTTTTTTTTTTTTTTTTTTTTTTTTTTTTTTTAATTTGCTGCAACAGAATCCTTAATTTGGGAGTTTTTCTCGTCAAAAATTTCTAGGAACAAGTTTGCAGAAGGGTTAAAGAAGGGTTAAACAGCTTCAGAATCAGGTTTTTCTTATCTGTTCGATTATAATTTTATAGCCTTTAGGAAATAGAGAATTCTCTGTAATTGCCTTATTAATTCCTCATATTTATTACTCCCTCCTATTTTTTATAATAGTTAAAATATTTGCACAAATTTTAAGAAATTTAAATTTTGTCTAAAATACCCTCAATTAATATTATGTGTCTATTTATGAATGAAATGAGTTCAATGCATAATAGAGGGAATAAACATAATTTAATAGGGACATTATTGGAAAAATGGAGTAGAATGACATATAAAATTTAAAAATTGAAAATGCTAAAGTGACTATTATAAAAAATAGGAGGGAGTATTCTTCTATTGAAATTTTGCTAATTACTAGAGGAAGGCAGATTGGGTTGAAGTGTTATAGCAAGATTATAGGAAATTCCTTTTATTGGTCTTTTTATTTGCTAGTTTAGTTATATTTTCTTTAGCTATGATGACATTTTCGAGCAAGAACCATAAATGCTTAAATAGTTTTTGCTTGCTTGAGTTTCCTCAATACTTGCACCAAGTCCTTGCTTTTTACGAACAAATACAACCAATATCATAGATGAATCAACATTTTGATGTCTAAAAGGGTTCATGATTTTTTTCCTTTGACAGTTTGAATTATGTTTTTACTATGTTTGTGGCATATGCATTCACTTCTTTTTGAAATTTTAACTTCTTTTTGAAATTTTATAGATATGTCTGCAAGTGCTCTTGGTGTTGACACCATCCTTTTGATGATGGAATGCATAGAAGATGATGAAATTTTAGAGATCTTAGTCACCCTGGTTATCATAGCTTGCCTCTCACTTAGAAAAAGAAAACGTGACCGCAATCCCGAATCATACTCTATGATAGCAAGAATGCCATATCAAATTCGACACTTGAATAGGCTGATAGGGGTTACCAATGTTGACTGCATTGCTAATTTACGAATGGATCATAACACATTTGGTAGATTAGTTTCGCTTCTACGCGAACTAGGTGGTTTAGTTGATGGAAAATATGTTACTGTCGAGGAGCAAGTTGTCACTTTTCTAGGAATTCTAGCTCATCATAAGAAAAATAGAGTTGTTGGCTTTGATTACTTGAGATCAGGGGAGACCATCTCCAAATATGTCCGTGCAGTATTAAAATCAGTGTTAATGCTACATGGAATACTTTTGGGGAAACATGAACCTGTTCCGAGCAACTGTAACGATCCTCGATGGAGATGGTTTAAGGTATAACGTACTGCCTCCTTAGTCATGGCTTTTTAACTAATTCAGAATGCTTAAGTCATTTTATATATGTTTTAATGTATGCATTCATTCCATCATTGTTTTAGGGCTATTTGGGAGCGTTAGATGGCACATATATTAATGTGAAAGTCTCCACTTCTGACAAGCCACGGTATAGGACGAGGAAGGGGCAGATTTCCACAAACACATTGGTTGTTTGTGACAAAAAACTACGATTTGTATATGTTCTTCCGGGGTGGGAGGGTTTCTGCTGTTGATTCCAAAGTCTTACGAGATGCCATTAATAGGGAACATGGCTTGAAAGTGCTAAAATGTACAAATACTAATCTATGTTGCTGCTGCTACTACTCCTCCTCGTGTTATTGTATGTTTCTTATGTAATTATTATCGACATTTACCTCTGCTATTGTATGTTTCTTAGGTAATTATTATTTGGCCGATAATGGTTATTCAAATAGTGATGGATTTTTGACTCCTTACCGAAGTGTAAGATATCACTTGAAGGAGTGGGGACCCGAGAATATTTTACCAAGCTGTTTCACCAAAAAGTGTTTGCAATAGAACAAAATCCTATCGTAGCACTAGCAAGTAAAATCCAATGTCGAATCTCGAAGGAAAACTTAGCAGGACAAATTATCGTGTAGCAAAAATCCTAAACTAGCCTAAATCTAAGAAAGCAAGTAAAAAGAATTTGTTTGGTTTTGTTTCTAAATCCTAGGCAAGAAAATAAATAAGCAATAAATCAAAAGAAAATAAATAAATCTAATCTAGAAAGCAAGAAATAAATCTAAACTAATTAATCTAGAGAAATTAAATAAAAGCGATTAAACTACCTAGGCATGGAATTGAAAACAAAGCAATAACGAAAGCAACAAAAAAAAAAACGAATCTAGACATAATTATTAAATCTGAAAATTAAGCAAAGGAATTGAAAACTAAGAAAAACAAATCTAATCTAAGAACTTGAAAACGAACGAACAAAATTAAACTAAGCATTTAAGAACTAAATCTAAGGAACTAGGGAGCAATTAAATCAAATAAAAGAAAGCAATAAAGAACTTACGAGATTAAACGAAGAATGAAGAACTAAGTAAAAACTTGAATTAATTGAAGAACGAAGTAGCGATCCGAATCGAACAAAGGAAAACTAAACTAAAGTATTTGAATGCTAAACTAGAGCTAAAACTACGGTAAAAGTTGTCTCTAATTCGTGCCCTAATGGCATATATATATAACATAGTAAGAGTTCGATCCCAACAAGGAAACTGAAATAAAACTCGCCAGAATCGGAGCGAGCGCTCCAACACCTTGGAGCGAGCGCTCCAACACCTTAGAGCGAGCGCTCCAAGTGCTCTGTGAAAATCCATCCAATTTTGCTCCTTTTGCTATCCTTTCCTCATTTTTTCTCTTTCTCTCGACTTCATTGATCCCTAACAATCAAAATACTCAAAATACCCAAATCATAGCAGAAAAGACACAAAATGACTCCAAAACGACACAAAAACGAATAACAAATAACGACTAAATTCTAACAAAATGACACTAAACATATCCCCCACACTTAGACCCTTGCTTGTCCTCAAGCAAAATAATCATACAACTTAGACTCAATTTAAACAATCCAAATCATAGAACATTTAATCACCGGAATCGACAAGCAACGAACGAAGTCACCTTAATCCCAAGTTACGATCAATCATCATCAACAAACTATGTGACTTATAAATCGATCCAAGTATGAGGAAAAGCAACGATACACACATCTCACAAATATCTAGAATCACCACAACTTAGACATCTAGCCTACTTCCCCTTTTTATTCAACTCAACACATATAACTTTTTTTTTTTTTTTTTTACACAAGTGAACGTTTTTGGCACATACTTCACTAGGTTTAATCATCGATGGGTCACATCGAGCCTCCTAGTGCGGTTTCCCGTACACATTGTCAAGAGGGGTAGAGTACCTACGAACACATTATTCTAACATATACGAGTATCATTTAGGACATAATTCATGAAATTTAATCATTCGAGGGTCTCTCGAAGTCTTTTCATGTGGTTTCCCATGCTCATTACTCTAGTATTTAAAATACGTTACAAGTAAGAGGAGTAGAATCCTATCAACTCTTAATTCACAAATAAACACTTTTTTTTTTTTTTTTTTTTTTTTTTTTTTTTTTTTTTTTTTTTTATAAGGGGAAAGTAAACTAGCAATCCAAAGTTGCAACAATCTATATTCATCACTCATAAACCAAAATCATTAATCATTTCCTCAAAACTCAAATCAATTCATGCCCCACAATTCACCGAATCATAATCAATCACAACTCAAAATTAAACCAACCTAATTCATGCTCAAATCAATTACAACAACTAAATACTCCATCATCAAATCATTCAAATCAATCCTAAGTCAAATGCTTATAAGCTCGAACACCAACAAATTTCTAAGTGGGGAAAAACAAACAAAGACACAAAAACACAAAATCAACTAACATGTCAAAAGTGATAATTTTTCACACACCCCCCCACACTTAAAATCATGCAATGTCCCATTGCAAGAAAATAAATAAGAAGAGGAGAAGAAAACTTATCGCTTTTGACGACCACAATCGGCACAAAAATCGAGACCTCGATCGACCCCAACTGTTGCAACCTACAAAACAAAGACACAAAATAAAAGAATTATATATATATATATATATATATATATATATATATATATATATATATATATATGACGATTGATGTGGTCAACCAAAGCCCGTAGCACCAAGCGACGTGTTGGTGCTCTTTGCAACATACACACACTTCTTTTTCGAACAATCCCGAAAATCAAGAACTTGGTCATCATCAACTCTCGACTCCCCCACACTTAATTCAAATTCCTCCTCAAACATCTTCGAGTTAAACTCTGCAAGAAAAGATGTTTCAAAATTAGTGAGGTTAAAAAGAAAAGAGTTAATGACAACTTCCTCATTCGATGCATGTGTCGAGTTTTCCTCTTCTACTTCATTAATCTCCTCCAAATTCCGTGGAAATTGCTCGATAATGTCTTCTTCCTCATCCACACAACTAAAGAATTCGTCATCTTCAATAGACTCTTCATCTTCAATGAATTCTTCAAGACCTACTACCCTGTTAAAAATCTCACCAATATTTTTCTCAACAAGAGGGTTAGCAAGCTTAACATAAGAGCATGAACGAAGAGAGGAAGTAGGAATAGAAGGTGAAGTTCCAAATACTGAAAAGGTTACCGAACCTCCTTTGCCGGCCATGCTCAATATTCCGGAGCCAACGTCGATTCGAGTTTGAGTAGTAGCCATGAAAGGTCGTCCTAACAAGAGAAGATGACCTCTCTCACTCCTAGCTCCTCGCCCCACGTCAAGCACAACGAAATCGGCAAGAACTTGAATACCTCCCACAAGTAAAGCAACGTCTTCCATAATCCCCAAGGGTCGACTCAAAGGACCGTCGGCTAGCTCGATATAAAAATCAGTAGGCTTAAGATCCCTTGAACCCATTCTTTCAAAAATCGAATAAGGCATCAAGTTCACCGCTGTCCCCAAATGCAACATACCCGACACACTATCCCCATTATCCAAAATAACATCTAATGTAAAACTTCCGGAATCACCTTGTTTCGGTAGAGATGAGAGATGACCGGCCGAGGTAAGTGAGGTGTCAGAACGTATTCGGCTTGCTTCGATGGCAGCCATGGTGTGACTTCTCCATTGCTTTTCGTCGCCTTGCTTCTTGTTCTTCAATCTGCTCGGGAAAGGAATAGGAGGGATGTAAGGATTGGGCGCCTTATGAAAATTGGTCTCCTCCTTCTTTCTCTCCTCTGTTTCGGGTGCTGGTGGCGCAACAGGGAACGGGAGCGGGTGCTCCAAGGGTTGGAGCGGGCGCTCCATGTGCGGCTCGCTGGAATTATAATTCTTCTGGAGAGGGAGCGGGCGCTCCATGAGCGGCTCGCTCCGGATCTGCTGATGTGGGAGCGGGCGCTGTAACGACCCAAAATTTCATATGCTTTGAAAAGAATCATATTACTTTGAAACTAACGTAAACATGCCTTCAAATAAACGAAACAATTTATAAAATAACTAACTATAGTTATTGGCAAGAAAAGAATAATAATCCTACGTAAACAATTTAAACAAGTAAAATATTTTGTTTCCAAAAAAAATTATGTCCTTTGAAACTAAATCTAGTTTAATAAACTAATAACCACACTCTAAAATATGGGAAAGGGAGTCTACTAGAAATAAATCCTATATAATTTGAGGAGAATAAATAAAATGAGAAAAATAGCTTCAATTAATCTTGAACTCGTGCACTAGTCATTCATGGCCTCCACGACTGCTTCGACTTCGAATCCTGAAAACTGAAAAATAGTAGGGGTGAGCATATCGAAATATACTCAGTGAGAAAACATGCAATTATCCATACTTGTAAATCATGCCAATAGAACATAAATATCACACAAACTTATCATAACTGAAGACTTTATAACCGTGTGGATATCTGAATCCGACTTTATAACCATGTGGATGTCTGAATCCGGACTTGATAACCGTGAGAACTTGCATATCATGAACTCATATAGCAAAAATAAAAGTATAGATCTAATATATAAACTAAAAGCATAGAAGAACAAACATGGATAATAAGAACCAACAAGCATAAATTCCCCACCTTAACCTTGAACTAGAATAAATCTTGAAGAACGCCAGCGATGGAGAAAATAAAATCTAAAGACTAAAAATAATTACTATCTAATTTTTCTCGGAGAATCTTATCCGTGCCCCCTAGTAGGCGAAGGGCCCATATTTATACTAGAACTTGGAACTTAGGGATAAACATAAAAAGAATTATACTTGCATTATAACTAAAACTAATAGATATGCACTAAATTCGTGCGACACAAGAAGAGGAAGTAATAAAAAATTAAATAATATCTTCTTTACAAAACTTAATAAGGTGCGTAACTATTTTGTTCTAAGCTAACATGTAAATTTAATTAAGCACCCACTAATAAAATATATATATATATATATCATTGTCTAATTTATTGGATATGTAGTTATCCTATAAGGATTAGTATTATACAATAACTAGAAGTTTACTCCTGCTATAATAATAGGAGATAACCTCCCCACGTATTAAAAGAAAAGAAAATAAAATGTATTATTTAAAATGTAATGACTGAAAAAATGGGGTATTACAATCTACCCTACTTAAAAAATAATTTTGTCCTCGAAATTCTTAATTCTATACTAAAATCCTTCTTGTATTGCTAACATGCATCTACCCTGTATAACATAGAGTATCGTACCTTTACTTAGAGTTTTCGTCTTCATTTAAGTGTCCCATATAAAAACATCGTGCATTCCCTTTCCGCTCCGGCTCCTTCTTTTCCTTCTTTGGACATTTGATGGCATTGTGCCCTGGTTCACGACAAAGGTAACAAACTCCAGAGCGATACATGCATTTTCCTAAATGATACTTATGACACTCCGGGCATTGAGGATAGGTTCGTTGTGGTGCTTCTTCTTGCTTATTCTCAGACTTCTCCTTTTTATTCTGTGTATCGCCTTCACCATTGTTTTGATACTCCCTCTTTTGCTTGTCATTCCTATCTATGTTCTTGAAAGGTAGCTTATCCACCTCCAAACCGGCCTCCACCTCATGGGCCCTCCTCACCGCTAAGCCGAAATCTTCAATTCCTTGAGCTGCTAAAATCCCTCGAATTTCGGATCGTAGTCCCCTAAGAAATCTATCCGCCTTTTGATCGTTGGTGTCAATTAAGCGCGTAGCATAACGACATAGTTGGTTAAATTTTCTTTCGTACTCCATGACTGATAGTGTTCCTTGCTTGAGATCGAGAAACTCAGCCTCCTTTTGATTCCGGTAAGAACGCGGAAAATAGTTGTCGGACACAACCCTCTTAAATCCTTCCCACGTTAATGCCTGTCGATCTTGTTCCGTCATAGAACGTCGGTATGAGTCCCACCAATGGCTAGCATCTTCACAAAGCTGGAATACAGCGCAAGAGATCTTGTGAGCGTCCGTGCACTCTATGTGCTCGAAGATTCGTTCTAACTCACGTATCCATTCTTCCATAACTAACAGCCCACTTTTCCCATCGAACTTAGGGGGTGCATATCGACGAAACTGCTCCACCACCGTACTCGTGTTGTTTTGTGGATTTGCTTGCTGCTGATGAACACCTTGAGCAAATCCTTGTAGTGCTGCAATGAAGTCTTGGATGACATTCATACCATTGTTATTGTTGTTGTTATTGTTCGTAGCGTCTTGACGTCGGCGAGGCGGCATCTTTCCTATACTTGACCTTGACCTTAATTATAAATATAATGGGAGTAATTAAATGTAAACTATAGGACCGCCACAACTAACTCACAAACTATCTAATTATCATTATCCTAAGAGCTATGAAAACTTAGCTTAACAACTGAGGATGAAAAATCGACTAATTTGCTAGTATTGATTGCCTTACGTTAATACGTAATTAGAGACACATGCATTTTTTTTTTTAATTTTTTTTAAGTACTATAAATATATAGCTACAATCTATCTAAAATCTAAATCTATGGAACCTAAAATTCTTTCTTTTCCATATTCCTAGTCGTAAATTTCTTCCCAAGTAAGCATGTGGTTGGCTACAAAATAGAAATAAAAAAATGGCTACTGTGTTCCACGAATCTTACGTTGTATGAAAACAAAATATATATATATATGCTTAAATCAACTATGGACAAAGAATCACATGGTTAAACATAACTAAGTCACATAACTTGAACTTGCATAAGTAAATAACATACCTTGAAGTCGAGGCAGAACGGTGGCTTGAATGACTAGCTCTTATATTCTATACTAATTAAAATTATTGCAAGTCTACAGGAACGTAGACCTGCTCTGATACCACTTGTAACGACCCAAAATTTCATATGCTTTGAAAAGAATCATATTACTTTGAAACTAACGTAAACATGCCTTCAAATAAACGAAACAATTTATAAAATAACTAACTATAGTTATTGGCAAGAAAAGAATAATAATCCTACGTAAACAATTTAAACAAGTAAAATATTTTGTTTCCAAAAAAAATATGTCCTTTGAAACTAAATCTAGTTTAATAAACTAATAACCACACTCTAAAATATGGGAAAGGGAGTCTACTAGAAATAAATCCTATATAATTTGAGGAGAATAAATAAAATGAGAGAAAAATAGCTTCAATTAATCTTGAACTCGTGCACTAGTCATTCATGGCCTCCACGACTGCTTCGACTTCGAATCCTGAAAACTGAAAAAATAGTAGGGGTGCGCATATCGAAATATACTCAGTGAGAAAACATGCAATTATCCATACTTGTAAATCATGCCAATAGAACATAAATATCACATAAACTTATCATAACTGAAGACTTTATAACCGTGTGGATATCTGAATCCGACTTTATAACCGTGTGGATGTCTGAATCCGGACTTGATAACCGTGAGAACTTGCATATCATGAACTCATATAGCAAAAATAAAAGTATAGATCTAACATATAAACTAAAAGCATAGAAGAACAAACATGGATAATAAATCTTGAAGAACGCCAGCGATGGAGGGAGAAAATAAAATCTAAAGACTAAAAATAATTACTATCTAATTTTTCTCGGAGAATCTTATCCGTGCCCCCTAGTAGGCGAAGGGCCCATATTTATACTAGAACTTGGAACTTAGGGATAAACATAAAAAGCATTATACTTGCATTATAACTAAAACTAATACATATGCACTAAATTCGTGCGACACAAGAAGAGGAAGTAATAAAAAATTAAATAATATCTTCTTTACAAAACTTAATAAGGTGCGTAACTATTTTGTTCTAAGCTAACATGTAAATTTAATTAAGCACCCACTAATAAAATATATATATATATCATTGTCTGATTTATTGGATATGTAGTTATCCTATAAGGATTAGTATTATACAATAACTAGAAGTTTACTCCTGCTATAATAATAGGAGATAACCTCCCCACGTATGTAATGACTGAAAAAAATGGGGTATTACAGGCGCTCCAGGTGTTGGAGCGGGCGCTCCACTGCTGACTCGCACTGATTGTAATGTTGTAGGCCAGGGAGCGGGCGCTCGCCTGTTCGGAGCGGTCGCTCCAATACACCTGTGCTCAGCTTGCTTCTTGGCGGGATCCAGCTATTGCTCGGGCCCGTTCCTCGTATATCGGGCATGATGACACCATTATCCACCATATTTCCATTCCTCAATACCGAAATAGATTGAGCTTGATGAGTTGGCGGATATTGAGGCGGAAAAGGTGAAGGTTGTTGAACCACGTTCGCTTGTTGAGGTTGAATTCCTTGGCTCGGAATCCTCCCCGGCTGATGTTGAATCATGTTCATTATCCCAGAAATTTGCCCCAACGCCATCTCGAGCCTCTTAATAGTGGCATCCTGAGCTTCTCGGGCCAACTTGGCTTCTTGAAGGAAGGTTGCAAGGTTATCATCAATAGGAGGCTTTTGAGGAGGGCCTTGGGGACGAGGATTTTGTGGAGGAGGTGAAGGATATGACGATGAAGGGTAATATGGAGGAGGTGGTGGATAGTATGGGTTTGGTGGATATTGAAGAGGAGGATAATATGGTGGTGAAGAGGAGTAGTATGAATTTTGAGGAGGGTAGGGATTATTATATGGAGGGGGGCGACGATTTTGAAAATTCGGGTTCGTACCATGCCCTTGAGGTGGTGCATGTAACCTTGGGCGGCATAGATGTCGGCTCCTCCTTCGGATGTGAACGTTCCCATATTGTTGCAAACCTCCTTGATATGACCTAGCTCTCCACAAATGTCGCACCGATCCGGCTTTCTTTCTTCCACTTGAGGTGGTGGTGCGCTCTGCTTCATCTTGAGATTCTCGAGATCTCTCAACATGTCCGCCATCTGTTTCTTCATGTCAGGGCTCATGGTGACTGCACTTGCCTCCATTCTCCTTGGCCTAGATGACTTCTGTTGAGAACTCGCAGCAAGCGTCTCGAAGATCTTCTTCATGTCATCAGCTGTCTTGACCGCAATGTTTCCTCCGGCCGAGCTGTCCACCATAAATTGGCAGGTCTGATTCAATGCATCGTAGAAGTACTGCCAGATAAGTTCAGGAGCCATCTGATGGTGAGGACATTGCTGAAGTAGCTCCTGGACTCTCTCCCAAGTCTCATGAAAAGGCTCGTCGTGATCCTGAGAGAAATTCTTGATTTGCGACCGCACTTCCTGAGTCTTGCGGCTGGGATAGTACTTCAACATAAACTTCTCGCACACCTCATTCCAAGTGTTGAGAGATTCAGCCGGGAGCGACAGATACCATGACTTTGCCCGATCCTTCAGAGTGTAGGGGAAGCACTTCATCTTGAGGTTGTCCTCCGTGAGGCCTGCTAGTGGAAAAGACTGCACAACGGTGCAGTACTCCCGAATGAACGTCAGTGCATCCTCGTTGGCCAGCCCGTGATAGGAAGGGAGCAACGCCAGGGGTGAGGTTTCAGCTCGTGATTTCTGACCGCTTCCGTCAGAACAATCACCGAAGTAGTGGCAGTGAAGGTAGGGCGAGCAAAATCTCCCATATATCCTGCCATCGCTTCGGTCTCAGCAAACAATAGGACTAGTCCGTAGTCCTTGAGATTGTTCGCTATTTTCTTTAACTACAAAACCGCAAGTGCACGGTGTAGGTGTAGGTAATGGCAAGCAAGAGTATCGTATCCACAGAGATCGAATTAATCGAACAATTGAGTACTACACAACACACAATCACGTTATCTAGACGGAATCAAAATAAGGTGGGTGGTGGTATTCAACTAACAACTAAACCAAGCATAAAACACAAGTGCGAACAAAGAACGATTGATAACAATAGACGAAAACAAACAATTAATAACCAAATAAAGAGAAATGATCCTAGAGCATGTAATCCCTCTATATCATGGGCAAACCATACAAATTCTTTTCAACCATTTAAATTCTCATAAGTGTAAGAGTAATCACTAGATTCAACCTAACCTCCCTCTCGGATAGCGCTAGATATGTAGATTAGCCAACATTCATACCCTTTCGGTCTCCAAATAATCGACTAACTCCCGATTTCCTTGGATTAATATCTCCTCACAAACCTCTACCAACCTTTCGGTCTAGTAATCGATAGATGTTATGCATTTCATTCTACCATATCAATAAATCACGTTCTCTCAAATCTAGATTCATCAACACATAAGCATAAATGATGGCCAATCATCCACACATATCAATAGCCCAATAAAATGCATAAACACCATGAGAAAGGAAGAAAAACAACTTATATAATCATACCCATTCCATAGGGTTCATACAGCCCTAGAATCTAGGAGTTTAGCTACTCATATCCATACAAAAGCATATAAACAACACAATGAAGAACATAAGCTAAAGATACTCCAATTTAGTGGATGAAATCCTCCTCCTTGGAGCATAAAAGCTTGAATCCTCCCTTTCTTCCTTGGGTTTCTTGGTTCTTTACGGCGCTGGTCGATTCTCCAACTCAGTCCCGTTTTCTCCCTTTTATAGCCGCGTCGAAATTAGGTTTTTGCAGTTGAAATCGCGACTTTCTCAGTGTTGACGCATGGTCCGTGCTTCTGGTGCATCGTGACGCACGGTCCGTGCTTCACTTGTTCAATATTGTGCATCACTCTCGGCCTGAGAGCATGGACCGTGCCTCTGAGAGCATGGGCCGTGCCTCTGAACGCATGGGCCATGCTTCTGAGACAGCACAAGAGCGTGGCCCATGCTCAGCAACATTAGAGCATATCTTGTTCGTTTCTTCGGATTCTCTCGATTTCTTGACTCACCATAACCGCATAAACCATGCTCGGTTCCAAAGTCATTCAAAACCTATATTCCGAACAAGAAATTGATCAAACACTTCATTTGGATCACAATGATAGATTTAACCAATTATTGCATTAAAAACTATAAATTCTATCCAACATTGCAATCCAAAAATATATAAAATACATTGAAAAACCGTGTTTATCAGAGATCAATTTCTTCCTCCTTCTTCGCGGCTAGAATCACCCTTCTCCGGTTGATGTTGTCGATGTGTGGCGCTAATTTCCTTTGAAGACTTCGGCGACCATGCATAAACAACACTAGCAAACGGATTAAACGTACCGAGTGAAAGGAAAAAGAAATCGAACGAGAAAAACAATTAAAATAAAATAAATAAAAATAAAAATAAAAATAAAAATAATACACAATTAAATAGCCTAAAGTTTTCCCCGGCAACGGCGCCAAAATTTGTTTCACCAAAAAGTGTTTGCAATAGAACAAAATCCTATCGTAGCACTAGCAAGTAAAACCCAATGTCGAATCTCGAAGGAAAACTTAGCAGGGCAAATAATCGTGTAGCAAAAATCCTAAACTAGCCTAAATCTAAGAAAGCAAGTAAAAAGAATTTGTTTGGTTTTGTTTCTAAATCCTAGGCAAGAAGATAAATAAGCAATAAATCAAAAGAAAATAAATAAATCTAATCTAGAAAGCAAGAAATAAATCTAAACTAATTAATCTAGAGAAATTAAATAAAAGCGATTAAACTACCTAGGCATGGAATTGAAAACAAAGCAATAACGAAAGCAACGAAAAAAAACGAATCTAGACATAATTATTAAATCTGAAAATTAAGCAAAGGAATTGAAAACTAAGAAAAACGAATCTAATCTAAGAACTTGAAAACGAACGAACGAAATTAAACTAAGCAATTAAGAACTAAATCTAAGGAACTAGGGAGCAATTAAATCAAATAAAAGAAAGCAATAAAGAACTTACGAGATTAAACGAAGAATGAAGAACTAAGTAAAAACTTGAATAAATTGAAGAACGAAGTAGCGATCCGGATCGAACAAAGGAAAACTAAACTAAAGTATTTGAATGCTAAACTAGAGCTAAAACTAAGCTAAAAGTTGTCTCTAATTCGTGCCCTAATGGCATATATATATATATAACATAGTAAGAGTTCGATCCCAACAAGGAAACTGAAATAAAACTCGCCAGACTCGGAGCGAGCGCTCCAACACCTTGGAGCGAGCGCTCCAACACCTTAGAGCGAGCGCTCCAAGTGCTCTACGAAAATCCATCCAATTTTGCTCCTTTTGCTATCCTTTCCTCGTTTTTTCTCTTTCTTTCGACTCCATTGATCCCTAACAATCAAAATACTTAAAATACCCAAATCATAGCAACAAAGACACAAAATGACTCCAAAACGACACAAAAACAAATAACAGATAACGACTAAATTCTAACAAAATGACACTAAACACAAGCAACGAGCAGGAAATGTTTAATATGCGACACTCCAAAGCCCGTAATGTAATTGAGCGTGCTTTTGGGGTTATGAAGATGCGGTGGGGTATCCTTAGATCAGCCTCTTATTATCCGATTAAGATGCAAATAATGATGATTGCTGCATGTTTTCTTTTGCACAACTTCATCCGAAGCGAAATCGAGGTTGATCCGTGTGAGGTGAATCTTGATAGCATGGTAGGCTTAAATGGAGAGGATGAAGATGAGCAAGAAGTTTCATACATTAACAATGTGGAATCAAGTTCAGAATGGAATTCATTTCGTGATTCAATTGCTAGTTCGATGTGGCAAGCTCGATCATAATTTCTTTTATTTGAGTTGTTGTATTTGTATACTGTGATATTGATGCTCTAAACTTGTGGAATTTCTGAACTTGCTACGGTTGTAAGTTTTATAAGGGATTATGAGATTTAAGTAAAGTTTGTGACTTAGTATGTCGATTGTGTTTCAAACACCAAGAAATTCTGATATAATTAATTTGATAGCTCAATTATGGGAGCAATTATTTTTAATGCTTTCACTCTAATGCTTATAATAATGTAAAAATGATTAGCAAACATAAGAAACATGTGAAATTTTGTAGAGAAGATTTATATAAATGTGAGATTTGTCAGTATCCAAATATTAATGGAAACACAAGTTTTTGGGCAATAAGAAACTGCTAATCGAAGGTATTTAAGGCATTAACATTATATACAAAGTGATAGCAAACTAGACAAAGTTTTTACCCATGATTGGGTCACAAAAAGCCAACAGTTTGGCTGATGGAACACAAAATCCCAATTCTTCAAAAGGAAGTTGCAACCTAATAGAGTATTAAGCAATAGATTGAAAACAAGTTGCTACAAAAAGTTAAAGTCACTTCTTTAATCTACTCATATGCAAACATATTACTTGTCACCCATCATCAATTTTGTCACATATGCAGGCCTTGCAGCTTCCGGCATTAAGATGAAGAACTCAAGTTTTTCGGGCTTTTGCAGCAGTTTCTCTCTTACCTCGAACACCTCATCCAAGGAGAGTGATGGAATATTCTGTAGTAGCTCAAACATCTCACTCTTTCCTTTTTCAATATTGGCTTGATAGCCTAGTGAAGAACTGAAAAGTTGGTATTTTGTCGATGAGTTCTTCTGTATATCACCTATGAGCTCCACTAACGCATCGATGTTGTTGGTCCCGGTTTGTTATAGGAAAAATACGTAGGGGGGGGGGGGGGGGGGTGAATACGTATTTTGAAGTTTTTCAACTTCAAATTCCTTAACTCAGAGTATGAAGTAAAGTGCTCGTAGAAGTACTAAGATCTAGCCGAGAGCTAGATCTAAAGCAATCAAGATTCTCTTGACCTAAGCCTTAAGCTTGATCAAGAGTGAGACTTTACTCTTTTTGTGCGGAATTCGGTGAGCTAAAATCTTTTCCTAAGTAATTAAAAATTCAAGTTGAGTTTGTTTAGATGCACATGCAGTGAATAATCAAAGTAAAGAGTTTAGAGTTAGAGATACAACACAGAGATTTATAGTGGTTCGGAGTTAAGGCTCCTACGTCCACTTGTTGGACGGCAACTGTTCTCTTCACTCAAGAACTTGAAGGTTACGGGTCCTTCAAAAACCTGGTCGAGATCGGGCTTCACTCGCCTGGATCCAACGACAGATGTAGTGATTGCGGGTTCACTATTCAAACCTAGACAAGACTGGAAGCTTCACTCGCTTCAGTCAAACACAGACAAGGAGATTACGAGCTCTCCTTACTGCCTAGCTTCGATCGAGCTTCACACAAACGATGTAGGTGCAAGCTTGGATCTAAACTCTATGATCGAGGCTTCTACGATCGATGAAAGTAGAGCCTTGGATCGAGACAACCTAACGACGACTCAAAAACCTAACAGACAAAGTTTAGGGTTTTTGGTTGACGGACACACTATGAAGAACTCTTTTACAGTAGATGCAAAAGATGGCTAGAGTTCTTCTTCTAAGCTTGGATATTTGAAGTGGGCTTAGACTCTAAGTGTGAAGGTTGTGAAGACGAGTTCCGATGAACTGGAAACTCGGAGAACACTTGAAAACAAAGACTCGAAGATTTGCTCAAAGGCTTGGGAGTGTTTGTTTGCTGTGGGCGCTCGAATGCTCAAGTAGTGTTCTGCTTCTCTTCGTCTTCATCCTTCACTATTTATAGGCGGAGGGATGCTGAGATCCGTTGCTTGGTTGGTGGCTTTGTCCCTCCTCCTCTCGACAGTACTTTGCGCAGGCAGTTGCTTTTGCAGGAGCGCAGTTTGTCTCTTTGCCGAAAACAGCTAAGTTACAAAACTAACATTAACTGGAGCGAGCCAGTACTGTAGCGGCGCCCTGTCGGCCTGGCAGTCAACTCCTCTTCACTACTCCGCTTGCGACACGTGGAGATCTTGTAATAAATGCGATGATCTCGTTGTTGACTGGAGTTCAAAATATGGGCGGGAGTTGTGCTGTCGCTTTCTGGTAGGTGATGGCTCGCTTCGCTTTTGAAGTTGTAGCGTCCGCTTCGAATCGAGTCGCTTCAAGGTCACTATGTAGCGAGTACTAGGGAAGTGAATTCCCGAAGTGACTGCTTTAGTAAGTGTTGACCCGCGTTGACTCGCTTCGGCTTTTCACTGTAGCGCTCGCTTCGCTTTGCTTTGCTGGATTCGCTTCGATTTCACTGTAGCGCTCGCTTCGCTTTGATTCGGTACGCTTCACTTCAGCTGGATAGACTTGCTTCGATTGAAAAACACACTCAAGAGAGTGGCCTTCACTTGGAATTTTTCTACAGTCTAAAACTTAAGCAAAATAAAGCCATCCTAACATAGTAGGCTTAGAAAAATTTTCTAACCTAATTTCTACATCAAATAGGGTCGCTTGGGAATAGAACACTTGGGGTTTTGGGATCAAATCAAAACACATACTTGGCTCACTTCGAAGTGTCCCATAGGAGTTCCCCCTTAACACTTTGTTCTTAACAATTCCCAACAGATGCTCTCCTCAACTTTCCTTTTCATATGGTTTTTCGGGGCCTGACATCTCCAAAGTTAGATTGGCCGACACTATCTTCGGCAGTAGGAGTAGGGACCTCGTCAACTTCATCTTCGAGGTTCACGTATTCATCTTCGTTTTGATGAGTGGCTGCTTCTTTCTCGTGATCATGAATGAGATCATTCACCATGCCCATCATATCTACAACCCCATCTCCAATTGCTCTGTCTTTTCCGAAGACCTCCTTCCAACCTTCAAGAAGAGGCCACGATCTACCCCTAATCTTCTCAGCATTCCCATCAACCTGAAATTGAGATACATAGCAAGTTATGCAAGTAAATATCTACTCCCTCCGTCCCATTTTCCCATTTATAATGTCCCGTTTGCTTTTAGACTTTTTCCGGCACGGGTTTCCACCGAGACGTATTACGGGTTTTACGATATAATTTTGAAATATTATTTCTTTTACGAGATATACCGACAAGTTGGTCGCTTTTGGTCCAAAAATGCATTATTATCCTCAATGAAATTTGGGGCATAAATTATTCTATCTATCTAGTATAGTGTATATCAAATACTAGTTGAAATATAAGAAAACCCCCAAATACTAGACAAGTTTGGTGCAAACTCCCCAAACTGCCCCCAGAACCACCCCCCACCCACCCCACCCACTTTTCACTTTTTTCTCTCGCTTAGAGCTTTTTTTTTTTTTTTTTTCCTCCTCTATTTTAAATTTGATACACCTTACTAAAATACCATAGTAAGAAATTGTTAAATTCTTACCTTTCTTAATTCATATTTGTTATAAATAGGTGAGAAATCGTATACGTAATCGTAATTTTTTACCTTATTTGTGATAAATTCGCATTTCTTACTAATAAGTTCATAAGTAGTTCAGTCCACAGTTAGAATTAACATATTTCTTACGAAATGAATCTAGACGATCTGTATAAATTTAGTTGATTAATTCTAACCATGTCTATGCATTCTAACTGGTTCAATCAACCTGTTAGAATTATTTATGTTCTTACTAAATGAATTCGCATGTTTGGTTAGATATTCACTAATTCTAACCAAAATGGTATGCATTCTAACCGATCGGTTAGAATTAGAGAATTTTTAACCAAACATGTGAATTCATTTAGTAAGATAATGAATAATTCTACCGGGTTGATTGAATCAGTTATAATGCATAGATATGATTAGAATTGACTGTATTCTTACATATCGTATGAATTCATTTCGTAATGAATAAAATAATTCTAACTAGTGGATTTAACCGTTAAAATGTACACGATTAGTTAAAATTAGTGAATTTATAACCAAACATGTGAATTCATTTAGTAAGAAAATGAATAATTCTAATAGGTTGATTGAACCAATTAAAATGCATAGACATGGTTCCAAAACTAGACCATATATGTGTTGGTATGTGTGACTGTAAATTTGGTGCAAATTTTTATTTATCATAATTTCTTACTATGATTTTATAAATTTCTTACTGCGTGAGTCTGTGATTTTAATTTGTTACCTATTGTTTGCTACGAATTCGTTTCTTACGATTCTGTAAAAAAAATGTATATTTTTGGGT
The DNA here is from genome assembly GCA_029379335.1 of Thymus mandschuricus. Taxonomy (NCBI): domain Eukaryota; kingdom Viridiplantae; phylum Streptophyta; class Magnoliopsida; order Lamiales; family Lamiaceae; genus Thymus; species Thymus mandschuricus. Next base: position 26,813,811 of record CM057080.1, read on the forward strand.
TTTCAATAAGACTATATTCTGTAAAATTTTGTTATTTTGGTGAGAACTTATTATTTTGTTTATTAGTGAATTTGTTACTTTGATCGTAGTTTTGTAAGAAATTTTTAATTTCTTACTTATTTTTTTTTTTGCAAGACTCGTAAGACCCACTATTAATAGAAGTCGTCTCGGATCGGATGGATAAAACAGTATTAAAAGAAATAGAATTTATGCAGGTACAACACATCCCCCAACAAATAATCTAATCAATAAATGGGTTAAGCATAGTTATTAATTAATATCAATATTAAAAAAATAAGAATTAACAATAATAATATTTTAATTAGAATAAGTAAATTGAAAAAACAAATGCGGGAAAAGAATAAAAAGGAAGGAAAAGAAAGGAAAAAGAAAAAGGATAAGAAAAGAAAAGGGAAAAGAAAAGAAAAGAAAAGAAAAACACATCCCCCAGCGCCGCCGTCACCGTCCTACGAATATAGCACGAATCCATTGATTATACTCAAGAAAAACACAACCCCACAAAAGACAATTTTTGCTCAAACAAAGGGGAAAAAGAAAAGAAAAGGGAAAAGAAAAGAAAAGAAAAGTAAATAGCTAATTTGAATTTCACATATATGTAATTTTGCTCAAACAATTGAGATCACCAAATAATAAAAATAAAAACCCAAATAGGGAGGAGAGAGAAAGAGAGAGGGAGGCAGGGGAGATCCGTTGCTGACGTAGACGTCGACGGAAGAATCCTTGTTATCTCCGGTGGCCTGAGCTCTTACAGGCGCCGGCCGCCGTGAAGGTGCTCGAAGCTTACACGAAGAAGGGAAGAATACATAGCAAGGTTCGATGAAAGTGGAGAGAAGCTCACAGTTCCGGCCACCATTAATTTGAGAGAGAGAGAGAAACTTGAGATTGAGAGAGAGAGAGAAACTTGCGAGGGGGAAGATTAGAGAGAAGAGAGAGAGAGAGAGGGATGAGAGAGAGATGAGTTGATGAGATGTGTGTGGAGAGGGAGGGATAAAGTGAAAAGAAGTTGGAGGTATTTTAGTCTCTTCATGTCAAACTTGCCTATATTTTGTGTATTCTTAAAATTTGACTATTATTTGTTATTCACTATAGTGTTTTACTAAAACACTATATTTCCTCATGAAATTTCAGTTAAAAATTTTAAGAAGCAAAAATAGTCTAGTTCCCCAAAACTCACCCGCACAAACACACACACAACTATCCTCCTCTCTCTCTCTCTCTAGACCTGCCCATGCTAGGAGGATCGGCGGGCCAGGCCCGGGCTTGAACCGGCCAACAGGCTTGAATCGAGCTCAAAACCGCCAATACAAGGGCCAGGTCTCAGGTTCAAACATAATATAGTCCGGAACCGCCGGCCCGGCCCGACATGCCTTTAATTTTCAAATAAATGGAAGTCCAACTCAAAACTCTCCAACCCAAAAGCTAAAAGACCCTATTTTCTAAATAAATGGAAACCCTAACCCAAATTCTCTCTTGTCACTCCCTCGCTCTCACAAGTCTCACATCTCTCCCTCTCATCTTGTCCTCTCCTCATTGTATATGGTAATCCATATCTCCATATACTTATATAAAATATAGCGATATCTTATAGAGATTTCATCTTATCTCTTCCCTTTTAATAAAAATCGTCATACATATTATCTACATAATTGACAATAGAATCATGCAAGAAGATACACACTCACAATTTAAAGTGGGACGGAGGAAGTACATGAGTGTCCAAGGTTCGTTGGTTCAAGATTTCATTCGTGTGGTCTTAAGAGCTGGTGACAATAGCTCGAGCTAAGAAGTTCAAAGAAAGCTTACAAGAGTTAATTTAAGAAGTTTGAGCTTAACAGATGGAGAGGCCCATTGGAGAAGGCGGACAGGACAATTCGCGAGTTATCAATCTTATTAAGTGAGATCAGATTGAAGATTGAAGATTTAACATTTATTTTCGTGTTTTATTTTTTAGACGACGTTTTTGTGCCTTAAAAAAACTTTATTTATAGGATTTATCATGTTAGTTCTAAAAGAACTATTGTTATAAATCTGTATTTTGTGATAACCATGATTAACTAAACCTCCTCATAAATCTATGCTCGAGAAATAATGCATGAATACTATAATGTATTATTTTGAAGGATTTTTATTTTGAGGTGGAGCGACAAGTTACATAAGTTTGAAAATTAGTTTTAGAAGATCGAAATATGATTCCGAAGATTGTGCTCAAAATGTCTAATAGCTGTACTCGTTTTCTCTAAGTTTTTCCCAATAAATTTTTTAACTAAAGACAACTAATACAACACTTAGATAAGCATATGTCATGTACTCTTTTCGTTTAAAAGATTTTTCCCATAAGGAATTTACAGAGAGATTTTTAATGTGACATGAACATTGCAACGTAATGTTCAAGGGGAGTATTATAAATATAATATCTATAGACATTATTTATGGATAAATTAGAGTTTTTATTCTTATATATATATATATATATATATATATATATCACTTATAACCCTACTTGTAACATACACGTAACATGAGATTAACAAGAATACCGTTATTTCTCTCTAGGCTTCCATCATTCTCTTTTCTTCTTCTATTATTCTTTACTATTATCAACTATGTACTGTGGATATATTTTACAACGAAATACACACATATATGTTGATTTCAAACTCAACATAATTATAATATTTTAATCTAAATTCATCAACCATATTTTAATTAAATATATTTTAAATTAAATGTGACAAACAATTATGAGCACTAATTTAATACATCTCAAACAATCATTCTAAAATTTAATAACCAAATCAAAATGCATTAAAATTTAAAGGAAGAAATGCATGAAAGCTGGAAAATATGGAATTGAATACCTAATATTCGATATACTAATATATGAATATGAAACTGTATGATTGATTGTTTCATAATCTCTTAATTTGTCTTGTTCTCTTTGTCCGGGTATCTAATTTTGTCTCATCTCATCTCATGTTTGAATAGGACAATTCTATCTTAAAATTTGAGCACTTTACTTGCAACTACCAACACTTACTACTTCTATATATGCAAATTCACGTGGCACTACTTAGTTTATACCAGTATTATTTTAAAAAAAGAAGGAAAATATGTTAGAGAACCCGCAGTATCTTTTCTCCTTGTGTTCTCGCTGTATCCCAAATCATAAACTAATTATCTATCTTTATTGTGGGTTGACAGTTTACATCCTGATATAGTATTAGTGTCAAAAACGGTGATGTTCTGGTATATAAATGAAGTAAATTTTTGGAATGAGATACTCTATTGTCAAATTATGTTGAACATCCTATTATATACATAGAGTAATGACATGTGACAAATCCTAAAGTTTCAGGGTATATATTTAAATTATTGATTATGTCATGCATTAATTGTCTACGAATATAATAGAATATGTTACACACAAATGCAATAAAATTAAAATCCGAACCGCTTTGTGTTGTCTTTTTTTCTTTTCATTTTCAATATATTAAGATTAAATTTAATAATTTTGAGATTATAATTTAGGATATACGGTCCAAATTAAGATATTCATTTACTTTTATTATAAAACATAAATTGGATGTATGATTTCAAATAAGTCAGTTTTTAGTTATAAATGGGTATTAATTACGGTCCACAACATTATACAATTTTATTTTTTTTAGAAATATCATACTCCCTCCATCCCACATTAATTGTCTATATTTCTTTATTGGGACGTCCCATTTAATTGTTCACTTACCAAAAATAGACACTTTACATTCTCACATCTAATATAATATAAATCCTTATATCTTTTCTTGCATTGGTTACTATACCATTTATCTAATGGACAATTAGCATGAGACATAGGGAGTATAAATGAAGCTTTGTCATGGATAAAGCAGAAGGGTCTTCACAATGCTGTGATAGAATCTGATAGCAAGATTGTTGATGCAATTATTTCTCAAAGTGGAGACGTTTTAGAACTGGGTATTATTGTTAATAATTGTATGGATATTTTGAATATCAGTCCCAATTTCAAAGTCAAGCATGCATGTGTTTCGAGATGCCAACATGTTGGCTCATCGTATTGCGAAAAGTGCTAAGAATTTTCCTAATATGCATGTATGGAATGAGCCTCCGGAGTTTGTGGAGGATCTTCTCTATTTTTCATGCGCTTGTTGATAAATAAAATGTTGATTTTCGTTTTTTTTTTAAATATCATATAAATAACGAAATAAGTGATTTAAAATAGGATTGAGAGAATAATGAGGCAGAAGACCCTAGCCCGCCACTGAATTATGTATATGCATTTGACCATTCACTTTTTAGAACGCCTCGTTCCCAAGAAAATTGGAGGATTATAAATATTATATAGGGTTCGAGACCTTTCGTCAGTTAATGTGGAATAAACGGTGACTCTTGTCAATATATGTGTACATGCATTAATCCCTTTGGAGCATAGATCACGATCATGGCGATCCTTCTAACTCCATCTCAACTTCTATGCATCTCACTCTTCTTCTCCGCTCTCATACTCCTCACAGTCCAAACCAAATCCAAATCGAAGAACTCCACTCCGAACCTCCCTCCGGGGCCATGGAAGCTTCCGTTGATCGGAAACATGCACAACCTCATCGGCGCCGTCCCTCACCGCACCCTCCGCCGCCTCTCCCTCAGCTTCGGCCCCGTCATGAGCCTCCAGCTCGGCGAGCTCTCCGCCGTCGTCATCTCCTCCGCAGACGCCGCGAGGCAAGTGATGAAGACTCAAGACTCCAACTTCGCGTCGAGGCTTCAGACCGTAGCAGCCGGCATAATCACCTACGGCAACACCAGCATCAGCTTCAGCCCCTACGGCGACTACTGGCGGATGATCCGGAAGATCTGCACGCTCGAGCTGCTGAGCGCAAAGCGAGTCAACTCGTTCCGGTCGCTGAAGGAGAGGCTATGCCTCGACATGGCGGAGAGGATCGCGGCCGCGGAGGGGTCGGAGATGAACCTGACGGCGGAGCTCTACCCCTCCGCGTACGCCCTCATTTCACAGGCGACGCTGGGGCAGGAGACGAAGGAGCACGAGGCGTTGCTCCCGATTCTGACGGAGATGATTGAGTTGGCTTCGGGATTCGATATAGCAGAGGCGTTCCCTTCGGTGAAGGTGTTTCAGGCGATGAGCCGGCTGCGGAGGAGGGTGATGGTATTGCATAAGGAGGCGGATAAGATTCTCGAAGACGTAATCAGGCAGCACGGAGGGAAAAGAGAGGAGGGAGAAAAGCATGAAGATCTATTGGATGTTCATCTCAAGTTTCAAGAAGATGGACTCGAACTTCCTCTCACTACAGACAACATCAAGTCTGTCATCGTGGTGAGTTTTACTTATTCATGTTTTAATCTTAATTATGGTACATCATGTAACCAGTGGCGTAGGGAGAAAAAATGTATGGAGGGTGCTAAAATCAAATTTTTTTAGGTTTAAAGGGTAAAAAAATGAAAAAAAAAAATTCTAAAAAATTTTGTAGGGTAAAAAACACCATTTTTTGGGGGAGGGGGGTGCTTGAGCCCCCTCCAGCTCCCCCTTGTCTCCGCCACTGATGATCTGTAACTGCTTGCTATTTTACTACTTGGTTTCGTAATATTGATGGTAAACAATTTTAACGAAAGATCGTATCCAAACCTTTAATTTAATATATACTACTCGGATCCTATAAAACAAGTGTTAGTTAAAGGAAAGCAGTCTAATAGTTTATTTGATTGTTAGATTAATAGTTTATTTGTTCATTTCATATACGTAATAAATTTCTTATTTTTTTATTTTGAGGAATTGATTAACATGAATGCAACGCTCCACCTCTTTTATAATAGGACATGTTAGGTGCCGGAAGTGATTCATCGGCAACAACAATAAATTGGGCGATGGCGGAAATGTTGAAGAAACCTAGAGTCATGGAAAAGGCACAAGAAGAGGTGAGGAACGTTTTCGACGAACAAGGAAACGTGGACGAATCACGAATTCACGAACTCAAGTATCTAAAGGCAGTGGTGAAGGAGACTCTGAGGATGCATCCACCATTGCCGCTTTTAATCCCCAGAAAATGCGTTGAAACGTGCTACATCAACGAATACCAGATACCTATAGATGCCAAAGTCATTGTCAACGCGTGGGCTGTGAACAGAGACCCGAACTACTGGGAAAACGGTGACTGCTTTCGACAGGAGAGATTTCTCGACAGTTTGATTGTTTTTAGAGGGAATAGTTTTAAATTCATTCCGTTCGGAGCCGGAAGGAGGATGTGCCCCGGCGCGACGTTCGGGCTTGCCAATGTGGAGTTGCCGCTGGCAATGTTTCTGTATCACTTTGATTGGAAACTGGGAGTTGGAGTTAAGTATGAAGAATTGGATATGAGTGATGGAATTGGTATGATTTCTAGAAGGAAGGAAGATCTACTAGTCGTTCCGATTATCAAAAGAGCATTGCCAATTAAATGAAAAGTGATCAATGCGTACTATTTGTTTTTTTATTTTTGAAGCTATTCATTTCTATGGGGAAGGTCTATCATATTTTTATTTTACTAGTAAGTTTAGGGGTGAGCATAAACGAACCGCCACCGAAAAATCGAGCCAAACCGATTAAATTCAGTCGGTTTTGGTCAGTCAAAAAAACGTTTCGATTTTGGCTCGGTTAGCAATACTGAAAGCCGAAATTAATTCGGTCGGTTGCGGTTCTCAGTGGAATGCAGTTGGTTCCGACCGAACCGACCGACATTACATCACACATTTATGTTCCTTTCTCTTCTTGAGCCAACCGCCATCAACCTTTTTCTGAAAAACTTAATAAATACTACCTCTATCTCACAAAAGTAGTCCTGGTTTGACTTGACACAAGAATAAGGAAAATGAGAATGTGTGGTTCTAATTAATTTTGAGGAGAGAAAGTTAATTGTAGCCAAGTATTATTTACCATTTATAGAAAGTGGAATAATGTATGAAATTGACAAAAAAGGAAAGATGAACTACTTTTGTGAGGTGGAGGTACTCCCTCTGCTCCGGCCCATTTGGCCTAGTTTCCCGTTTTGGGTGTAATACTCGGGATTTTGAATTACTAGCCATTGTTTAAAAATTATCCGAAAGAACTGAAGTATGCGGTTCTATCCCTATGATTTATCCATTCAACAAGTACGAGTTTATTTATCCTTATTTTTGTATTTTAATTTATGCATTATGTTTAATTTTTCATGGTGCGCAAGGGTGCTTGAACTAGGAATTAGGGAAGCCTATTGGGCTACGAAACGACGTTGAGTTATATCATTGTTTTGGGGTTGAAGTTAGTTAACCTTTTATTAAGCATGTTTGAAGTCTATATACATGCATGCATATAATTATAAGTTTGAAAAGGAAAAAAAAAAAATGAAATAAAGAAAGAGGATGGACATACTCTTATTTTAATGTAGCCTTTGTAATTTATTTATTTTAATCATTGAACCAAATTTGAAGAAATGTAGATTGAAGAAGTAAAATTAAAGAGGCAATCTTGTAGAAAAACTTAAGGTTTTGTTCCTTTATTACCCCATTTCTTATGATGGTATATATTTCTTAAACTTACGCATTATCTTCACTGAGCTTCTGGAAAAATAAAATGATAATTTGAAGAATTGTGGATTTGTTTAAAAAAATACAAGTGTTCATGAGGTATATATACAATCGGTGGATATATATTGGGCAATTAGTAGTTCTTTTGATCTTCTACTCATTTCCTTTCATTTTTTAATCTTTAATTCCGTTATACTCATTTACAACAAAATTTGAACGATAATATAAGAGATTTACATTAAAGAGCAAATAGCCTTGATATGAAGTTTTTGAATTTCCTCAATTATATCTTTTTCATGTTGTGTTTAATTATCTTTGTTTTTAAATCTTAGATTTGCAGGTCTTTATGCAAATAAGATGCATGATCATTCATTAACAATATTTTAAATGGCTTTGATCATCTTTCTAATTGGCATGCATTTATATGTCTGTATGTTTTATAGCATTGATTGTGCTACTCTTCTTTGCTATATGTAGTTATTGATTATGTTAATCTTATTAATCCTTATATTTTTATTGAGATAACTCATGTTACTTTCATTATATATCCGCAGCTTAATTCATTATCTAATTGAATTAGTCTATGTAGCTTGGAATGTTAAAGTTACCTGTATTTTTTGGTATAATCTTATTACTAATATTTTATTTATGGATAATGAGTGGCATATGTTGCCCCCCAAGTGGATCAAACTCAAATTAAGTTATCATGTATAATGTACTCACTCCTATAAATAAAGAGTTCGGATTTATTTTATTAAAAAAACATAGAGAGTTGGACACATAAGAAAATTTGGTTTTCATGTTACTTTTCGAACGTAAAATTTGAGATGGTATATTGGTGGAAAGTTTGTAATGTATTTGCATAAGAAAGTATTTTTTGGGGATTATTTATGTATTAAATATTTTGCCGCACGCCGTGCGGGCAACTATTCTAGTTCAAATGAAAAGAAAGGGAAAAGAAAAGAAAAGAAAAAAATACGGAAAATAAAAGGAAAAAAGGAAAAGAACAGAAAAGGGGAAAAAAAAAAAAAAAAAAAGAAACCGCCGTTGTCGCCGTGCGCCTAGCGCCGCCGTAACCCAGTGCCGCCGCCTCTGAACTTCCTCCCGCCGCCACCGCCACGTCCCGGCATCACCGTGTCGTAGCCCAGCGCCGCCGCCTCTGAACTTCCTTCCGCCGCTGCTCATAACTCCTTAGTTTCTTCATAATCCCTTCCTTTTCTTCACCAGCTACGGCCAGCCCTCAAGAGAACTCCACCGTCTCCGCCTCAGCCGCCGCCTTCAATTGCAAATAACGACTCCGCCGAGCCCAGCCCTCAAGAGATTGGCAGCTGCTCCTCCATGCCGCGCCTCAACCACCCACCGCCGCCGCCACCGCCTCCCTGACGAGAGAGAGAGAGAGAGAGAGAGAGAGAGAGAGAGAGAGAGAGAGAGAGAGGAGATATAGAGAAGAAAGATAGAGAGAAGAGAAACAGAGGGGATGCGCCGATGCGGGTATGCAGAGATGGGAGGGAGAAAAATTGATGGGACAAATAGTAAAAAGTGAGTGGGGGTATTTTTGTCTGTTCACATGAAACTTGTCTATCTATTGTGTGTGTGTGTGTGTGTGTGTGTTTTTTTTTTTTTTAATTTCTACTAGATATTGTTTTACACTGTAGTGTTTTACTAAAGGGCTATATTTCCTCAAAATATCCAGCATAAATGATTAAATTAATTTTGACGATTCCCTCAATTTTAGGTGAAAAAAAAAAGAAAAAAAAAAGGAGAAATGCCGATTTTTACTCTCATAACATGAGGATAGAATTTTAAAATCACAATTTTATCATGGACACTATCCCTAGTCCAGATTGTTATCATGGCAAAAACCCAAGATTACATATCCTAAAGGCTACAGGAAATAGGGGCACACTCCTGTCAGCCCAGCCTCACCATGAGGTCGGATTAAGATTGACACTTTTGTTTATAAAGATTGACACTTTGAAACATTGACACTTTTGTTTACAAAGATTGACACTTTTGAAACATTGACACTTTTATTCATAATAATTGGCACTTTTACGAAAAATACGTTAATAATGAATATTAATTTCATGTTATGGAAATAAATAATATGTATATATATAAAATAATATAAATCATAATATCAAAACATTATAATAACAAGTCGATAAAAAAATATAAAATTTTCGATATCAAATAGATTGGCACTTTCATTCAGAACAATTGGCACTTTTATTCATGAAGATTGGCACTTTTGCTGGAGAATTATATATCCTAAGTTTCAATTTATAATCCATATTCAACCTTATAAAATTGAAGTTAAATACTAAACAATAATTATAAAACCTTAAATTGATATATGAACCCTATAAAGTAATTTTAAAATTACTACATACATACAAATTACGTATAAATTTTTATTTATAAGATTGACACTTTTGTTTATAAAGATTGACACTTTTATTAACAAAGATTGACACTTTACCTAAACGGGTCGGGTCAACACGGACCGGGTCGGGTTGACCCGAACCGAAATCGGGTCAACCGGGTCGGGTCGGGTCGGGTCGGGTGGGTCCAGCCGCATGGTGCGGCTGGCCGCACCCAAGTTTTTGCCCAGGAAATAATACCAAGCCTATAATTTAACACCGGGCCCATGTGTATACCATCTAACCTACCAAACACCTTGTAAGTCCATGATAAAAGCCTTTATAATGGTTTGATCACCCTAGGAACACCGCAGTAGTGTATTAAGGGGTTAATAGGGTTTGCATATGGGGTTGTTGGACCAAAATAGAAAACAGATCATTTCGAATAACACGCCTCAAAATTGAAATGTAACTGTTAGTGCATGCGTTGCATGCTTCTCTGATTCGTGTTGGCATGTTTCCTTTTGAGTCTTCTGCTGCGTTGCTGACTGGATATTTGCATGAATCGAAGATCATATGCATATATATATATTATTATCATATATATTATTATTCGAAGAAGGAAGATTGTTTCTGCATGGAAAGTTTCCATGCACAGAAGATCAGCTTGAAGATCTTCTAGGGTTTCCTGTGCTGAGTATATATTCTAAGGAAAACCCTAAAGCACGCTGCCGCTCCAGAGATTATTATTCGTGAGTTATTGTTCTTCTGGCAACGTGTGTTTTGCAAGATTATTGTTCGTGAGTTTTGGTGTTCTTGCAACGTGTGTTTTGCAAGATTATTGTTCTTGAGTTTTGGTGTTCTTGCAACGTGTGTTGTGCAAGTTTGTTTGTTGAGCGAGCGTGCGTTTCTGGACAAGCTTTCCTGGCTTTGTTCAGTTTAGATCTAGGCGTGTTGCTTAGAACCATAATAGTGTTTTATCACTACACGAGTTCATCTCGTAGTTTGTATTCGATCTCATTGTAAGAGAGTTGTAATCGAGACGAATAGGTGACATAAGGTGGAGTCCTTGGTGTAAAGTCCTGTAAGTCTCTCTACTACTTATAGTGGATTGAATCTCTCGGATATTGTCCCCCAGACGTAGGTGCGTTATCACCGAACTGGGTTACCAAAGTTCTGTGTTCTTTACTGCTTTTCTGTTATTGCATCTAAGAACAGAATTAAGATCGTTTTTAGTTTTTGCACAAACTAGCACTTTAAATTGGCACCAGAGCGATTTGTGGAGATCCTGGGATTCGTGTGCTAAAGCTGTGCAAAGATGGACTTTCTGAAGGATGGAGGTTCTGTGAACAGACCACCCACATTGGATGGGAAGAACTACAGTTATTGGAAAGTCAGAGTCACCTCGTATATTCGATCTGTTGATGAGAAGGCGTGGGGGATGGTGCTAAGTGGCTGGACTGAACCTGCAAATGCCGAAGGTGACAAAAAGCCGAGAGAAAAATGGGATGACAATGATGTCATTTTGTCAGGATTGAATCACAAGGCCCTGAATGCTATATTGTCATCAGTTGATATGGAAAATTTCAACTTGATTTCCACATGCACTTCAGCTAAGGAAGCCTGGGATACTCTGCAGAATGCTTATGAAGGGAATAGCAGAGTGAAGGCTCAAAGACTTCAGCAGCTGATCTCCAAGTTTGAGGCTTTGAGAATGGGAGAGGATGAGACTATATCTGAGTTTCATGCCAAGCTGAAGAATATTTCAAATGAGTGCTTTATGCTTGGGGAGAAGATGTCACAGGAGAAGTTATGTGCCAAAGTTTTGAGATCTCTCCCAAGAAGGTTTGACTTCAAAGTTGCTGCTATTGAGGAGGCCAGAGACCTTACCTCCATGACTCTTGATGAGTTAATTGGTTCTCTCAGAACTTTTGAAATGGGGATGCGTGAAGAGGATGCCCCTAAGAAGAAGGAGATAGCTTTTGTTGCTGCTACTGATTCCAGTTCTCAGAAAGGTGTTAGTGATGAAGCAGATCTGCTGGAGTCATATGCTCTTCTCACAAGAAAATTCAATAAAGCTATGAAGAAGTTTAGAGGTAAAAGAAGTCAAGGGGAGAGCACTACTGGAAGTGGAGATAATGCTGCTGGAAGTGGAAACAAGGCACCTATTATCTGCCATGAGTGTGGTGGAAATGGGCACATTAAGCCAGAATGTGCTAATCTTAAAAAGAAAGCTGGGAAGTCTTATGCTGCCACACATAGTGACAATGAAGAATGTGATGACTCGGGAGTTGAAGACAATGTGTTTTCTGATGGTCCCAGCAAAGCTTATGCTGTCAAAGTTGATGATGTCAAATCTGATGAGGATGTTGATAATTTGTTTAATGGAAATGAAGAAGAAGACAAAGCGGATAATTCTGGAGATCAGATTGAGGTTGCATACAAAGAGATGTATGACAAGTGTCTTCTAGTTGCTGAGATGAATCAATCCTTCAGTGACGAGTTAAAGCAAGTGAAGGAAGAAAGAGATAAACTGGTCTTGAGACTTGATCAGCTAGAGAAGAAAGCAGTTTCAACTCAAGTGGAAGAAACTGAACAACCAAGTGACATGGATCACTTGGCAAAGTTGATGAAAATGATGACTGCTGGATCTGCCAAGGTCGATGAGATTCTGAAAATTGGTGGGAAATCCAGCAAGGATAAGTCTGGTCTTGGTTTTGATGGAGGCAAGGGAAAACAGAAACAGCCTCGAACTCGGGCTAAAGCCTATCCTTCTGTTCCTCAAGCATATCAGTATGGAGATTGGGGAGCAGATACTAGATCTTCTCAGCAAGTCAGTTCTCAAATATGTCATTATTGCTGGATTCCTGGGCATATCAGGCCCCACTGCAAGAAGCTACAAGAAGATCAATTCAGTATGGCTAGAAGACCTTTTCCTAATCATCCTGGATACAACTCATATCATAGAGTGCCTGGAATTTATGGAAATGCTCCTGGAATTTATGGGGGAAGAGGTCCTTACAGAGGTCCTTACAGAGGATATGCAGCTCATACTGCTCTTCTAGCTGAGACTGAGAATACGTGGTATTTTGATAGTGGCTGCTCCAGACATATGACTGGAAAAAGAGAAAGTTTGTCTAACATCAAGCCTGTCAATGGTCAAACAATAACTTTTGCTGATGGTGTTAAAGTTCCAGTTCTTGGATGTGGAGATCTAGCTGTTTCTGGTATGCCAAGGCTGAAGAATGTGTTCCTCGTGGATCAGCTGAAAGCAAATCTTGTGAGCATAAGTCAGCTATGCGATCAAGGGATGGATGTCAGATTTGATAAAGGTACATGCACTGTGTATGAGAACCAGAAGGTGTACTTGATTGGCAAAAGATCTTCTGACAGCTGTTATCAAGTTGAATGCAATCTCAAGAGTTTCAGTGTTTCTATGAGTGAGTTCCAGATATGGCATCAAAGACTGGGACATCCTAGCTTCAGGCACATGAAGACATTGATGAAGAATGATGTCATTGTTGGGCTGCCGAAGCTGAATGTGGATCATGAAGGGCAGTGTGGTCCCTGTATGAGTGGGAAGCAGATTCATGCCACTCACAAAGTTGTTTCAGCAGTCACCACCAGCAGTATTCTTGAATTGCTACACATGGAGTTGATGGGGCCAATGCAAACTGAGAGTATTGGTAAGAAGAAATATGTTTTGGTGGTTGTTGATGACTATTCAAGATATGCTTGGGTAGATTTTCTAAGGGAGAAGTCTGAAGCTTTGAATCCTTTAGGAAGCTGCATAAAAGTGTTACTAGAGAGAAAGAGAAGCATGTCAAACACATCAGTAGTGATCATGGGAGAGAGTTTGACAATGTTCAGTTTGAAGGTTTCTGTGCTCTGGAAGGAATAGAGCATCAATTTTCTGCACCAATCACTCCTGAACAGAATGGTGTTGTTGAGAGGAAGAACAAGACATTGCAGGGAATGGTCAGAACCATGATGAAAGCTACTAAGGTTCCTGCCAAGTTTTGGGCTGAAGCCATGAATACAGCCTGCTACATTGCAAACAAAATCTATATCAGGCCTAAAATGACTGTCACTTCTTATGAGCTCTGGAGAGGTAGAAAGCCAAATGTGAAGCATTTTCACATCTTTGGTAGCACCTGTTATGTGTTGAATGATAGAGATCAAAACAAGAAGCTGGATGACATAGGAGTCAAAGGGATCTTCCTGGGGTACTCCATAAACAGCAGGGCTTTTAGAGTATTCAGTAGCAAAACTGAAACTGTCATTGAATCTGTGAATGCTAGATTTGATGATGAAAGAGGCATTGATTTATCCATGGTTGGTGATGCTGAAAATGTTGCAGCTGGTCTTCTTGAGAACGCTTCCAGATCTGATATTAAAGGTGAGCCAGAATATGCAGAAGAGTTGGTCCCTGAAGAAGAAGTTGATGTGAATCTATTTCTTGGGCTTCAAGTTAAGCAATCAAAAGAAGGCTTCTTTGTTACTCAGAGTACATATGCCAGGAATTTGGTTAAGAGATTTGGGCTGGAGAATGCTAAGCCTAAGAGAACTCAAATGAGTACCTCAGTGAAACTGCACAAAGCTCCAGAAGGAGCTTCTGTTGATCATACTCTCTATAGAAGTATGATAGGGAGTCTGCTGTACCTCACCTCTAGCAGACCTGATATATGTCACAGTGTTGGTGTGTGTGCTAGGTTCCATGCTGATCCTAAGGAGAGTCACTTGAATGCTGTCAAGAATATCATCAAATACATCAAAGGAACAACTGATATTGGTCTTTGGTTCTCAATCAATACATCTATTCAGCTGCATGGTTACTGTGATGCAGATTATGCTGGTTCTATGGTTGACAGGAAGAGCACCTCTGGTGGATGCTTCTATCTGGGAAGCAATCTTATTTCTTGGTACAGCAAGAAGCAAGTTGGGGTTTCATTGTCTACTGCCGAGGCAGAATACATTGCTGCAAGCAGCTGTTGCACTCAGCTTGTTTGGATGAAAAAGATGCTCGCTGATTATGGCTTTAAGCAAGATGTTATTCACATTCTATGTGACAATGAGAGTGCTATTAATATAGCCAAGAATCCAGTTCAATTCTCCAAGACTAAGCATATTGATGTAAGATACCACTATTTGAGAGAATTAGTGGAAGAAGGTACATTGAAGATTGAGCATGTTCACACTGAACATCAGCTGGCTGATATCTTCACAAAAGCTCTTGATACTGCTAGATTTGAGCTTTTGAGAGCCTCTCTTGGGCTCTGCATCTTATGACTAACCGTTCCTGATTTGTTGAAGGTTAGTGTATATATGTACCATAATTTTATTTTCTGGTTTTCTTGGATTTCTTGTATGCTTATGGAGGATGATGATCTTATTCCTATCTGGGAGATTGTGGATGGTGGTATGTTTATCTTGGTATTCTGGTTATACTGCATTTGGCAGTATTGTATTTTGAGTATTGTTGGTGATCTTGTGCACAAAGAGCCTCTGCTCTTGTTTTTGGCTCTTGAATGGGCTACTGAAGCATGGTGTGTAGAACAGTTACAACTGTCAGAAAATGAGTGTAATCTGACAGGTATTTATTCAAATGTTGTGAGGAGGGAGTTTATTTCTCTCATTCATCTTCGTCTTTGTAGCCCTAGCGTGCTCTCTGCTTCTCTGTGTGCTTCGAATCTCTGTGCTACTGGAAAAATGTCTCTTAACAACTCCTCAAGTGAGTCCTCCATGAACCCTCTTGGTGAGGAGCACTGCCCCTTGGTTGCTTCTAGTCAGAGGAAGGGGTTTGGTTCCTCAAAGAGAAAGCGTGGTGCTGTCATGGTCGAAGATAAGATTTGTGAAATTGACCCCGAGTTTGGAGATTTCTCCGATGATGGAGACAATGGTAGGAGAGGAGGTCGTCGTGTTCGCAGTAAGCAAGTCCGTGTTGCTGATCCTCCTATCCAGCTTGCGCCCAGGGTTGTGTCGAAAACTGTGAACCCTAAGAAAGCTTCTTCAGTGAAATTCGTTGAGAAGAGGAAGAAAGGTGCTGACCAACATAGTAGGAAGAAAGGTGGTAAAAGGCATGAGGCTCAGTCTGAAGAGCCCATTGTGGATCTTGAGGAGGATGAAGAGCGGGTGGCTAAGAGAGCCACAAAAGGAAAAGGGAAGGTGTCTGATGCTCCTTCTCGCGCTCGCACTCGTGCGGCTGTTCAGAAGATTCTGGAAAATGCCATCAAGGTGGCTAGGGCTCCTCCTACTGCTGCGAAAGGAGCTTCTGCAAAAGCTACAAAAGGAAAAGGGAGAGTGAAGGCTCCCGCCACTCGCACCAAGCTTACTGCTGCTCAAAAGGAAGCTCTGCACAAATATCGTGCAGATGGGTATGATATTCCTACCCCCTCTGACTCCTTTGAGCCTTGTCAAGCAGATATGGTTGGAAAATTTGATCCAAACACTCATAGGACCATCTATGAGTATATGAGATGGGAGTATTTCCAGAATAGAGGTTTCTTGGATGACAGGTTTGTCACAGAACATTATCTCCACAGAGGAGAAATTTATGAATGGTTGGAGCAAGCAAATCTGCTTGATGCTGTGTTAAGGGGTCACACCTACATTCCTGAGCAAGTCAGAGAGTTTTATGCCAACCTGAGTGAAGGGTTGACTGATGAGAGATCTCCAGATTTTCACAAGGTCTTTGTGAGGGGGAGAATGATTGATTTCAGTCCTGATGTGATTGAAAGGGCTCTAGGGAGAGAGCCTGTTATTGAAGATGCTTTGTGGGACTTGAACTTTGATGAAGTTGCAGCTGAACTGACTCAAGGCCGGATTGTGAAGTGGCCTAATGATCAGCATTTGAACCATAGTTTGTCTGTGAGAAACTGGACACCAACCTGCCATAGGGACTCTGTCAGTAGAAGAGAGGGGACTCTTCTTTATGTCATCGGCAAGGGCATGGACATTGATATGGGGCAGCTGATTTTTGAGAAAATATGCTCTTTCATCAAATACATTGGCCAGATGAAAAGGATGTATTTCCCAGGGCTAATTGGTAGAATTCTGAAATCACAGGGAGTGCCTTCTAGGAGGACAGACTCTAAACCTGTGAAGCTCAAGGCTATGAGATTCAGTTCTAAGCTTCTAAAGCCTGTTCATGGAGTCAACCTGGATGATGATATGGCAGATGAGAGTGATGATGAAGTGTCATATGCAAATGTTAACCTTTCTGTTGGTGAGGATCTGTTTTGTGATGAAGGCAGGCCTGCAGCTCAGTTCTCGAAGAAGTACTCTAGGAAGTCTTCTAAGAAAGCTGCCTCAAAATCCACCAAGAAGAGTACAGCTAAGTTTTCTAAGAAAGGTCCTACAAAATCCTCCAAGAAGCCTGCTGCTGTGTTTGATGCTGCTACTGTTAAAAGGCAGAGAGAGGGACTGAAAGCTCAGTTGGTGTCCCTTCATAAAATGATGAAACACATCAGTCTTCAAAGGCAGCTTGTGCAGTCGATGCTTGATGCATTGCCAGAGGTTGATGAAGATACTCTCCCTACTCCTGCTGCTGAGGTTGATATTGCAGGTCCTTCTGGCTTAACTCCTGCAGAAAAGGCTGCTGATGCTCCTGTTGAGGATGTGAGTGAGGAAGTGGATGAGTCCATTCATATTGATGATGAAGAACCAGCTGTGCAGACTGGTGGTGGAGTGGAGCCTGCTGCAGACGAAGATGTTGCTGCTGAGTCTGTTCATGAAGACTCTGAATTCATGTCTGCTAATGAGGAGGCTGAGCGCACTGTGGAGTTGGAGCGCACCGTGTAAGTAGAGGCTGCTGATGTTGGTGAAGATGTCACCAGCAAGCCTACTCTGTAAGTCCTTTGGCAGATGGCATGAATTGAGGGGGAGTAGAATGCAGAAGATGTTTGTTGATTCTTCTTCTCTCTCTGTTTGTTTTTGTGGATATGAATTTTCTCTGCTAGCCTGTAATAGTAAGTAGGTGGTCTTCTGGAATTCTGGATTTCTTGGTTGGTGTTTTTGGAATTCTGATCCTTTGATCATGGCCTGTAATTGTAATGGTAGGCATGATTTCTGATGGTTGTTTCAGTCATGTGATGGCTTTCTCTGTTTTATGATCTGATCTGATAACAGAGTTATTTGTCTCTTGCTGCTGTGTTTGTTCTGTGTTGCTGGCAGAGGGTTGTGTGATTTTGAATATGGTTTGGTAGTGTGGGTGAGCTCCTTGCCACCATGTTTCAAAATTTGTGTGTGTATCTTGTGAACAGTTTGGTAGTGTGGGTGAGCTCCTTGCCACTGTTCTTTTCAAGATATGAATATTGGTTTGAGGGGGAGCATGTTTTCTGGTCTGATGCTTTATGAAGTACTGAGTTGCTGTGTGAGTACTTCTATCTGCTCCTGTTTGCTGATCTTCTGCTATAAGATGATTCATGCAATTCATGCTGTGTTTGAAAATGCCAAAGGGGGAGATTGTTAGTGCATGCGTTGCATGCTTCTCTGATTCGTGTTGGCATGTTTCCTTTTGAGTCTTCTGCTGCGTTGCTGACTGGATATTTGCATGAATCGAAGATCATATGCATATATATATATATTATTATTATATATATTATTATTCGAAGAAGGAAGATTGTTTCTGCATGGAAAGTTTCCATGCACAGAAGATCAGCTTGAAGATCTTCTAGGGTTTCCTGTGCTGAGTATATATTCTAAGGAAAACCCTAAAGCACGCTGCCGCTCCAGAGATTATTATTCGTGAGTTATTGTTCTTCTTGCAACGTGTGTTTTGCAAGATTATTGTTCGTGAGTTTTGGTGTTCTTGCAACGTGTGTTTTGCAAGATTATTGTTCTTGAGTTTTGGTGTTCTTGCAACGTGTGTTGTGCAAGTTTGTTTGTTGAGCGAGCGTGCGTTTCTGGACAAGCTTTCCTGGCTTTGTTCAGTTTAGATCTAGGCGTGTTGCTTAGAACCATAATAGTGTTTTATCACTACACGAGTTCATCTCGTAGTTTGTATTCGATCTCATTGTAAGGGAGTTGTAATCGAGACGAATAGGTGACATAAGGTGGAGTCCTTGGTGTAAAGTCCTGTAAGTCTCTCTACTACTTATAGTGGATTGAATCTCTCGGATATTGTCCCCCAGACATAGGTGCGTTATCACCGAACTGGGTTACCAAAGTTCTGTGTTCTTTACTGCTTTTCTGTTATTGCATCTAAGAACAGAATTAAGATCGTTTTTAGTTTTTGCACAAACTAGCACTTTAAGTAACTGTTCCAGAAGAAACATAGGGAGTATTAATAAGGTGAATAGAATCAATTTTGTATTAAAAAAAAGTTGGTATTTTCATGCATTTACCCCATATTTAGTGCAAATAAAACTTTCGTTTTTTTATTGATAAAAATATTTTCCGATGTTGGTGATTTCGGCGTCTCAGGATTCGTGTCGACGACTGCTTCAATTTTTTGAGGGTATGAAACTTTTATAAAATATATTTCGACACTAGTAGAAAATTAGCTTTTAAGGACACTTAAAAATATCACATTAAAATAGTTATTGTTACAGCTTATTTATAATGACATTTTTTAAGTGTCATCTATGACGATGTAGCAATAGATAAAAATGTCACGTTAAATATTTTTTCGTAACACTTGTTATCAATGAAGTGCCATATTAGTGTATCAATCAAATACAACATTAACTATTTGCATTATTAGATAGTTTATAATGACATTTTTCAAAATGTCCATGTCGATGTAGCTATAGGTCTTTTTTTAGTAGTGTGAACTGAGACATTTAGGATACGTGCTTATTGAATTCATGGGGTCGTTTAATAGTGAGATTTATGATTTGTGACATTAATACCAAATTGAATGTACACTACGATATTTCCATTTCTCCAAACCATTTTGTCAACCATTGCAGGTTTCGGGGACCATCCTACATGAGAATGGAATCCTAAGCATAGAAGCGACAACAATGGATGTATATAGTCTCGTACACATGTGCCTTTAGATATTTGAATTGAGTTCGTGAATGCGTGAATCGTCCGCATGTTCCTCTTTGCCTTTTCCAGAACTCTAGGGTTCTTCACCATTTCCGTCGTTGCTCAATCCATAATCGCTTTCGATATCTCGCTTCCGGTTATTAGTATATCCTAATTTCATTAACAATGAAGGGATGAATCCAAGATAACTTATTAATTTAATCTATCAACTTTTATAACTTTGCATGTTATCTTAATATAATTTAAAATTTCAAGATCTTGAATTATCAGAACCAGCTCGTTTGTTTTCTAACTCTGAAGAATTTTAACTCTAGTTAAAAGTTTCGATACCATATTTTCTAAGATCAATCACCAATATATGATAGTTTTAGTCACATCAACAGTTTTTAAAAAATATTATCTTTGTCGTCCCATGCACTTTTTTTGTTTTTTTTTTTTACACAAGATTTTAGATACACTATTAAAAGTAAAATGTAAGTGTTAATTTTTTTTTTGAAACTAGAAAAGCAATACTCCCTCCGTCCCTCCTTATTAGTCACTTGGGATCCCCTGTCCCGAATTTTGTGTCCCAAATCTCAATTTCTATTAGTTTATATATACATTTTTTTTAATTTTTTTATTTATAATATTTTATTTTAATTTTATGATTACTTCTAGGGTTCACCAATCCAAATTAGGGTATATCGTTATTTTTTAACATTTCATTTCACTCTAATTGGTTATATAATGTTTGAAAAAAAAATATCAAAATTAGGGCATATTACAATTATAAAAAACTAATTTTTTCCCCATAAATGTCTATTATAATTTGTTATGTAATGCAATTTTTCTTTTTTTAGATATTGTAGTGGACAAAATTCGTCGGCCCAATAAATCAATGTGCTTGATTAATTGGCCTAATTAGCATGCCAGACCGGACATATCGGGCCGAAGAAGGCCCACCACGTCAAACCGTACGTATTGGGCTGAAGGGTGTCTGCCACGCCGGACCGGCTCTATCGCGCCCACTAGAGTATTGACTCTATCCGATAACGGAATGAGAGATCGGGTCAAGGAAGGAGATCTCCCCCGCGAATATCGCAACCAACAAGGCCGTTGAGGCCGGAGAGATAGGGACGACTATGGTAAACCCTACTGGAGGGTAGCCGTCTTATATATACAAACGACTTAGGTTGAACAACCAGCTGGACTCTTACGATCAATCACTCACGCTCATACTTTCCGCTTGGCTCTTAATCGTTCTCTAGCATTCACCGCATACCTTGCAACCACCTCGCTATCACCGCTGCCGGAGCTAGCCGTACAAGTTATCTCCGTCATCGATCTATCACTCACATCACCCCCTCTGACCGAACGCTCACAGTCGTCCGCGACCACCACCATCGCTTTACTATCTACTTTCGTTATCGTTTGTTTTTCCATTATACTGTTCGAATACCGTACTAACTTGAGCGTCGGAGGTCCTACGGCCGACACCCCCTCCGGTGTTCTTCGTAGGGCTCTAACGTGTCCGTTGTGTTGGTTACAGGTTGCTAGTGCCTTACTCGACCGGATCGACCGCACCGTCCGGCCAACCGTAATTGTAGATCCTACCTCTACAAATATAATATTTAACTAATAGAAATTAAGATTTGGGACACGATTGAAAGTTTGAAACACATAATTCAGGACAGAGGATAACATCCGCTTATTAATCTCATTTGATTCGGCACGGGAACCAAGGAAGGAGGGGGATATGTGGTTGTAATCAATTATAAAGAAATATTCCTCCCGTCCTCCATTTTACTGACATTATTAGTACTATATTGGGATGTCCTCCATAAACTGACCATTTCCGTTTTAGGACGTATACTCCACAATCACTTTAACACTTTAACACTTTATCCATCTACTTTTTATTACTTTAACATTTTAATACTATTAAAAAAATCAAATGAGTCCACAATTATTCTACTTTAACACATTAATTTATTACTATATAATCAAAATGCATAAAAACTTGTGCCCAAGAGTGAGGGTCATTAAACGGAGGACGAATGGAGTATAATTAATTGTGGTCAAATATCATTTGTCTTTTTAGAAAATAAGACTAATAAATGGGACGAATCGACACTAATAACCTATAAAATATACTCTTTTCATCCACTTCAATAGTCAATTTTTTTTTTTTCCACATGATTTTAGGTAGGGTGTTACACATTGAAATTGAAAAATTTGTTCTTTCCTTTATAAGAAACAAGAATATTAAAATAGGACAACCCAATATATTATACATAACAATTAAAAAAAAAAACTAATATAGTAGTACAAATCAAGTAAAGTGAGACGACGAAAAAAATAACTATGCAATGGGTAAGAAATATTATTGTGAGGTGCTTAATAAAAATGAATTATTATACGGATAGCGTACCATCCAATAAATGTTTTATCATTTATCTTTAACTTAGATTTGTTCTATAAAAATTGGCTACAATTATTGTCAAAGCCATTACCATTTCCTCCTCACTCTCCAACCAACAATCCATAGCCATGGAGTTTTATATTCTATGCATCACACTCTTCTTCTCCACTCTCCTCCTCCTCCTCGCCATCAGAACCAAATCCAAATCGAAGAACTCCAGTCCGAACCTCCCTCCGGGGCCATGGAAGCTTCCGTTGATCGGAAACATGCACAACCTCATCGGCGCCGTCCCTCACCGCGCCTTCCACCGCCTCTCCCTCAGCTTCGGCCCCGTCATGAGCCTCCAGCTGGGCGAGCTCCCTGCCGTCATCATTTCCTCCGCGGACGCCGCGAGGCAAGTGATGAAGACTCACGACTCGAACTTCGCGTCGAGGCCGCCGATCATCGTGGCGGAGATCATCAGCTACGGCTGCACCAGCATCAGCTTCGGCCCCTACGGCGACTACTGGCGGATGCTCCGGAAGATCTGCACGCTCGAGCTGCTGAGCGCGCGGCGCGTGCAGTCGTTCCGGCAGCTGAGGGAGAAGGTGTTTCTCGAGCTGGCGGCGAAGGTCGCGTCGGCGGAGGGGTCGGAGATGAACCTGACGGAGGAGCTTTACACCTCGACCTACGCTTTCGTTTCGCGGGCGGCGCTGGGGGAGGCGAAGAAGGAGCACGAGGCTTTGCTGCCGATTCTGAGAGAGGTGATTGATTTAGCTGCGGGATTCGATATAGCGGAGCTGTTCCCTTCGGTGAAACTGTTTCAGGTGATAAGCCGGCTGCGGAGGAGGGTGATGGTTTTGCATGAGGAGGCGGATAAGATTCTCGAAGACGTAATCAGGCAGCACGGAGGGAAGAGAGAGGAGGGAGAAAAGCATGAAGATCTATTGGATGTTCTTCTCAAGTTTCAAAAAGATGGACTCGAACTTCCTCTCACTACGGACAACATCAAGTCCGTCCTCGTGGTTAGTATTTCGATTCTGAGATAAAAAGACAGTCAACTGACCGCATTTCTTATTAAAGTAGGAGTCAAATTAGGTTATTTTCTCTTAGTACTATATATCTATAATTGTGACCATAATTGAATATCACTGGAGAAAAATCTAGTCACGATTTAACATTTTCGACATTTTCAACGATTTTAGCATATAGATATCCTTACTGAATGTGATGAAACAGGACATGTTGGCTGCTGGGAGCGAGACGTCGGCGACGACGATAGATTGGGCGATGGCGGAAATGGTGAAGAACCCTAGAGTCATGGAAAAGGCACAAGAAGAGGTGAGGAGTGCTTTCGACGGAGTGGGACAGGTTGACGAATCGCGTATTCACGAACTCAAGTATCTGAAGGCAGTGGTGAAGGAGACTCTGAGGATGCATCCGCCATTGCCGCTTTTACTCCCCAGAAAGTGCGGCGAGACGTGCGAGATCAACGGGTACCAGATACCTGCAGAAGCCAAACTCATCGTCAACGCATGGGCTGTGAACAGGGACCCCAACTACTGGAAAAATGCAGATTGTTTTCAGCCGGAGAGGTTTCTCGATAGTTTGGTTGACTTTAGAGGAAATAGTTTCGAATTTATTCCTTTTGGAGCTGGAAGGAGAATGTGCCCAGGAATGACGTTCGGCCTGGCCAACGTGGAGTTGCCGCTGGCGATGTTTCTGTATCACTTTGATTGGAAATTAGGAGATGGAACCGAGCTTGAAGAAATGGTTATGGGTGAAGGATTTGGCCTAACGGCTAGAAGGAACCGAGACCTGTCTGTGGTTCCCGCCATTAAACGACCTCTGCCTACCGTATAATTAATAATGTAACTAGGGGTGTCAACGGGTGGGTAAAACCCGGACCCATCCGGACCCGCTCAAAACCCGCTCCTTAATTAACTTACGGGTCCGGGTCCGGGTCCGGGTCCAACCCGGTCAGACCCGTAACAGCAGCAGACCCGACCCGACCCGACCCGTTACTTCCGGGTCCGGGTCCGGGTCCGACCCGGCCCGATTTTTTTTTTTTTTTTTTTTTTTTTTTTTTTTTTTTTTTTTTTTTTAAATCTTGTCTTTCTTATAAATTAATTCAACCATTTAGTTTTTTCAACTTATCAATTTTGTACCACTCAGTCCCAGGCTTCTTGACTCATTTCTTTTTTGACTTTTCGACACGCATTTCCACCGAGCCGTAGTACGAGTTTTACGATATAATTTTGAAATATTATTTCTTTTACGGGATACTACGACACTCGGTGGAACGTGCCGAAAAGTCAAAAAAGAAATGAGTCAAGAAGCCTGGGACTGAGTGGTATGTTTTTACATATTCATATAGATTAAAGTTTCGATTTGCACGTCACTAGCCACTAGGTATGGCAATGGATCCAGGACCCGGTCCAGATCCGGTAGATCCGATCCGAAAATTGGATATGGACCTTGCAAAATTTTTATTGTAATTTTTATTTTCAAATTTTTAATTTAGAAATAAATGCTACGAATCTGGGTCCAGATCCGTAAACCCGTGGATCCGTCGGATTTGGACATGGATCTCAATGTTTTGGACCCGATGGATCTAGACCCAATTTTCAACTATTTTTTAAGAATATAATTGTAACATTATAATATAATCAAGAAAAGCTCGGCTTCAGATTCCCGACGGTGCGAAGGAGGGAGGGAGAGAAGAGAAAGCGGTGGCGGAGAAGAGGGGTTCAACACTTCCCGGCGGAAGAGCGAGTCCAATTTTGATGAATTTGGGCCATTGAATTAAAAAAAAATAATAATAAAAAAAATAAAAAAAAATAAAGGTGTAGCAATTTTAATTTCCGGGTCCGGGTCGGGTCCGGGTCCAATGTGGCCGGGTCGGGTCCGGGTCCGGGTCCTTTGTTGTTTGAGCGGGTCCGGGTCCGGGTTTTACCCACCCGCTGACACCCCTAAATGTAACGATGAAGTGCAGTCTAGTAAAATATGCTCTACCTTATGAATAAGTTGTGTTAAACGCATAAGTGGTGATATTTTCCTTGTGTGAACTTGAAGCATATCTATTGTATTTACTTAGTTGTGAATTTATAATGATTAATGAATATCTATTGTATTTTATTTTATTTTAATTGTTAATTTATTTTTCTGTGTTTTATCAATAGTACTGTAATTTAGTGCAAGTGATGCCGTCCAGTCAAAAAGCTTATCTTAGGGTGTTGCCATTTTTTCCTATTTAATTTTGTTATTGTGCAAATCAGTGGAGTTCAGAAAATGTTCAAATGAAGCCAAGTCGATAGTGACTTGGATAATAAAATGAAATGTCATCAATCAATAGAAAAGGTACCATTGTAAATTAATTTATATGAATACAAATACAAATTCAAGCGTGTCTAATTTGTAAGCAACATAAATTTGACTCGAGATTATTTGTCCAAAAATTATACTCCATATATAGAAAACTGACATATATATATGCTAGGCCACATAAGCAAAATAAATAATTATTTTTCATTTTATTTCGTTTGAGCGATATTCCATTAGTCTGTTTAAATTTATTTCTATTGAAGTGAGACCGGTAGAACATTTAAATTATATATTATTATATATATCATAAAAAGTGTCTTGTTTACAAAATTTAATTTGCCTGTTTTACCCTTATAATTAAAATAAATTTTTTAGAACATTAATATTATAATTAGAATATTGATTCACAATATATTTCATTATATCCAACTTATGATTATTTTTTATTTAATTTTCAAGTATATATTGATATTTATAATATACCAATAACATTAAAAATTATATGTGACACAAGATTATACGTAATCTCAACTGGTTACAAATAAAAGAGAGAAATCAAGTAGTGATTTCACATCGTGACACCGAAGATCTAATAGAGCCCATTGAAATATCAATCTCAATTAAAGTATCCTCACCACTCATATCATCCATATCCGAACTCAATCCAAAATTCAGCAACTCTTCCTCCAAATCATACCCCTCATTTTCTTTAAACTCTGATAGAGGTATTTCAATGAGGCAGTCTCTATCAACATCCCCTAATTTCAACTCCTCTTCCCCTTCACATAAATTCCGAATCGAATTACACTCTAAATTATTTGGAGTAGTGGGCCCCAACTTAATTTCTTGATCAAAGGGAGTCTCACATAGTTATAATAAATTTTAACGTCAATATTCGATATGAATCACTTTATATTGCTATTTTTAGGTAAAATATGAATTTTGTATATAAGATATTAGAGATGGAATAGTAAATAAATATAATATATATATATATATATATATATATATATATATATATATATATATATATTTTAATTCATGTATGAATAGAATAGTATTTAAGATAACCATATAGTAATACTTAGCAGTCCAAGTAGGATTCTATTATATTTTTCTTATTATATAGAATTGTAATTGTTATTGTTATTCTATTATAAATAAATAAATAAATAAATAATATATTAAAACCTATTCATGTATGAATAGAATATTATTAAAGATACTTTATTAAATATATAATAATATTATTATTAATAATGATAACTATAGAAGAATTAGATATATTCTTTATTATAAATAAAATAAAATTTTAAATAATTAGGAACAGAGAGCATAAGAAATAACACGTAGACATGTGAATGAATCTGGTGCTCTGAATCTACATTGCTACTAGTTTATTACCCGTCGAAAATCGACAGGTGCTAATTACTTTTAACATTTAGACATTTTATTAGTGAAATTTATTTTAAAATATTTTCTATAATGATTCTCGATTTTTATGTACTTACAAACAATAAAAGGAATTTAAGGATAATAAATATGAAGAACCAATTCTATGCTGATTCATATTATATTTAAATCTTCGACGTTTAAAGACTTATAACTCAATTTGGTGCCGAAAACGACAAAGTCAAGTTCATCGTGAAATATATATAAAAAATATATTACCTTCTCTCTTCCTAAGTGACCCCTTTTATATTCATATGTGAGGTATAAAATAATAAAATGGGTCACTTAGAAAGAGACGGAGGGAGTATATTTAAAAGTAATACAAAAATACTAAAAGTAAATGAAACAATATGAAAATTATATAAGAAGAGATTGTCCTTGACTCTTATTTATTATCATAGCAAAGCAAACAGACAGTGAAAAATGCCTCTTTTGCAATCTAACTGGTAACTTAATTTGATCTGATGCAGTCATCGTCATTCTTGCAATTGGAAACTTCTTACCAGCATTTTTTCCTGAAAACAAATTTGTTTTTATCACACGGTCTCTAAGTTTTGTTACAATCATCCTTATGTCATTACAAAGTTCATTTGATGGGTCAATATTTCACAGGAACATGATGATGCACCCTTCTTGTCAAAGAGAGTTTGTAATAAAAAGGAAATGACAGTTATATCAAAATAAGTCAAACAGCCCATTGTTTATTTTAATAAACAGAAAATGTCAAAGAGAATCTCACATATCCTGTTGTTTATTGTAATAAAAACAAAATGTCAATATAAAGTCTCCCGTTACTCGTGTTTATAAGAAAATAGGTTTAAAAGGAAATATTTTGATGATAGGTGCATTTGTCACTACAAGAAAATGCGGCTCCCGCTACGGAATAGCAAGGGAAGTTATTTCCGTAGCCATTCTACTACGGAACGGCGACGCCAAAAAAAATAAGTAGGGAAATCGCGACAGAATGGTACACCCGTCGCCGTTTAAAGACGGAAATATATTTCCGTAGCCGTTTAAAGATGGAAATGTATTTCCGTAGCCGTTTAAAGACGGAAATAATTACCGTAGGCAATTTCTACCACGGAAGTAAAACCCCGTCGTTAGTCAACTACGGAAAATAATTACCGTAGGCAATTTCTACTACGGAAGTAAAACCCCCGTCGTTGATCAACTATGGAAAATAATTTCCGTCTTTATCTTCTATTTTACAAAATACTACTATGGTATAACCATCCACCATTCCCCCAATTCGTGCCCTAGTAAAATTAGAAGGCTGCTTGCTCCACCACAGAAGGCCTCCGCCGCGCCGCGAGGTGTTCACCTCCTCCACTTCCTCCCCTCTCAGCTTCTCTCTCTGTCTCCTTGCCCCTCGCTCTCTGTCCCTCTTTCTCACAGCATTTTGGAATTCATTCCGATGTGCGGAGGCGTATTACTCCACCGCATCAGCTGCCAGATTTCCGCCACCGCCGCTTGGTGGCCGTTGAATTGAGGTTCAGATCCGTGAAAGTCGATTTTCGGTGTAAGATTGGAGCTATTTTTCAGGAGTTCGAGCGCTGCAGATCGTGGTGTCGAAGTGTTCTTCTGTTCGGAAGTAGTTAATCTCGGACGAAGATGAGGTGAGCTGTTTTAGAATTAATTTTCTGCGCTTTGAATTTTGTTTTTGTGGAACAAACCCTAGATCGGCGGTTTTGTGTTATATTGGGAGTGATATTGTTTTCGCAAGGATTATTGAATGTGAATTGTGTCTGGTAATTGTTGCTCACCTTTTCTTAATTGTTGTTAGCAGATTTTGTATTGTTTGTGTGTGTTGTGTGGGTACATTCTGGCAGAAACAAATAGGAAAATAAAAACACTGAAATAAAAGATACTCCTTAGTTGGTACTTAAATATTATAGCATTATCTGTGTCTTTTATTCTTTGCAGTGGGTTGTTCTGACCAGAAAGCACGCTGGGATTGTAGTTGAAGATGAAACTGTATTCTCTATGTTTCAGTTGCATTGCAAGGTTGGCATATTATAATTCTTTTGCGTCGTTGTTTGATTAGCAGTTGAAGCATGATTAACTGCACTAGTGATGAGAAGTTCAGGCTACGGATTTCTTTACATGATCTTAATCATTGTTTACGGGAAGACCAGTAACTACTAACTAATTTGTCTGTTTTGTTATGCAGCCTGCTGATACATCAGCTGAGCATAATTGTATACCTGATGAACATTATGTTCAGACCTTGCTTACTGGTAGCTTTTCTGTACATTCTTACACGTTCAATTATATAGATCGTCTAGGCAGCTACTCGATTTTTGCTATCTTTGCCTCGGATGATGGATGATGCTTGTAAATTTTGGACATAAATCACTTTATAACGTTATTTTAAAGTAAAATATAAATGAAAAATATAAAAATATGTCAAGTCACCCGTTGTTTATTTTAATAAAAATAAAATGCCGTTATATCAAAATAAGTTAAAATGCCCGTTTCGAACCACCACGTTGATCGACATGCATATGTGTCAGTTCCTCCATCCACCATTCTTATTTATCTAGAAAACATATATTTGTATATTATTTTTATAAAATACTATTGATATGTTTCAATCTCACACAATATCAATCTTATATTTAGTTTTATATTGTATACTACTATCTATGTTTATCATATAGAAGTATTAGCTAAATTATATAAAATTTAAATTAAATTAGTAGAAGAATACATAATTATACAAAGTTGCCCGTTACTCGTGTTTGTAAGAAAATAGTTTTAAAGGAAATATTTTGATGATGAATACATTTGTCTCCCGTCAAAATTCTATACGAATCACTTTATAACGTTATTTTAAAGAAAAAATATAAATGAAATTATTAAAATATGTTAAGTCGCTCGTTGTTTATTATAACCAAATATAAAATAAGAATACTAAATAAGTCAAGCTACCCATTGTTTATTTTAATAAAAAGAAAATGTCGTTATATCAAAATAAGTTAAGATGCTCGTTTCGAACTACCACGTTGATCGACATGCATACGTGTCAATTTCTACATCCGTTATTCTTATTTATCTAAAATACATATATTTATAAATATTAATTATATAAAATACTACTCCGTATGATATATTTCAATCTCACACAATATCAATCTTATATTTAATATTATATTGTATACTACTATCTATGCTTATCATATAAGTATTAGCTTAACCATAATGATTAAATTAAATTAGTGGAAGAATACATAATTATATAAAGTTGTCTGTTACTCGTGTTTGTATGAAAATAGTTTATAAGGGAATATTTTAATGATAGATACAATTGTCTCCCGTCAAAATTCGATATGAATCACTTTATAACATTATTTTTAAGGAAAAAAAATATATAAATGAAATTATTAGAATATGTCAAGTTACCCGTTGTTTATTGTAATCAAATATAAAAGAAGAAAATATTACTATCCGTCAATAATCGACGGGTGCTAATTATTTTTAATATTTAGGTCTTTTATCCGTAAAATTAATTTATAAAAATAATTCATACTATAATCCTCAATTATATGTACTTACAAACAACCCAATCCAATGTCGATTCATATTACATTTAAATCTTCGACATTTAAAGACTTATAAATCAAATTATTGCCGAAATCGACAAAGTCAAGTTTCTCGTGAAATATTTTTAAAAAATATTTAAAAGTAATA
This sequence comes from Thymus mandschuricus, assembly GCA_029379335.1. Taxonomy (NCBI): domain Eukaryota; kingdom Viridiplantae; phylum Streptophyta; class Magnoliopsida; order Lamiales; family Lamiaceae; genus Thymus; species Thymus mandschuricus. The sequence continues at coordinate 26,844,603 of CM057080.1, forward strand.
TAAAAATACTTAAAGTAAATGAAACAATATGAAGATTATATAAGAAATCCGAACAAAAATTTTCAGCTCGGCTCCTCTTCTAAGTGTAGAGATCTTCGTTCTTCCTCCAACAATTTACTCTCCTGTAAATAAAAAATTAAAAAAAAAAATCGTAAAAAATGAGATCCAAATATAATAATTTTATGTATACATTATTAATATTTGTATTGATAATTACCTCATAACTTTTGAAATATTTCCGTGTACATAACATTAGTTGTGGTGTTGAAGCTATTGCCATCTTCATCACATATCAAATATTTGAGACCTTTTTTCCTAGTAATTCTCGATATTGCGACATAAAATTGCTCATAACTGAAAACCGGTTTTGATAGGTATATCCTACGGCTATAAAACTACTATTATTTAATCTAAATTGAAATCGTATTATTTAAGTATGATTTTGACATCCTTTTGTTAGGTATATTTTCATTCTTTTGTGGATTAAGTATTTCTTTTTAAAAGACATGTATTTATTATTTTATTCATAAAAATAGTTATTTTATATATAAATATTATATATAGTATACGAATTATTTTATTATATTTAATTTATTCATGTATGAATAGAATAGTATTAATGATAACTGTTATTAATTAAAGATATATAATACTTAGAATATTTTTAAATTAAAAATAATTGAATTTTTAATTAAATAGGAACGAAGAGCATAGGAAGTGCCACGTAAGCATGCGAATTAACGTAGTGCTCCGAATCTGCATTGCTATTATATATAGGATTTTGTTGAATAGCCGACTTTTAAATTAATGTGAGACCTACGGAACTTATTAGAATTTTACTTAAAATATTTATAAATATGATGAATGCTCTTTGCCTATAAAATTAAAAATTGTGTAGTAGCACATATAATTATGTAACTTAAAAATTGAAATATAAAGACATTTTGGATCTTGATTGACAATTTTATTCATATTGATTGGCTCTAAATATAATTGACACTTTTGTTTACAAATATTGACACTTTTGAAACATTGACACTTTTATTCATAATAATTGAAATTTTTATGAAAAATACGTTAGTATTGAATATTAATTAAACATTCTCGTTTGATTTCTGATTTTACAATTTTTATATCAAATTAAAGGTACAATATTGTTCAAATCTTTTATTTAAGATCAATTATCAATATTTTTTTATGAATACAAAATACGCTAATTTGAATAAAACGAAAACTATATATATTAAACAATACACTTAACCTTAAAGCAATTTCACCTAAAATATTGTGTCGCAACCGAACGAAACTATTATAATGAAACAGAGGGAATAATATAAATCTAGTCTTTGTAGTAAAATAAAACAATATTTACGAGGCGAGTAAGTAGTAAAACAACATTGAGGAATTGGCAAGTGAAGTTCTATCATTTAAATAGTAAAGCATAAATAATTTTTTATGTCATGGGAACCTGCTGCAGAGACATTCAATGGAGGAACGAAGGATTGGACTCAAGAAACATGAAAGTTGGGAGTGGCCAAATGCTGCAGGGCTTGTGCTTCTTCCTTGGTGCGACAATTAACTTCAACATGAAGGCCCTGTCCCTCTCCATGTAAATCCTCTTGTTCCTCGACTCTCCTCTTAGCTGACAGCACCGCCGATTCACTACAATTGCTAAACATGATCAATTTCAGCGTTGGTATTTCTCTGACTTCTGTTGGAATCTCCTTCAATTTCCCAAAATCCATGAGACAGAGTTGTTCAAGTAGCGGAAAGCGGGAGGAGCTATCCTCCGGCATCGTCCACTTCTCTAGATTACCAAACTTGTCTAATTCCTTATCCATACCACGCCAGAGTGTTAGTGATCTGAGGCTCGGGAACTGGCCTTCAACAGTTTTCCACTCGCGTGTTCTGAAGAACCTGCCACTTAAATTGAGAGCATGGAGGAGGGGCTATAATGCACGGATTCTTCAAAAAATATCATATTGCAGTATTGGATATGCGCAGGATACGGGTGCGGGTGCGATTCGCGTGGGATACGCACCGGATACGCCACGTGGCGAATCCTGCAAAAAAAAAAAAAAAAACAAAAAAAAGGGATACGCGAATCGGGTGCGTCCACCTCGAGAATCCCGGTGCGTTTGGGGTTATTTTTATAATAATTTTATTTTTTTGGGGTTTTTTTGTACTCATTTTTATATACAACACCTAAATTTTAAACAATTAATAAAATTATTGTAATATTTAAATTATGGGGTTTAATCGAAAATTCATTTTAAGGGATATTTGCAATATACTTTTCTATTTATACTTTTTATTTTTATAAATAAGTGTCATATATATAATAAAATATAAATATATATACATGTATCCTTCACGAATCGCACCCTAACTTTTTTAAAAATCCGTATCCCCGTATCCGAATCATATCGCCCCCGCACCCGTATCCCCGCACCCATGCAACATAGAGGAGGGGTAAGGAGCCTATCTTTGCCAATATTTTTTCCAACTCTAAATTACGCTATGCCCAGATGATCAACTTCTTAAGTGACCGGGGGAAGCTCATCTCTTTAAGATACTCGTCTCTTCTGCTAATTCCAGTGATGCATTCTAAGCTTTCCAGATTGCTCAGGCAATAGAGATAGCTGAGACAGTTCACTCTCGCAATCATATCCCCCTCGTAGTTTATTTCCAATTTCTTGACATTGGGAATCCTCCTAGCCACCTCTTCGTTCAAATCGAAATTCTTCACTCCTTTGAGGGTCTGCAGATTCTCCAGGACAACAATGTCATTACCATCCTTGCTCCTTGGAAGGTTAGGGAGATGCAATCTTCCATATTTGAACACGACATGCTTAAGCCGATGCATTTGCCATATTTTTTTTCGGCGCCACGAGTCCATTGTCGCTAAATATAACAAGAGTATGCAGATTCCAAAGCAATTGTATTGAACAAGGGCCTCGAGACATGGCATTAGTCCTAATAGATAAATATCTCGAGTTCACCAACCCAAACACATCTTCGAGGGCGTAAATAGATGATTGCCAATGTCTTAAATCGCAAGTTGTATTCAGCGTCCTCAACAATCTGAAGTTCGTCAACCGCTTAACTTTTTGATAGGCAACACAAGAACGAGCACCCGACATGGACTTCGAGGCATCGACGACCTCCTCCTTAGGAGTGTTTCTGGGATTAACAATGCGGTGCTGGCTACTCATGTCTCGAGGACTATTCTCTTTGAAAACATAACAAAACCTCTGTTTCTGTGCTTCTTTCAAAGATAGGTCTCTTAACAAATCATGAATCTTGCATAACTTTATCTTCCCTAGTGACCCCAACTCATCAACCATGATCAGGTTTCTTTCCACTAGCTCATTCACGTACTCCTTGGCCACCGTTTCCAAGCTCTTTCCATTTTTCGGTTTAAGAAATCCTTCAGAAACCCATAGCTTGATGAGTGTCGACACAATAATTCTACTATCTTCCTCAAACACTCCCATGTACAGGAAACAAGGCTTCAGATACGCAGGCAGATGGTTGTAACTCAACCTCAATGCTCTCAAGCAATAACCATCACTCTCCGAATTCACTATTGAGCTCAAGTTCTTCTCTATGAACTCCCAATATTCTCCTGTTTGTTGGGACTTCGCCATCAAACCCCCGATCACAACAAGTGCCAAAGGAAGCCCCTTGCAGTTTTCCACAATTTGCTTCCCGATCCCCTCAAGTTCAAAAGGGAAGCATCCTTCCCCAAATACAGTTTTGGAGAACAAATCCCAGCTGCTAACTTCGTCTAAAAACCTCATGTCGAGGAGGCTATTGGAGTCGGTTAAGTGGACAACCAATTTTGATAGCCTAGTTGTTACTATTACCCGACTCCCGTTGTTGTTTTCCGGAAAGAAAAACTTCATCTTATCCCACACCTCTATACCGCCTACCAAATAAGTATTTGTACAACTCTTCTCCCAATTCATTCATACCCTTACTACTCATGCCCCTTCCAACTTGATTCATAACTTGCCTAAGAGTTTGTACTATATTATGATCTTGAGAGATGGTAGCCCACAAACACACATCAAAATGCTCCTTAACAAGTTTGTTTTGAAACGCATTTCGGGCGAGAGTGGTCTTACCTATCCCGCCCATCCCTGTAATAGGGATGATCCGGCGGTTGATGTCTCTTCCGGTGAGCCTATCCAAGAGCTGAAGAAGCACATCGTCGAACCCCACCATTTCAGTACTCTTCGCCCCACCATGAGAGGTGACGTTGTTGCCCCTCTGCATCTGAGGTTCGTCTACAACCTTGATCTCTCCAACAGTCTCCGCCACACCCCCTTCATGATCAATCCCATATCTTCGATCACCCTTTGCAGGCTTTTGAAGAAGTCGATGGATCTCATTTCTTTACCATCTTGAGTTGTTGCTGTTGTAGCAAGGTGGATGTTGTCGACTATATGGGACTCGATCACGTCTTCAGCTGCATAAGCTGCATCCGCGATGCGAACCTCCAAGGGATCTGGTTTGTTGTTGTAGCAGAAAGGAGAAACATAGCCCTCGAGAAACTCTTGCAAGAAGGTAACAACTTGAGTGAGAGAATCAACCTGTTATTTGTCGAGGGAAATCGGAGGGGAAGGATGATGCTCGATCTGATGTATGATATGCATGAGAGAAACAAGAGATGCATAAGCCGCCATGAATCTCTTTTAAAATGATGTTCAACTCAGAAATGAAGCTGTGAAGAATGTATTATAGAATGAAAAAGGAGATGCTGTTTTAACTTTATATAAAGTAAAGCCACCTTTGTTGAAATCAATTCATGTTTTGTTCTTTTTGGTGCTACCCATCATGATCGGAACTTTGTGGAGATTATTAATTTATTAAGAAAATAAAATCCAAAATTTAAATTGTGGTCAGTCCGGTGAGTGACGATGATATATACACCTTCTCATTTCATTTGGATATAAGAATTAAATAATGAGAGGATATTTGATTTTAATCAATTTTAAGGCAAGAGAATTAATTGCAACCAAATATTTTTTGCCACTTTTGAAAATGGAACTAATTAGGGGTGTCTAAATTGTTCGATCCGGTTAACCGAACCGAAATTCGCCTAAACTTGGAACCGAGAACCGGACCAAATAAAATTTTTGTTAATCGAAACCGAACCGATAAAGGCCGGTTCAGTTTTGCTTATCCGAGAAGAACTGAAATTTTCACTCATTTTTTTTAAATGTATATTTTACTATTTAAAATATATGATAAAAGTTGTATTAAAAATAATATCAAAATAATTTAATTAATTCATCAAAATTTATATCATCTTCATGTTTATGAATCCATCAATGCATCATTATCATCAGTTCATCACCATGAGTTCAAGATAAGAAAACAAATTAACATGATTTTGTGACATAGGGTTGATTTAGTGAATTGAGAATATAAATATGTGATGTATACAAATATCAGTAATAAAAGTATTAATAATACATTAATATATATATAATAATATTATATATAAATAAATGGGGCAACCCTTAAAATAGCCATTTGATATAGCAAACATAAATAATAGTCACTCATATAAAAAACATAAAAATTAGTCATTCTTACCAAATTACCCTTATACATGAATACAAGACTTGTTTGTTCTTGTATTATGCGATAAATTTACATCAATACATGATTAACATTACATGACTCATGTATTCGAATACATGAGTCATGTATACATGTATTATGAAATAAAATTTGACCAATACATGAATACACGAATACATGACTCGTGTATTCATGTATTATGAAATAAAATGAGACTAATACATGAATACAAACATTTGACCAATACATGAATACATGAATAAATGAGTCGTGTATTCATGTATTATGAAATAAAATTTGATGAATACATGAGTACAAACATTTGACAAATACGCGAATATATAATTACAAAACTTGTGTATTCATGTATTACGAAATAAAATTATATAAGAAAAAGAAAAAAAGAAGAAGAAAAACGGAAAAAAAAAAAGCAAAAGAAAAAAAAATGGAAAAGGAAAAAAAGAAGAAAAAGGAGCAGGGGAAGGGGAAGGGGAAGGGGGCGATTAAAAATAGGGAAAAGGGGAAGAAAGAAAGTAAAAAAAAATAAAGAAAGGAGAAGAAGGCAGCAAGCGAGAATAAAAGAAAAGAATAGAGTGAAGATAATTAAAATAATTAAGGGTAAATAGGACAATTAACATAAAAAGTGGCTAGTATTTGTGTTTCTTATATGGGTGACTATTATTTTAGTTTACAATATGAAAGTGGCTATTTTCCTATATTTCTCCTAAATAAATCGGTTTTTCGGTTTTTTCAGTTCGGAACCGTTTGGTTTCGGTTAACCGATAACCAAAAATATTCTAAAAGTGAGAACCAAAACCGAACCACTATCCGAATTTACAGTTCCGGTTCGATCCAGTCATAACCAAAAACCGTAAACCGTTATGACAGCCCTAGAACTAATAGTGAGGGACAAACAAAAATGATAAATGAGAATAGAAAGATATAGAGAGAGCGCTTTTAGAATATACTAATGACCATCACGTGCGTTGCACGTGGATTCGTAATTTTTTTAATTATCTCATTGCCTTAGGTGTACCTATGAGTAAAGAACAATTAATGATTTCAAAACTTAATAAACATTACAAATAACAATTAAATTAATAAAAAAAAAATATTCATGTTTAGCTTTAAAAAATAAAACTATACTATTCTTAATGTCTATAACATAAACATCTGATTTAAATTTGAATGTGTATTCACATTAATTCTTTTCTTGTTTGATTTTGATGGACTGAGAACACCTTTTGATCCTTTTACTTTTTGGCACAAGCTTGTCCAAGGTGATATCATCATCGTCGAACTGAAAAATTGCAAACAGGAGCAACGATTTTGCATGTCAGCAAAAGTCTACTGGGCACGTTAGTAAAAGAACCCATCATTTGCTATAAATTTTATGTAAAATCATATTATAAATCATATGGATGACGGGGAACAACGAGCATATTTGCATTATTCATGTTAACATTATATCAAACAACGGACAAGTTTACATTATGCACGTTGATATTATATTGAAAAACGGTTAGATTTGCATTATCATGTTAACACATGTAACGGACGGATTAAAATAATTAATATAGATAATTATGTATTTCATATTAAAATTTGTATAAAATTACAAAATAAATTAAACCTCGTCAATTTTTGACGGGCATTCCACTAATTATCATAAAACCCAAAATTATATAAAAGGTTATTTGATTCAAGTAAAATGAAATTGAGGGAGCATTGATTATCTCAGGTTTAATAAGTTAAAAGAAAGGGAATAATTAATTCATGTGAACAGCCTCGAGACCTATATGATCTTCATTCATATCTGTGCAGAAATTAGCAGAAACGACATAATTATATTAAACGGTAAATTAAAAATGTTGTTTTCCGTGTGGAATGATAATGGTAGCAAGGGATTCAAACGTAACAACCAAGAAATGGAATATCATAAATTTATATCGACTTGTAAATTTATATAAAAGTGAGGTGTCAATTATCAATTAATTGCTGGCGCAAAATATTAACTACTCGCGATCTATGATTTAAAATGAAAAGAAAAAATGGCCGTTCAACATTAAATTAAACTGAGAAAGTAATTTATTGACTTAACGAGCCGTGGTTCAAGGGGTAATGTATTATCAACCCGTACATTTTCAGCTTTCATTCCCCATCTCACAATGATTCTTTTTTTGTCAACTCATCATATGAAGAGTTTTGCTCCACCACGCCTTTCATCTCATCTTCTTCCTTATAAAGTCTACTCTTATCAACAATAATAACATACACTACTACTACCATCAACAACTACTTCTTCTTCTTCTTCTAAATTAATTAATCATACAAGGAGTTATTTCTTAGAGATGGCAGCTGCTTATGGAGCTCTAGTCTCTCTCATCAACAACATGGAGCAGATCTCCCACCAACCTCGCCTATCGAATTGCTTCGTCAACGAACAGATGGAGTCCCTTCTGCAGAAGGCCGATTCCTTGTTTGAGTTCATTGAACAAGGTCATATTAATCATGATGATCTAGAGAGAGAAATCACGTATGCAGCTCATGCGGCTGAGGACGCGATTGAATCTCACGTTGTCGATCAAATTCTTGCTGGCACCCTATCACTACAAGAAAAATGGCAATTAACTACAGAAAATTCCGTAGTTAAATGAGGAAATTCGGTAGCTATTATCATTAACGACTAATTTAGAGACGCACAAGTACTGTTGCAGGAGCGCTCGTAGTAGATCAAACCGCGACAGGCAGATCAGTCGCCAAGTTAACTACCGAAATAACTACTAAAATTCCGTAGTTAATTCAGTCTTCGGTCAACGCACATATAACGACTAATATATCCGTTATTAATCAACGACCGAAATCTACCCGTAGTTGAATTCAATTATGCCATGTATTAACTACAAACTATATTTAGTAGTTACTTCTGTAGTTGTTTTTCAAAAAAGTCAACAGCACCTTCGTCGATTTTCAGTTGCCCTACACAAACAAACATCAACCAAAAAAAAAATGCAAGCACAAATTTAAGCAGTCCTAAAATACGATTACTGTCATTAGACATACCAAAATCAAAATCATTCAAACATCATAGTAGACTTCTAACACTTCAAACCGAAAACTGAAAGTCTAATGGTGAGATGCAGATGTGCGCTGTGAGGTGAAGCTCTCGAAGGCGGGCGAGGATGAGAAGAAGTCCACCATCTGCTGCAATGTTCGCTGCAGCTGTCCAAATTCCTTATTGCGTTCTGCATCAGATCGTGTACGCTCCTCTTCCCGAGCCTTCATCTCTTCTTGTTGTTGTTCAACCTTTTTCTCAAGCTCTTGGATACGAGCCTCCTGTGTGATAAAAGGCATCGATGAAGACTGGCCACAACGAGTTGAGTACATCTGACATAAGACTCCTTTTCCAATCATTCGTCCTTTTTCATCAACTTTGGACACCTCCCTATAGATCTCCTCAATCCTGTCAGCCGTAACGATACGCTCTTCATTAGTACCCGGAAGTGGAGCACGCTCCTCATGGGCTTGCCTCATAACCTCATCCTAAATATGTAAACATGGAATTGTTAATAAATATGAAGAAAACAATCACATACACGTTTAACAAAGGCTGATACAGATTGCTAAAAAAAAATAAATAGTGCAAAATCACATAAACTCATAATTGAGCAACTCTAAAAGTGCTTATGTCCACTTAAAATAAATGCCCTGCAACTGTTCACTTATTGCAAAATCCAAATGTATATGCCAACATTGCAGCAGATGTATAATAAATACCCTGCAACCCCAATAGTGTTTATTTATTTGTTTTAGTTTCCCCAAGGACAACGGATCATACCAACAAAACCAGACTCACTATCATAGTCTAAGTGAGAAGATAATAAGATAGGAAAGAAAACATCAGACTGATAGAAGGGAAGGATCCCCTGTCCATTGAGAAAACAAACGTAAAAAAACAGGTACCCCATCCTACATATGATGCAAATTAACATGAATATATTTTGTATTTTAAAACTTACATATATGTTCTTCGCGCGTGCATCAGTCCATACCCCATCCACGCAGTGTAAACGCTTGATTGTAAGAACACCGGTATGTTGAAATTCAATGTTTTGAGACTTGGCCTATTTTTCAATAATTAAAATAGTTCAAGTGACAAAACAATATATGTAATTTAAGAATAATCAAAATAAGTGTAGGCTAGCTAATTCCCAAAACTAGGCAGCCGAAAGGAAGTATTTCAAACTACAACACATGAAATCTTTCGATCAGAGACGAATAATTAGTAAATCCATTTTCACAAATTATTTGCATCCAGTTATATGGTTGTTTTATCAGATCATCTCTTCAAACACATTTTTTTAACTCTACGAGATGAAAGTCTTCTATACAGCTCTGTTTTTATGAAGCTAAAACCAAAGAAAATAAGCAATAATTGATTTCCAATACACCTTAAAGGCTTATATTCAAGATAAATGGTGTTTGAGTGAGTTCAACAGTTCAATTACATCTTCTAAGAGCCCAGATTCAGCAATGAGATATCAACATGCTAAAATAACTACTTTGCTTGACAATATCCTTACTACTTTCACAAATTATTTGTAAGTCAACGATTCAAATACAAAAACAAACATCTACTAGTTGCCTCTCATATCTACTAGGTCAAAATAACTACATTTTAGTCTTGCAAAATCTTTTAAAGTCTCCACTATAGACAGAACTAAGAATTTTGCTCTAAGTCTTTTTTCTAATTTTCCAGTTGGTTCTACAAAACTAACTTATAACCACCACTATGCAAATTATTTCACATACTGAAGAGTCGAGCCCCATATCTGTATAAAGAAGTCAGAAATAAAACTGTCAGTTCCATTTTCATACTTATCTGCCAAAATTTATGTTTATAATATGCTGAAGAATTTTATGCAGAATTCTCGATAATAATTTTCAAATGAGGACATACATTCTCTGCTGGAAATTGACAGTACTGCACAAAATGGCGACATTAAATAAAATTCAAAAAAAATAGGGGACTGTTGAGATTCCGAGCAGAAATGATACCTTGCTTTTGGAACTGAGGCAGATGAATTCCGAGCTTTCCACGCGATGAAGCACTTTATCCAGCCAACCAAAGACGTGAGCAATACCTGATTGGAGAAGAAGAAGAAAATATCATAAGAATCGTTGAGGCTTCAGGTAATAATAGAGAACAATGCAGATTTTCCGGATACTTCTCTCTCTCCCGGTCAGCAGCTGCGACTGCTTCAGGTAACGGAGAATTTCAGCGGCTGAGCTCGCGCGGCGAACTCACCGTGGCGGAGGTGGCGCGGGAGATGGCATGAATGAAATTTGGGAATTAGGGCATGAGAAAAACGGGAAAAAGAAAAGTGAACAATTAATTAATTGGTAGTCAAATTGACTTCGGAAATCACGACCAAAACTACCGTAGTTAAATGCCGACTAAATTATCTACCAAAATAGTCGCCAATTAACTACCAATTTAATCCGTAGTAAGTTAACGACTGAATATTTTAGTAGTTAAGTTTAACGACCATATTGAGTCGCTATTTCAGTCGCAAAAAAGATCGTTCCATTTCAGTCTTTATTCGGTAGCGAATTAGTTGGTAAATAGCGACTGAAAATTTTCCGTAGTTAATTCGGTTGTTATTTAGCGAATTTATTGTAGTGTATGCTCCCTCGATCTGCAACATGTGATTCATGACATGAGTGCAGTTGCATGGAAGGCTATGGAGCTTAAGGAGAAACAAGGAGTGAGGGAGGAAGCTGAGCATCCACCACCTACACATCCAACACCTCATATGGAGATCAGCGGAGGTACTGCCATGGTGGGACTCGATGATGAGTTGATTCACCTACTGGACTCGCTCACCGACGACCACTCGAACCGCCACGTCATCTCGATAGTAGGGATGGGCGGTACGGGTAAGACCACCCTAGCTCAAAATTTATATGCTCACCAACTCGTAAAAGAACAATTTGATATCTGTGGTTGGGCTACCATATCTCAACAGTACAATTTGAAAGATATTCTTTCACAACTTCTTCTTTCTTGCCAAGGAAAAGTAAATGTAGGTGAATTAGGAGAACAACTGCATAAGACTTTATTTGGTAAAAGATATCTGATTGTATTAGACGATATATGGGGTGTCGAAGCTTGGGATAAAGTGAGGCGTTACCTACCAGACGGTAATAATAGAAGTCGGGTCGTTCTAACTACTAGGTTGTCTAACGTAGCTAGTGATTGTGGCTCTACATGCTTCGATATGAACCTTTTAGATGAGGGTAAAAGTTGGGGTCTGTTTTGTGATAAGGCAATGTTCCCATTCAAAGACTGCCCTCCCCAACTTGAGGACGTTGCTAAAGAGATTGTGAAATCATGCAAAGGGTTAGCTTTGTCAATTGTAGTGATAGGGGGGCTTCTTCTTAAGTCTCCTAGAACCGTAGGGTATTGGGAGAATATTTTGAAAGGGTTAAGAACAAATGATTCTAAACAGAAACAACAAGGTTTAGATGTGTTATTGTTAAGCTACAATCACTTGCCTCCTCATCTCAAGCCATGCTTCCTTTACATGGGATCATTTAAAGAAGATTCTAGGATTCGTGTCTCTAACATTACCAGGCTTTGGGTTGCTGAGGGATTTATAAAACCAAAGGGCACTCGAGTTTTGGAAGAAATAGCAGAGGATTACTTAAAAGATCTGAGTGATAGAAATCTAGTTTTAGGTTTAGAACATCGGTTAACTGGAAAGATAAAATCTTTCAGCATCCATGATCTAATAAGAGACCTATGCATAAAAGTGGGTGAGCAACAAGAGCTCTTTCACGTGTGGAAACCCAACCAAAGCCAAGGTAGAACAGTGCGTCGCATCGTTTGTGATGAACCGTGCACGTACGAGAGTGGAGTTGCTCTTGTACGCTCCTTCTTGGGACAAAATTATAGTTTGGAGCATGTTAAGCATAAATTGCTTAGAGTGTTTGATGCTACGAAAAATAGTTCTCCTGAAGATGTATATGGCAATAATGTTAACTTGCGCTACCTTAGTCACACTCAGTTGTCCGCTAACTTGTGCTTCGTATGGAATCTTCAAACTTTAATCGTAAGGGAAAGATATTTAGGGTTACTTGTAGCGCCTCCTGGAATTTGGAAGATGCGACAACTTAGGTATGTTAAGTGCAACGAAGTTTATCTTCCTGATTCTCCACGGGACGGGCAAGGTAACATGGAAAACTTGCAGACACTTAAAAGCGCAACGAATTTGAAGTTGTGCGAGGAGACGTGTGAGATCATTCCTAACATCAAGAAACTGCATTTAACATACAATCCTTATACGCAGGGATACGATGAAAGTTTGATCGAATGTCTGCGCAATCTTGTTCGCTTCCGTAAACTTGAATCCCTCTACCTAGTTATCAAGACTAGCAACTGGCCGGATCGGGATCCGGAGTTGAATACGAAGCTCACCTTCCCCCTTTCGCTGAAGAAGTTGTGTTTAGTGCTTGGTGAGCTTTCCTGGGATGATATGTCGGTAATTGGTTCGTTGCCCCAACTCCAAGCTCTCCACCTGCATTGGGAAGTGTCATGACAGGAAAGTTGTGGAGTCCTATTGGGGGACAATTTCTTCGCCTCAAGTTGTTGGAGATTGATGCTTGCAGCCTTTATTTTTGGGATGCAGACAGCTCCCATTTCCCGATTTTCGAAAAGCTTTTTCTCCATCGGTTGTACTTCTTGGAAGAAATCCCACTGGAGATCGGTGAGATACCAACGCTTGGTCTCATTCGTGTGGAGTGTTGTAGCGAATCAGCAGCAATTTCAGCGGTGAAGATAAAGAAAGATCAGCTGGAGAATTACGACAATGATGCCCTTCGGATTGAAGTCACGTTTTTTGATGAGTCAAAGCTAGAGAGTTTCAAGAGGGAGGCAGAAATAGAGGGACTGACGCTCGACCTTATTAATAAACTTATTAGTTACTGATCAGTTAGTGCTATTTAGCCATAAACATAATGGCCAAATAGCATTATTGTTTTGTCTATTTGAATTTAATTATATTCATTTTTCATTTTTATTTTCAGTCGAGTTCTTCTGTTTAATAAGTATTCACCTTCATACAAAGACTGTTATGTTTATACATAGTAGAAAGCCGATATATAGATGTTGGCAATGTTCAATATTCTGTGTTAGGAAACCAAAAAATTGATAGCAAATGTCCTTGGTGTCGAAGTTATCGACTGGACTGTGCCGGGCGATGAAGCTGCTGGCGCTTACGCCGCTTTCTCCAACACAGATGGTCTGGTAAGAGTTCAATTCTTAGCTGAAGCACGATTTTGGATCATCTTTCGTCGTCGTCATATAACAAATTGATTCGTGATAACAGGTTCATCCTCATGCATCCATCGAAGATCTAGACGACCTCTCAACTCTGCTCGGAGTTAAGTTGGCTGCTGGGACTGATACGACCAAGAAATAGAGGAGATATTAGTTCGAGAACAAATGTTTATGTACTAGTCTTTTATGTTATGTCCCTTAGTTGTAGTAGTGTTTTTGGGCGGAAGTTAGAAGCCCAATTAGAATATCTAATCCCACTAGGTTTTAGTGTCAAACCTATTTAATGTTCCATTGTATTTTGGCCGTCATTTATCGAAATAGAGTTTTGAAGGTACCTTTCGTTGGTTTTTGGTTTCTCTTCGAGAAGATTTGGAGTTTATACGCACTCGAAACGTAAATTATCGATACGTCTCGATCTCGAGGCGTATCAGGGACTGTGAATGGTGTTATGGAGAGTGTTCTCGGGTAGAGAGTAGTGACCTTGGTAATGAATTGACAAGATTGGGTGGATGGAAGTGGTGGGTGGGAAATTGGATCAAATTAATTGGGTTGGGTAGATTAAAGTTCATCGTTACAAAAAATTATACTCTGAAAATATATTTTAAAGTTCGTTGTTATAAAACTGCAAACTAACTGAAAAAAGTTATAAGTGTCTAAAGACCGTGAACAGAGAAAATACAATATATTGTGGTACTGGCTGAGCACATGGAGTTGGGACCACTTATCACTATTTTTGTCTATATCAAGCGTGTGTCAAATATCGAATTGAATTTTACCGCCTTCGTCATGTTCAAAATAACACTTTTGCACGGAAATTAAGGAGTGTTTAGGATTTTAAGTGTGTATTCATATCTTGTTAGTCTATGTTTAAATTCTTAGTATATTGATGTTTGATCTTAACTAAAAGAACGTATCACACCCATTGATTTTAACATAAAAATTGAAGAACAAATCAACATACTATGATAATTTAAAATAATTAAAATTATATTGAAATGATTGTAGGGTCACGCGTTTGAATTCCTTCTAATTAGCCTAATTTCCATATAAAAAAATGTGTTATCTTGAGTGGGACGGCCCAAAAAACAATACTCGTCATCTTGCGTGGGATGAACGCAAATTCATTTTATGCGTTTTCTTTCAATTATATATAGTGTTCACTCATCCAAGTACGATTTATTAGGTGAAATAAATTGATAAATCAAATATTGGGTGTATAATTTTTAAAATTTTCCATTTTAAATGGTAGATGTTTATTATAATATCGCTTTTTATTTAATAAAAAAAATAACATTAATTAAAATAATTGTTTTATATACTATAATTGATAAGTGAAAATGGAGACAAATGATCTCTCATCCGAACGGCAGAAACTAGTTGAGTGACAAAGGTCTGATGATGAATGGAACAACAAACTAAATCTTGATTCCTTCTTGCAGTTAGCCCAAATCCTTCTTTCATCTCCATTTCTTCAGATTTAATTCCATGTCCCAACTTCCAATCAAAGTGATACAGAAACATCGCAAACGGTAGCTCCACGTTGGCAAGGCCGAATGTTGCGCCGGTGCACATCCTCCTTCCGGCTCCAAACGGAATAAATTCGAAACTGTTCCCTCTAAAATCAACCAAACTATCTCCGGTCGAAAGCAGTCGCCGTTTCCAGTACTTGGGGTCTCTGTTCACAGCCCACGCGTTGACGATGACTTTGGCCTCCGCAGGTATCCGGTATCCGTTGATCTCACACGTTTCGCCGCACATTCTGGGGAGTAAAAGCGGTAATGGCGGATGCATCCTTAGAGTCTCCTTCACCACCGCCTTCAGATACTTGAGTTCGTGAATTCGTGATTCGTCCACGTGTCCTTGTTCGTCGAAAACATTCCTCACCTCCTCTTGTGCCTTTCCGAGGACTCGAGGGTTCTTCATCATTTCCGCCATCTTCCAATCCATCGTCGTCGCCGACGTCCACTGGCGGAACTTCCATGGTGCATGGGGGTGCAGTTGTACCCCCAAATTTTTATTTTTTTTTACTGTATATGTACATATGTTAAATATATATAAATATATGATTTATATGTATAAATATATGATATACATATGTTTTAGTGTATTTTGAATGGATTTTAATACTCTATCCGTTCCATTTCGTTAGTCTTGTTTCTTTTCGGCACGAGATCGTATGCGTAAGTGTTAAAAGTGAAAAGTAAGGGATCCACATCGAAAAATAAGGGTTAATTAATTATTATCATTTTAGGAGACAAGACTATTGAAGTAGGACATTCCAAAATAACAAACTTGACTAATGAGGTGGGACAGAGGGAATATAAATGACTTTCTTTTCTCATATAATTCGTAAAAGTAAAAAAAATTTCGCACCCCCAAATAAAAAGTTCAGTCTTCGACTGAGTCGACGACTCACCTTCCGGAGCACCTTCACCGAAGGATAAAGGTCGGCAATGTCGAATCCCGCAGCCAGTTGAAGGCCTCCTTGATGACCGGCAGCAATCTCTCCTGATCCTCCGTTATCTTCCCCAGAGCCGTCGTCGCCGTGAAAGAATACGTACTCCGTCAAGTTGAGCGGCGATCCCTCCATGGACGCAACCCACTTTCCAGATCTGAGTACACTCGCTCTCTGAGCGACCGGAACGAGTTGACTAGCTTGGCGCTCAGCAGCTCGAGCGTGCAGATCCTCCGCAGCTGGCGCCAGTAGTCGCCGTAGGGGCCGAAGGTGATGCTGGTGCAGCCGTAGCTCATGATCTCCGCCGCCAGAATGGGGGGCCGCGACGCGAAGTTGAGGTCGTGAGTCTTCATCACTTCCTTGGCCGTATCGGCGGAGGAGACCACAATGGCTGTGACTTGGCCTTGCCGGAGGTGTATCAAGGGCCCATGGTCGAGGGCGAGGCGGTGAAGGGCGCGTTGGGGGATGGAGCCGATGAGATTGTGGATGTTTCCGATCAATGGCAACTTCCGCGGCCCAGGAGGGAGATTCCGGCTCGATTCTCCTGCGGAGAGTCGACTTCGGAGCTTCCGGAGGATAAGAAAAGAAAAAACAAAGAAGAAAAGAATTGTGACAATCTCCATGAAATCAAAGTTGAGATTTATTTGAAGTTTTTTTATTTGTTCCAATGGAATTAATTGTGGTTTTATGCATGGAAGGATGCATTGTATATGCAATGTTGAGGTGCGTAGCATGATTTAATCAATTGTGGGATGATGGGAGGATTGAGATATGAAGCACGATTATAATAAAAGATCTTTCTCCAAACGAGAGATTACGATAATTGATTTTGTCACATTCGATCGATAAAGAGGCTACACGTTTACAAAATAGAGTAAATGAATGCAGCCCCCAATCCATTGGTAAATTGAATTAGTAGCAACTTTCAAAAGATTTCGTAATCAAATAAGAATACTAGAAGACCAAAACCAAAGGGCGAAGCATAGGATAGCTAAAAAGTACTGCTCCCTCTTCCCTCTATTTAAATCTTGCTTAGTTTTTTTTCTTTTTGTATTTTGATGATATATTAATATATTAATTACGACCCCGTTCCATTTCGATCGGCTCGTTTCATTTTATCACGAAATTTTAGGCACAATGTTAAAAGTGGAAAGTAAGAGGTCCACATTAAAAAGTAAGAATTAATTTTTTCCGTTTCAGTAAACAAGACAATTGAAGTGGGACGTCGACCTAATTAGGAAATGAAGCCAAGTGAAATGAGACGGAGAGTAATAAAGTGTTGAAAATTTGAAAAAGAATAATTGTGGTTTCATCTAATTCTTTTAATGATTTTTAAGGGTTAAAATGCTAAAAAGAGAATAATTGTGGGTTCATCTAATTCTTTTGATGATTTTTAAGGGTTAAAATGCTAAAAAGTAGGGTGATAAAGCGTTAAAGTGATTGTGGAACTTACATTTCAAAATGGAAAGGTTCATGAAGAGACATCCATATATAGTAATAGTTTCAGTAAATAGAGGGCGAACGAGTGCAATATATATAAGAAGAAGTTCAAATAAGAATAAATTTTTAGGTAAGAAATAAAAATAAAAAAAGAACATATATATGATCATAATAAGATCTGCGGTTGAAATTGACCCGTGCATTAGATTAAGCCACGTAATGCATCAAAACGATGATACATGAATCTATTGAATGCAATGCAAAAAAATAATATGCAACAAATTAAATTTATTCTTATTTCCTACCTAAGGTTTCAGTCTCATGAGAACCATGCCCCATCCAAAATGAAGGGACAAGTAGGTTGGGGAAGTTTGAGGCTACCCTTCATGATTTAGAGTTTTATCACAAATTTATTAAATTAGGTAATATCAAAAATACATGCATGTAGATGTGAAGGGGGGTTAATTTGGGATTCTCACATTTTTATGTTAGTACGCCTAATAATTCTTCTTTTGATTAATCTACCTAATTTTTTTTCTTAAAATAGGTGGTAAGTATGGGAAACAAAATTTTCCTAAAATATTGAAAGATTACATTAGCAATTGTAAAGAAGAGATAAAAGGCAATTAATTGATTAATTTTTTTTCTTAAAATAGGTGGTAAGTATGGGAAATAAAATTTTCCTAAAATATTGGAAGATTACATTAGCAATTGTAAGGAAGAGATAAAAGGCAATTAATTGATTCACATCTATAAATATGTATGAAGGCAACTTAATTCTCTTTCAATGTTCTCTTTTATATTGCAAAAAATTCTTGAATTCTTTTCTAATCTCTTTTCCGCACTTCATGTATTGCCAAGTTGAACTCGATCGAGTTGCCGGAGCTGGAGCTATGTTAAATTATAGCAAACCAGGTTTTATCCCTCTATTATATTTTGATTTATTTTCTTTTTATTCTTTGGTTATATTTGAATAATTTCATCTTTATGTGAATCGTTTCATTGTTGAAAGAAGTTTTTCAAAGTTGAAGTTAATCAAGTCTTATTTAAGATCGACTATATCACATGATAGATTAAATGGTTTAAGCTTATTGTCGATTGAGAGTGATACAATATCTTGACTATAAAGACTTGATAAGTAAGTTTGCTGCTGAAAAAGCAAGAAAGATGAGATAAATATATAAATTAAGTTTATGTTTTCATTTTTTTCCATGTAAAACATCTTTAGTCTATATATATTGTATAGCCTTAGGCCCAAAAATTTCTAGGACCGGCCCTGGTGTGCACATACTATGTTTTAAACTATATTCTATAATCGTTTCCACAATTTTCAAATAATTCCTAAACCCCACATATTCATCAAGGGTAGTCGACTCTTAAAAAAAAAAAAAAAAAAAAAAAAAAAAAAAAGTGAATATTGACTCAAAACTCCCTCTAAAACCAAATCCATGAGATGCAACGTTAGATTCCCCCTTTTCTGTCGTCTCATTTTCTTGCTCGTTGTTTGCATCACCACCGCCCACACAAAATAATTGTACTATTCTCTCCGTCCCAATAAAATTCGGCGTCTCTTGAATGTATAAAGTACTTTTTTTTGTTCACGAAAAATACTCTTCATAGGTTTTTTATACAATTTTAATTTTTTTATAATGAGTGTGTCTATAGTGGAAATTCGATCTTACCTTTTGTGGTATATTAGCAGTGACTGCTTCAATTATTATTTCTCAATTAACATAATTTTTTCTTTGATAAAGATACATGTTTTGAATGTTAACAAACTTTCTAATTAAATAGCACAGTATTATAATTATCTTATTTATTTTATATGATTATACAAATTGACATTTTTATTTCTTAATTTTAATATTAAAAAGGGGTGTAATTTACAATAGATATGCATATTTTGTAAGAATGCACAATTTTATAACGGTAATATATTCATATGTTTACGGTGGAATTTAATTCCAACCTTCAATAAGTTTTTGAGTAAGTCGAGGGTAAACATATAAAGTTTCCTATGGAACTCAAGTTATAAAATGAACAAAGTGCATACTTTGTGGACAATCGACAAATGAAATTAAAACACATATTTAGTGGACAGAACGAGTATACATTAATGGAATGATACAGCTTCACATACTTAGCCGACGATATGAGTATAAATTATAAAAAAAGACATAATTTCGTTAGGATTAATTATAAAAAGACATTAATGGACAATCCCAGAGTCACGTTGTGCAGGATCGAGACGTTGTTTCCGATCACGGCTGTTTCCCCAATCACGACGCCGGTGGCGTGATCGAGGAGGATTCCCCTTCCAATTCGCGCTCCTGGATGAATATCGACAGCGAAAACCTCCGAAACCCTATTTTGAATCAGCAGGGCCAGCACCTTCCTGCCTTTGCACCACAGGCAGTGCGCGATCCTGTGCGACTGAATCGCGGAGAATCCTTTGAAATTCAGGAAGCAGTGCACGAAACTGATGCGGGCAGGGTCCCTCTCCTTAACCGCCCTCAGATCGTCCACCACCGCCACAGCAATTTCTCCATCCTCAGCTAAAATCCCTAGGAACAGATCGTAGAGAGTGGCGCTAGGGAGGCTGAAATCGCTCAATTACTTCGAGAGGTGGTTAACGAGGGTACCTTCCATGGAATCGTAAGACAAAATAGAAGCGTAGTAGTAACTCGACAGAATCGGCTCCTCCTCAACATCCGACCTAGCTTCCTGCTGATGCGAGAGGTGGTTAGCGAGGGCACATTCCATGGAATCGTATGACAAAATCGAAGCGTAGTAGTAACTCGACAGAATCGGCTCCTCCTCAACATCCGACCTAGCTTCCTCCTTCATCAGCCGCCACAGATCGCCGCTCTTTCCGGCTACGTCCTCCTCATCAACGGTGGTCTCCGCTCGATTGTGAATAGGCGCGCGAGAGACATGATCGACGTAATTAGGGCGGCAGTATTTCGCGTAGACGTCGAAGAGACGGTCGTCGTCCGATTGAGTAGTCCGCGGCGGAGCCACTCAATCGGCCGATGACCGTCTCTTCGACGTCTACGCGAAATACTGTCGCCCTAATTTCGTTGGTCATGCCTCTCACTCGCCTATTCACAGTCGAGCGGAGACCGCCGTTGATGAGGAGGACGTTGCCGGAAAGAGCGGCGATTTGTGGCAACGGTGAAGGAGGAAGCTAGGTCGGATGCTGAGGAGGAGCCGATTATGTCAACTTACTATCACGCTTCGATTTTGTCATACGATTCCATGGAAGGTACCCTCGTTAACCACCTCTCGAAGTAATTGAGCGATTTCAGCCTCCCAGCGCCACTCTCTACGATCTGTTCCTAGGGATTTTAGCTGAGGATGGAGAAATTATTGCGGCGGCGGTGGACGATCTGGGGGAGGTTAAGGAGAGAGACCCTGCCTGCATCAGTTTCGTGCACTGCTTCCTGAATTTCAAAGGATTCTCCGCGATTCAGTCGCACAGGATCGCGCACAGCCTGTGGCACAAAGGCAGGAAAGTGCTAGCTCTGCTGATTCAAAATAGGGTTTCAGGGGTTTTCGCGGTCGATATTCATCCAGGAGTTCGAATTGGAAGGGGAATCCTCCTCGATCACGCTACCGGCGTCGTGATTGGGGAAACCGTTGTGATCGGAAACAACGTCTCGCTCCTTCTTGGGATAGAAATATAGTTTGGAGCATGTTAAGCATAAATTGTTTAGAGTGTTTGATGCTACGAAAAATAGATCTCCTGAAGATGTATATGGCAATAATGTTAACTTGCGCTACCTTAGTCACACTCAGTTGTCCGCTAACTTGTGCTTCGTATGGAATCTTCAAAGTTTAATCGAAATGGAAAGTTATTTAGGGTTAGTTGTGGCGCCTCATGGAATTTGGAAGATGCGACAACTTAGGTATGTCAAGTGCAACCAAGTTTATCTTCCCGATTCTCCGCGGGACGAGCAAGGTAACATGGAAAACTTGCAAACACTTAAAAGCGCAACGAATTTGAGGTTGAGCGAGGAGACGTGTGAGATCATTCCTAACATCAAGAAACAGCATTTAACATACGATCCCTATACCCAGGGATACGATGACAGTTTGATCGAATGTCTGCGTAATCTTGTTCGCTTCCGTAAACTTGAATCCCTTTACCTAGTTATCAAGACTAGCAAATGGCCGGATCGGGATCCGAAGTTGAATACGAAGCTCACCTTCCCCCTTTCGCTGAAGAAGTTGTGTTTAGTACTTGGAGAGATTTCCTGGGATGATATGTCTGTAATTGGTTTGTTTCCCCAACTCCAAGCTCTCCACCTGCGTTGGGAATCTGTCATGACAGGAAGGCTGTGGAGTTATTGGGGGCAATTTCTTCGCCTCAAGTTGTTTGAGATTGATGCTTGCAGCCTTTATTTTTGGGATGCAGACAGCTCCCATTTCCCGGTTCTCGAAAAGTTTTTTCTCCATCGGTTGTACTTCTTGGAAGAAATCCCACCGGTGATCGGTGAGATTCCAACGCTCGGTCTCATTCGTGTGGATTATTGTAGCGAATCGGCAGCAATTCCAGCCGTGAAGATAAAGAAAGATCAGTTGGAGAATTACAACAATGCTATGGTGCCCTTCAGATTGAAGTCATGTTTTTTGATGAGTCAAAGCTGGAGAGTTTCAAGAGGAAGGCAGAAACAGAGGGACTGACGCTCGACCTTATTAATAAACTCATTACTTACTTATCAGTCTGAATTTAATTATGAGTTTTTCTTTCAAAAGGATTCCAGATTTCTCCAACATACCATCTCAACTGTGGCACGAGAGCTAAAAACATCGTTCATCGGGTGAATACCTTTATTAAAACGGGCTACGACTAACAAACTAAACTCCGACTCTCCCTGCATTGATCAAGTAACATAGTATCGCGATCTAAAAAGAAAACGAGAAAGAGAAAAAAGGTGCACTCCCTTACGTGAAACTAAGGGGGCAAAGCTTGGCAAGTGCTACTGTTGGAATTTATACTCCACGTGTAAATTCCTTGTTTTATTTTGTCTTTCTTCTGTCTCCACAATGCAGGTTACAATGGTGGTCACAATGGCGAGAACATTTGACCAAGTCGTGGTTCGTTAACGATTCTTGAGGAGTACGAATATTCAGTTGAAGAACGGTTTATCCAGTGAGAAGAAAGGGGGAGAATTGCGTGAAGAAGACGTGAAGAAGTTGGTTGAGAAGATCGTGGGATTATACTTGCTCATCAAGATTTGGAGATCTATAAATAGAGAAGAGTCCAACTCGAGTAGAACACATCCTCTTCTACCGAGTCTTTAGTGATAGAGTTAGATTCGATTCACTTGTTTTATCCTTTCTCAAAAGGTTGTTTAGTCGAGTTCCTCTAGCTTAGGTTAGATTTTTGATTTGCCTTTAACCTCGACTTGTAAATTGTTTGTTCACAATTAGTGAATTGTTTTTGGCCTTGAGGCACGGCAAGATATTGAAAAATATCTTGCTAAAAACCATTCCCTGTGTCATTGTGTCTTTGCATTCGTTTTTATTCCGCTGCGTAAGTGTTTACAACATTGGTTGTCACAGTGCTAGTCATTGTGGTAACCGTTGTTAGTGCACAAACTCTATCAGCTACAAATATACATGTTTCGACCTAATCTTTTCTTTCGGATACACTACCAAATGCAATGTTGTCTCAGAAACATCGCACTCTATCTAATTTGACCTTCCTCGTTAGTCTTTTCATTCTGTTGCAAGATAAACTAATCGTCACTAAATCATATGCTCTTGAATATACATTGATTCGCGATGACAGGTTCATCCTCATACGTCCATCGAGGATCTAGACAACCTCTCAACACTGCTCGAAGTTCCGTTGGCTGCTGGGACTGTGAATGGTGGTCGGGACATGATAGCTACTGGGTTGATAGTGAATGACTGGATCGGTTTCTGCGGGTGGAATACTACCGCTTCTGAGAAGTTTGTTATGCAGAGTGTTCTCGGGTATAGAGTAGTGCCCTTGGTAATGAATTGACAAGATTGGGTTGATGAAAGTGGTGGTGGGAAATTGGATCTAATTAATTGGGTTGGGTAGATTAAATTTCGTCATTACGAAACCGCAAAACTAACTGAAAAAAGTTAAAATGTCTAAAGATCGTGGACAGAGGGAGTACAATATATTGTAGTACTAGCTGAGCACATGGGATCACTTATAGCTATTTTCGTCTATATCAAGCGAGTGTTAAATATCGAACTGAATTTTACCCCTTCCGTCATGTTCAAGATAACACTTTTGCACCGAAATTAAGGATTTTAAGTGCGTATGATTATATCTTGTTTAGTCTATGTTTAAATTCCTAAATATATTGATGTTTGATCTTAATTAAAAGAACATATCACACCCATTGATTTAACATAAAAATTGTAATGAACAAATGAATATATTATGATAATTTTAAATTTCATAATTAAAATTATATTGAAATGATTGCAGAGTCACGAGTCTGAATTCCTTCTAATTAGCCTAATTGCGATATAAAAAAATGTGTTACCTTGAGTGGAACGGTCCAAAAAACAATACTCGTCATCTTGCGTGGGATGGATGCAAATTCATTTTATGCGTTTTCCTTCAGTTATATATAGTTCACTCATCCAAATACGATTTATTAGGATTTATTAGGTGAAATTGATAAGGGTAATTCTAAACATAGCCCCCAATAAAAAAATAATTGTAAAAATAATAAGTAATATACATGCATGCCCATGTTCCCCAATTTAAATGGCTCGATCTAAATTTCCTCAAACTCCATAACCCCTTCTTCTACTTCTACATTCAATTTTTTGTAAAATTTTACTCTCTCTCCCCCCACACCATTACTTCATCAATGAAGCTTCACAAGTTCACATAACATAGTGAATATGCGAAGTGGCCAAATGGTTCAGATGTCTCCTCGGCCTTAATAGTGCAAAAGCTTTAGCACGACTCCTTCTGTGGTCCCACGGACGAAGCCGAGGCTAGCAAGCACGCTATCACCATCGCCGCCTCCTACAACAATCTTCAATAAGAGCCTTAAATTCCAATATTGACCGCGATACTTTGTTTTGTGATGAGCGTCGGCAATTGTGTTGTCACCACTTGCAACGAGATGCCTCAATTGAGAGAGAGATTAGAACAGAAATTATTTTAAAAAAACGAGGGAAGGGAAGAGAAAACAGATATTGAAAATATAATTTGCAGAAAAAAAAAATTTACGTAGAAGAAGGGGAAAAGATGAAGTTGTTTGATAAAAAGATAAAATAGGGGGGCTATGGGGATTAATTCGACAATTAGGGGCTAAGGAATTTGGGGGCGGGGGCTACGGGAATTTGGGGGCATTCAAGTAAATTATTATTATTTCTATAAATATTTTTATATTGGGGGCTATGTTTAGTAATCTGTGGCTATATTTAGAATTACCCAATTGATAAATCAAATATTGGGTGTATAATTTTTAAAATTTTCCATTTTCAATGGTAAATGTTTATTATAATATGTAATATCGCTTTTTGTTTAATTAAAAAAATTCTATAACGTTAATTAAAATAATTATTTAGTACATAATAATATGTGAAAATGAGACAAATGATCTCATCCGAACGCCAGAAACTAGTTGAGTGGCAAAGGTCTGATGATGAATGGAACAACAACCAAATCTTGATTTCTTCTTGCAGTTAGCCCAAATCCTTCTTTCATCTCCATTTCTTCAGATTTAATTCCATGTCCCAACTTCCAATCAAAGTGATACAGAAACATCGCCAGCGGTAGCTCCACGTTGGCAAGGCCAAATGTTGCGCCGGGGCACATCCTCCTTCCGGCTCCGAACGGAATAAATTCGAAACTGTTCCCTCTAAAATCAACCAAATTATCAAGAAATCTCTCCGGTCGAAAGCAGTCGCCGTTTTCCCAGTTCTTGGGGTCTCTGTTCACAGCCCACGCGTTGACGATGACTTTGGCCTCTGCAGGTATTCGGTATCCGTTGATCTCGCACGTTTCGCCGCACATTCTGGGGAGTAAAAGCGGTAATGGCGGATGCATCCTTAGAGTCTCCTTCACCACCGCCTTCAGATACTTGAGTTCGTGAATTTGTGATTCATCCACGTGTCCTTGTTCGTCGAAAACGTTCCTCACCTCCTCTTGTGCCTTTTCTAGGACTCTAGGGTTCTTCACCATTTCCGCCATCGCCCAATCCATCGTCGTCGCCGACGTCTCGCTTCCAGCTGTCAGCATATCCTAATTTTAATAACAATCAAGTCAAAACCCTTTTTTTCTTTATGGTCGATTTTAACATGAAATTTAAGATAGTGTCACGGTCAAGCGCGCACTAAGAAAACTGACCAAGATGACCGATTTAATGTTGTCATTTGTCAAAGGAAATTGAAGCTCATCACCCTGAAATTTGAGCAAAACATCCACCAAATCTTCTTGCTTCGAATCTCCTTCATCGCCCTCCTTCATCTCCTTGTGTTGGTGAATGATGCCTTCGAGTATCGCATCCGCTTCCTCGTGCAGCCGACTCAGTCTTCGACTGAGTCGACTCACCTTCCGGAGCACCTTCACCGAGGGATAAATTTCGGCAATGTCGAATCCCGCAGCCAGTTGAAGTGCCTCCTTGATGATCGGCAGCAACTTCTCCTGCTCCTCCGTAATCTTCCCCAGAGCCGCCGTCGCCGTGAAAGAATACGTGGAAGAATACAGCTTCTCCGTCAAGTTGAGCGGCGATCCCTCCATGGACGCCACCCACTTTGCCAGATCTGAGTACACTCGCTCTCTGAGCGACCGGAACGAGTTGACTCGCTTGGCACTCAGCAGCTCGAGCGTGCAGATCTTCCGCAGCTGGCGCCAGTAGTCGCCGTAGGGGCCGAAGGTGATGCTGGTGCAGCCGTAGCTCATGATCTCCGCCGCCAGAATCGGGGGCCGCGACGCGAAGTTGAGGTCGTGTGTCTTCATCACTTCCTTGGCCACGTCGGCGGAGGAAACCACGACGGCGGAGACTTGGCCTAGCCGGAGGTGCATTAAGGGCCCATGTTTGAGAGCGACGCGGTGAAGGGCACGGTGGGGGACGGTGCCGATGAGATTGTGGATGTTTCCGATCAAAGGCAACTTCCGCGGCCCCGGAGGGAGGTTCCGGCTCGATTCTCCGGCAGCTAGTCGGCTTCGAAGGAACCGGAGGATACAAAATGAGAAAAGGAAGAAGAAAAGTGTTGTGGCAATCTCCATTAAATCAAAGTTGAGAATAATGTGAAGTTTTTGATTCGTTGCAAGGGAATTAGTTGTGGTTTTATGCATGGAGGAGTGCATTGTGTTTGTAATATTGAGGTGCGTAGCATGATTTAATTAATTGTGGGATGATGAGAGGATTGAGATATGAAGCAATTATAATAGAAGATCTTTCTCCAAACGAGAGATTACGATAATTGATTTTGTCACATTCGATAAAGAGGCGATTCGTTTACAATATAGAGTAAAATTTAACGTTCAATAAAGAGACTTCTTATAGGAATTGTTACAAGCAAATCGCGTCAAACGATGTTTTTATACTCCCTCTATCTCTCATTTATAAGTCTTGACTATTGTATGCTAATTTGAGTCGTCCCACTTAATAAGTTTATTTTTGTAAATGAAAAAGATTAGTAACATTTACTTTTTATTACGGACCACTTACTTTTATCTTTTAATTTCCTAAAATGAAAAGAAATGATGCTTACTTTTCATTTTTAACACTTATGGTGCGTTATTCTTTATGCGAAAGAAAAATAGAGAAAAGA
Source organism: Thymus mandschuricus (assembly GCA_029379335.1). Classification (NCBI taxonomy): domain Eukaryota; kingdom Viridiplantae; phylum Streptophyta; class Magnoliopsida; order Lamiales; family Lamiaceae; genus Thymus; species Thymus mandschuricus. Next base: position 26,872,220 of record CM057080.1, read on the forward strand.
GAAAATCATCTTTTAAATTTCACATTTTTCATTACCTTTTATCACTTTTTATCAATAGGGAAGTATTTTAATCCTTAAATTAAAGAAAATATTTGCAACACCATATTTGTGAGATAATATTTTTTTCTCCCTTGTAGTGTAAATGAAGTGAAAAACAGAACAAATGTTAGGAAAAGTAAGAAATAAGAAAGATTCAAAGAGAGAATATCTTTTTTCTTTCGCATTAGAGAAAACGTTGCCGTACTCATCTATTATATATATAAAAGCAGAAACATATTTCACAATTGTTTTCCCGCCAAGACATTTTTTTTATATATTTATTAAAGTTAATTAACTAAATAATTAATCTCATAATTACCATTGTGCAACATAAATTAATATTGTCTGTCCGATTACAGTGCCACCGCCCAACAGATTCCTATAAAGTTGTGCTATCATTTAAAGATATTAATGCAATTACTCTAATACGGGAAATTAAAGAGTTTATCTAAATTCAAATTTCAAATTATGGACTCCTCTTTAATTTGTTGTCTATATATATACTACCTCACCATCCCATACGCAGCTGATTTGTGTTTTTTGTTCGTCTAATTTGTTGACTTTTTTTTTTTAATTTCTTTTATCAATTTTTCGTGTTCAAGTAACATGTTTATTGTTTTGAATTAATTAAACTAAAATACTAATATGTTCTTTTTCTTTTTGTAGATTGAACAATAAAATTCATCACTACTCCTTTATTTTTTATGGAACATATGAAGAATTGAGAGAACAATGAATAGGGGGAAAAAAAAAGCGCCTCAAAAGATGCATGGTAAATTGGTAAGTATGCCGTCAAATACTAAAAAAATATTCATAGTATTTATTTTTTTTCTAAACTCTTATGGCAGGAATTATATAGAGAAAATATACCCACATATCTAAGTAGCTTAAGAGAAACAAATAGTTGTTCAAAACTTAATAAAACACAAATTCTATCCAAGTTTCATGTGTTGAGACAAAAATACCCCTAATTACTATTCACCTTTCTTCCCTCTCCCTCAACATATGCATCTCTCTCCCTTCTCTCTCTTCTCTCTCTCTTTCTATTCTCTCCTCTCTCTCTCTCTCTTTCTGAACTTCACCCCATTCGCCAATGGAGTCGCGACTAGCATCTCCGTTATTGCCGAGCACCGGAATCTGCCCTCGCCGGAATCGCTGCCGGAAATGCTGCTGCTCGCGGAATAGGGCCTGCCCGTCGCCGTCGCCTGCATCTCGGAGAGGTAGGCGCTGCCGAGCGTCGCCGGCTTGGATAGGGGTCACCGGCCACGCGTCGCCGGAATTGCGACGGGAGTTGCTGCACATCTCGTCGCCGGCGTCGCGAATGGAAGCTCCAAGCTTTACTCGCGCTGCTGCTCGCGGAAAAGAAGCTGCTGAACGTGAAGACCCCGCCGGCGACCCGCTGCTCGCCGTCGTGGGTCGCCGTTTGGGACAGAAGCTTTCCGGCGACCCAGCTGCTCGCCGTCCCCGGTCGCCGTTTCGAGCAGAAGCTTCCCGGCGACCCACGGCTCGCCGTCCCAGGTCGTCGTTTCGAGCAGAAGCGTCCCGGCGACCCACGGCTCGCCGTTCCAGCTCGCCGTCTCCGCTGATCGCCATCTCCCTAGCCGAAATCTGCTCGCCGGAGGTTGCTGCTGTTAATTCAATTCACGCCCCCCCTGCGTGCGAAGAAGACGAGCACTGTTCATGTTTTTTCTTTTCTTTTTTTTTTTTTTTCCCGAATTGTTCATTTTCTTTTCCTTCTTTTTTTTTTCATTTTCTTTTCCTTTATCCTTTTTTAAATTTCTTCTCATTACAAAATTAACTTTTTATTTATTTTACATTTTTTATTACGAAAATGGGAAATGGGAGACGGAGTTCGTCTAGCTCGATTATGTTGTGTCGTTGTTGTTTTCATCTAGTACTAAGTTAGAAATTGAAAATTCTTATTAAATGGAAAATAGGAGACGGGGTTCGACTAACTCATTTTTTTGTAATTTTGTCATATTGTATATATAATTGAATACAAAGAATACTAGTGATTTGAAATACAAATAAGGAAACTGAAACCACATTCCAATCACATAGGAACATTTTTTTGCATGGACCACCGACGACAATCTAACTTGCTACTAATCTCCGACCAAGTAAAAAATCCAAGGGTGCATATATTCGTAAATATTTTGAACGGGGAGTTTGAAATTTGGTATTTCTAACGGGGGGACTGAACCTGTTGGGAATGCCAAGACACATGTTAGAAAATAATAAATTCTAACTTGCGATATGCGACCATAACGTAAGAAATTTTATATTTCTAACGGGGTGGATTGCACGTGTTGGGAATGCCACGACTAAGGTTAGAATATACTAAATTCTAACCATTGATATATGATTATAACGTAGGAAAGTTGGTATTTCCAACAGGTGGACTGAACCTGTTGGGAATGCCACGACACAGGTTAGAATAGTATACGAGAGAGAATCCCAGTCGAAGATAGTATACGAGAGAATCCCAGTCGAAGGAAAGTTGAAGATAGTATATAAAGGAATGCCACGATTAAGGTTAGAATACACTAAATTCTAACCATTGATATGCGATTATAACGTAGGAAAGTTAGTATTTCTAACAGGTGGACTGAACTTGTTGGGAATGCCACGAAACAGGTTAGAATATACTACATTCTAACTCACGATATGCGGTTATAACGTAGGAAAGTTGGTATTTCTAACGGGGGAGACTGAACCTGTTGGGAATGCACGACACAGGTTAGAAAATAATAAATTCTAACTCGCGATATGCGATCATAACGTAAGAAATTTTGTATTTCTAATGGGTGAATTGAATGTGGTGGGAATGCAACGATTAAGGTTAGAATATAATAAATTCTAACCATTGATATGCGATTATAACGTAGGAAAGTTGGTATTTTTAACTGGTGGACTGAACCTGTTGGGAATGCCACGACACAGGTTAGAATATACTAAATTCTAACCATTGATATGCGATTATAACGTAGGAAAGTTGGTATTTCTAACGGGTGGACTGAACATGTTGGGAATGCCACGACACAGGTTAGAATATACTACATTCTAACTCGCGATATGCGATCATAACGTTAGAAATTTTGTATTTCTAACGGGTGGATTGTACGTTTTGGGAATGCCACGACACAGGTTAGAATATAATATATTATAACTTGGGATATACGATTATAACGTAGGAAAGTTTGTATTTCTAACGGTGGACTTAATATCTGGTTAGAATGTATGAATTCTTACTTATTACGACAGGATGATGGTTAGAATATCTTAAATTCGTACATATAACAAATATGGGTAAGAAATTCTATGATATTTAGTAAGTTATATCAAAAATAATAATAAAAAAATAAAAACTCGAATTAAAAATGAAAATGGAAAATTAAAAAAAAAAAAAACTTTTTGTCAGTTTTGTTTTTTTTGTTTGTTTGTTTGTTTTTTTTTTTAATAATTGAAAAAATAAAAACTCGAATTAAAAATGAAAATGGAAAATTAAAAAAAAACTTTTTGTCAGTTTTGTTTTTTTTGTTTTTTTTTTTTTTTTTTTTTAATAATTGAATGTAAAATTTTGAATTCAAATTAAAGTAAAATTTGAATTCAAATTAAAGTAAAAAAAAAGTGCACATGGGTGGGTGGGGTGGGGTGGGGTGGGGGGGTGGTGTTGGGGGTAAATTAGTCCACTCACATGTAAATTGGATACATTTTGTGTTTTCTTAAGTTTTCAACAACTATTTGTTTCTACTAAGCTGGATAGACACCATAATTTTTGCCCCAATTATATAAATGTCTAAGAAGTTATCTTAACATCATAAATTTCAACAAAATTAAAAAATTAGATACATGCAATAGACTATAGAGAATAGTAGTATGCAGAATTTTTCCTATGGAATTACCTATGGAAGTGGGATGTCACTTAAAAAGTTAGAAAACCCGCAATTGTAGTAGATAAACCACAATTATACATTTAGAAAATAAAGTTTAAATATCAATAATACTTTATATTTATTTGTATTTTTGTGTAATGTATTTGAAGTAATGGCATCTCGGTGTAATGTATTTGAAGTAATGACATCAAGACCTTTATGTAGAGCTAACATTTTTTACATTTTCTATCGGTTTTATACATCGTGGGAATTGTCGATTAGAAAACCTCTTAAATTAATTTCAACGTATGTTTTTATTTAGATGATGCAGTGGTTTAATTTAACTTCTATCTACTCGGTCAAGTAATGAATATTATGCATTATCAGTAAATTCTAAATTGTAATGAATGATTTATGACGATCAACACGTAGTATATTAATGAAATTCTTCCCGTGCAACGGCACGGGGCACATACTAGTAAATTTTTATATCGAAAAGAAATATGATTACCACAAATGCTATGATTATGGAAATGGAATGACTTTTAATACTTAAATAATGAATTCTAAATTCATTTTTGAATCAAATTAGTGTTAAAATAAAAATATTCAAAAATATATTTAATTTTTTTTAATTATAAAGTCCCAACATTCACTATAAGTTTAACCGTATCTATCATTCTATTGTAGACGGCCGTCGACATGGAGAGTACACGTTATCTTCAATTTGAATTGATTCCAATAAATTAATTGGTCAATTCAATTCAATTCAATTCAATTCAATTCAATTAGTATACTACCTCCGTCCTGCCAAAGACGTTACATTTCTTTTTGTCAATTTCTAACACGTTTTTCCACGCTTCTTGATGATGTGTTTTAAAATAGATTTTTGAAGAATTTTTTCTTTTACGGGATACTATGATAGTTGTATTATCTCGCAAAAGAAAAAATTCTTCAAAAATCTATTTTAAAACACTTTATCAAGAAGCGTGGAAAAACGTGCCAGAAATTGAAAAAAGAAATGTAACGTCTTTGGCAGGACGGAGGGAGTACCATTTTTCAAAAGGTTCGCAATCAAATAAGAATACCAGCAGACCACTCCACGTGGGGATGGAAATGGAAACACCAAAACCAAAGGATGAAGCCGAGGATAGCTACAAAATACCATTCCTTTTGTCCAATATTTTGAATTTAAATTTTGTGCATAAGTTTTTCTGCATTTTGATATTATATTAATAAATTATTGTGATAAAGTGAGAGTAGAATAATTGTTGGCTCAGCTAATTTTTATTGATTATAAAGGTTTAAAGCTTTAAAAGTGAGATAATAAAGTGTTAAGGTGATTGTGGAACCTACGTCTCAAAACGAAAAAGTTCAATAAAGGACATCCATATATAAAACTACTAAATAGTGTTAGTAAACAAAGGTGAAGTACAATATATATAGGATGCAAATCAAATAAGAATATATTTTTAAAGTAAGAATATCTGAAAACCTTTGGTCATAATAAGATTTGCGGTTGAGATTGATCAATGCATTGTATTAAACCACGCAATGCATCAAAACAATGATGCATGAATCTATTAAATGCAATACATGAAAATGAAAGTGCATCAAATTAAAGTGTATGATGTATCGTTTAACGTGAATTAATTTGGGTCACTAATTTTGTATAAATCTATGGACTAGATTTATTCTTATTTAGTACATAAGCATTCATTCTAATGAAAACCATACTCTATATATATTCTAGATTGAAGGGAGAATCAAGTTGGGCAAGTTTGAGGCTATACTTGACTCTTAAAGAGTTTTAGCATAAATATACTGAAATTAGGATTTTAAATTATTTTAATATTTAAAATATATTATATGTCTGAATGTATGATTGGGGCTCATTAACACCCGATTTAGCATCGATAAAACCAATGTAGCATTTTAATGGGATCTTAATTTTTTCAACAATATTAGCTTCAATTTTATACTCTACAAATTGCACTTGCCTAGCATCAACGTCCCCACATACAAGAAGCTTGCATAAGCACTTACATAATACATTCGCTTTCATGAAAAAAAGGCATTGGGCCTACTCGATGTGTGCGTGTGTGCACATACTATGTTTTAAACTATATTCTATAATCGTTTCCACAAATTTTAAATAATTCCTAAACCCTCCATATTCATGAAGGGTAGTCGACTCTTCATAAAATAAAATTAGAATATTGACTCAAAACTCCCACTCAAACCAAATCCATGGGATGTAACGTTAGATTCCCCCTTTCCTGTCGTCTCATTTTCTTGTTTGTTGTTTGCATCACCACCACCCACACAAAACAATCGGTACTATTCTCCCCGTCCCAGCCGAATTCAGCGTCTCTTGAATGTATAAAATACTTTTTTTCATTCATGAAATATAAGCTTCATAATAATTTATACTACAATTTTAATTTTTTTGTAATGAGTGTGTTTAAGTTGAAATTCGATCCTACCTTTTGTGTTTATAGTGACTTTCAATTACTATAAGTTTTAAAATTAAAATAAAACACATACTTAGCCGACAATATGAGTATAAATTATAAAAACGAGACATTTTCGTTGGGATAAAGTAACTCCATTCCAGATTCAATACAGAAACAGTTCCAACTATCGTTTGATTTTGCTACTTATCCCTACTCTGTTTCACTTTCACTTCTTCAGCAAACATGCAAATTAACTCTCAACACTACCCAAAACAAGAAGGAAAAAACAATCCAAGAAATGCGAAATACTATCTAGTATCTATATATCATCATATATCAAAAAGTAATACATACCATACTCAACTCAATCGGCTTGATTCCGCAGCAGAATACATGTATAAGAAGAACAGAGCACCTCTGTTTTGGTAGCAGGAGAACTTCGATTCTCACTCTCTCTAATCCAATGAAATCGAACCCTAAATCACATAATCAGACCATTCAGTAATATGCGAGGTCTGATCCATGGTGAAACTGGGCGTCTTATCCAGCCTAGCCGGATTATCCCTCCCTCCCATCAATCTAGCCGGATTTCCAACTGCAGTAGTCCTCGCCGGCACCTGCTTCAGCACGACGGAGCCGGCGCCGATCTTCGCCCCATCCTCGATCCTAACATTCCCCAGCACACAAGTACCAGCTCCGATCAGGACGCCGTCGCCGATCTTCGGGTGCCGGTCGCCGCACATCTTGCCGGTGCCGCCCAGTGTCACGTTGTGCAGGATCGAGACGTTGTTTCCGATCACGGCGGTTTCCCCAATCACGACGCCGGTAGCGTGATCGAGGAGGATTCCTCTCCCGATTCGCGCTCCTGGATGAATGTCGACCGCGAAAACCTCCGAAACCCTATTTTGAATGAGCAGAGCTAGCACCTTCCTGCCTTTGCGCCACAGGCTGTGCGCGATCCTGTGCGACTGAATCGCGGAGAATCCTTTGAAATTCAGGAAGCAGTGCACGAAACTGATGCAGGCAGGGTCCCTCTCCTTAACCGCCCTCAGATCGTCCACCACCGCCGCAGTAATTTCTCCATCCTCAGCTAAAATCCCTAGGAACAGATCGTAGAGAGTGGCGCTGGGGAGGCTGAAATCGCTCAATTTCTTCGAGAGGTGGTTAGCGAGGGCACCTTCCATGGAATCGTAAGACAAAATCGAAGCGTAGTAGTAACTCGACAGAATCGGTTCCTCCTCAACATCCGACCTAGCTTCCTCCTTCATCTGCCGCCACAAATCGCCGCTCTTTCCGGCGACGTCCTCCTCATCAACGGCGGTCTCCGCTCGACTGTGAATAGGCGCGCGAGAGACATGATCGACGAAATTAGGGCGGCAGTATTTCGCGTAGACGTCGAAGAGACGGTCGTCGGCCGATTGAGTGGTCCGCGGCGGAGCCTTTGTTCGCGAAGTGTGTATGCAGGCAGCCATGGAGAGGAGAAATGGGGAGGGGAGGAGGTTTGTAGAGAGAGAAAGGAGAGGTGCGAGGAGGTTGGAGGGAGAGGAGAGAGAGGTATATAGGGAAGGAGGAGGTGTGGCTGTGGAGAAGGAAAGCGACAGAGCTTTCATCGGAAAATGATTTTTTTGGATATTTTTATTTTGGATTTTTGATTTTTTGAAGCAGAGAATAAATAAAGGTTGCTTGGGCGAATGAGAGGGAGGGAGAGAGGAAGAAGCGTAGGAAAATTGGTGTTGGCGGCGGCGGGATTTGTAGGGGCCCACACGACAGCCATACCAGTAAGACTATCTTTATCCACAATCTTTAACAATTCAACCTATAATTAAAATATTAATTTTTCTCTCTTCCACCTATACAACCTACAACCCAATCCAATTCAACAACTTATTACACTTTATCAATGACCTAACTTACATATTAAAATATAATTTATTTTATATATTATTTTTATATTATGATTTGTTATAATTTCAAATTTATTACATTTTAAAAATTATAAATTATTTACATATATTGATAAAAAAAAAGTCATACTTTTAAAGTTACAAACTAAATAAAACGAGTAAAGTTAAAAAAGTACTATTTGAAATAAAGTAGTAAAATCATTTTAATTTATATGCTTTTATCATTTTAGGAGTTTGAATAACAATAAGGATTGTTAGGATTCATGCTTGACGAAGAGACAAGATACTGAATTATACTCTAAAACCACGAAGGAAGCAAAAATTGATTTTTTATAAAGTATATATGCATCAAATAATTGCATAACATACTAAATTATATAGATGTTGTAAAGTAAATTGAAGAATAAAGAATATCGAAGAAGAAGAAGCGAGAGAGAAGATGGAGGCGCAGAGAAAACGGCGGTATTCTCATTAATCACGGATTGTGTGTATTACAACTAGGGTTACAAGTAATATATATATACAAGAATAAAACCCTAACTTATCCATAAGTAATGTCCATATATAAATATTTACAACACTCCCCCTTGGACATTACGCTACGATGTTTATGCCTCGTTAAAAACCTCTTCGTAAAAACCACGTGGGAAAAATATGATAGAGGAAAAGAGTACATAACATACGTTTATACATGTGTTGCATTAGTTGCCTCGTTAAAAACCTTCACTAAGAAAACCCAATGGGACAAAACTTAGTAAGGGAAAAAGAGTACAACTATTTAGCCTTCAGGGCATAATCTCCAAGATTATATATTTTGATCTTCAAGACCTATTCTTCAAAATAATTTAAATTTGTTGCTCCCCCTCAAGACAACAATCTTTCACATTATCTATTTCTTGTGCATAGATATATAAGAGCAGGTTTAGCGAATAATCTGCAGGATTATCACTAATATATATTTATAACAAAAATTCTTTTAGAACTCATGTATGCAACACAATAACAACATTATATATCCTCATATAGGATATTGGGGATTATAACAATTTACCAGTCTCATAATACGTTGTGGGGATCAATCAAAATAAGCAACATGCATCCAAAATCAACCAACATCAATCTCAATTAGTATCTCAATACGTAATATATATCAAGGTTTTAGCGAACCTTGATGATAACAAAGAATATGAACATTATACGAATAGTCTCCTTCCTGGAGTAAAAATAAACCAAGGTTTTATATACCTTATAACAAATATAGTGTTCAACATCCTTCAATATATCTCCTTCTAGAAGAATCTCAAAATCTTTAAAAAGATAGATCAAGGTTTCGTATACCTTGAAGATAACAAATAATATGATTACCATCATATAAACATATCTCCTTCCTGGAGTAATTCAAGTATTGCTAGCATGTTGATTTCATACGACGTATCAGGCCTGATAGAGTAGTACTTCTGGTACTTAAGATAATGAACTTCTGGTTCATAATTTATTTGTTATCTTTTTCACTTCAAGTGATAAAACAAACATTGAGATACTGAACGGATGCAATTTACTAAATTAACACAACTAAAATTTCTTATAAAACAAACCGACTGGTATAATACTCCTTCCAGGAGACACTCGAACTGTTGGCCGAGATAATATTTAGACTTATCGCAAGTCTTTCATACTAAAAACTCCGTCATTAAGCATGAGTTTACTTTCTCAAATTCTATGCGTGTACTATTTATTACATCAAATATAATGTGCAACGAAAATCATTCAAATGTCATAATGAGTAAACACGCAAGAATATATATCATCGGTAACATATCCTTACTTCTGGAGGATAAACTATTATAGTAATTTATGTTGCGATTTTATTTTCCCTTGTAAAAATCTCAAGCCCAACAGGGACTTATATATTACATAGATATCCGATTTATAGCTTATACAATTGCGGTCATGATGATAAATCATTAGGATATCTATAATTACTGCCAGATATATAGAATAACGGAACATGTATAACAGGAGAATAAAACTATATTGAGGGTCTCTCTGCTAAAAGCTCTCGAGCCACTCGCTTTGCTTTTCACAACCTCATTAATTTATTTCCTCATTAAAAATAACCATTTGTGTCCTGCGGGGACAACATTCACTATAGAAGATATTACTGAGGAAAATAAGACCCATTGTGTGCTTCAGACATCACTTGACCGCATGTCACTATGTATTACTTCATGAATACACAATCTAATAATTATACTCCCTCTGTCCCTTTGGAGTTGTTACATTTCTTTTCAGCATTTGTCTTAAGCATTTTCGAGCGTCTTGATAGTAAGTTTCAAAATATCTTTTTGTGAAAATTTTAAATTTACAGGATACTACAAGTGTTTTAGTATCTCATAAAAAGAAAAAATCTTTAAAAAGCTATTTTTAAACTCATCATTAAAATTTTCGAAAACGCTTAGGACAAATACTAAAAATAAGTGTAACAACTCTAAAGGGACGGAGGGAGTAGTATTTAAGGAAGAACTATGTGAGCTTCTGGTTATAATGTAATCTCCTTAATTATAATTTTATGAGTAGTTATATATAATTAAAAGAGGTCATGACATGAAAATATTCTTCAAATTGACTAGTCTCTGCTTAAGATATACTCCCTCCGTCTCTTCCTAAGTGACTCCTTTCCTTTTTGACTTTTTCGGCACGCATTTCCACCGAGACGTAGTACACGTTTTACGATATAATTTTGAAATATTATTTCTTTTACGGGATACTACGATTGTTGTAGTATCCCGTAAAAGAAATAATATTTTAAAATTATATCGTAAAACCCGTACTACCTCTCGGTGGAAATGCGTGCCGAAAAAGTCAAAAAGGAAAGGGGTCACTTAGGAAGAGACAGAGGGAGTATATCATAATATCTGAATGCATAAAATAACATGCTAAACTGATCTCATGCTATTGTCAATTGTATAAGATATTTAGAATCAGATCAAGCATAAATAACAAATATATTCAAGCATAATAAATTTAAATAACAAGTGCTTCATATCAAACAAAAATAAGATCGGATAAGTTAAACGAGGCTCGACTAACGCAACAAAAATCAAATTCATTGGCCGGTTTAATCAATCCTCGTATCATCAAAAAAAATTTACCAAGTCATTAGATGCAAGATGCTTGGGAAACAAAAATAATATCTTACGAAAAAAATGAATTGAATTAATAGTTTTAATCATTCAATCACATGTCAAAAACTAGATATCCATATATCACGTACCTTGTAGGAAGAAAAACGAATCTTCCCTTTCAATTTCGTTTCCAATTTTCCTCTCTCCTGTATATTCCAATTGATCTCTGTGTCTCGCTTATTGATGGTCAATTGCGAATAATCCCTCAACCTCCAAGAAAAAAATCTCAGTGTGGATATCTGCCCCGCTCAATTGGTAGAGACTCGTGCTGATAACGTGTTGTAAAGTAAATTAAAGAATAAAGAATATTGAAGAAGAAGAAGCGAGAGAGAAGATGGAGGCGCAGAGAAAACGGCGGTATTCTCATTAATCACGGATTGTGTGTATTACAACTAGGGTTACAAGTAATATATATATACAAAAATAAAACCCTAACTTATCCATAAGTAATGTCCATATATAAATATTTACAACAATAGATAAATTATGTAACATATATGGATTCATATTTACAAGAATACTAATTATATGAAAAAAATAGGAAATTTTTTAAAAAAATTTCGAAGCATATCAATATTGGTGTCTATTTATAGAGAATTTAAAAACTTAAATTGTGATATAATTTTTATTTTTTAAAAATAAATATTTATCAACATTATTATGTTTAGAAGAATAATATTTTCAAAATTATATTGACTAATCATATTCTGACAAGTGGCTTATTGTTATTGGGCAACCCAGGTTGTGAAATGAGTTTGCCAAACAACCGGGTTATGGCTTTTAATTTCTTTTTGATTTTTTTTTCTTAAATTTTTTTTTTGTCTTCTTCCTACGACCCAAAGTGGGAGTCATGGATAAAGATAGCCTAACATTGCTTCCAATGTTTAATTAGCGATTTTATTTTTGGAAAAGTGGTCTTTTTGAATTTGGATTCTGATTTTTGCTTTAATGTGTGTTTAGATTTTCATAGATTTTTGCTTTAATGTAGTTTAGATTTGTACGATGAATCGAAGGATGCACAATTTTTTATGTCGTGTAGTACTCCCTCCGTCTTTAAATAAGTGTCCCGAGCCGCCAAAAATTTTATTTCCAAATAAGTGTCCTATCACATTTTTTCAAGCAAAAATTACACAAAAGTACCAAAACTACCCTTCTCTTGAAAATCTAAAAGTGGGAGAAAGACAAAAATAAATAAATAAATAAATAAATAATCAAGGATTTTAAGGGCATAAGTGTCATTTTAGCATTCTCCTTGATTTGCACAAAATGGCGGCTCGGGACACTTATTTAAAGACGGAGGGAGTATTTTTTTACAATGATTGTATATTGCTACGTCGTCACTGTCTCCTCTAATATGTTGAAAACTGCTGCCGTCATACCTGGAATCTTCTCTTCAGGTATACTGTATATAAAACTTTGATTTTATTAACTAGTGATAGTGAAGACTGCCCTGTTTTCACCGGATCGTCCTCTTCTCAACATTTCTACGTTAACATTGATGTGACCCCATGCATTGGAAATCTGGCTCTGCCCTGCTTCTATCTACTAGTAATTTTCATCATTTTACCTTTTATTTTCTTAACCCATGTGTCGATTATCTAAATTCATGCTAATATTAGGAACGGAGAAAGTACTATGTTCGTATTTTTCATATATGTTGTTTGTTAACTTTGTGAAAATGGATTGATATAAAATATGAAATTACTAACAAAATAAACGTTTTTGATGTGTATAGAAGCGATTTTTTAGATAGCAAAAAATTAGTATGCGTGTGTATCAGTATTAAAAATTCTGAATTCTAGTTCTCCGTAAAGCGGTCATTAAATTTTTTGTTATTAAAAATTAGAAAAAGTTAGTACTAATATTTCACATCACCTTATATATAAAATTATATTATAGTAAATGTCATCTGTTATTAAAAGTTTAAAATAGTACTAAATTTTCATCACCATATATATAAAATTATATCATAGTAAAGGTCACGGGTAGTTTAATTCAATTTTTGTTATTAATTTTTTTTTTTTTAAAGTTACTCCCTCCGGTCTTTTACAGTTGAGTCGAAACTTTTCGACACGGGAATTAAGAAGAGTTGTTTAGTACTTTAAGTATGTTTGGTAATTGAGAAGAGAATGAGATTATGTTTATAATTGAGAAGAGTTGTTTTAATTAATATAAAAAATGTTTTTATTAATTAATATTTTTTGTTTTTCAGTTTATTTTAAATTAATTTAAAATTTTCTGGATTTTTTTTAATAAAATTATTGTTGATGTTTAAAATTAAAATAAAAAACTTTTCTGGATTTTTTTTTTTATATAAAATTAAAACTTTTCTGGATTTATTTTAAATTAATTTAAAATTTTCTGGAATTTTTTTTATAAAATTATTGTTGATGTTTAAAGTTAAAATAAAAAACTTTTCTGGATTTTTTTTTTATATAAAATTAAAACTTTTCTGGATTTATTTTAAATTAATTCAAAATTTTCAGGATTTTTTTTTATAAAATTATTGTTGATGTTTAAAATAAAAATAAAAAACTTTTCTGGATTTTTTTTAAATTAATTTAAAATTTTCTGGAATTTATTTTTTATAAAATTATTGTTGATGTTTAAAATTAAAATAAAAAACTTTTCTGGATTTTTTTTTTATATAAAATTAAAACTTTTCTGGATTTATTTTAAATTAATTTAAAATTTTATGGATTTTCTTTTTTATAAAATTATTGTTGATGTTTAAAATTAAAATAAAAAACTTTTCTGGATTTTTTTTTTTATAGAATTAAAACTTTTCTGGATTTATTTTAAATTAATTTAAAATTATTTCGAGAGAGACGACAATGGCGATAATGGAGAAATTGAGAAATTGGGGCGTAATTAGTATGTTAATTAAGTAAAATAAGGGGTACAATTAGTTGTGTGTTTAATACTTAATTTTTACCCAAAAAGGAAACGACTCAACTAGGAGAGACCGGCCCAATCGGGAAAGTGACTCAACTGTAAAAGAACGGAGGGATTAGTACACTAAAATTTCACATCACCTTATATATAAAATTATATCATAGTGGTCAACGGTATTAGTTTAATCCATTTTTTTGGATTATAGACTGAGGGGTTCTAAAAAAGCGCTAGGCACTAGTCGTGCGGTGGAGGGGTGACTAACGCCTAGGCGGCTAGGCGGGAGCTTAGACGGGGTCTAGGCGGATTCAAACTATAATGCTTATTTTTACTATTCTTACAATATTGTTGCCAAATTTATAATAAATACACATACTATGACAATTGATAGGTTAGTTTCATAATTATAAATCCAAAATCATACATAGAGTAACATAGTTTGCCTAAACATAGATTAATTAACACATATAAACTATTGATTAATCTTCAAGAGCGGCTCGGTGGGTATTGCATAGAGCCTAGGTGGATTACATATTAGTCGGGCGGCGAGGTACTGACTAGCGCCTAAGCGCCGCCTAGGCGGACCTAGGTGGCGTCTTTTAGAACATTGCTCAGGGTGCATTCTTTTAATTCAAAAGAAAAAAGATTATCATCCTTTAAATCTTTTTATTTTTCACTTTTCTCACATTTGCACTAAAATGTAGTGCTGCCCAAACTAACCGGAACCGCCGGTTCTAACCGGAATTTTAACCGGAACCGGCGGTTTTATAACCGTAACCGGAACCGCCGGTTAGGAACCGGTTGAGGAACCGGCGGTCCGGTTCCGGTTCGCGACGCCAGGAACCGTGAACCGGCGGTTCTAAACCGGCGGTTCCCGGTTCGGACGGTTCCCGGTTAAGAACCGGCGGTTCCCGGTTCCCGGTTCCAACCCAGCGGTTCCTGGTTCTGACGGTTCCCGGTTAAGAACCGGCGGTTCCCGGTTCCCGGTTCCATTTATAGAACCGGCGGTTCCCGGTTCTCGATTTTTTTAATTTTTAATTTTTTTGCATTTTTTGAAATTCTAATAGTGTGAAACCACCATTGTGTTTGGTTCCACCGTTTCAGCCCAAAAACAATTGAGAGAGTGAGAATCCTCTCATCTTTTACTTCTTTGGTGATGCAGCGTATGCGTGACAGGAAGAACAATACTCGTCAAACGAGAGAAATCAAACTTCGATTCAATCAAAAACTGCGGCTACAATGTTCTGACAGCGATTAAATAGTAAACCCTAATCGCCAAGGTCTGAAAAATAACAAAACGACACCAAACAAAAATGCGAAAATTACGAAATAACCCGAAAACTATAAAATTGCAGTTTTGACCCTCTAAATGATGAAATTTGCCCAAAATCCGTCAGCGCTCATGGCATGAGTTTTGCTCAGAACGTCGTTTCCACCCGAAAAACACTAGGATTTCGCCAAATTCTGAAACTTGCGCGTCGATCATCCGAAGAATTCGCTCAAGTTTTAGAATTTGGCGAAATCCTAGTGTTTTTCGGGTGGAAACGACGTTCTGAGCAAAACTCATGCCATGAGCGCTGGCGGATTTTGGGCAAATTTCATCATTTAGAGGGTCAAAACTGCAATTTTATAGTTTTTCGGGTTATTTCGTAATTTTCGGATTTTTTGTTTGGGGTCCTTTCGTAATTTTTGGTTTCGTATTTAAGCATTGATAGTCGATGGTGGACGGCATTATTGAGTATTATTAAATAAAAATTCGAGAGAGAAAAAAAAATATATATATATATTAATAAATGAAGGGCCGGTTCTTCATGGTTAGAACCGGAACCGAACCGGAACCGGCGGTTCCGGGAACCGTAACCGGAACCGACTATGGGCGGTTCGGTTCCGGTTCCTCTCCCATGGGAACCGTAACCGGCGGTTCCGGTTCCGGTTCTAACCGGAACCGGAACCGTGGGCAACACTACTAAAATGGATAGAAAATTCTTTCTTATTGATTAAAGGTAAGAAAATGTGATAAAAAAATGTGAAATTTAAAAAGTAATTGTCTCTCTTATCTAATTTTTTTCGCATTAAAAAGAACCCACCGTCGATATAATTAAAGTACAAGATGGTAGACAAATTTTGTCATCCTTTTGAAACATTATTTCACTATACACCAACGTAAAGAGAACGTTAGAGAACATTATTTTGTCATCCTTTTGAAACATTACCCACTATTATAGACATATTTATATCAATAAAGCTATTTGGCCATAATGTGGCCGGCCACACAACGACATTTTTCATTATATAGGTAATTTTAAAAATGGTTAATGATAACTATAGTTTATTACTTTTATATTTTAATTTTAAAATATTTTTTCCACAAAAAATTACATATTTTTTTCTTTTTTTTCTAGATAAAAAGGTAAAAAATTCTTTAAAATAGTAAAAAAAATCAAATAATTAAAGGGTTAATTTTAAAAAATACGTAAAAAATACTGAGCATCACTTTTTGAGTTTTTTATGATATAAAAAAGTTTGGGAAAAAAAATATAAATTATTTGATAATTAAAAAAATTAAAAAAGTTAAATTATGGCCGGCCACATTATGGCCGAATAGCATCACCCTATTTATATTTGAGTGATGCTATTCGGCCATAATGTGGCCGGCCATAATTTAACTTTTTTTATTTTTTATAATATTAAATAATTTATATATTTATGCCAAACTTTTTTAGATCATAAAATACTCAAAAAGTGATACTCCGTATTTTGTATGTATTTTTTAAAATTAACCCTTTAATTATTTGATAATTTTTATTATTTTAAAGTATTTTTTTTACCTTTTTACCTAAAAAAAAATATGTAATTTTGAGGGAAAAAATATTTTAAAATTAAAATATGAAAGTAATAAATTATAGTTATCATTTACAATTTTTAAAATTACAAATATTATGAAAAATATTGTTGTGTGGCCGGCCACATTATGACCAAATAACATTATTGTTTATATTTTTGTGGTAATCTAGCATTTTATCTATATTTGATAACCCAACTACAAATATACCCATTTTCATAAGAAAGTGCAAAATTACCCAATTTATGAGTGAAGTGTCAATGTTACCCCCTCACTTTTGGCATGACAAAAAAATAATGTTGATGGTGATGTGTATCTTTTCAACTTTTTCAGTTTTTTTTAGTTTTTGTGCAACTTTTGGTATTTAATGCTTTGACTGGACGGTTAAAAACTGTATTTTTCGTCCGCCTCTTTCCCCCACCTCCTCCTTCTCTTATTTCTCTTTGCATTGTAGCAGTTAATTGTCTGGCTAAAATTCACTAAATCTCGCCAGAATTTCGCAAGAGTGTTGATCGAATTTACTTAAGATAGCTACTAAGATCTGAAATCAGTTGAAATTCCAAGGTATCATACCCTTTTTTGTATTTTCCGTTCGAGTAAATTTTAGTTGATATTGTTTATATTTCATATTTCTCTACGACTGGAATTTGCTAAAAATACTCGGTAAACACAATAATTTTTTGTAGGACACTGGAGAAAATTTTGAGATTTCTAATCCACAATAGCTCTTCCACAAGGAAACCAACAGTTAATTCGTGTTTATTTATTTTCCTACAATTTTTCTGCCACTGATGCCAAATTACCATCGATGCGACTTTATTTTCCCTTCATTTGTTATACTACCTCCGTCCCGCCAAAGACGTTACATTTCTTTTTGTCAATTTCTGGCACGTTTTTCCACGCTTCTTGATGATGCGTTTAAAAATAGATTTTTGAAGAATTTTTTCTTTCACGGGATACTATGATAGTTGTATTATCTCGCAAAAGAAAAAATTCTTCAAAAATCTATTTTAAAACACTTCATCAAGAAGCGTGGAAAAACATGCCAAAAATTGACAAAAAGAAATGTAACGTCTTTGGCGGGACGGAGGGGTAGCTAATTTTGCATGCTGCAAATTATGTCAGAATAATAATTTAGAAATAATTGTTTATTGTTTTCAATATATCATTCATATAGATAAATTTAGGTTTTGAAGTAGCCAAAAAAATATGTAGTTCGTATAAAATTGTTAATTATTATTGAATATGCAAAATTTTAAATAATGTAATTGATTGGTGTGTTAATGTTAGGATTTTCGTAGTGTTGTCGAGTCCGTTTTGTTATGTTTTGCGTCTCTTTCGTTTGTATTTTGCTATGATTTGGTTGTTTGGAGTTTGGTTCGTGTAGGATCGTTAGGTGGAAGAAACGGAAGGAAACGGCTCGAAAAAGGCGAAGAATTGAGGAAATATCAAGTTTGGAGCGAGCAAGACGCTGGACGATCGTCCAAGGCTCTGGACGACCGTCCAGAGTGCGCTGGACGAGCGCTCACTGCGGTGGACGAGCGTCCAGAGTAGAAAAGCAGCGCACAGCGAGTGCGACGTTGGACGAGCGTCCAACGTACGTTGGACGACCGTCCAACGCTCCGGCCAGCTATCTTTTCCTTATTTATCTATGTTTTTACCTAGTATATATATACCATCCTTGTACACGAATTATAACCACCTTTTAGCATATTTTAGCTTTAGTTTTCAGATTCAAATACTTTAGTTTAGCTTTCTATTGTTCGGATCCGGATTCGTTCTTCGTTTTTGCAATTTAATTCAAGGCGTTTATTTAATTCAAGTTCTTCGTTCTTCGTCTCAATTTTCGTAAGTTCTTTTATTGCTTTCGTTTATTCGTTTTAATTGCTTGCTTTCGTTTTAGATTCGTTTTCTTAATTGCTCCGTTTAAATTCCTTAGTTTAATTTCGTTCTTTCGATTTCAAGTTTAAAGTCTAGATTCGTTTTCTTGCTTTCAATTCTCTTTCGTTTTTCAAAGTTTTCAAGTTAGATTAATTTGCTTTTAATTTCCAGATTTCAATTCATCATGTCTAGATTTATTTATGCTTCTTTCTTTGCTTTCGATTCCTTTGTTGCTCTCGTTATTGCTTTCCTTTCGATTTTTGCCTAGGTAGATTTAATTGCTTTCTTCTAGTTTAATTCTTAGATTTATTTCTTGAGTTCTAGATTAGTTGTTTACTTGCTTTTATTTATTGCTTTGATTTATTTTATTTGCCTAGGATTTAAAACAAAAACCCCAAAATATTCTTTACTTGCTTTCTTAGTTTTAGGTTTACTACATAATTAATTGCCCTGTTAAGTTTTCCTTGAGATTCGATACTTTGGTTTTACTTGCTAGTGCTACGATAGGATTTCGTTCTATTGCGAACACTTTTTAGTGAAACAATTTTTGGCGCCGTTGCCGGGGAAAACTTGAGGCGATTTATTGTGTAGTATTTTTATTTGTTTTATTTTTATTTGTGTTTCTTCGATTTTCTTGTTTCTTCCACTCGGTGCGTTTAACCCGTTTGTTGAGTGTTGTTTATGCATGGTCGTCGAAGTCTTCAAAGGAATTTAGCGCCCTACTTCGACAACATCCATCAAAGGAAAGCGATTTTAGCCGCGAAGGAGAAGGAGGAGATCGTTTCTCAAGACTTTGGTTTAGTCTTGTTATTTGCAGAGCCCGAAGCCATGGCAGCTAGAGTCATGGGCGATTTTGCTCGCCCCACATTCACGGCCACCACTTCGGCGATAGTCCTGACGGAAGCGGTCAGGAATCATGAGCTTAAACCTCACCACATGGCGTTGCTTCCTTCCTACCATGGGCTGCCCAACGAGGATGCTTTGACGTTCATCCGAGAGTTCTGCACGGTGGTGCAAACTTTCCCACTCTCGGGACTCACGGAGGATAACTTGAAGATGAAGTGCTTCCCGTACACCCTCAAGGACCGAGCAAAGTCATGGTATTTGTCTCTCCCGGCCAACTCTCTCACCACATGGAATGCGGTGTGTGAGAAGTTCATGCTCAAGTACTACCCGAACCGCAAGACTCAAGAGGTGCGGTCGAAGATTATGAATTTCTCCCAAGACAACGATGAGCCGTTTCACGAAGCATGGGAGAGGTTCCAAGAGCTACTTCAACAATGCCCCCATCATCAAATGGCATCGGAGTTACTTTGGCAATATTTCTACGACGCCCTCAACCAAACTTGTCAATTCATGGTGGATAGTTCGGCCGGAGGCAACATAGCGGTCAAGACAGCTGACGAGTTGAAGGAAATTTTCGAGACGCTCGCTGCGAGTTCTCAACAAAAATCAGCTAGACCGAGGAAAGTGGAGGCGAGTGCAATTTCGATGAGCCCCGATTTGAAGAAGCAAATGGCCGACATGTTGAGGGATCTCGAAAACTTGAAGATGAAGCAAAGTGCACCGGCCCCAAAGGAGGAAGAGAGGAAGCCTGATCAATGCGAGATTTGTGGAGAGCTTGGACACATCAAGGAGGTGTGCCACAACATGGGAGCATTCACTCATGAAGGAGGAGCCGATGTCTTTGCTGCCCAAGGTTACATGCCACAAGGACCACCACCTCAAGGGCAAGGTACGAACCCAAATTTTCAATATCGTCGCCCTCCACCATATAACAACCCATATCCTCCTCCACCAAATCCCTACTACCCTTCTCCACCATATTATCCACCTCCTCAATACCCTCCACATCCCTATTATCCACCACCTCCATATTACCCACCTCAACCTACTCCTACACCACCACCATCATACCCAAATTCTCGTCCTCAAGGACCTCCACAAAAGCCTCCCGTCGATGAGGATCGTTTCCATGCACTTGATGCGAACATAAAGAGGCTCGAGACGGCAATTGGCCAAATTTCCAGTTCCATGCACTTGATGCAACAATCGGGGCGAATTCCGATCCAAGGGATTCAACCACAACAAGCCAACGAGGTGCAATATCCTCCATATGTTCCTCCCGTTCCACCTCACCAAGCTCATGCAATCACGGTGTTACAACGCAATGGTGTCACAAGGTCGCCCCAAGGGTGTTCAAGTGATAGGAGGAGCCCGAGCGAGCAGTGGAGCAACGGCAAAAATGACGCAGCACAGCACTCTGGACGGGCGTCCAGCGTCTCTGGACGACCGTCCAACGTTGGACGATCGCCCACAGTCACGCCAGCCCCTGGACGAGCGCCAGAAATTGTCCCAGCGAAGCCCGCGCTGGACGGGCGTCCAACGTACGTTGGACGACCGTCCAACGCTGAAAAGGAGCCAAACGCGAAGCCTACCTTGGGCGAGCGTCCAGCCAACATTGGACGACCGTCCAACGCCCAGAACGCACGCACGGAGCCCGAGGAAGCTGAGAAAGAGTCCCGACTTTTCCACAAGACGTCCAACCCTTATGTTCCCCCTATTCCTTTTCCAAGTCGTGTGAAGAACAAGACGCTCAACCCGTATGTTCCACCTATTCGGAGTGTCGTGAAGAAGGAGAAGAAGGATATCGAGCCTATCAACTCGTTTCCAAAAAGAGGAGATCCGGGAGGTTTCGACTTGAGCATTGTTTTGGATAGTGGAGAGACCGTCTCGGGATTGATGGATTTAGGAGCTGCGGTAAATTTAATGCCGCATTCTATTTTCGAGAAGATCAACTCAAGAGTCCTTCAACCTACTGACATGCGCATTGAGCTAGCAGACGGCACCGTGAGAAATCCATTGGGAGTTGTGGAAGATGTTACTGTCCTCGTTGGTGGACTTCGAGTCGTTACCGACTTTGTTGTGCTTCACGAGGGCCAAGGAGCGAAGAGCGCAACCGGTCATCTACTCTTGTTGGGACGACCGTTTATGGCCACCACTCGAGCTCGGATTGATGTAGGTACCGGTACATTGAGCATGGCCGGCGAAGGAGGTTCGGTAACGTTTTCGGTTTTTGGAAATTCACATTCTATTCCTAGTTCCTCTCTTCATTCTTGCTCTTTTGTTAAGCTTGCTAACCCTCTTGTTGAGGTAAATGGTTGTGAGATTTCTGACAGGGTAGCAACTCTTGAAGAATTCCTTGACGAAGAAGAGGATGACGAGTTCTTTAGTTGTGTGGATGAAGATGAGGACATTATCGAGGAATTTCTACAGAATTTGGAGGAGGTTGATGAGGTGGAAGAGGAAAGATCGACACTTGCGCCGAATGAAGAAGAGGACATAATCGAAGAATTTCTACGGAATTTGGAGGATGTCGATGAAGTGGAAGAGAAAAGCTCGACGCATGCATCGAATGAGGAAGTGATCATTAACTCTTTTCTTTCTAACCTCACCATTTGTGAAACATCTTTCCTTGTAGAGTTTAACTCGAAGATGCTTGAGGAGAAGTTCGAGCTAAGTGTGGGGGAGTCGAGAGTTGATGATGACCACGCTTTGGATCGTCGAGATTGTTCGAGAAGGGAGTATGAGTGTATCGCAAGGAGCATCAAGACGTCGCTTGGTGCTACGGGCTTAGGTTGATCATATCCTTCGTCAAGCTAATGACGTTAAATAAGCGCTTGGTGGGAGGCAACCCACTTTCTTTATCTTATTTTTGTAGAATAGGATTTATTTTGTTTTTATTTTTTATTTTTTATTTTTATTTTTATTTTTTTTATTTTCGTTATTTTTCGTTCGTATTTCGTTAAATGTTTGTGCAGGGATTAGTTCCCACGGATTGCAAATGGCACGGAAGGCCTCGAGAGGAAGAAAAGGGGAGAATTCGGGCAAATTTTCGCGAGGGCCGCGCTGGACGGGCGTCCAACGTGCAGTGGACGAGCGTCCAGCGTAATTTCAAGTTTTTTCGGATTTTCAGCGAAGGCTACGTTGGACGGGCGTCCAACGTGCGTTGGACGAGCGTCCAACGCAATTAAATCCTCCAGTTTTCAGCGCAAGACGAGCCCCCTATTTGATTCAAAAGCAGCAAGCCGCCGCCGTTCACCTCCGCTCTACCGAACCCAAACGACCCTCGGTTTTGGTCTTCTTATGATCCCCGATGGAATGATCCACGTTACCGAGGTTTCTTCAACCCATAGCATGTTTGTGTCTTTTATTTTTGTTTGAGTCTTTTATTGTTTTCTTTATTTTGTGCAATTTTACGCTTTGGTATTTTGTTTTGTGTTTGTTTTGTAGGTACTCACTTGGAACCTGCTCGGGATTTCGAGTGTGTTGTTTGTCTTCATGCGATAAGTTTTTCTATCCCTTTCCTTTTTATTTTCTCGCAATGGGGACATTGCTTGATTTTAAGTGTGGGGGGGGGGGGGGGGGGGGGGGGGGGTCTTTGAACTTTTGGCATGAAGTTTTTACTTTTGTTGAGTCATTAGGAGTTAATTGAGTCGTTGAGTCAAATGAGCATGTGATGATAGTATTGTGGACTTGGCCAATGATAGAGAATTGTTGATTTTTGGAAAAATTCACGATCTTTATTATGCATGGAACCTTGGCGAAGCGACGCATTTTATTCGATGAATTTGATGTATGCTATGATGTCGGGAACTAGATAGTTTGAACCCGTGAGATTTGAGCTTTTTGTGCATATTTATGCCTATTCTTGATTGAGTGATCATGCTTGCTTCGTTGTTTCTAGAACTTGCCTTGTTTCTCCATCAAGACCTTAGTATATTTACGAACTAGGAATGATCTTAGGCCATTCTTTCGTAGCCACATGATTCCTATACACTAACCTTGTTCATAATCCTTTGTTTACCCCTTTTGAGCCTTTATTAGCCGTTCTTTGTGAAACCGGATGATAGGAGGTTTGGATGATTATGGGTATCCTTAGTTGTAGTTGGTGATATGGAAGGAGAAAATTTGAAAATATTTGTTGTGGTGTAGAAGGAGAGAAAGAAAAGGAATTTTAGATGCTTGTTTAAGTGTAGTTAGCTATCCCTATAAGCTTAGAAAAAAAAAGAGATAAAAAAAAATAGAGCCTTTGTTCAAATTAGAAAGAACATGTATTAGTTGAGCTCTAGAAAAAAAAAAAAAAAAAAAAAAAAAAAAAAAAAAAAAGCATAAGGGGATAGTTAGCTTGATTTGTATAGTTTAGCATCTTTGAGTTTGTAATTGGTGTGTTGGAGGGTAGAAGATGGAGATTAAAATCCATACTTTGGTTGGAGTTGAAAAAGAGGTTGATGATTTAGAGCATTTTGAGTCACTTAGCCTATATATTCCCTACCTTAACCAATGTCCCTACATTACAAGCTTATATAAAGACTTTTTTGATCCTTGTTTGTAGATATTACATTAGGTGGAGATGTTGAGATTAAAGGCAAGCTTATGGTAAACATGTTGCATTGCATTGATGTTGAGTGAACCTTCTTGATGTGCATTATATTACATCTTTTCTTTGAGAGAGTTGAGTGTTCACTTTCATATACAAAATTTCACATGTTTGGGAGTGTTCTTTGATGGATTAGCATACTTAGTTGAGTAGATTGTGTTGATTGATGCTAAGGTTGTGTGCATAGTTTTGATCATGAACATGAGAGTTGTTTTTGAAAAGCTTTGAGGCCAATATAGTTCACGATACTTGAGTCTATTGTTTGTTTTGTTTTGCTTGAGGACAAGCAAAGGTCTAAGTGTGGGGGAGTTTGATTGGTGTGTTAATGTTAGGATTTTCGTAGTGTTGTCGAGTCCGTTTTGTTATGTTTTGCGTCTCTTTCGTTTGTATTTTGCTATGATTTGGTTGTTTGGAGTTTGGTTCGTGTAGGATCGTTAGGTGGAAGAAACGGAAGGAAACGGCTCGAAAAAGGCAAAGAATTGAGGAAATATCAAGTTTGGAGCGAGCAAGACGCTGGACGATCGTCCAAGGCTCTGGACGACCGTCCAGAGTGCGCTGGACGAGCGCTCGCTGCGGTGGACGAGCGTCCAGAGTAGAAAAGCAGCGCACAGCGAGTGCGACGTTGGACGAGCGTCCAACGTACGTTGGACGACCGTCCAACGCTCCGGCCAGCTATCTTTTCCTTATTTATCTAGGTTTTTACCTAGTATATATATACCATCCTTGTACACGAATTATAACCACCTTTTAGCATATTTTAGCTTTAGTTTTCAGATTCAAATACTTTAGTTTAGCTTTCTATTGTTCGGATCCGGATTCGTTCTTCGTTTTTGCAATTTAATTCAAGGCGTTTATTTAATTCAAGTTCTTCGTTCTTCGTCTCAATTTTCGTAAGTTCTTTTATTGCTTTCGTTTATTCGATTTAATTGCTTGCTTTCGTTTTAGATTCGTTTTCTTAATTGCTCCGTTTAAATTCCTTAGTTTAATTTCGTTCTTTCGATTTCAAGTTTAAAGTCTAGATTCGTTTTCTTGCTTTCAATTCTCTTTCGTTTTTCAAAGTTTTCAAGTTAGATTAATTTGCTTTTAATTTCCAGATTTCAATTCATCATGTCTAGATTTATTTATGCTTCTTTCTTTGCTTTCGATTCCTTTGTTGCTCTCGTTATTGCTTTCCTTTCGATTTTTGCCTAGGTAGATTTAATTGCTTTCTTCTAGTTTAATTCTTAGATTTATTTCTTGAGTTCTAGATTAGTTGTTTACTTGCTTTTATTTATTGCTTTGATTTATTTTATTTGCCTAGGATTTAAAACAAAAACCCCAAAATATTATTTACTTGCTTTCTTAGTTTTAGGTTTACTACATAATTAATTGCCCTGTTAAGTTTTCCTTGAGATTCGATACTTTGGTTTTACTTGCTAGTGCTACGATAGGATTTCGTTCTATTGCGAACACTTTTTAGTGAAACAGTAATCACGATTAAATTGAATATTAGCGTGATTTAAATAAATTTTTAGAATGACATTTTTTTTTTTATAATTAGCGTAGTTGTCGTAGATGTTAGAAAAGATTTTTATTTTGAAGGAAATGGTGATTTTATTGTTGTAATTGTCGTAATATATTTAAATAAATTATAGATGAAATTATTATTATATTCGATAATGATATTACAATCATTATAATGAATTTTACAGTCGTATTACGTTTCAATTAGGCCTCTAGTGAACGTAAAATTGTTTGATTCGGCCGTAATTATGTTTTTTCTCCCTTGATTATAGTATTTATGCACTAATTATGCTATGATTCATTTTTAATTAGGTTGAATTTAAAAGATCGGAGACAATCGACGTGCCTTCAACAATCAGAACATACTATAAGCTATCAGTCTTACTAGAAGTTAGAAAAACATTGATGGTCGTTGGAGGGAGATAACTTTTTTTTATCATTTTGAGGAGGGATGCTTCGGAAAATTTCTTCGTTGGAATCCCGAACAAGTGTGGCATGGCCGTGCACCATGTTCTCGAGAGAGAGATTATTATGCTCGGGGCGCAAGACCACGAGACGTGGTTCAAATTAAATGGGGCACACGTTCAATTTGGGTATATAGAATTTGCATTAGTAACAGGGTTAAAATTCGGACCATCGGAAGTGAACACTACAAGCGAGTATGATCTCTCGCACGTGCATGTTTTTATCACCGTCGCCAAATTGTTCGAAATTTTTTGTGACGAGCGAAGGAGACTAGATAATTCGACTGGGGAGTCTTACTTTCGGGTCACACATGTCCTCGTATTTTACCTATTCTTGTTGGCATATGACCCTAACCATTATGTTAATTTATGGGTTTGGGCTTTGTTGGGAGATATGAAGTATTGTAATGATTTATAGTGAGGGGCTTATACTTTCTTGACATTGGAGCATTATATCAAGAATATATCACGTAATAAGAGATATCATTTCAATGGAGCCGCATGAACCTTTCACGTTTGGTCACTTGAGATCATGCCGGAATTAGCCGACTTCGTTGCTCAAAATTTAAATCGTGTCAATGAGATCCAGAAACAGAACTACCTGTTTCACGAAACCAGTCAGTAGAAGCCATTCGTCGAACTTGTTCTAAGTTCTCCTCATAGCTGTTTCACTAAAAAGTGTTCGCAATAGACGAAATCTATCGTAGCACTAGCAAGTAAAACCTAAGTATCGAATCTCAAGGAAAACTTAACAGGGCAATCAATTATGTAGTAAAAATCTAATCTAGCCTAAATCTAGGAAAGCAAGTAAAGAAGATTTTTAGGGGTTTTTTTTTTAAATCCTAGGCAAATAAAATAAATCAAAGCAATAAATAAAAGCGAGTAAATAAGTAATCTAAGAACGAGGAAAATCTAGAATTAAACTAAAGAAAAACGATTAATCTACCTAGGCAAGAATCGAAAAGAAAGCAATAAAGGAAGCAACGAAGTAAACGAAAGCAAAGAAAGAAGCATAAATAAATCTAGACATGATGAATTGAAAACTGGAAATTAAAGGCAAATAAATCTAACTTAAAAAGCTTTGGAAAACGAAAGAATTGAAATCGAAGGAAAACGAATCTAAACTAGAACTTGAAATCGAAAGGACGAAATTAAACTAAGGAATTTAAACGAAGCAATTACGAAAACGAATCTAGAACGAAAGCAAGCAATTAAGACAAGTAAACGAAAGCAATAAAAGAACTTACGAAAATTGAGACGAAGAACGAAGAACTTGAATTAAACGAAAAGCCTTGAATTAAATTGCAATGAACAACGAATCTGGATCCGAATAATAGAAAGCTAATAAAAGTGTTTGAATGCTGAAAACTAAAGCTAAAATATGCTAAAAGATGATATCAATTCGTGTACAAGGATGATATATATATACTAGGTAAAAACCTAGATAAATAAGGAAAGGATAGCTGGCCGCCGACTTTTGGCCGATCGGCCAGATGCTGAAGGAATTCTGGCCGGTCGGCCAGATCAGGAACTGGATAACCTCTTCGCATGTGTTTGGCCGATCGTCCAGATTGTGAAGGAATTCTGGCCGATCGGCCAGATCCGGGACTGCTGAGCCCTTGCATAAGCATTTGGCCGATCATCCAGATTCCTAAGGAAATCTGGCCGATCGGCCAGATCAGGTTCTGGTCTCTCACGGCTTTTCCTTCTCTTCGTGCACTTTTCGTCCCGTTTTCTTCCAATTTCTCACCTTTTGCTCCTACGATAACCAAAGCTCCAAACAAACAATCATAGCCAAAAGACACACTAAAAGACACAAAAACATAATGAAAACGAACACGAAAACGCAACGAAAAACCTAACAACTAAACACCAATCAATAGCTTCCGGATCCAGTGCCATATCCAAATGGCGTCGGCTTGTTGTGGACATCAAAAGAAGGAATATCGCAATCATGATACTAAGATTCGTATCGTCAAAACATTTGGATTTTTATGAACAACACATACGGTTGGATATGTCTCGTGCATGAACAATCCATTCAATTGTCGGTCAGTAACAAGGATAACTTTTTTCACGTCGACCGCTACGAGAATATGATAGATAATAAAGCTCGTAATTCAGCCCCAGATTCGCAGCTTGCAAAACGTTGTCAATATTGTACCGGAGATTCAAAATAGAACAACTGGTTCGGTTGATATACTCTTAACTTGTTCAGTTCCACCAACATAATCACAATCGACTCATTCTCCACCGGATTTAATGATTAAACATTTCCACGAATCCATATCTACATAATTACATGAACAATCAGTGAATATACGATTACTAAATTGCAAAACACGGCTGAAAAATACATATCTCACACAAAAATGAATATTCCCATTGTAATATATATATTTTGTACACCATATACGACCGTAAAATTCTAGAATTCGATCGAAATTTAATCATATGGACATAAACATATATGAATATGCAGTGATCAATCTCCTTTAGTGTAGTACATTATTGATTCAAAATCGTTATTCAACAACGCATATTCATGTATAAGCATACAAGAAATAATGAAATTTTAGAAATCATAATCTAATGCAATAAAAATCTATCCTCTAAACATTCAAAATAACACACACACACACACACACACACACACACACACACACACACACACAACAAAAAAAAAAAAAAAAAAAAAGCTTCATTTAACTAGTGGTAATCTACAGGAAAATGAGTAAAACGAAGGGAATTTGAGAATCAGTTATGTTATTCCAAATAATCTGTTGCAATATTGCTTTAAAACGTTGGAATAAATACGAATGCATACCTTTTAAGTTGAGAGTAGTGAAATATTGCTCGGAATTTTCAAACTCTCATGCACGTTTCTATATTCCAATCGAAATTGTAGCCCAAATTGCAATCCTTATTTTCCCACAAGAATTTCACTTTCTTTTTCTCTGTATTGAAACCTCAAATGTAAAATGAATATGTGAGAGAAATATGTGGTGTCAATGCAAGTATTTGTTCACTAAAAAATTCACTATGATTAATTTTACGTGTGAAATCCGAGCACATCTCACATGCTCACAGTCGGAAAATGTCATTTTCCCACTGTGTATATAAGCAACTTCAATTATTATAGAGAGTGCATGCAAAAATCACATCATCATTGTACAATCATGAATTCATTATTACACAAAACAACAACAAAAAAAAAAAGTACAAAAGTGTAAGAATGGAGTGTTGGCCGGTCAACATCTCATTAAACAACACAATTTTTTGTCTTATTCAAGAGTAAAATGGGCACTTCACTTCAAACTTCACTTCAAACTTGGGTTTTTTGCACTTTTTTTATAAAAGTGGGTAGTTTTGTAGAAGTGTTATGACTTATGGGATATGGGTATTTTTACATAAGCCTCTATATTTTTTATATAGATGATGACGTTCATTATACAATTAAAGATTGATATTATAAATATAATGCCTCCCGTCATAGCACTATTTGAAATTCAAGCCATCATATCAAAATTTCCAAAGAGTATATTTACTTTTTATTTATCTTTTATAGCTTGAATAACATAAATTTTAAAGATCGTGCTAAGGAGTTTTCGAATTCGTGATCTTTAATTTAAAATTTTAACCTTCATCGTTAGGCCAGTCAACATACGCACACAAGAGTTAATTTAGTGATCAATATATGATCCGTCGTAGGAATACGGAAAGAGCTAGTTTATATGGATCATGTAAAACGATTCAATTTTACCAAATTACATATAGTGTTCGTCCAAAGAACAAAAGATAAATTATTTGAAACACCTTTAATTAAATAGTATATACTTCTCCATTAAATAAAATTATTTCTTTTTTGGGCGTTCCAAAATTTAGTATATATTTCCTTCTTAGGAATATCTAAATTCTGTAAAGTTGTTCATATTCGGGATAATTTTATTTGGACTAAATCTCCGAATTTTGTAAAGTGGTTCAAATTCGTGATAAGAGTAATAATAATGTGACTCAAAACTATGAAATTTAATTACAATCCTACTAGAAATCTAAAATCTTCAATTAATTTCAAAAAAAAGAAAGAAAGAAAGATTGATCTCCTTTCTCATGTCTCATGTACAGCTCAACCATACTTCTTTTCTCTCTCTAAAATTATATTCCCTCTCTCTCTACATATATAAGTGTAGCAAAAACTACGTGACTCCATAACTTATGATCAGAAGAATAATCCTAGTCCTAAAAAAATTAGGACTTAGTTTAATTAAACACCGACCCTCTTTGTTTGGCATGAATAAATCTATATACATAGTGTAATTTCATGTTGATGCGCCGTCGTAATACAATTTGAAATTCAAGCCATCATCGTATCAAAATTTCCAAGAGTATATTTACCTTTTATTTATTTTTTTGAGCTTTAATAACATAAATTTAAAGGTCGCGCTACGGAGTTTTTAAATTCTTACTCTTTACACTAAAAACTTAACTTTTACCCTTGGATCCTTGGATCAGCATAAGCAAACAAGAGTCAATTTAATGATCAATATATGATCCATGTAGAAAGAGCTAGTTTATATGGATCAGGTAAAACAATTCAATTTTACCAAATTACACATAGTGTTCGTCCAAACTCCAAAGAATAAAAGATAAATTATTTGAGACACCTTTAATTAAATAGGATATACTCCTCCAGAGGATGGATCATATAGAAATAAGCCCTGGTGTGAGAAATAGGAATAGATCTGAACCATTGATCTTAATTTGATCTGTGGTTGTAATTGATTTAAGCATGATTATAAGGTATCATAAGCATGACTATGTTTAAGCATGAATTTGTACATTAAAAAGCATAATGGTGTTGTAAGCATAAATATATACTGATTTAAGCATGATTTTGTATAGTTTTAAGCATCTTTCGCATTTTAGCACGCAATGATTTATTTGCATACGAACCACTCCCTACTCCTCCATTAAATAAAATTATTTCCTTTTTGGGCGTTCCATAATTTAGTATATACCTTCTTTGGAATATCCAAATTTAGTAAAGTCGTTCGTATTCCGGATGAGATCCTCTGTTTCCAAATTTGTGCTTCAATTGTATACCAAGTTAAAACTATGTAGTTTTATTAGTTTAAGAAATCATTAAATTTACAGTAATTAAAAATGTAAGAACAAAACTACGTAGTTTTAACTTATTTATATGATTGGAACACAAGTTTCAAGTTTGGGGACAAAGGATTCCGTCCATTCATACTAGTGATAATTTTATTTAGATTAAATCTCCAAATTAGGGGTGTCAGTGGGTGGGTAAAACCCGGACCCGGTCCGGACCCGCTGTTTCACTAAAAAGTGTTCGCAATAGACGAAATCTATCGTAGCACTAGCAAGTAAAACCAAAGTATCGAATCTCAAGGAAAACTTAACAGGGCAATCAATTATGTAGTAAATCCTAATCTAGCTAAAACTAAGAAAACAAGTAAAAAGAATTGTTGGGTTTTTGTTTTAAATCCTAGGCAAGAAAATAAATCAAAGCAATAAATCAAAGCAAGTAAATAAATCTAATCTAGAAAGCAAAGAAATAAATCTAAGAATTAAACTAAGAAAACGATTAAACTACCTAGGCAAGAATCGAAAGGAAAGCAATAAAGAAAGCAACAAAGAAAGCAATAACTAATCTAGACATGATGAATGAAATCTGGAAATTTAAAAGAAAATAAATCTAACTTTGAAAGCTTTGAAAAACTAGAGAATCGAAACTAGAAAAACGAATCTAAACTTATAACTTGAAATCGAAAGAATGAAATTAAACTAAGGAGATTAAAAGAAGCAATTATGAAATCGAATCTAAAACTAAGTAAAGCAATTAAAGCAAGTAAACGAAAGCAATAAATAACTTACGAGAATTAAACGAAGAACGAAGAACTCGAAGTAAAAGAAAAACTTGAATTGAATTGCACGAACTAAGAATCCGGATCCGAATAAAGTAAAACTAATCTAAAGTGTTTAAGTGCTGAAAACTAGAGCTAAAACTAATGTAAAAGGTTGTAGAATTCGTGTACAAGGGGTAGTATTTATAATATGTATGAAAACCTAGTTATAGAAGGAAAGGAAAGCTGGCCGCCGGAGTTGGACGGCGTCCAACTCAAGTTGGACGGCGTCCAGAACTTGGTTCTGGTCACTTTGCGCATCTTTCTTGTTTCGGCCGTATCTTCCTCGTCCGAACTCCAAATTGACCTCCGTTTTCGCCTACGTGCTCCTATCGAACCCCTCTTCGATATAATGCTTCTTTCTTCTTGTTTTCTTCTCGTTTCCGCCCTTTTCATCCTACAATACCAAAGACTCCAAAATAACCAAATCATAGCTAAAGACAAACGAAAACACA
This sequence comes from Thymus mandschuricus, assembly GCA_029379335.1. Taxonomy (NCBI): domain Eukaryota; kingdom Viridiplantae; phylum Streptophyta; class Magnoliopsida; order Lamiales; family Lamiaceae; genus Thymus; species Thymus mandschuricus. Next base: position 26,905,083 of record CM057080.1, read on the forward strand.
CGAAAACAAAACTAAAACGGACTCGAAAACACTACGAAAAACATAACATCTAGACACCAATCACCCGCTCAAAACCCGCTTGTTAATTAATTTACGGGTCCGGGTCCGGGTCCAACCCGGTCAGACCTGTAACAGCAGCAGACCCGACCCGACCCACTATTTTCCGGGTCCGGGTCAGACCCGACCGATCTTTTTTTTTTTTTTTTTTGTAATTTTTTTTTTCCCCTTATAAATTAATTCAACTATTTGGTTTTTTCAACTTATCAATTTAGTATATTTTTACATATTAAAATAGATTAAAGTTTCGATTTCACGTCACTAGGTATGGCAATGGATCCAGGACCCGGTCCAGATCCGGTGGATCCAGTCCGAAAAATTAGATATGGACCTTGCAAAATTTTTATTGTAATTTTTACAAATTTTTAATTTAGAAATAAATGCTACGGATCTGGGTCCAGATCCGTAGACCCATAGATCCGTCGGATCTGGACATGGATCTCAATATTTTGGACCCTACGAATCAATACCCAATCTTCCACTATTTTTTAAGAATATAATTATAACATTATAATATGATTATTTATTAACATTATGAAAAAAAATTATGATTATAATTTGATGAATTTGGGCAATTGCATAGGCGATTGAATTAAAAATAATAATAATAATAATAATAATAATAATAATAATAATAATAATAATAATAATAATAATAATAATAATAATAATAAAGCTATAGCCAATTTTAATTTCCGGGTCCGGGCCGGGTCCGGGTCCAATTTTTACGGACCGGGTCCGGGTCCTTTGTTATTTTAGCGGGTCCGAATCCGGGTTTTACCCACCCGTTGACACCCCTACTCCAAATTATGTAAAGCGGTTCAAATTCGTGATAAGAGTAATAATAATGTGACTCAAACTATGGAATTTAATTACAATCCTACTAGAAATCTACAATTAATTTCAATACTTAAAAAAAACATTGATCTCCTCTCTCACCATACTTGTTCTCTCTCCCTAAAATCACATTACCTCTATATATGAAGCAAAATCTACGTGAGTCCATAACTCATCAGATGATAATTCTTGTCCTAATAAAATTAGGACTTAGTTTAAACACCAACACTCTTTGTGTTTTACATGCAACAAAATCTTTCTTTTCTCCATTAAATCTTGGTTTAAACCTCTTCCCCATCTTCTCTTTGGCATGAATAAATATATATAGGCATGGTGTATTTCACGTTGATGCCACGCTCCTCGATTTATTACCTTCACCTTTTCCTCACTGCTTCAGCCCTTCCACCTGAGAGATTCCTTCTTAATTCCTCGTACTGGTTCAGAGCCTAATTAAAAAGCCATGAATTTAACGGCTTGGATTTCACGTCCTTTTCTTCTCCTTCTTGTTGTGTTGTCCGGTGAAGCTAAAACGGGCGGCGGTTATGAGCAGAGCATAGACTTTATTTCGTGGGGGGACTTGAGGTTGAGCGGCGGCAGCGCTACGTTGAACGACGGAGGCCATGATCGGAGTAGAGTCATCGTCGTTGATCGGAACGGCACCGGAGATTCCGCCACCGTGCAAGGGGCTATCGATTTGGTGCCGGAGAATAATAGCCAGCGTGTCAAAATTCATATTCTTCCTGGTGTTTACAGGTACTACGACTACTTCCCAACTCTCTCTCTCTCTCTCTCTAGTTCTCTCTCTAGTCGGTTCCATCCACTCTTTCGGTTATTTGGAAACTTTTTTCAATTGTGATTTTAGGCGGCAGAATTTGATTTTTATTCATGCATGCAGTTGTTGTGTGAGCTTTTGTTAATTAGTTGCGGAAACTGCTGTTCCGAGAGTGGGGTAGTGAGGAAGTTAATTATACCACTCTCTCTCTCTCTCTCTCTAGATTTAATTAATGAAACTAAAATAATGCAGGGAGAAGGTTCACATCCCTGCAAACAAGCCCTACATTACGCTGATCGGAGACGAAGACAGAGCCGACGAGACAGTGATAGTTTGGCAAGACAAAGCTGCCGATACAACCTCCGATGGCAGCTCCTTGGGGACGTGGAACTCGGCCTCCGTCACCGTACTCTCCGACTACTTCTGTGCATCATTCATCACGTTTCAGGTTGGATCACATCATATACTATACTACTCAATAATCATCTACATTCAAAACCAAAATTTAGTTTTCTTTTAAAAACATTTCTATGGCAGAACACAGTAGTTGTGGAAGCAGATTTGGGAGTTAACGGCTACCAAGCCGTGGCACTGAGGATCGCAGGCGAGCACGCGATGTTCTACAGGGCTCGATTCCTGGGCTCGCAGGATACGCTCTTGGACGAGAACGGGTCGCATTATTTCCTGCAGTGCTTCATTCAAGGCACCACTGATTTCATATTCGGTAGAGCAAGATCACTGTATAAGGTAGTTTCCCACTTACTCTCATAGATAAATAGATGATCGAAACCGAAGCTTATCGTGTTTGATGACGAACAGGAATGCAACATATCGGTCGTGGCTAACGGATTTGCAGTAGCAGCTCACCATCGCGATTCCTCCCTGGACGAAACCGGCTTCTCCTTCGTCAACTGCACTGTAAGGGGAACTGGCACCGTGTTCCTTGGCAGAGCTTGGGGGCCCTTTTCGAGAATTATTTACTCCTACACCGAGCTCGATATAGACGTGAGGCCACAAGGATGGCAGGACTGGGGAATCCCATCAAGACGAAAGTACGAACCCTCTTCTTCCTCCTCCTCTTCCTCTTCTTCTTACGATACTAACCTATTCAAACGTAAACTCACGTATGCAGTACGGCGGATTTCGGGCTGTACGAGTGCCGAGGACGAGGAGCAGAGAGAAACAGCAGCCAAGACTGGTCTAAAGCACTCAACATTACACAAGCAATGCCTTTCTTACATACTTCATTCATTCAAGGAGAGCAATGGCTGAGACTCTAGTTTTTTTTTTTTTTTTTTTTAAATATTTTTTTAGGGTTATTTCTTTGTATAGAAGCTTCTTAAGTTGAGCTTGAGCACATGTCAATTTTCTACGTGACTTCAAATATACTCCATGAAAGCATAAATTCAAATTAAATAGTAACAAAAAAGGGTAATGAAAAATTAAAAGTTTATAATTAATAATATAGAGGAGAGTGCATAAGTGGTACTGAGTGAATGAAGATGGTGACCTTGTTTCTATACATGGAAGAAATTACAGTAAATACCTACCATAAATGTACACCTATTTTTCATATTTCTACCCTTCTATATTATCTAATAGTAATAAGCCATTATTATTATTATCATGATTATTATTATTATTATCTAACAATCGGTTAGCATATCCGCAGCCTCTGCTTCACAAGCAATCTCACATTCAACCAAGTTATTCTCTCCGTTGATATCATCGATCATGCTGTTTACCTTAACATTGCCGTCTTCGTCTCCGTTGGCACCGCCGATGTTCTCCTGCTCTAGCTCAAGGTTTCTTGAGTATTCCCTTTCTTCTTCGTCGTCAAACATGAGCTGCTGCTGCTCAGCGTCCATGCATTCGTCTTTTAGAGGGACGTTGGTCAGTGTCATGCCCTCTAGGTCAACGTGCATCTCTTCCTCGACCGAGCTGAGTTTGTTGGGGGCAGTGAGTTTATCGACGGAGGGTGGGGAATTGTCGGATTTTGCTTCCTTGGAGGCGGCTGACGATGTGGAGAGCTTAGTGTCGACACCCGTTGATATGATGCAAAGAATGTTGGGATTTGGCTCGATATCTACCCACCTATCGCCAACCCAATCTCGTGAAACTCTTAAATTCTTCAGCTCACTACTCAGGTACATATTTTCACCTGATGTAACCCAGAAAACAAATACGATATCAGCAATTTCCATTCAAAAGTTTAGACAGGATTTTAGGAAAATTACAGATACAACAGAGAGGCAAATGTACTAATCAATGCTCGTATTCGAACCTAAACTATTTACAAAAACATACTAAATGAATCAGAGAAGGTTTCTAAATATGACCTAGGTCAGCTTTCTGGTGCCGAAGTATGTAGTTGCAGCGGGAACTAACGGCTTTTAACTCGAACACACTTAATGACGTTAAAATTGAAGGCATTCATGCCACTATGTTCGAAAAACGACATAATTTTAGCTTATCAAGTAAAAATAATTTTAAGAGGAATTTTATTATGACGATAAGCATTAAGACATCGCTTTGATGTGATGTGGATAGGTTTATTTATCGTGTTATCTGGGTGTTACCTACTGAACGAGGCATCAGAAAGTTAATCGAGGTTAGATTTGAAACCTTTCCGATTCATCAGGTATGCTTTTGAAAATTGTCATTTAACGGCTTCCACAAAAAAAACACGGGTATTTATTATCCCTAATAATAAAAAAAAAGAACTCAAACAAATGACCATGAGGTACAAACCTGGAATGTAGATCTGGTAGATTCCAATTTCACCATCATTTGTATTGAAAACAACACCTTCCCACCAACCATCGCTCCACCATGCATCAACTGCATCTCCGACTCCAAAGCTTGGGCTCGTCTCGTTTCTAGGATAGACAGGCCTCACAGTTGGGCGACCACTATGCCGCATCCCTAGCTTATCAGTCTTAGCCACTCTATTTGTTGGTATCCATTCCTACAATTAACACAATGTTAAACTAAATGGCTAATTCCCTTGGTATCATTCGAAAATATGAAAATCGCTCGTTTCATTATAAGAAATAAGGAGGATTACGATACATTATGGTGATACATACCTCAAGGTTGGTGCAAGTATCTTCATCCTTCACATCATCATATATAATTTTCATTTGTCTCCTGGAGACCTCTAACACTGAGCATTTGAACCAGCAGCCACGGATGCCGCTGTCTTGACAGAGAAACTCTACCTTTTCATTCTGCACAAACGGACTTTGCCGAAATTGCCCTTCAGCGTGCTTGAGAAAACTTGTCTCCCTACTCATTAGACTATATTTCTTGTAAGATAAATCATATGTTGATTTATGATCCTCCCTACTTCTATTCCTCTTGGATCCAACTTTTGCATCATCCTCGGTGCTAAACTCTTCTTCCTCAAAAAAGTCGGGGCTAAAGCACGAGAAAATTGCTTGATCATAATATCCACGCAGTTTACTTAATTTGAATGGCTTTACTCTATTACCCTTGAATTGCCGGAAACAGAAATGAATCCCACCTAACAAATCATGAGGGAAAACTTCCAGGCACTTTTCGTAGTGTTCACGAGTTAATACTATGGCGGGCCCATCTACACATTCAGCACTAATGACCTGTGCGTATGGAGTAATGAAGATTTCTTTCGGGTCAGGATTCCTTAAAGACACAACCCCCTTCACTTCCTTATTGTGATGAAACCATCTCACTTTAACCTTTTTCTGGCACTTTCTGTCTTCATACATATCCTCCAAGTATGCAATGTGGCGGTTCTCTTTCTCAGCCATTACAAAGACAAACGACTGGACCTGAATAACAGAGAAACATAAGGCACAGACTAAGAAACGAGTCTGGTATTTATAAAGCTTCTCACATGTAGGTCGTGAAGAAAATCGGCCTAAGGAATTAGATGCACACAATGCCAAAGAATATAACTCATACATAATGTGAAACAAATCTACATCTATGATGTCTCCCTGTCGTGATAAACGATCCATTTCAAGCATACATATGAAGGACATGATGGTGGCAAATAGATAGAGAAGAGCGACCAAGAGCAATTTGCAATTCTATGATTTACAACCCTTCTTACACATAAGAATGTAAAGATGACATCTAAGAAATCTTTCACAGAAATTTACACAACCAGATCATTCTAGAACTCTCGTCACATGCAACACAATTTTTAGATGATTGTGTATAATACTACCTCCATCCAAATTAACTAGACCCATTTCTTTATTGACTTTTCCGGCACGCATTTCCACCGAAACCTAGTACGGGTTTTACAATATAATTTTGAAATATTATTTCTTTATGGGGTAGCCCGACACTCGTAGTATCCTGTAAAAGAAATAATATTTCAATATTATATCGTAAAACACATACTAGGTTTCGGTGGAAGTGCATGCCGGAAAAGTTACTATACAAATGGGTCTACTTAAGTTGGATGGAGGTAGTAGTTAAGCTTGAGAAACTCCATATTCGATCGAGTCAAAGAGACTTACCGATATTGAAATCCCGTTCCTGCAAAATGCAGGGTAGTGTTTCAATTGTTTCCCACAAGCCCAAGCTGAACCCGACCACGAAATGTCTAGAAGATGACCTTTCAAATTCCTAGCTATGCGGCCCTGAAATAAAATATAGTAAGATTTGTGAATAAAAAAGGCACAGAAGAACAGCAACACAAACATGACGGGATAAAATAAATGGCGAGGAAGGTGTACCTTATGAGATAGCATCTTGGAATGCTGAGCATTTACTTCACCAGTAGGGTTACCTTTAGGCAACACTACAATCAAAAAGGGAAACATTAAAAATCTATCAAGCTAAAAGCATTTCTAAATGTACAGCTAGTGCAATATGAAAATAAATCCGAAATATTATAGCTCGTTAGCGTGGTAGTTAATCAACCTGTAAAAATAATGACAATGACAATGAAAATAAATTCTTTATGAACAGAGTTATCATCAATTCAAATTTCTGCAAACAAAGAATACGTTCTCATGGAGGACACTCGGTTTCAAAGGAGCACCTATGAATTAACTTTCTACAAGATTAATAAGGTAAACCATGGCCTCTCGGGAACTGTTCTAAAATTCTTTCTAAAGGGTTACTCCCAAAACTATATATGACAGGCCATGTGGAAGAAGAAATAGCACGACAATAATATACTTAATTTCTCATAAAGAACATGATATAAATCTTGACAGAGTAACCACTAAAACCATATTTAGCAATTGGCAGGACACGGGAAAGAAATAATACCATACCACAAAGGCACAGAGCACTCTAATCACAACCAGCGGAATATTCATGGAAAATAATCATTATTCCTAACTTATAAAAAAAAGAAATTACGATGGTAGGTTGCATAACAAAAAACAAACAAGCCACAACCATATGCTACATGAAGTCAAAAGTAGTCTACTACAGTTCTGCATCTCTCCAAAAGAAGATAAATCTAGAACCGAAGTGAAAGACTGATATCAAGAAACAACAGAGAATTATCCATAGGTTAGAATAAAATCTCTAAACTATCAGCAGCAAAGCTTTCAATCATAAAGAACTGCATACATCAAACCTATAATTACAGCTCGAAAATCGATCAATTGAAGCAAAAGCAACACAGAACAGCACAGAAGTTCCAAAAGCCAAGACACATAAGAAAACGTACTCGAACGATCTCCTTGCTTATGCTGTTTGGACAACATGGAAGTAAGCCAGTTCACCACCTCCCTCCTCGACCTCCACCGGAACCCGGCCTGAACCGAGTTATCAGCTCCATGGGCGCTAAAGAACTCATCGGATACTACATAGAACATGTGCCTAACACTCCTCTCAGTACCCACTACAGCAAGAATCGATTCCCCTGAATTATCTTTCAAGAAATAGTGAACAACGCGGTTGCCCCTCTCTTTCGACACATACTGCTCCTTCCACTCCACAAAATAACGCTCACTCACAGCCATAGCTGATAATCAAAGCAACCTAATTTCCTGAATTACTCCTCGGCGGCCATCACAACCCAACTCAAACCCTAATTTTTTAAAAGCTAAAACTACTTCCCCGCAACAATTTCGAGAGAAAACAACCTCACCGCCTCACTACAAGATTTAAATTAGCTGAAAATAAACGCAATGCCGGAAATTTTCAAAAATAAAAAATGAAAAACCCAAAATTCAGAGAGAAATCAAAAGCCAACTTTGACTAGAGGAGAACGCCTCAACACCCAAAAACTCAAATACAGAAGCCATAAGAAACTGAGAATTTCTTGAAACCATGAAGATCTACTCAACCAAGTGAGGTAAAGAAGGGTTGTGGGTCAAAAGGCTGAAAACACCATAGCACATACAGCACAGAAGGTATTCATCTAATACTAAACATGGGCATCAAACTATGAGGAAGAAATTAACTACGGAAAGGGGGGAAACTGGGTCTCGAGCAAGATTCCGCTTTAAACAAACTGGAGAAGAAGGAACTGCAGAAATTTGGGGAAAAAAGGAAGAATTGGAACTGGAGCCTCTCTTCGTTGTGCAGTCGTTTACACCAGAAAAGTAAAGGTTAGCCGAGAGATAGATTTACGGAGAGGGAAAGTGCAGCTGAAAGGAAGAGCGGAAATGGAAGATAGTTTACATGGGTGGAGGTGAGAGGGAGGGAGGGAGGGAGAGATGGGCTGCAAGAATGGGAGACGGTAGGGAAGAAAAGGGTTCAACTAACTCAACACGGTCAAGGGCAAATAATCTCCTTTTTTTTTTTTTTTGTTCTTCTTTTTTTTTCTTGGTTTTTTTTTTTTTTTTTTTTGGTTATTTTTTATTATTTTTTAACATTATTTTATTCGATTTTTTAACTTGTTTATATTTTATTATCTTATACACATTTCATTCCATTTCAATTGAATAATTTTATTTTTGGTACGATGGTCCACTGTTAACAATCTCTATCTGTAAGAATATGTGTAAGCAAGAATAAAATTCATTATCTCATGTTTTAGACCTCGTGTCGGCCTGTTCGGAGGGGATCACGAAGGTCGTTTGACAATGATGAGATATAAACATATCACAGTCGAGATAGCTTGGACTGAGCTATCGGTCTAGACTGCAGCTTAATGGTAGTGATGAGTCTCAATCACTAATTATGCTGGTACGGTGGAACGTATTGAAGATCAAGGGAGATAATGCTCTTCTCATACTGACCTTGTATCAAAGGTGATATTTGGATCAAAGGTGATATAGGTGAAGAGATACAGATCTCAGGCTTTAGTAGCTCGATCTTAACCTTGGTAAACCATTAGATGTGTATGTGTTCTTCAGTGTTACTTTGATTTACAAAGATGTGAACTTATTTATAGTTCATCAAGCTCATGTTGTACTTTGGGTAACACGGAGATGCATACTATGTCTAATGAGTGTTATCAATAAGCCGTGTCTTATGTGAGTGTAGGTTGACATTATCCCCTCAGGGAGTTCACAAGGTTTATTATACCAAGTCATGCATGTTGATTAAGTTCAGGTATAATAAGAAGGTGTGAACGGGTACTACCAGAGGAATAAGAGGTTAATTAATTAGGAGCAGTCATGGTAGCTAATTAATTAATGGATATGGAAGGTCTTAAACACGGGGGTCGAACTAAACAAAATATCAGCCTCAATCTACATAATTGGGACAGAGCGGTGAATCAGTTATGACTCTTTAGTGGAGTGCGTCATAGCTCTAATGAGATACATGTTCAGGGGTGGACATGGAAATATCTTATTAGATAAGGCCCAACTCTGTCTGGTATCCGATCCCTAGGATGGCCCAAACAGACCTCGGGAATCGATCTAAATTGTATTATTGAGTTTGGACTCAATAATTGTACTCATGCCCAGTTTATGATATGTATTGGATTTATATCCAGTGAATGGATATTAAATATAATTAATTCAGATTTATATCATATTGGATAAGATTAAATCTAATTAGTTATTATTTAATTATTCAAGGATAGATTAAATCTAATACTTCCTCCGACCCAAGATTGTTGAGCCCTTTCTTTTCGGCACGGTTTTTATGGCGAGAGTGATTAGTGTTTTAAGTGTGTTGTTTAGTTGTGTAATTTTGTTTATGTATTTTGTATTAAGTATTTATGTAAATTAAAATAAATAAAATAAATAATAATAATTTTTTTTTTAACATTGTGATTAATTTTTGTGGTAAATTAATTATTTATTATTGTTAAAATAAAATAAAATTTTAATAATAATAAAAAGATCATCATAAATAAAAAATAAAATAAAAATAAAATAAAATAAAAATTTAACAATAATAAAAATATCATCATAAATAAAAAAATAAAATAAAATAAACTAAAAATTTAACAATAATAAATAAAAAATAAAAATAAAATAAAATAAAATAAAAATTTTTATTTTATTTTTTATTTATGATGATATTTTTATTATTGTTAAATTTTTATTTTATTTATTTTTTATTTTATTTTTTATTTATTATTGTTAAAATTTTATTTTATTTTTTTATTTATGATAATATTTTTATTATTGTTAAATTTTTATTTTATTTTATTTTTTATTTTTTATTTATTATTGTTAAATTTTTATTTTATTTTTATTTTTATTTTATTTTATTTTATTTTATTTTATTTTATTTTTTTATTTATGATGATATTTTTATTATTGTTAAATTTTTATTTTATTTTTATTTTTATTTTATTTTATTTATGATGATATTTATTTAATAAGGATGTTAATTGTAATTAGGATAACTAATGGTGTAGTTAGAAAGTTAATTATTTCCCAAAATGGAAAGGGCTCAAGAATCGTGGGACGGCCCGTTTAGGAAAGAGGCTCAACAATCGTGGGTCGGAGGAAGTAAGATAAGATTTTATTTATTTAAATCTTATGGGGATAATATCATATATAAATATATTTTAATATATATTTATTTATTTATTTATTCTTCTAATGGTATTAGAATTAATTCTATTTGTTAGAATTAATTCCGGTTATACAGTTGCATAACGGAACAAATAAATTCCTAATTAATTTTGTATTAATTAAAGGAATAAGATTTCTAGTTATGGAAAAGAATAAATAAGGGATTGGCACAGATATGGTAAGGAGATAAATAAGGAATCATATCTTCTTATTTATGTACCATATAAATACTCTCTAGTCTCTCATTCTAAATCTTAGTCGTCATTGTGTTTTGACACGAAACCCTAGACGAGAGAGAGAGAGGGAGAGAGAGAGTGCCGCCGGGTCTGAGGAAGGAGATCGAGGTTCCAGGGATCTTGAGACTTCCACCAAGTCTCGGATCTAGAGGTGTGGGATCACATCCTAGAAGATCAGAGCCGTAGATCGTTTAGATTCGTCTCGGATTCTCCGTCTACGATAATGATAAGGTATGTACTCGGACTTTGTATGAACTTGTGTGCACGATCGAATCATCACACCCAATCTAGATCTGGGATTCGGGTGGCTTTCAAGTAGCCAACCCAACAGACAACTCGGAAATGGCAGCTCGATGGACCACTACGATGAGTATTTGCGAATGGCGGAGTCAACTGGCATAGAGCGATGAAACGCTTTTGTAAGTCTATCATGTGAGTACTTGTGGCGTCCAAGTCGAAACGATTGTGAAAATTTGTTGCATATGCACGAGAGACACCACGGATTCTTAGGGATGCTATGAAGCAGCGACTGCATGCATTAGGCTTGGAGGAGTTATCCGGCTGTGTGGAAGGGAGCGTACACGCGTGGGGATAAGGGTCACCCTACGATGATCCTTGAGGCAGTTGCATCAAACGATCTTTGGATTTGGCATGCATTTTTGGAGTTGCCGATCGAACAAAAACATCAACGTCATTTACCAATCGCCCGTTTTTGCCGACATTGTGAACGAGAGTGTGCCACCGATACAGTTCAAAGCCAACAGGAGATGTACAACATGGGCTACTACCTTGCCGACGGGATATAACCGAAGTGACCTACATTCGTGCCAATCCCATCTCACACCACTAATCGGAAAGTCGCTCGTTTCAATTATTGTAAACACAAAGATAGATAACAAATTTTGGTAAGACGACTTTGGGAAAAGATATTAGAATGATATTGTAAACACAAATTTTTATTTATTTCATAAAATAATTATACAAGATGTGTACAAATAAATATTTGAAGACTTGTGTTGAGTGCGGGTTGCGAATCTCTATGATTCCTCTGATTCTCTCTCCAATTTGATTCTTGAACGAACTTTGAACAACTTTCCGAGATTTGCTGTGAATTTGTCTCCCTTGATCTCGTTGAACTTGATGTTTGGATTTGTAGTACTAATCCGAGGGTCTTTTGACTTGTTCCCGGATTGAGTGCTGATTTTTGAGCAGATTGATGGCGACGAACGCGGAGATTCGGAGGACGTCCGAATCAAATGCAGACTTGAGAAGATCCCGGCGAAGAACGCGATGATTTCCACGAAGAACGCTCGAAGAAGGAAACCTTCAATATTGTAGATAATTCGTAGAGAATTTGTATTCTCTCTTGAACTCTCTAACTTAGTTTCAGGTGTGATTTATGAGCTCTCCTACGACCCATATATAGTTGTAGAAGTAGCATACTTGGGCCTCCAAAATGGGCTTTGATGATGAGGTGACACAATTCTATTGGCTATCAAATATTGATATTTATCAATAAAAGATTTGACTTGTTGCCAAAGAAATTAATTTTCATCTAGAATATCTCTATTAATAAATATATTATTTAACTGGATTTTATTAGATTCCAAATCAAATATATAAAAATTAATAAAAGATTTTTTATTTATTTTCCATTAAATTTTAGATGCTTACAAATATTCTTAAGATTCGACCGTGGTCGTCTGTGTTATATGTCAGATTGAAGTAGGATCAATGTCTAATGTTAGATAGTGGTATTGTAAGCATGAAAGTAGACAACACATTTGTTGATCAATCGTATGTACAAATTGATCAGTGTTTATGTAAATTACGTGAGTCCATATTCAGTCTTGGGCGTAATTTACATCTACATATGTTTCTCAATTTAGTTCTAGAAGAAATAGGTTAAGGATTGTAGTTCAAACATTACGCATATATTATAGATTGTAAATGTTTGATTGTTTTATTACTTAGTTGTAATAGATTAGGTGTTTCAACTTAGTGAAATTGAGCCATGAGGCACTCCAGATTTTAACATGTGAAAAATTAATAGTTGTGCAAATTTATCTTTCGTCGCATGTTAGTTGTTAGTGTTACCAAAACACGATTTAACATTACTCTTAGGTCACATGTTTTATATTTTACGTTGTAATTCATAGCATTACAAACTCGTCACATGATAAAGGAGAAAATTTTGTAATTAATTCCATAATTCATTTTATTTTGTACCGGAGTTATTATATTTAAAATACGTACTCTAAAGAAATAAATAAATGGTGAAATGAATCGGGAGAAATGACTTGTTGAAGAAAAAAAAAGAGGAGAGAAAATAATCATTCATATAGAAAACTAGAATTGTACCCCACATTGATTGATCGAAATAATTATAAATCTTTCTTATAATAGATATATGTATTAAAATTTCAATGAATATATTAATGTAAACATACAAATGATTGTTAATTTTATGACTTCTACTTATATTGTATAAATATATGCTTGGCTCGCCAATAAAATACTATTCTTCGTGTATAATTATGTAGTAAATAAAACTTGAATAATGCATATACACATACAAATTAAATTATAATGATTTTTAAAAAAGTACTATGGAAACTACATATGAATTTTGTTTAAAATATGTAGATATATTTATACAATGTTACCACTGAATTCTTATAAAAAAAATTGATGCGGGATGAAACATTTTATTGTAATATATTTAGGTTTTATGTAGAACTATGCCTGCAAAGTATTCAAATGATCGTCGTAACTTTAAATAGGCTAGAGTAATGAGGGCATATACGATGTAGGGTAAATTATTATACTTATGTGGAACATTAATCAAATGGCCGGTTGAATCAACCCTTAAAAAGTGTATATGGTCATTTCTCTAAGCTAGATGAATTGTCAAATTAAACTCTCTTTTATGTAGAGAGAATAGAGCTGATTGGATCTGTTATACAAGGATTGGATTTTGATTGACTATAAGTATTTCATGTCCATATTCTCATTCCGCTCCTCTCCTTGCCGAGTTGCCTTTTTCAAAACTCTCTTTTATGTAGAGAGAATGAACTATTTTTTCTTTAGTGTGAGAACATTTAATTACAGAACAAACATCAACAATAGTTAATAAATATTTATGCACAAACAGTAATATGATTGAAGGTACCCTAATATCACAATGTATAAGATCAAACAAATTTTACAATTTAGAGAGAGTATCACAATGTTTAAGATCAAACAAACTTTACAATTTAGAGAGATGACATACATCACAAACCTTAGCTCAATGTGGTGTGATGGGGGGTGGTAGCTATTGAGACTTTTAATGATAATAATGATAATTGTACTAGAGAAACGATAAAACAAAGGTGAGAAGTGGACAAATAGAGGTAGACTTTATTTTACTCTAGATAAAGCTCAGGGTATCAATTAATGGGAGTAATGTGATCAATGACCAAATACTCCAACTCTAGTCACTATTGTTATCATCAGTCAAATTATAATAACCACTGCAATATGAAGTTCGATCGTAGATAGATCGCTAGTCAATATTGTTATCATCAGTCTTATTATATAATAACCATTGCAATATGAAGTTCGATCGTAGATTGATCACTGACCCTTATATCAATTTTCTAATCTTCTCCATTATGATACTATGTTGCCTGTATAAATTGAAATTTTGTTATGTTCTAATTTTGACAGATAATTTGGTGTAAGGATTATTTATCTCTCGAGTCACAAAATTTAACTTCTAACTGTTTATTTTAATCATGTTCTAAATTCTTAATTAATGCTTAATAATTTCCAAATCAAATCTAAATACATCAAATCTTATTTTAGGGAGAAAATCAATCTGTATACAACAAAGGACCCAACTTACAAAATTCAAGGGAAGTACGCTTCGTTACCACAACCAATTCGGTGAAGATCGATGATAAAGGAAACTTGAAACTTATAGTCAATGCAATCCAAAAGGTAAAAGGCAAAAGTAAAGAAGAGGTCGAAAAAGTTCAAACAAAAACGTGAAGCCAAGAAAAATTACCTCTAAGAAAAATTCAAGCGTGGAGTTGGAAAATTGTGAAGATCAAGAGAAGGGGGAAAGAAAAATATTCTGAAAGAAATTTGAAGATTGCGTCGATAATATTCCAATGGCGGTGATGATGAGACCTTGAAATTTTTTATCTCCAAAAATAAAAGGAAGAAAGTTCAACGCACATCAAAATCAAACTGGAGAAAGATTGAAGAGGATATAAATTATTATTTCAAAATATTATAGCCTTGATGTTTTATTTCTTTTTTAGTGATACAAAACATATATGATTTTTTTTAACTTTAATTAATTTATTTTTATCATTTATTATTTATTCATCATTTTATTTATGCATTATTTTTAAGCTTTAATGAGTCAATATATATATTAGATGTAAAATAACATAATAATAAAATAATATTTATAAAATTAAGTAACAGAATAAGTGATCACGTGCATCGCACGTGTCGTGTCGTCTACTAGTAAATAAATAAAACTCTAATGAAAATTTTATTTGACATGTCAATGTCAGTCATTGATGAACATTCTTACTCACGATTCAGCTGAAGGATGTTGCTGAGAGTGCTTCTCAAAACATTGCGGACAAAGCTAAGATGGAACGTGACGAGTGGGACCTTGCTAGGGCAAAGGAGAAACAAATTGCTGCAGAAGAGTGGTAACCAAAATACTGAAGGGAAGGTAGCTGAGGGTGGAGATGCAAAAAAACTTGAGGTGATTTTCATTGTTATTTTTCTTTTCCTTTATATATTATTAAAGTGTTCTGTGTGGTTTGTTGAGTGTTGGTCTTAATTTTTTGCTTTCATTCCTTAATTTGTTTTATTCTTCTGTTAGTTTGCTGCAAAAAGCTTACTAAAAAGGATGAGGAGGAACTGGTACATCAAATGAAGGTTCAGAATCAGAACCTACGCCGCATTTTTGTTGGATCAATTGCTCACAACTTTTAAAAAAAAGCATCGGCGACAGGAGCTGGAACATCCACTGCCACCGCTGATGATGACCATGACTCTGAGAAAACTTGGTCGTCTTCTTCATCGTCTCAACAAAAAGGAAACTCCCGTGGCCGTCTTCGTCATAACAAGTGACGGTGCTGTGAAGGTCTTTTTGTTGATTTAACTGAATCTTGGAATTGAACTAATACTGGTTTTGGTTTGATGTATCCAACTAGATTTGAACACAAGTCATCTACTTTGTGATATAAATAGTAATAGTTTTATGGAATTCTAATATATGTATATGTGGTTATTAATTGTTTGTTCGTAACTCCAATTTGTCATGTTTACTTGTTGAGTTAATGGAATAGTACTATTGCCAATTGGCCGGTGAAAATGACCGGTGACAAAGGGTCTAATACACTTGATTAAATAGGGTAAATTACGAAAATTTAAGAAAATATTCACAAAAATCATACATAATGCCACGTAGGTTGAAGATCCATTATGGTATACATATATAGATATAGACATAAATATATATAAAGAGTTAGGAATGAAATGAACCATTAATCATTGATTTTAATCATAATTATAAGGTGTAAGCATGAATTTATGCATAAAAAGCATAACAATGTAATAAGCATACCTATATATTGCTTAATTTGAACATGATTTCATATAGTTTTAACCATTTTGTACAAATATGCACGCCATAATTTATTTACACATGATTCCATATTTTGCTTCATGCCCAAATGATGATGGTATAGAGAATGGTGAGATAAATTTCAACACTCTTTATTTATTAAGAAGAAGTGAACACACTTATATACAAGCTGCAAGTAGGGATGAAAATTCGGGACGGGTCGGGTACCCTTCCCGAAAATTTCGGGTACCCGAACCCAAAATTTCATGAATTCACTTCCCGTTCCCAGACCCGAAAATGTTTTCGGGTATCCGAATACCCGTTCAGGTATTCGGGTACCCTAAAAAATCCCGATTTTTATTCTGAAATAAATTTTTCGATTTATTCAACATTAAAGAAAAATTGCACAAAATTCTCACCAAATGTCAAGATAAATAAACATTGGAAACAAATAGTCACAATTCAAAAAGTTCAAAACAACAAAAACTACAAATTCAATAATCAAAGTGTAAAATGCAAAAACGTTCACTACCACGAATCAAAGCTTAATAAACACAAATAAACAAATTCCTTTTATTCCCTCCAAGACGGTGACAACCGATGCACCAATGTCAGCCGCCTTATGGTTCACAATTTTAGAAAAGCTGATGATCTTCTTGTGCAATCTCCAATCTTTTCCAATGCAATGTGTAGTAACACAAATAAAATTGCCTTATTATTATTATTATTATTATTATTATTATTATTATTATTATTATTATTATTATTATTATTATTATTATTATTATTATTATTATTTTTGGGTATTCGGGAAATATTATTTCGGGTTCGGGAATTCCCGAAACCCAAAATTTTCAAAATTTTATTCCCGATCCCGAATCCAGACCCGAATTTTTCGGGTTCGGGTATCCGAAATTCCGATCGGGTTCGGGAATTTTAGTACCTACCCGAAATCCCGAACCCGAATTTCCATCGCTAGCTGCAAGGCAGCAAACCCTAGCTGCATACGTAGCAAACCCTATATCTTCACAAACCTAAAACATAAAGGCCTTTAATCATAAAAGCTCATAATATTAAACTAATACTCCCTCTGTCCCACTGATAAAGGGGCATTTTCCTTTTCGGTACGTCACACTGTGTAGAGACCTTTCCCAAAATAGAAAATTATACTCCAATAAAGTTCTAACACATCACTTTAACCCACAACCTTTCACTTTAATCCACTATCATCACTCTCGTCTTAATTCTCGTGCCCAAAAAAAAGGTCTATATCCCAGTGGGACGGAGGGAGTAATATTTACACCCTAGTAGATGGTTCATTAATATTATGATCTATAATTGAAAGTTGAAACAAAGAAAATTGATGTAAAGTGACTAACAAGAGAATAAAGAAAGGGAGACAAGGATATTTTTGGACTGTCACAATTAAAATAAAAAAAATCAGTTTGGTAGTATTTTTTAAAAAAAAAAATGGTTGAAATATTATTTCTTCGTATTCATACCGCTCCTTCCGCTCCTTCCGTAAAGTGATTGTCTACAGTGGATAGGAGAGCATTCCTCGTCAAAGAGTATCTTGCATATTTCTTCTTTCATGATAGCTTCATCTTGCATAGTAAAGTACAATACATCTTTTTAACTAATACTATATAAAATAAAAATACAATTCTATTAATATTTATGAATATTTATTAATTCATCAAAAGCAATATACCAAAATTTGGATGAAATAAATTTTAACCAACAACACAATAACAATAAAAATGTAAATTTTGTATTTTAAATATAGATTTTAAAAAAAATGAAAACTCACAATAAAGTCTAGCATCCTAACAATAAAGAGATAACAATTCAAAGTTGAATATTCTACATTTTTACAAAACATATTCTACTTTCCAACCATCTCTTGGAGTTTGTGAGATTGGAGTTTGTTAGAATTATTTATGTTTCAAACTTCTTCCCGGTCAACCATGAAACATAAAATTATATTAATTTTGCCATTTAACTAATATTTATATATATATATATATATATATATATATATATATATATATATATATATATATAATAAAATGTACCGAATAAATTTAGTAGCAATTTAACATTGCCGTGACGATCATCTGTATATAGATGTGTATGGACTATGGCCTCGTAACCACCTTTTGGTCTGTTATTGGTTCCTTTAATAAAAGAGGAGAAATGAAAGAGTACATACCAACATAAAATATGTGTGACTATTTTTAGATGTTGAATACTAAATTATTTATAGACACACAAAAGTATATGAATGGTAAAACTTTAATTTGACACCATGATTTATGATTTGTAACTTCATATTTAATGTATGTCTACATATTTCTAAAGTTCACGAACTAAAACGTGCACACACTTCACAAGCATTCTTCTGCTCCATTTCACCTCTTCAAGCAAAATATATATGATGTGTATGAAAGAGGCTATATGCGCATAATATTACTCTTTATATTTACAACTTAGTTAGCAACAACTCTTTTATCATATGACATTTAAATTACAGCAATAATATTATTTTGAATGGTATAAATTACTTCTTTATAGAATTATAGTCATGTAGTAATTGACTTGCTTGGGTGCTCCGGTTCATCATTCCCGAATATTTAACCCCTTCGTACTTTCGTAGTACTATTTTTCAAAATTAGTATTGCATTTCCAAATCTCCCAAATGGATCACGTTAATATTTAATAATTTTCAAATTTATTGAAGGGTTAATTTTAAAAAATACGTAAAAAATACGGAGCATCACTTTTTGAGTTTTTTATGATATAAAAAAGTTTGGCAAAAAAATATAAATTATTTGATACTTAAAAAAATTAAAAAAGTTAAATTATGGCCGGCCACATTATGGCCGAATAGCATCACCCTTTTCCTATTGCTGTCTTGCAGATGTTATAATAATACCAACATAGAAACGTGATATTGTCATAGAAATTATGATCTCTCATTTAAATGTGATTAGTATGTCAAATAGAAGAACATATAAAAGCACTCATCTAAATACTTAGCGAATAAAAAAAACTTGTTCACGTTTCTATTCGTTGATCTAAATACTTATCAAAAAAAAAACACTTCCACTTTTAATTGTAGTCATGAAATAAATATTATCGGTTGCAATTTGTTTAATGCATATTCACACAATGAAAAGTGATCATTTCAACCAATGGAGAAGATAAAATAATGCAAATCAAATTAATTAAAAATATTTGTGACAAAATAAAAAATAAAGAATAAAGAGTAACAATAAGGATCGCAAGACACAAAAAAATAAAAAAATAAATAAACCTTATAATTAAAAAGATGTACTGAACACAGAATTACTCCCATAGCAATGTATGCTCTTCACAATATTAGATGTCATCCCTATAAAATTAAATAAAATTTAAAACAGTAATTCCTTAAACTTGCACAACTCTGGATTGATGCTTATGCAATTGAGTAATGTTGAAACCTTGAACGCGACACTTATGTGGTAATCTCTTCCACTCCAACATCCTTCTATCTTTGGATGAAAATATAAAATGACGTAGTTGAATTGAGTGGATTCTTTTGGTATTGGTATTGAAATGTTGAAATATATAAGCACTAATAATTATAGAAATAGAAAGAAAATTAAATTTCTTCCATGATTTAAGCAATGCTATTGTTGAGAAGATTGAGAATTCAAATCGTGTGATAATGATAATTATCGTATGCAATTTATAACTAATTTTATTGTAGGTAACTGTGTATTGCTAAAAATAGGCTAATAAAAGTACTAAAAATAGCAACCCGGTGCTGCTATTAGTATATAGATTAACATCGCAATTGCATATACACATATCAAAAGAGGCTAATATACAAAATAATTTCAACAATTGAGCATATAATCCCACAAATAAAATATTCGTGTCTCATCAATAAATAAACTTGTAAACAAGCAAGATTTAACCTAAGTATCCCAAATCATAACAACAGCAATAACCCCAACACCAAACAAAACTGCCAAAAACTTGTAGTGTGGGGTATCAATGGCTACCCTCTTATTAGGCCTATACCCTTTGGACAGGAGATGATTTATCGAGACATAGATGAACACGCCGCAAGCCAAACCCATCGATATCGCGAAGATCCAGTCGGCCACGGCCCCCTGCGTTGTCGAGTCGATCACGATGCCGATGGCCACACCGATCGGGCTAGAGATGGCGAATGCAAAGGCGTAGGCCGCGGAGGAGAGGAGGGGCCGCTCGGGCATCATTCTCAGCAGCGCGATTCCCATCGCTATCGCTGCGAACACTTTGTGGAGGCACACGGTCCACAAGGATCTCCATGCGTCCGCCTCTGTCTCTGCTACTCCGATAGCTATGCCTTCGAACACGGAGTGGAAGCATAGAGCGCCTATTAGCAGGACGCTGTCGCCTAGCGAGGTGGCGCTCGTGACCGAAGCTCCTTGGCTATGGCGGCCTTCTGTGGAGCTGTTCTCCTGAAATCATAATAGGAGAATGAAAATGGGACAAGAATATAAGCAATCTTTGTATATGAGGGATTTGATGGGATTTTCAAGTGATTTTTTTTCTGAATTTCACCTGTTGCTTTGAATCTGAAGAGATACCATTGCTGTTGTGTGCTCCTACAAAAGAGAGAGAGAGAGAGAGAGAAAGCATAAGATACAACGGTGAACAAGAAAACAGAGCAAAACGAGACTATTTTGTTCACATAACCTACAAGGCATGAATATAGACATGCCTCTTAAAAGAAAAAATGATATCTTTATTTAAGACCAAATGGACACGAAGATAGACATACATCGATCCACGAAATATGCGCTTAGAATCTTTTCAATATCACAAAAAGTAGTTGTAAACTACGTTAAATATGCGTTTAGAATCTTTTCAATGTCTCGAAAAGTAGTTATCCACTACGTCAATTATTCGCTTAGAATCTTTTCAATGTCACTAAAAATATTCGCTCAGAATCTTTTCAATGTCTCGAAAAATAGTTATACACTACGTAAAGTAGAATATGGAGTAACATATTATAACAAGCGGGACCTAAAATTATCGTAGCATCTATCTTTTTGGCATACACTGAAACGCGTATCGAAAGATTCAAGACGCACAGTAGTGAGAGGGTATAACAATAGATGTTAGAGTCTCCTCTATAAACTCAGATTATTAAGCATGAATTATTAGGACAAATAACAAAATTTTGGATTTTTCTAATCCAAAGATATCATTAATCTGATTCACCCAACTATATTGAAGAGGGCCCATAACCCAAAAAAGCAATACCTAACACATTCCTAATTCTATTCATCAAAAAACAAACATTATCATTCAAAAAGTTATGCAACCAAACCACCAATTCAGCTAACTTCTTCTTCAACCATAAGACTATCTTTATCCACAACCTTCAACAACCCAACCTAAAATTAAAATACTAATTTCTCTCTCTTCCACCTATACAATCTACAACCCAACCCAATTTCACAACTTTATATACTTTATCAATGACCTAACCCAACTTAAAATATAATTTATTTTATACATTATTTTTTATATTATGATTTATTATATTTTAAAATCTATTACATTTTTAAAATTAAAATTATATACATATATCGATTAAAAAAGATATGAAAATTGAATACTTTTTTTTTTTTACTCAAAATATACCAATACACTACTCTATTTATAGGTAATTTAAAATCATGAATTTTAATATAAATATTATTTTATTTAATTATAATTTATTTCTAAATATAGGTAGATAATGTTTTTTCTTGAGAAAATAAATTTCAGCCATTCTAAAAAATTGACAAGTGCCACCTTCTCAACAATGAATTGTGTGCCAATAAATACTTGAAAAACAAAAATGAAAATTAATTACATGAATTGTGTGCCGATAAATACTTGAAAAGCAGAAATGAAAATGTGCAAAACAAAAAGGCAAAAGAAATTACACGTGGCAATGTTTTAGAGGGCCATAGAGGTTGTGGCTTGAGGTTATGGCACAACCGGGTTGACGATATTTTATTTCTTTTCCAATTTCTTTTTTCAGTTTTTTTTTTTGTCTTTAGTGGACAACCCCAAATGGGTGTCATGGATAAATGTAGTCTAAGCCTCAACCAAATCTCAAGATAAATGCAAAAATCATCAAACAATCAAAACTTTTTTCATAATTAATTAATTAAAAATCAATTGACGCCATAGCATACCTTGTTGAAGCTCGAGATCGGAATGTGCAGAGGCGTGATTTCCGGCCTTGCCGTAGACGTAAGAAATAAGGCAATCGGCAAACATGGTGAGCAAATAGCCGGCGGCGGCGAGCATGAAGGCGAAGGGGTACTCCTTACTCGTCAATTCCCCGAAAGTCTCGTTCGAATCGCTCAGGAAATGCATCAATGCCGTCCCCAGGAACACGCCGCCGGCGAACTGAGTCCCCACTATCAGGAAACCCTCGTTCCACTTCAGGAAATACGGCGACATCCCTCCGGCGAAAGTCGCCGCGAATACCAGTATCAGGCACCATATCTTGACCAGAATCAGCGACCGGGACCGGAGGTTCGGCTTCTCCGAGCCGGAATCGGCATCTTCGTCGGAGTCGCCGTGGGCGGAGGCGGAGAGGAAGAGGAGGGAGGAGAGGAAGAGGAGGAGAAGGAGGCGAGTAGCCATGGAGTATTTGGGGAACATACGAGTAGTTTGAAATTGTGGAATGGGAGAAATTTAAAAGGAGTTATTATGGAGGAAGACATTATTGGATGAGGGAGGCGATTGTCGTGATCGAAACAATGAGAGAGAGAGAGAGAGAGAGAGAGAGAGAGAGAGTGTAGTAGTACATAGATTAGATTAGAGAAGGAAAGAAGCTAATAATTGTGTAATGAAATTTAGAGGTTGGGGGCGGTTAATTGTGGAGTAAGGATAGAAGGAAGCGACAAAAGGGAGAATATAACTAGGAACGGACTTGTATAAGAACGAATCACAACCCTTGATCTTTATAAGATCTATGGTTAAAATTGACGGATGAATGATAATATACGTGTAAACTGTGAATGAATCAAAGTATTCAATGTAATATTTAAATGTGGCAGTGCATCAAATTAAGTTAATAAATATGTAAAAATTAATCTAGACTATCATTTAGTGAAGTCCATGAACTAATTTCATTCTTATACTCTACTTAAGCAACAAATGACGGAGACACTATGAGTTGGTGGGGCAATCAACCCCATATCAACTTTTTTTTCCTTTCCATTTATAGTGTATAATTATGAACGTTTAATTAAAATCGTCAATCGATCAAAAATTAAAATAATAATTAATAATTAGTTTTGGCCCTCGTGTGTTTGAGTTGAGGGTCACTGATTCTCAGCAAAATATATATAAAGAGAGGACAAAAGGCGAGCACAAGATTCGTAATGCAGCAAGGCATTCTATCGTCTCATGCACCAAAACGTTGAAAGTATCCGATACCATCACGCCGAGGGCTCTGCTCCAGTCAAAATTGCACATCTGCTCTTCTCTTTTTTTTTTCCTTTTCCCATTCATGCTTCTCTAAATAATTAGATCAAACTATCAATTTCATAGGTTCTCTTATAGCCTAAATACAAGTGTTTTCGTGCCAATAATGTTCACCAGTAGACCCAAGATTCAATTACGCTCAAGGGTACTAATATTCGGGGAAAAAATTATCGCCAAGACACGTGTATTATTATTCCCAGGTATGTATCTAAGGTGTATTGCTAATATTTTCCTTCAAAAAATTAACTTAGTAGTAACATATAATGTCATCATATCAACGTCGACACATTAATAAAAGTCTCAAAGTAATAATTGCATTGAAGTGTATATATCACCGTTACCCATAATTGAACTATTGCTAAGAAATTAGTAACGATGGTAACTTGCATTGAGTTATACTCCCTCCGTCTCATTCATATAGGAATATTACCTAAAAAGGCTAGATTTTAACCCACTAAAACACATTTACACTACTTTATCCACCACTATCACTCTCGTCTTAATTTCCGTGTCGGAAAAAAATTATCAATTTACGAATATGACAGAGGGAGTAGTACAAATTGTGATTTGACGCTCTAAGTCTTCTCTAAGTCTTCGTCCCGGTCGGTTGGAGTATAGAAAGGTACATGGACCACAATAACTCCAATAAATAAAATTCAAAATTCCAAAAAAAAAATATATATATTCCACAAGCCAAGCTTTCATAAATGAGGTATAGTATAGGTTTCAATATTCAAAGATACCAACCCCACCATCCCTTAATTTTCTTTTCTTCCCCGAATTGAATTTCTCCACGCACTCATTAATCAATTTCCACATAAATTTCATTCAAAGAATGAATCAATCTCTTTCTTAATTCAACACAAATATGAAAACTAGATTCTCAGATGAAGAAAAAATCTCTAAATATAACCCTTATATGTACTACACCTATTGCCAGCAAAAGAATAATAATTGAAGAATCAATTACAAATCTTCCAAAGGCCATCCAATATACACATTCACCTCCGTAGGGACTATTTTTGCCTGACTAACAAATTCTTTTATCTACCTATCACAGGAGGCTGAACGAAATCGACAAGCATAAAAACCGAGGCCAACGAAAACCATAATTAGGTTAAGAGGAATTGCACTGAGGCAGCCGAAATAGAAATTTGCAACTTGTATATATTCAAATGATTCTTCACATGAATGAAGTGATGACAATTGGCACTCTTTCATCTGTTGAGTCTCCAGGGACGGCCGTGCTGGCTCTTCTGTTCTTGCATCCTCCTGCACCAAAGGAAATTCATCATAGAATTCAATGTTTTTGCAGCAGTTGCCTCACAGATGTATTCAATGAGGTCCAGGACGACGTGATCATTTGGACAATACATTTCCACATAACGCAACTCACATCCCTAAATTCAATAATTTCTTTGTATATATAGTTTCAGTGTTATCTCAAGAAAATATTTGTTTGATCTAGCATGTTTGGAGAGTGAAAGAATCAACCAACACGAACATTAATGTAAAGCAGCAAATAAAGTTGCATGCCTTTGTCCAAACTATAGAAGCTATGGACAAGCCAGATAGGACAATTATAATGAGATTATCCATCATTCGTGAGGGACAATTTTGACATAGCCAAACGATACCTGGCCAACACAGGAACCCCCCACCCCCCAACCTAACACACAGACACGCACAAAAAGGGGAAATAAAAAAAATAAAAGGCAGAGCGAAAAAAGGTCCTCCTTTCCAACATAACCATAACTCAACAGCAAAAGATGGAGGGGTAGGCCACAGAAAAATCAACAAAATAGTATGAAGGGCAGCACCTAATCAGAATCAACAGATGGCAGGTAACTAACAGCAAAATATTTGAAAAGGATCTCATACCTTTGATGCACTTTCGATCGTTCGATAAACTCTTTTGGAATATCATGACCTTGATATGATGCTAGAACTGCTCGAATATCAGCCGGCCCATGTCTAGCAACATCTGCACTCAATACAAGATAACATCAATTTTAACGAAAGCTACAGAATTCGGTAAACTAACCCTTCAAAAAGTGCGAGCGGATCCTGAATGTCATTAAAGTTGGATGCTTACATTCCAGGAAAGGTATTAGATCTACGAGGGTAGTATCTTCAACTTCCCCTTGCCATGCTTTTATTGGGACACAATTTTCAGCCTGAAGACTAGTTTCTAGAGCATGCCCACTTATGTATAGAACCTTTTCTGGATTCCTGTTTAACTTAGAAAGGTCCTGTAGCAGGAGATACAATTAAAAGATGTTTAAACTATCAATTGGACTCTTGCAGGACTGTGCGATAGCTAGTTATACGTGCTTGTATCTAGCTATGACATATAACTGATCGATTAACAAAATAATCACACATGCAACTAAGTTACCCCTTTCAGCAAGACTAGGTTTTAGGTCTTTACTACACCAAATGTTCACCAGAAGCAGAGGATACTGGTTCTCCATATATGAACAGAATTAGATGCTAATAGCCATAAAGGGAATTAAATCAGTGTCCTTGATTGGACTGTGAATACACGAGCTTCATATTCAAATATTGACAATACTAAACTGTCAGCAAGCATAATAATAAACAAAAAGGATATCGACAAAGTAGAGAAGCAGACAAAAAATCAAGGAAATGATTACAGAAACATGTATAAATCTTCTGATTGTTTAAGGAGCGATATAAAGACAATGGCGATTTATCAGAAGAAAAGCAACATAGTTTTTACCAACATCAGTTCTAAAAGTTCACTACAAATGTCAGTTCCACATTAGATTAGGCTTCATAAATAAATCCAAACATCATTTACTACACTTCATATGAGAGCATTGTTGTGGCTTTCAATGATATGGAACAGAGAAGTATTGACAGCACGAACGAACAAGATCATGTGAAATGGCTATGCAGAATGTTGATAAGGCCATATTCAAGGTGCCTAACTAGTGATGAGAATTGGGAGTAGAATATCAAGGGGCAAAGTACACTTTTTCTCAAGAATCTTTTCCCCACTGCTGGCATGCAGTAAATAATGGATAAGGTTACATCAGTACTCCCATATGAAGCTGATTCTCCTATCGGACTAAGGAAATAATTGAAGAGATGGCCATTAATAAACATGTCTACAAATACAACCCACCACTCCCTTTTAAGGACAAATTAGCTTCACTACTTGTTCTGAAAATCTTCCATTATGTCATTTTCTTCAGGTATGTATCGACACAGAACCTTGGAAAGATTTAAATGGATGTACCCTGTAGTGTTTGCCATCAATATATCTTGTTTCAGTCCTTCCGAGCCTAAAGCGGATGCAGCGTTTTGGATCTAACCTCTCGAGAACTTGATCGACATACTGCAATAGCAAAGACCCAATTTATGTGAAGAAAGGTGAGGTACAAAGAAATGAAATATTAAAAGGTGAACAGTTTCAAGAACACAAAGCTCACCATATTTGGTTGGTCAGCATATAGAATAATTTCATAATATTGAGCTAAATGCTCCAAAAAAGCATCGACACCAGGTCTTTTGAATGTTCTCCATCCCCTGTCACGCTTTAATAAGAAAAGAAACATATAATCGACTTAAGAGTGGCCATCATAATGCAAAAGGAGATAAGGAGATGGGCAGACAACAACATTTTTAATGATAAAAGTTTATATGGAACAAGCCATGCCTTCATTGAATAAAAAAAGTAGGCAAAGAAGGGATGTAAATGTAAAAACAGTTCAACTGTAAGCAACACCATCTGAAGTAAGCAGATATGAAAACTACCTTCCAATCAGAATAAAGTAATGTCTCATTTAGATCAAGGACAAGTGTGAAAACATGCTGCTCTTCAGGGTGCAAATCTGGCAGGAGCTTATCCGATGGCGGTTCGGTGAAACCCTGGTATTAAACAAGGAGATTTAAGGGTATCGTAGATTACATATGCATACAAATTTAAAGATGAAACATCGACAATAAAGGATCTAAGAGGTGTAACATTGCCTTCACTTACCCGGACGTGTTCTTCAGTTAACCTTCTCAAGTCAAGGTACGCATCAACGGCCTTAGCAGTCACTGATATGTATGGTAAAGGAGATGAATAAGGGGATAACAGATTTATCACATAAAGAGAGCAGGGAGCAACAAAGAACTGTGATTCTTCATCCATTGAAAATTGCAATATTACATAGAGAAGAACTTCACCTGACATTGCAGTTGTGCGTAGATAATCTATAAATTTCTGCATTAGAATGAAGGACAGGAGAATTTCAGCTCATACCGCCGACCAAAAGAGAATGGTTAACTGTACAAACATGACAATTTATTTTCAAACAATAAAATAATGTGCCGATGTGCGAGCAGTTTTACAGATGCTTGCACAATATAAGAACCAGATCGTACAATATGATGTTCAGCACTTCTTTATCCTATCCAACTCTATCCTGACCCTCACTATATATACATATAGAACTTCAGTCAATTCACAAGCGGAAAAATATCATTAATCTCCACCAATCAGTTTGCGGGTCAATTTGTTTATATTAAATTAGTAGTACATCCCATCTACACCCATTTATAAATTATATTTGGCTTGTTCAGTGAGACGAGAATAACATATACTCCCTCCCTTTCACTTTAGATGTCGTCCTATTTAATTAAAAAATTCTTCCCAAATTATTCCTATTTAATGAAGCTGAATGGATATTTTTACTATTTCCTCTTCATGTTTTCGTATGATATACAATGCATCTCAACTTAATTAATGATAGAAGTAATAATTAATGACAGTAATAACTAAGGGTAATTAGGGCATTTTTTTGGAAATGACGTCTAATATGCAAATAATTGAATGCTTTAAACGACATCTAATGTGAATAGGAGAGAGTATTTGAAATAAAGTTGGAGCAAGTGGTATATGTTTCTCTAGTTTTGAGGAAATTGTTGAACTTTTATTTCTCTATTGATAACCCCAAATTTGTATAGAAATTATAAAGTATTGAACTAAACATCCAAAAGACAATCACATGCCTCATAGTCATAGTGATTAACGAGAATAGCATCATTCAATAGAGAAGAAAGCAAAAGCACCGAATAAGGTCCAATCTGGCGTAGGAGACACTATTGGAAGGCAGAATTAGCAGCTTACATGTTGCTTAGGGCCAGACAAGCAAAAAGTAAACTTTTAGAGCATGTAAGTGTATTCTATCTTTTCATGCATGAGCGAAAGCGTCTTTATATATAGATCATACAGGAGGCTCCACATATGCCATGCATACATTAGTATTATGCAACAATCAAATAGTGTCTTTTGATAAGCCACATTACAACATGCACAACTATGAGGAGAGGAAGAGTGGAGGAGCAGATACTGTCGTAATCTGGCATACTGCAGTGTTTCTAGTCAGGAACTATCAAACTTAATAGACACACCCACACAATCAAACCTGACAAAGAAACAATGCGAACCATGTCTTGTCTTATATATCTTCTTTAATCATGTCCCAATTATTACTCCGTCCGTCCCACTGGGAAAGGGACCTTTTCTTTCGGCACGGGAATTAAGACGAGAGTAATGATAGTGTGTTAAAGTGAAAGGTAGTGGATTAAAGTGATGTGTCTGAATTTTATTGGGTTGGAATTTTCTATTTTGGGAAAGGTCCCTATATCAGTGGGACGTCCCGAAAAGGAAAAAGTCCCTTTATCAGTGGGACAGAGGGAGTATTATTTTGATTAAAGATCAACTCTCCATGCATTCAACCCCCCCTCCCCCCAGGCATGCATATCCATTAAAGCAAAAGGACATCGAGCTATTTGGAATTTAGAAATGCAACCATAAGTTCGGAACTTAGAATAAGAAAGCATTGAAATACCACTGAAAAATGATAACCACTTCGCAATTGCTAAGAACAGACATATAATAAAAGCTGAGAATGAGAGAGCTGACAGACGCACATCTGAAGAATCCACATCCCGAATGCTGATACTGGGAGATGCACGAAAGGCTTTAAGTTTCTGATCAATTTCATCAGATGAGTATGCTGCAACGAAACATGAGCATCATGTTATATACCATCACAATGTATGTCATGAAATAAGATGACAGAAGCCGTCTCCTTTTATAAATTCACTAGACGCAACTGTCATCCTCAAGCAAGTACACCTAGGATTAAGATGAGCAAGACTTGTAAGATCTCTAACTCGCGTAGAACGATCAAGAAGATATTGAGATAAGTATGACTAGCAGCTCCAGGCACCTATTCTATTTAGGTTCTTATGAGAAGCAAGCAAAATAACTCGTGATCAAATGGGCCTCCATCCCCAATGCTTTTCATATATGATACCAGGAGAACATTAACAACGGACTATCAAGTACCACGGCTTACCAGGGCTACTATAAGTCAATTACATGTAAATATTCAGTACCCCACTAATTATTCTTACAATATGATTCTGCACATCATAATATTTGTCAACTCCTTTAAATTATAAAAAGAACACAAAAAAAAAAAAAAAAAAAAATGCAAAGGGAGACAACACGGAATTGATTGAAAGATGCAAGGGACAATGTTTGAAAGCATAAAATCGAGGACTAGGTCTGGCAGGTCGACTCTGAACCCAAAAAGTTGCAACTACTCGTTCCACCAAAAAATATAGTCAATTAAAGCCATCATTCAGATTAAAGGAATAACACATCAGTACACCCGACCACCATTAACATGCACCACTACGAATCATATAGATACGAACAAACAACAAATTCAGTAGTAGAAAAGGCTTCACCAGTTCGCAAACAAAGGGGAAAAAAAATAAAATGCCAACCAATTCGAGAAGTCAGCCGGAAATTTAGATATGAAAAGGAAAGTACCGTAGGTAGCGTAGCCTGCAGTAGCAGCAGTACCGGAGACGGCGGCGATGATCCCGTACTTCAAAAGGCTCCAAGAACGTTTCACGGCCTCTGGTTCCGGCGGCAGATCATTCGGCAGCGGAGGCAGATCACCGATGATCGAGGAAGAAAATATCGTTTCCCTGGGCGGTTCAGAAGCGAGATTTGAAGAAAATCTCCGAGTCCTCCTAGAAACTGAGGAAAACAGGCGGGACGAAGATCGTAGCAGTGCCGACATTATCAATTTGCCTTCAGCTCCGATTAGGGTTTTGGATTTCTTCAACAGTGGCAAGGGGTTTTGGCGAAGGGTTTTTCTGAAAACAAGGAATGTTCAGTGCCTTCTGAGGTTTATCGAGGTAAAAGGACGAAAATACCCTGCTCGTTCAATACTATGATTATTAGGGTTATTCATTACGCGGCCTAGGTTGATGCTTTCAGATACATAGATTATAAATGTTTGTAATACATGCCTTGATCGTAATATTTTGTTTTTTGTTTTTTTTTTTTTTTTTTTTTTTTTTTTTTTTAATTTCTTCTGTAATTTAATACCCCGGATAATTAGGATTGAGCTTGTATTATAAATGTTTGCACTATTTTTTTTGCGATTTTTTTGGTGTTGCGATTCTTGTAGTGCTTTTTGTTTTCTTATATTACTAGTTTAGAGCCCGTCGAAAATCGACGGGATTTTATTATTTTTTAATTTTTAAATAAAATTTTAGTAGAAACATAATTATTTGAAGCCTCTCGTTTACTTGTGGTTATAAGAAAATAGGTTAAGAAAGTAATATTATGATATATAGGTATATATATTGTATCTATTCCGTCAAGATTCGACATTTTTTACTTTAAAATGTTATTTTAAAGCAATATAAAAGAAAATTATTAAAACAGGTTAAGTCACTCACTGTTTATTTTAATTAATATAAAATATAAAGAGGTAACATTTTAAAATTGTGATGTGTGATAGTTTAAATTGTAAATAAAATAATAAAAGTAATTATATTTTTTTCAACGTGATCGTATTGAAACAATTCGTCGAAAGAGGCTTATTTTAAATCACCTTGAGGCCTCGATCGAACCCGTTCGCCCTTATAAATGGGCCCGTTCAAGATATGATGAGAGAAATTAAACCCTACCTAAGTAATATATGGCTCAATCAATATGATGTTCGTTTCCCCTTAAGACTCGTCGAGCCCAAGGTCATTTTTATGCTTGGAATTCATCGGGCTCGATCGAGCCACTCAAGCTCAGGCCCAATTCAACTTACGTTTAACAATTGATTAGGGGTTAATCAACCTGTTCGCGTTGTTTAGCTATGCTCGATCAACACAAATGAGACTCTATCATGGAAGAAGTGTGCAACTCTGTATGGTTATGGTTTTCCGTCTAGCGTTTTTAAGGTTGTTTGAATTGCAAGGAGTGAATTTATTTTATTTTATTTTTATTATTTTTCATCAAGGGTATTTTGCTCTATCCACGTAATATATTTGCTTGGACTCCGTCGGGCTCGATCGATCGAGCCACTCAAGCTCGGACTCAATTCTACTTACATGTAGCACTCGATTTGGGGTCAATCGACCCTTTTCATGCTCTTTAGTCACGCTTGATCAACACAAATGGGGTTCGATGCTCACAGAACATTATGGAACTGTAGCTACGCTCGATCAACATAAATGGGGCTCTATCATGGAAGAAGCGTGCAACTATGTTTGGTTGTTGCGGCAGATAGTAATCGCCAAGTTTCTTTCCACAAGTATCCTTCTGGCATCGACATGTTGTTTGATGTGAGCAATGTAGTGAAGTGGCGTCTTAAATAATTTCCTGTTCCCCGAGAACTTGCTTCTTTAATCCCTTCAATGTACTCTTTATCATCATCCAATAATCCCAATGCATAACATGCTTCTTTATAACTCTGTTTCATTTCACCTTTCACGATAAGGAAATCCTTGTGGCGTGTTGCTCCTCTTATGTGATTCAAAAGTATTTTAAGATAGTACATTTCTCCCGCAGACGGAGAAACGTGGAATATGCGCCCAATTGCAAAACCTGATTTTCTCTTTTTCCAGATCTTATCATCTCCATTCCAAACATAGTGCTGTGGAAATTCATTGTACAACAACTTTCGAGCTTCTTGGTCATTTTTATTAATTGACATCCACTGTAGGAATTGTGATTCTGCAATAGTATTCTTGACCAATACATTATCAATGTAGTCGCCTTCTTTAAACACACATGTGTGCTCTCCTTCTAAATGAAATGATAAACGTTCCACATGAGGACTTCTATAATGAATTGGAAATTCAAATATCCTCCACATAGCCTCGTATGCATAAATGTATCTACAATCAACATACTCGCTTATTTCGTCATTATTTTTGTCTATTATTCTAGCTCTCATTCTATCGCTTGCTTTACTGATGTACTTGAAAAAATATTTTACAGATTCTCCTTGATTGCAGTTTCAACATTTATATGTGCTTGATACTTCATAATCAAAAATGTGATGTACGAAACTACAAATCTGTTAATTAAACATAAAATTTTAAAAATTAATTACAATTAAATAAAAAAATATTAGTGAAATATCATAAAATTAAATAGAATACGCTGACACAAAATGACACTAACAAAGACCAAATCCTAGAAATAAATGAATTGCATGCAGATGAATAGTTTTTCATTCTAACGTATAATAATCTATACGGAACTAACTTCGGTGCGTTTTATTTGAGTCACATAATCCAAATGCGAGGAAAGAGAAATTAATATAAACTCCACATAATATAAAATATAATTATGCTTATTAATTTTAAAGAATTAGGATCAAATTCATGAAGAGTTAATTTTATTAGTTCATGTAGGATTCTATTATATTTTTCTATACATATAAACAAATTATGTGAAATTTTAATAAACTCCTATGTAGAACAATCTATTATAAATTACATGAGATATACATACATGATTTACAATATTATATATACATGATTTACGTAAAAAAAAATATAAATAGTATGTAGAATAAAATTACATGTAGAATAAAATTGTATATAATTAATCTATTATAGTAAATTACATGGGATATACATACATGATTTACAATATTATATATAAATGATTTACGCAAAAAAAAAAAAAAATAGAATTTTTACAATTAATCTATTAATATAAATTACATGGGATATACATACATGATTTACAATATTATATATACATGATTTATGTAAAAAAATTATAAAAATAGAATTTTTAGATAAATAGGAACGGAGAGCATAGGAAGCTCCACGTAGGCACGTGAATTAATGTGGGGCTCCGAATCCGCTTTGTTATTATATACTACCTCCATCTCACAAAAGTAGTCACATTTCTTTATTGACATGACAGGCACGCATCTCCACCGAAACCTAGTATGAGTTTTACGATATAATTTTGAAATATTATTTCTTTTACGAGATATATAGTCCGACACTCGTAGTATCCCGTAAAAGAAATAATATTTTAATATTATATCGTTAAACCCGTACTAGGTTTCGGTGGAAATGCGTGCCGAAAAAGTTACTATGCAAATGAGACTACTTTTGTGAGATGGAGGTAGTATAAAAGGATGATACAAATACG
Source organism: Thymus mandschuricus (assembly GCA_029379335.1). NCBI lineage: Eukaryota > Viridiplantae > Streptophyta > Magnoliopsida > Lamiales > Lamiaceae > Thymus > Thymus mandschuricus. The sequence continues at coordinate 26,939,590 of CM057080.1, forward strand.
ACACATACGCATTCGATTAATTTGAACACCCTAAGCCTAAGGTGTTATCACTGACATTGACAGATTTAGGGGGGTGTATTCAATTCAGATTTTGCTGGATTTTTTTAGACTTTGAAAAGTAGATGGATTTTTATAGACTTTTAAAATCTATAGACTTAATGCAGAGTTTGACTATACTCTATACAGAGTTTGACTGACTCTCTTTATTGATTTTGATGGATTTTCATGGACTTGCAGTATTGTGAGATATTTTTTTTATAATTAATTTACGTGGATTTCCATAAACTCCGACGCTGAACTATTATAACTATTCATTAAAATAAATAAATGTATATGAGTCAAACTTGTAAATAAATAAATAAAATTATATATATTGTTTAGAAAAAAAATGTCAAATAACTTTATCCAAATTGTTTGAATATGTTTGTAGAGGAGTATCAAAATTCATCAAATTATGTCATCTTTCAAAACAAGAATCAAAATTTAGAGAAAGTCCAATTAATGTATTTCTAATAAAAAAAATATCTTATTTTTTCCCGTTCATATGTTATATTTCAGTCTAGTAATTATTCCATAAACCTTTAAAAAAACGTAGGAGTAATTTAACCATAAAAAATCAAAATAAAAGTTGAGATTTAAAAGTTACATTACTAGATAGTCATAATTTAGATGTCTTTTAAAATAAACTATAATTGTTCGGAGAAAAAATAAATTATAATTGTTCGAATTTTATAACATATGAAGGTGGTTGAGGGTGGCGGAGGAGGGTGACGAAAATGGTGATTTTGAGTTTTTTCAGAGAATCCGTAGAAATCTCTAGTTTTTATAAGAGATTTTGAAGAGTGAAATCTCTTTATATTTTTTAAAGAGAATCCAGCAAAATCCATAGACTTTTAAAATCCAAGGACTTTTGAATACCTACAGATTTTTTAAGACTTTAAAAAGTCTGCATTGAATACCTCAAGATTTTTAAAGACTTTTTAAAATCTGAATTGAATACCTATAGATTTCTAAAATCCATAAAAATCCAGCAGAATCTAAATTGAATATACACCCCCCTTAGTAAGAGAGGGCTCAGAGCTTAAGCCCCTACCCAATTATTATTGTATTTTATTTTATACTACTCCCTCCGTCTCTTCCTAAGTGACTCATTTCCTTTTTGACTTTTTCGGCACGCATTTCCACCGAGACGTAGTACGGGTTTTACGATATAATTTTGAAATATTATTTCTTTTACGGGATACTACGACACTCGTAGTATCCCGTAAAAGAAATAATATTTCAAAATTATATCGTAAAACCCGTACTACGTCTCGGTGGAAATGCGTGCCGAAAAAGTCAAAAAGGAAATGAGTCACTTAGGAAGAGACAGAGGGAGTATTAAAATAGAGAAAATTGATGAAATTATGTTTTAACTCTTATGGTTTTGACGTTGTAGAAGAAGAAAATAGTTGATGAACGATGAGAAGGGGCTGAAAGTAGAGATGTTGAAAGTAGAGATAAACATTTGTTCAATAGATATAAAATTTTTGAAACTAGTGAAGCTCCTATTGTCAATTTTTCCTACATCCGTCACTGATCTCGGATAAGACTGCCTCGAAACCTCCTCTTTACTGGTTTAGTCGAAGCCTTTTGCCGAGTTTGCAGCGATAACGAGACAATGAGAGAGAGGGAAAGACGGTGAATCTCGCATTTCCGACACAATAAGAGACTCGTTAATCACTTCATCGTGATTAACATGATGATGTCATTAATTATTATTTTCTATTTTATAAAAAAAAATAAAAACATTTTTTAATTCTGATCTCTTAGTGTAAATAATTTCAATTAAAAAATATATATATTCTAAATATGGGTATTTGAAATATCGTAAACATTATTTTTGTAGAGGTGAACCTTCAATCATAGTCAAGTATAGGGATGGCAACGGGGCGGGGCCGGGGCGGGTATTCCTTTCCCACCCCCATACCCGTTTAGAATTTTTTCTCCCGTACCCGCCCCCAAACCCGTTTAATTCGGGGCGGAGATTACCCGTCGGGATGAGGATACCCATGGGGTACCCGCCAATTTTTATTTTTTTTTTTCGTTCTAAAAATATTGTTTGAAATTTTCTTTTACAATAAATATTTTTTTTGAAAGGAGCAGAAGCACCAAATCATGTTGTATTTAGGGATGACAACGGATCCAGGACCCGGTCCAGATCCAAAGGTCCAGATCCATTTTTTCGGATTTGGGTCTTCAAATTTTGGACCCGACGGATCTGGACCGGATCCAGATCTTAAACAAAATTTTCGGATCTAGATCCGGATCTAAAATTTCAGATCCAGATCCGACCCAAAGATCCGTTTAAATATATATAATATATTTTATTTATTATTTATAAATATATGATATATTGTAAATACATTATATTATTATTATTATTATTATTATTATTATTATTATTATTATTATTATTATTATTATTATTATTATTATTATTATTATTATTATTATTATTATTATTATTATTATTATTTCGTAACCCTTTTTTTTTCCTTATTTGCTGCATCTTCTATATTTATTCCTACTTATTTTAATATACACTTCTTATTTATGTTTTGGACTGGATAATCGTTCGTAATTTTTGAAGTGATAATACTATTTCATTTGAAAGATTGTAATTTTTTTTTTAATCATATCACCATTTAACTTTTCAAAAAATATAATATTGTCATTGTGGTGCATTGAAAAAAATCATTTAAAAAATAAAAGCACGGATCCGGGTTTAGATCCGTAGACCCGTGGATCTGTTGGATCTGGGTTCGGACCTGATTTTTTCGGACCCGACGGATCTGGATCGAATCCGGATCAATGGAAAAAATATGGATCTGGATCTGGACCAAGCAAGATCCGGTCCAGATCCGGCCCATTGCCATCCCTAGTTGTATTGATTCTTGAAAGAGAAAAAAAAAATGTAGTAGTACGTACTTGGTGGTGGCGTTGGTATCTTGATTTTTGAATTAGCCGCTCGGTCTCGATGCAACGGCATCGGCGTAAACAAATTTTTACAGTAAAATTGGGTTTTTTTTGTTTTGTTTTTGAATGATAGTAAAAAGCAGAAGAGGGTGAGGATCGGAGAGAAAGAGATACGATGAATTGATGATTGATTAATATGGTTAATTAATAATTAATGAAAAAGGAACATGGAAGGTTTCCGAAAATATGAAAACTCTAATACATAATTATAATTTAAAAATATATAAATATAATATTATACTTATACGGGACAAAAACGGGGTGGGTATCAAGAAACCCGGCCTCGCCCCGAACCCGATCCGGGTATGAACTTCTCCACCCGCCCCCGACCCCATGTCAAGAATTTCCCCCCCATACCCGCCCTATGGGGCGGGTACCCGCGGGTACCCGATTTCGCGGGTAAAATTGGCATCCCTAGTCAAGTACGTCGATTAGGACACAAACAATAGCAAACTATAATCAACACACAATAGCACATTAGAGCCCTAAGGGGGACACCAGTGGAGGTGTCAGCCTTAGGGATCCGACCTAAAGTTAGTACGGTAAGTAAGGAAATGGAATATTAAAATAATAGATAATATAAATAAATCGAAAGTAATGGAGGCCGCGGATGACTGAGAGCGTTCGGTAGATTAAGGTGGTGATATAATGTAACGGGTGGGGGAGGATTGACGGTAGAGGAAGCTTTTCGGCTTACTCTGACGGCTGGGGTTGTGAAGTTCGTGCCGAGAGTAGGAGAGAAGTTGAGAGCATAGTGGTGAATGTGAGCGCAGAATAGATCCTCCCTGACTCGACCTAGTCAATTGGTATATACTACCTCCGTCTCGCTAAATTAGCCGCGTTTCGAAACGGCACACGTACCAACGTAAAAAAATCAGGGGTTTTAAGCACAAAATTAGGAAGTGTTTAAGGCTGAAAATTACTGTTCCGAATTTACTGTAGCGGAGCTACTGTTCACTCATTAAACTGTTCATAAACAGAAAAACATTAAAAAATCAGTAGGATTCTCAGTGCCAAATTTGAATTGGGGGATTCTCAGTGCCAAATTCTCAGTTTCTCTTGAATAACTTCAAGGGTGGGAAGATGGTCCATGGATCCATGAACAAAGCAGCTGAGAAGGGACTCAGTTTCCAGAATATGGAGATCTGCAAAACAGCAAAGAGAGAGGGGTGAGGTAATTCATGTTGCAAAAGATAGAAAAGGCAGATTGAAAAAGAAGAAACATTTTCTCTTGGCTTAACCTGTTCCAAATGATAAAAGAAAAACAGCAAAGCATCAGAAGCAACTTAGTGCACTTCAATCAACTACTCGGTTATGTAGTTGCACAGCTGCTACCATCTTAAAAGAGCTACGTCATATAAATCGAAGCAGAATTAAACAACAAACTCGAGCACAAATAAGGAATCAGATAACCATGCCCAAAATGAGCAGTAATATCGAAGCCGGAGTTCATTGAATTGTATAATTAAACAAGAAGTTAAGCTCAAGGCTGACTATCTTCATGCGTAGAGCAAAAATCCAATTTGATCACATAAAACTACAAAACTAAAAAATCGGAACTGGACCAGTATCCGAAACTGACCTTCGCAAAAGTACTCTTCCCCGAGCCGTTCTTCCCCATCACGGCATGAACCTTTCAAATTCAGCAACAAATTAGAAGCCAAATAAAGAAGATTTTCAGAAAAAACAACAATTTCGAAAACAATCATCCAATCCTTAATTCCAAATATTCCAATTAAGAAGACAACAAATTCAGCCAGCTACGCCGATGCTTAAAACAAGCGATTCGAACCGGAGGCAAATCCTATCTCTAACTAAAATTCATACAAAATTCAGTATATGCAACCACCTCTCCGTGACGGACGGTGAGATTAACGCCCTTCAGAATAGGCTGCTTGGACTCGGCGATGACGGCGGAGAGGTCTTTGACTTGGAGCAGGAGGTCAGTGGTCGAGGACGTCGGAGCCTCAGCGGCGACGGCGGCCTGCGACGACCATACGAAACAGCGGCGGCGCCGGAGTTGGGGAGTGGAGGTGGAGATCAAAGCTATTACGGCGCATACCCCTAAGGGGTTCAGATCTGGGGTTGGGTCGGCGGTGGCGGCGGGTTTGACGGGTTTTCACCGCGGGAGGAGTCGGCGGGGAGTGAGGGAAATGGTTTTCCGGGAAGATTTCTTCATCCGAATGGATGTGCAGCTTAGCTCCCACCATCGACGAGTCGACGTCAGAGATGGAGGGGAAAGAGAACACGAGAGGAGAGGGAAGATTTCTGCTCAGATCTAGGGTTTTCGCATAGAGGGGAAGAGGGGAAGTCGAGAGAGTTCGAGAGAGTGGCTGATGAAGAGTGAGGCGGAAATGAGGGTGGAGTCCGATTTTAGGGTTTGACCCCTGATTTTGGGCTCCCCCTTTTTTTCTGATTTGGGCTAACTATTAATTAGGCCCGATTTTGTGGTAATTAAAAATGGGATTAGGGCCTAATTTTTGTGAAGTGATGGGCTATTAAGGGCTAATTTATTTCCTTATATAGAAATGTGGCTATTAGATGAGACGGACCGATTCGGCAAACGCGGCTAATTTAGCGAGACGGAGGTAGTATATATACAATGACCTCCCCCTTAGGGTCTCGATTGTGGGCTTTATCTGTTCGAGCTCGCCTCTCTCGATCCCTTCGACTTCCGCAGCCGAGTTAACATACTTTGACTCGGTCTTTGATTTAAATGCAAGTCGCAGCACATCTTGATTGTATTGACCGTGTGGCTGATGCAACTGGATAGGTTTCAGGGCTAACACTACAACAAATTGAGGTTTTTGCCACACATAGATGTGTCACTAAAAGTATGATTATGTGTGTCAAATGAACTTTCTCCACACATAAGTTAAGTGTCAGCATGTGTCGCTATCTTCTCGCCAATAAATGTTTTTAATCACACTTACATATATGTGTGGGCGAATCTATTTAATTTACCTACACATATAATTGTCTTTAAATGTATATCTATGTGTGGGTAAAAATATTTTTGTCATTATTTAATGATGACGTGGAAATGATATGGCAATGACGTGGAGATTTGTATGTGTGGGTAAATGTAAAATTTATGTGTGGATAATAAATTTTCTGATTTCAAATATTAAATAAAATGTATAATTATAATTGGATATCAAAAAAAATTAAGTGTGGCTAATCATGTATTATGTGTCAAGAATAATATTTTTTTATATCACTTACAAATTCGAGAAAAAAAATATAAATATATATAATACATGAAAATGAAACAATATTTTATGAAATATTAATTTAACAAATAATGAACATTATAATATAATCTGAATCAAAATAAATCGAATATAATGAACATTGAAATATAACAAGCTTGTAATATTTTTTTTTTTATTAAATAATGTTCAATACAAAAGTACATAATGTAGAGCCAACTACACAAAAAATAAAAATCTAAATAACTATACTGAATCTAGTTCTTCTAATTTGGCTATGAACAGCTTCACCACACGATCCCACATATGTTATCTTCATATCTGCAAACTTTTATGTCTTCCTGCAGTGAATAGTATAAGGGAATTAAAAGGATAGTAAAAGGGCATGAATCATAAGTGAACCATTCATCCATGTTCTCTTGCAAATAGGGATGAGCGACTTACATTGGCACCAACGGAGAAATGAGAAATGTATTTTCAAGAAAAGCTTAGGATGCTAACCTTGAACTTGATCGTGTAGCCGACGGCAATGAGTTCACCAAAAATAATTGGGATAAAAAATATATGAAATAATTATTCATAAGAAGAACGATGTAAAGAAGAAGGAAAAAAATTAAAAAATGCAAACTCATAAAGCAAATACTTCTCTCAAGAAAGTAGAGATATAACAAAAAAAACCCATAGTTGGTCCTGCGAGTTGAGGGGGAAGTGGAGGCATAAAACTGCCACAGTAGAGGGGAGAAGAGAACTGCCTAAATTTTGGATTATTTCAAATTTCAATTCCGCCGCGTCTTTTTTCGATGTTGGAGGGGTTTTTGTAGGCAAACAGCGGCAAACGGAGAAACTAAAAGGGAAAAAAACAAAATAAAATCGGAATTTTTTACTTTAATCTATTTCACCTTCTACCCTTTAAGATTTTCTCATCTATTTGATCTTTTATTTCTTGTATCTATTAATTTTATAAGTAAAGGTTGACAATTTATCATATTGTTTATTTATTTTGTTATAAATAATGGCTGAATGTTAAACTGTTGGAGTTTAAAGTATCAATTATAGTTGAAACGTATTTTTAGATAAATAAATATTTTTCTAAACAAAAAATAAATTTTGAATTTGGATAAAAACAAAAAACAAAACGATTGAAACATACGGAATACATTTATTAATTAAAAATACATCAAATTTGAATTATCATAATTAATTTAATACAAAAACAATAATAGAAGAAAAACTAAATAAAGGTAAACAATAATAGAAGAAAAACTAAATAAAGGTTGCGGCTTTTTTATTTTCTTGCCACGTATATAATTAGTAACAATATAGAGATATTAACCACACATATATAAATATGTGTCGCAAAAACCTTTTAACAATTTGCCACGTTGGCACACAAACGTAAAAAGAAATTCACTTAAATTAAAAATGTAAAATGAAAATTGATGATCACAAAATAAATGCTAGTAAAACCTTTTTGCCACATATTTTAAATGTCAAAATCTGTGGAAATATGTCAATTTGATTTACTTACACATATTTCATTATGTGTGGTTAAATAACCACACATAATAATGTGTGGCTAATTTATGTGTAGGTAAAAGTTAAATTTCTTGTAGTAAGTAATACAAGTGGGCTTAAGTGCCTTTTATATTGGGTCGTCTAGACCATTCAGTCTGGCCCATTAAGACAGTTTGACAAATTAATTTGTGCTTACGAAATTTGTCCACTACAACTTTTATTTACAAGTTTATATATATAGGGAATGATTCGTGTGCAAATAAATCTTGGCGTGCTAAAATGCGAAAGATGCTTAAAACTATACAAAATCATGCTTAAATCTGTATATATTCATGCTTACGACACCATTATGCTTTTTAATGTATAAATTCATGCTTAAACATAGTCATGCTTATGATACCTTATAATCATGCTTAAATCAATTACAGCCACATATCAAATCACGATCAATGGTCCAGATCTATTCCTATTTCTCACACCAGGATATATATATTTAAGGACCCTAGGGTTGATTCGACTACGATCGGGAAATGAATCAACAAGAAAACCCGAAAGGAGCTTATAAGATCGCTCGACTCATGCAACTAAAGTTTGGGCTAAGCCGAATTGAAATAATTAAACGCAAATACATAATTAATTAACGATAAGAAATAAAGTCTCCGTACTTCTTGGGCTCTCGAATACTTCTCTTGGGCCTACTACTTCTTCCAACGTCGACACTTCCCTCGTCTTCCTTCTCCCTCGTGTCATACATCCCCGACTCGGGCTCCATCATCTCGTTCGACACTAATTCAAAAGGCTCATGCGATACAATACTCGTATCACAACTTGAATTTTTCTCGGCCCCCTTCATTTAGCTTGCATCTCATTTGGAGGCGTTCACTCCCCTTAAGGCGAGGGTCGCGGCTTGGCGGCTCCTCTGGGATCGGCTCCCGACGAAGGTTAATGTTGATAAACGTTTGACCTTAGGTGGGGATGATAAGAAGTGTTGTTGTTGTGGATTATTTGTTGAATCGGCGACACATCTCATTCTTAACTGTGGAATGATTGTTCGCCATTGGGGGAAGATTGTCGAATGGATTGGAGTGTCGTGGGCTTCTCCTAACTCGATTGAGTGGCAATTTGCAGGCTTCGTGGGGCTGCTCGGCGTGATGAAATGGTTGAGAAGACTTAGTGATTTATGAATTTGTGTTATATAGGTTGTTTGGAAGTGGAGGAACGATGTGGTGTTCATGGCTAAGAGCTGGGATTTTCGAAGGATTGTAGATGAAATATGGTGTCGTTTTTGGTGTTGGTGAGTAGCTAGACGAGAGGCAAATGGTACCATGCGTTTCAACGATTGGACTGATAATTTTTTTTGTATTTCGTTGAGCCAGTCTACTCCTGCTGTAGTATAAGCTATTTTCTTGATAAATAAATAAAAAAACAATTGATGGCTGTGACAGAGAGTATAGTACTCCATTTAATTAAAGCGTGGACGACATACTATATTCAAATAAGATTCCAATAAACAGTGATTAAATTAAATGACAAAAGGTTGGGAATCTCATGTGGCACGTAAGCAGGGGTATTATCGTAAAATCGGCTTCAAAGTTCAAACGCTTCTTCTCCTATATAACGGCCTCCCATTTCCTCAACTGATCAAAGCAGCTTCCCCTCCTCCACCCATCCAAATTTGTTTCTCTCTCACACACAAACACACGCACATTCCACACACAGTCGGATCGAAATGGATTCCCCAAATCACAAATATCCGAGCGGATCTCATCAAGTACTGAAGAGGATGATTCCTCAGCTCCTCATCTCCGTCTCCCTCTTCTCCTTCGCACTTTCTTACTCCTCTCTCTACACCTCCCTCACCGCCTCCTCCGCCTCCCAGAAATTCCACCACTACTTCTCCGCCGCGGCGTCGTTTCGCCTCCTCAGCAAAAACTGCCTCTTCCTCATATGCAACGGCCTCCTCGTCTTCCTCTCCAAAACCTCCGGCTTCATCCAGCCGCCGCCCTCCGCCCACGATCTCAGCGACGTCCTGCAGTCGACGGCCGCCCCGATCCACAGATCTGAGCCGGAGGAGAGCTCCGGCGACGGCGGTGGGAAGAGCGCCGAGCAGGTCTCTATTTTCATCGCGGAGAGCGAGGAGGAGGTCGGAGAAGCTGGCCGCGATTCCGACGAGGAGGATGCAGAGGTAGACGATCGAAATCGAACGGATTCCGCCGGGTGCTGGCTTTTCGACGACGACGCGGAGCAGCTTTACGGACAACCGGATGACGAAGACGAGGACGGGGACGAGGACGAGGACGGAGACGAGGATGAGGATGAAGGAGGGGAGAAGAGGGAGGAGATGAGTACAGAGGAGCTGAACAGGAAATTTGAGGAATTCATAAGGAAGATGAAAGAGGAGATTATAGTTAATGAAGCAAGGCACAAGCTGCTCATGCTCAATTCTTCCTAATTAATTAATTACTATTATTATTATTATATGAATATAATATACTAATATTACTATACATATAATATCAATTTTACATAATCTTCCTTTACCTTTTTTCTTTTTAATTTATAGATTAGTAGGTTGATTATTTGTATAGACTCCTTTAATTTTAATTTCCTCACGTCGCTTTGTTTTGTAAAGGCTTTCTGAAGAGTACTTTTTTTTTTTTCAATGGGATCTATCTATCTAGGTTTATAATTAATAAAACGGACATACTCTCTTCGTCCCCTAAGTCTATGTTTCAGAGGCTAGGGTTGAACATGTACCGTTTTTCAATTTTTATAATTAATTTTTGTAATTGTAATAAAATGAACTAAGCATGTAGAGACGGCCGAAAAAGGAAATAATGACACAAATTTGAAAGTAGAGGGAATAAATAATTGTTGTTGTGATCTCCTGATCCCCCAAATTATGGCCTTAATAATTTATTTTAGAATTTGCTTAACTGAAAATTGATGATTTAGTAGCATGATTGTTGTATTTCCAACCGGTGTTATATTATGTCCCATGTTGCACACAAGTATGTTAATTCGTCAATGTTACATTTTAACATGACACTTTCAATCGAGTATTAAATTATTCCAACTTTCATAAATATTAATTTGGTGATGAGATCATCTATTTTATTTTTTGCTATGACATCTCTTATTGTATCGATATATGATTTTACGTGTTAAAAATATTTTTACAACTAACAATAATTAAAATTTATACATAAACATAAATGTTGTTTGCTGGTTTTGAGAATGTCTTTAAACGAGACGTGACAATCATCCAGTAGTATTGCTAGGGAACATACAACAAGTACAATATAACACGTCATAACGAAATTCAATAGAAGATCACATTATATCAATTTGATACATACATGATACTTGTATTTGTCAAATTTAACATTGCATCAATCAAATTTTCAAGCACTCGAAAAATGACATGTAGCTCTAGGGAAGTCTTTAGACGTGTGTAAATTGCTCAAAATATATATACTAAACCCTTCGTCTCATATACAAAAAGTCAAGTGAATATATATTAGTCTCGGTTTTGATACAACGACATTTTACGAGTGGAACATATGGGAGAAATATATGTATAACACACAATATGCACAATTTTCTCAAGTGTGTGAGAAAATAGATTTCAAGGGTTACGATCGACGACGTAGACTTTATATGATTCGAACGTGTATCCACCAACATCTTATTCTAATATTATTAGTATTATTATTATTGTTTGTACAGTTGCGTGTGTACATGTGTGGATATATATATATATATACACTTTGAACAAATACACATTTATAGTTTGACTTGCGTTTTATCCTTTTACTTCACAAAAATGTAGCTACTAGGTTGGAAGTAATTAAGCTTTTGCACAATAGGATGTGAGTATGAGTTTTGAAAGGAAAAAAATCCCCTCCAAAAACAATTTGGCATGCTCTCTCCGTCCACGGTGTCGAAAAGTTAATATTACGATAGCAACAAAGCTAATTATATATCCAGTCGTGTAATCAAATAAATACTCTTGTTGAGCGTAAACATTTCCTAGTATATATACGTATGGTTAAAGATGAAGGCAAAAAAATCATTTGGTTACTTCATGCATGTAAGAAAGTTCGAAGTAGTTAAAATTTGGATGCAATATGCATGTAAAGAGTTTCAGTTAGCTATTGAGAGAGAGAGAGAGAGAGAGAGTTGTAATCAAACAAAGCTTCTTTATTTGATATTCTCTTCATATTGGGACGGCGGGAAAAAAAAAATGCAATGGAATGGAATGGATTTAATTTTATTTAGGAATCAGAATTTTTCTTCATATTAAAAAGAAGAAAGGGATCGATTGTTGGAATCTTTGGCGGCTATCCCCTTTTTGTTCTTTTCTTACTTTGAATCAAATTCAATCATCCTATCTTCCTTATTCCATCCATTTTTATTTATTTTTCCTTCATGGATAAGAAATTTAATGTTTTTTTAACGAGAATATTTGCCTAAAAACTTGAGTATTTCTTTGAAGAGAACAAACGACTGAATTTTCCAATCAACTATTTAATGACTACATTTAATTACTCATGGTCGATCATATGAAATCTATATATATTTTACACAAAAATGAGGGCAAAGAAGCAATTTCAATTATCTTAAAATTAAATACTATAAAGAGTATCCTCATTGATTTGAACTTCACAAACCATTTCAAAGCTTATTATAAACAATTATATAATAGCTAAAAAAAACAAGAATTAGTTACTCTCTAGTCAAAATAATGTTACTAATGATAACTCGAACCTATAACATATATAATAACTGGGGGAGACGTCCTGCCAACTAAATTTTAACTAGTTGAAGTCATTCGAAGATGATCTTATTAAGTCCACGAATATCAGGCTAAATCATATTTTTCACATTCAACCCTAAAACTAAAAAAATTTCGAACAAACGGAAAATCAATCGATGCCGCACCAAACGCAAAACGACGTAGCACCAAATTGTTGTTACAAAATCGAAAGAGACTAATGATTTATCGTCTTGTTGCAAGGGCATTTAGCAAGAGCCAAATAGCAAATGTTGTTTGTGAATTTAATTTTAGCTTTATTGGTATGTGGCCAAAATTCCATTTGCCTTTCGTTTTCCAAAATTCTTGTAGTGGATATTTATTCCTTCCTGCAAAGAGGCCCCTCTCGAGAGGGGAATTGAAGAAGAGATCTCCATATGTTTCAATAGTCATTCTCTTAATAATTAATCAAAGTGAAGTTTAAACCACGTAAATCTTCACTCTCTCGAAGGTTCCCCATCGGAATTGAAGATGAAACGAGGAAAAGAAGAGAGAGAGAGAGAGTGGATTGTGATGGACTTTTCCTGCAAAAATTTGACACGAGGAGCTTCTAACATGAGATATATCCACATTCTTGTTGGAGGGTTAGTTGCCAAGAAAACTATTTGACGAGACGTAATTAATGGTATGTTGCATTGGTGATCTAATTGTTTGTGAGCTTCAGATCGTTCAAAATTGACCCGTAACCGTTTATTGATTTTTGTTTCCCTCCAACTACAGTCAAACCTTTGCCCTTGTACAATAGCCGAACAAGTGTCACACTAAACGTAACAAACGCGTAAGAGAATCATAGAAACGGACCCCGTATGAAATTAATGGCACTAAACAAACAATTGTATGGATGATGATCGAAGTGTAACGTTACTGGCTAGCATCAACCACCTCATTCATTTTGAATGATCTTAAATTATTTACAATGAATGGGGGTAATGTCTTAGCCAATGACTCAAACTTGTACCATTCACTATATCCAGTTCTTCTCTTAAATTTTGAATTTGTATTTTGGGAGCTGTAAATGATTTGCCCCTTAAGGACCCCATCAAGCAACATTTTTTTTCCAGTAACATTTAAACATTATGTTCCGTTTGCTCGTATTATATTCAACCAGGGTAACGTCGATGAAAAATATCTACCTAATGCTTTGAAGGGAGGAAAAACATACCTTAGGAATGCTCAGACAGTGGAGTGCATATAATTGTAATGTTACTAAAGGTGTCGTCCCCTCTCAATTTTGGATGGCAAGTATTTCTCCGTCAAGAAAGTGAGGGATTGGGCTGATAATGCTTCAAGCTCGAATTTGACTCCTCTATCTAGCAGCAACTGGAGTTCAGACCTACATAGGATTTGTTGACCACACCAAGTTTCGATTGAATTTAAAAAATAAATGAACAAAAATTGATCAATAAGTAAGAGTTAAACCTCCAACGTGGGGCTTCTCGTAGCATGTAACACCGATGTAGTATATCTTCTGCCTTTTGCTTATCTGCTATGTAATTCCAAACTTTAGTTGAGCAGATCAAGATTTCATAATAAAGAAATGGCATTCTTGTATGCACCTTCTGCTGTCAGATTTAGCAGGCATTGCTGTGGGAGTTGATAGCTCTCAGCGTCTGATGGAAAAGCTCCGACCCAACGAATCTCAGGGAGGCGTAGATATTTGGCGTCATAAGCCATTTGCTTTACACAAGTACTTGAAAGTTAAAACAGCGCTCAGTGATGGTATTTGCAACAATGGATCAGGAATGGAAAATTTTACCATAGAACCAAATCTGTAGGTAACTAAGATATCAATGCCATATGGATCACAATCCACCAAGCAGTAAACTGGTAGATGCAAAGTTCGAACGAGGAGTAGCAAAAATCTGAATTAATTTTTTTTTGGTAAGAACGTGCTTTAAAGAAAAGGTAGCGAAAATGAAAAACATAGTTACCTTCTTGTGGAAATATCAGGGTACCCTTTACCCTGTAAAATGGAAATGATTACTGGACGTCATCCTAGTAAAATATACAACTAAAACAAACAAATTAACTACTCATACAGTGATAACTATGCAGCGATTTTGCCTACAGAATTGGTCATTTGCCAGCCTCTGAAAAACTGCATAAAATACAGAAATATGAGATGGTATTTTTCTATTGAAGAATATGCACAGCATAAGATGGTCATCAGAAAGAGGAAAAGAAGAAGCTCACACCTGACTCTTTCTCCACAATTAAGATATATTCTGCCACACTGATTATATCTAGTAAATTTAGGGAAATGATGCATTTATAAGCAATTTGATCTACAGAAAATACAACTGTTCACAAACTAATCAAAGATTTTCATATTTTATCTGAATATACTAAGAGTCCCATAAATAAGTTCATTTCTTTGGTTTTTCAACATTATTGATTCAACTTCATACCACGAGGAAATAACTATTAAACGTTATGAAAACTTACTACCTTCCACATCTTCAACTTGGACAGGAATATGGTGCGCCTGCGGGCACAGTTAGCTAAGCATCACATCGTTGATGACTTGAAATACATAGCGTCATCTTAAAGTTCACTTCCCTAATCTTACCGTATTAGGACTGCTGATGCAATCAAATTTTCTTCCAGCTTCTGAAAATCTCAACCAACCCATCACCAATCTGAGATATAATCAGAATTACAGATCTAAGTACTTCAAAAAAGTAAAAACAAATGCAGGAATTCATCGAACTTGAATGAACACTAAAAGCTGCCAGGAACACAATCAGTTTGAAGTAATAAGCAATTTCGTAGCCAGTGAGACATCCTTATGGAGAATCCTCAAAAAGAAATTAGAAAACAATTCTATTTAAGTTGAGTGTGTTATGCCAGTTACTTCAGCAGTATTCCACCATTTGAAAAAATGTAAAGAGTTACTGATAAATATTCAAGCACACACACATCCTGTTTAGCTGTAATCATTTTTTTAAACATGACAACTATAAGTAGGTTTAATTTAAACACTCATACAATCAGATATGTAAAATAAAGACATGACTTAAGCAATTCATACTTAGCAATCAAATAAATTGCAACAGAAATTATATAGCTAACTGATGTAGTAATGTCAGAGACACACATTAAGCTCAAACCCTGTGAATATCAATGTGCACTTAGTACCTACCCTTTTCCAACAGATACCTGCAAAGATGATACAGAGAAGATAATCACATATCTGAAGTTCTCTATGGTAGTATCTGAATATCCAGTTACTACTTTCAAATTATTAATACAAAGATCCAATAAGTTCAAAGTTCAGGGAAGCAGGCAAAGGATACCCCAAACAGATACTATCCCCTCAGAGAATATGCACCGGTTAGAAAAAATCACATCTACCAATTCAAACTCATCAATTCCACGCACGCTGACTCTCTTAACAATATTAGATATAACATGCTAGAAGTAACAGTGACATAGTCATGTAACTCATGTCTATAATATGAATATGATAGATATGGAGCCAGATAAAATCTGTAGATACTCATATATTGACATGCAAACTTCAATTGCTTCAAATGGAGAAATCTGTGAAACTAAAATAGTTCAGAGATCAGAGAGTGTACCACATTCAAGTTGTGGCGACTGCACTGAAGAAGAATGCAAATGTCATTTATTGCTCGGTCAACAACGGATTGTTCTGTTCAAAAGCCAAAGGAGAAATAGATGAATGCACCAAAGGAAATGAGAAGGTCAGAGGTCTGACCAAAAACATCCTGATTTTGAACACATTCCCCATGTATATCATTTCATGATTTCTGGTAGAAACACAATTAGCATTATGTTCCTAACTAAGGTGCTACTCATTCTTCTTTTGATATTATACCTTCGCAATCAAATAAACATGGAGGTGCATATAAAGGCGAAGACGTTGATGGTTAATTCACCTTTAAAAGCAGAAGGATGCATGTAATATATATCCCTCTTTGAACAATGCTTGTTTTCTTGAAGAAGTTGCTGAACTATTAACAGTACCCGTAGCAATAAATCTGAAACCAGCACACATTTTTTTCTAAACTTCAGAAATATTCAATGCTAAATATGAAAAATCACGAGCAAAGATTTCCCTTCAGGTTCGATCAAGCAATAATCTAATACTTCTCTGAGAAAGCATCACTCACCCAGCCTACGCGCTTGAGTTTCCCTCTGCAGCACGAGAATTTCCTTCCGATTTGGCAAGTTCAGGCTGCAACAGCTACACAAATGCAATCCAAAAACTCACGAAAATTAGCACCAGAGAGCAACATTACCGAAATTGCCGTTGATTTCACAAAATTGCAACAAATTCGATACCGCCGGTCATTGACACAGAATTGCAATATCCGGAAAGGAAAAAAAAAAAATCCGATTCAGCTTCATAAACGAAAACAACGCGAAAATATCTGACCAGTTTCCAGAATCGTCGGCGCAATAGGAACTGAATTGATCGATTCGTAACATCGGCGATCGACCGCTACATAAATCTCCAACAATTGATCGCGTGAGGCCTGCAGATTTCGAGGAGATCAGGTTTTCGATAAGCGCGTTGAAAACGAAATGCCAATCGGAAGAATAGAATCGTACCCATAATTTTGCTAAGCAGGTTTAGCCGACTGTGGCTCGAAGGTTTTCCCGCCATTTCTTCCTGGTTGGTTTCTACTGCGATGGTACAAGGGTCGAGTGACACTCATCTATATACTACCACTCTGGTCCCTCAAGTTGACTCATTTGCTTTTTGCTTTTTCGGCACGCATTTCCACCGAGACGTAGTACGGGTCTTACGATATAATTTTGAAATATTATTTCTTTTATAGGATACTACGAGCCGTACTACGTCTCGGTAGAAATGCGTGCCGAAAAAGCAAAAAGCAAATGAGTCAACTTGAGGGGACCGGAGCGGTACATAAAAGCCAAGTATGGAGGGTATTTTGGTAATTTCACTTCTTAATTTTTTTATTTTATTTTTTTACAAAAATATCTATAATATTAAACATACAAAATCGGAGGGTTGTGTCTTTTAACTTTGTGAACATTTTAAAATGGACGGTTGTTGATATCTACTGAATTGATATTATAATTTGAAGAAAATTAGTTTTTTTTTTTCAATTACTATTTGGATTTGAACGAATCCAATAGGATAAAACCCCAATCCTCTTTATGTAAAATAATGTATATATTTTGACAACTTAAAAAAAAATAATTATTATATGTAGAATAAAAATAAAAAATGATAGATTAGATATAAATCTATATACTGTTATTTTTTATTTTCACTTATTTTATTAGGGCTATTCCGTGATTTTTTTATTTATATATTCAATTTTGCAATTTATAAAAAGGTTTATGGGATTAATCTCTAATTCTAATTCATGCCTCTTCGCTCGGTGGTTGTGAAACCCTATTTCGAAGCGGTGCCTCCGTCCATGCTCTATATATACGAGCAAAACAAAAGCATAAATTGTGATGCCGTGCCAAATCGGATTAGCAGATTGGGAGAACGCAACTATTATCGGTATCATCTTCTCTTAATCCTCCCTTTTTTCTTTTTCTTTTTTGACAACGCCTATCAAAATTTTATTTTCAAACTCTTACATTGATTGCACAAAACCATATACGTAGATGTAATCTAAATATGTTCCTACAACATTGTATATACTATGGTGTTCTTATTTTACTTAGATCTCTATTTATTAAGTTTTATTAGAATTTGCTTTGATTTACCCCGGGAGCATTTCCAGAACACATGTGTTTTCTGGATAGCACTTTAAGGATATATTTCGTTAGTTTTGTGTATTATTTCATCTTTGTAGTTTTGTCTATTAATTTTCATGATATTTAAATGTTATTTGTACAAGACTTAATGTTGAAATGTCAAAGTATTATATTTTTGTATATCTTTCCTCACGTTCCCAGTTTGTCTGACAAATGAATATAGATCTTTTTTTTTTTTTTTAGTAAAACTCAAACACGTATACTCTTAAGCACAGACACTTTTTTTCCTTTTCAAAAAGTAATCAAAGTCTTATCAGTCATAGTTTGGTGTAAATATTGGAAGGAGTAAAAAAACCCATCACAATATGTAGATAACTAATTTGGAGAAAATGGTGAAGGCATATTATATGAATTGTTGCATGCTTTATAGTTTACATATATATATATATGTGTATATATGATAATGGAAAAAAAATCAATACTTGAAATAAGTTATTACTCCCTCCGTCCCAGTTCACTTGTCCTCTTTCTTTTCGGCACGAGATTTTATGCGTAGTGTTAAATTGAAAAAGTAAGGGGTCCACATCAAAAAGTAAGGGTTAATTTTTGCCTTTTAAGGAAAGAGGACAAGTGAAGTGGGACGGACGAAAATAGTATTGAAGACAAGTAAAGTAGGACGGAGGGAGTACTATTTATGCTAAACTAATTACTTTGTTTGTGAAATATGTATGATACTCCCTCTGTTTATTTTGATTTGACCCCTTTATATTAAAAACAAATGTGTCAAATCAAAATAAACGGAGATAGTATGTTGAGTTGAAGCAACCACGTGGTGAAGGATTAAAGTGAGTTATGTTGTCATTCCTTTTTGTTTTCTGGTCAATTCATGTTGATGAAATTTGATTTATTTTCTTTAATTATTATTGCCTCTATACATCAATTATTATACAAAAGTGTTGAAAGAAAAAAAATACTCCCTCCGTCTCGCGATTATTGAGCCCTTTCTTTTCGGCACGGGAATTATAACGAAAGTGTTTAGTGTTTTAATTGTATTGTTAGGGAAAAATCAGGCCCATAATGCTTAACCCATTAGGGAAAATTAATTGTCCACCTACCCCTCTCTCTTCCTCACTTCTACCACACTTTCTTTCTCTCTCTAATTTTACGTTTCTCCTCCCTCTCTCTTCCTCACTTCTACCTTGAATATGGAAAAACGAAGCCATCGTCTTCGTCATCATGCGCCGTCTGCCGCTTCGGTTTTTTCCGATGGTTCCTGCGGCCGCAACGGAGAAACCCCTATTCTCACAGAGAAACCCCCACGGTTCTCTCCCCTCTCCCTCTCTCATCTACTGATATCGTCTTGGGTCTGAGCCGCTTCTGCCGCCGCCCGGCCATGCCGGAGCCGGAGACGTTTCCCCATCCCCGTCGCCTCCTAGGTCATCTGATTTTACAATCGATTCACAGAAAGATGTGGATCAATGGGGCAACACTTTTGTGCCGGAGACCTATCAAGACTCCGGCGACGTCGCTGATGTTTCCGCGGTTGAGTCTGAGGCGGCTCTGTGGGCCGGATACATCGTCACAGACACATACGACGGCGACGTCGCTGCGGCTCCTACTCTCAGCGGCCCTAACCCTAAGCAATTGGCGGTGGCAACGGCAGCGGAGATCAAACAAAGCGAATGGGAGGAGAAGATGTGGAAAATGTTGAAGAGAATGGAAGCAAAAGATTCGGTGATGCGGGATCCCCGTTTATCTGATTAATGGCTCACATACTCTATGCATTGATTATGTTTAATGGAAGCAAAAGATGTGTGTCCCTGTTTTGATTCTGTATTGTTTTAATTCTCTCTTATTAATGGAATGATTTATTCTGTTGAATTTACTGGAGAGGAAGAACGAAGAAGAACACTTGTTGTTTTCCCAAATTTTGTGTGTTAGTCTGCAAATTTTGGATATGAAACGGAGCCGGAATTTGGTTTTTGATTCTGGTGATTTTTTGATGGTGATGACGAGGGAGAATTAGGGTGTGATTGTTGCGTATATTTACTGGAATTCGAGCATTTGATTTTCGGAAATCGCAGGTGGCCAAAATGCAAAGAAATCGTTTTTTGAGAAATTGATTTTTAAAGAAAATAATTGTAATAAGGGAATACTAATTGCACCATTAGTATGTTAATTATTACCCAAAAAGGAAAGGGCTCAGAAATCGCGAGACGTCCCAATAAGGAAAGAGGCTCAGAAATCGCGAGACGGAGGGAGTAGTATACTTTATTAATCAACAAAAAAAATTGTGGGCTGTACGTGTGTTTGTTGGCCTAGCAGTAGGTAGTTAAATTTTAGAGCCAAAAGTCCCGATTTCGAGACCTCCGTGACACTTCCTTTAAATTTCTATTGTAAGTTAAAAGTTATATATATATATATATATATATATATATATATATATATAAATTAAAATAAAATTGCGTTGCTATTCCATGTGCCATCTAATGTGATCATACTATTGAGCGTAAAATTCATTACTTTAATGCATGGTTATTATGTTTTTTTTACAATTGAAAGATATAATCTTTTACCAGGGAGAATATGTTCTTGGAAATAATATTTGTTGCGATATTAGTCAAGTAGTATAAAATTTTAAGAAGAAAATTAGAATAGCAATTTTTCATGGTAAAATTGCTTTTATATCAACCTTTATAAAAACGTCTAGCTACTTTTTTAACCTATTTAAAGTGCAATATCAAAACACTTCCACTCGCATTCCCTATTCCCTATTGATTTCCTTTTTAATTTTGTTTTGACATTTATCTGGAAAAATAAAATATTATTGATCAGAAAAGTATAATCAATAAAAAGGAAATATATATATACGAGGATGTAAATAATCATGTAATGTAGTATATGATCTAATATTTGAATTAATCCCACTCGCATTCGTGTACATTAAATTATTATGCAAGAACCATATTTCTTTGTTTTATTTTAGAGTGATGCTATTTGGCCATAATGTGGCCGGCCATAATTTAGCTTTTTTTATTTTTTTTAGTATCAAATAATTTATATATTTTTGCCAAACTTTTATAGATTATAAAAAACTCAAAAAGCGATACTCCATATTTTTTACGTATTTTTTAAAATTAATCCTTTAATTATTTGATAATTTTTACTATTTTAAAGGATTTATTACCTTTTTATCTAGAAAAAAAGAGAAAAATATGTAATTTTGGGGGAAAAAATATTTTTAAATTAAAATATTAAACTAATAAATTATAGTTATCATTTACAATTTTTAAAATTACGTATATTATGAAAAATATTGTTGTGTGGCCGGCCACATTATGGCCAAATAGCATTATTGTTTATTTTAATGGAAGTTTTCATAGACATATCCATGAGTTGATTCGAAATATCTAATAAATTAGAATGGAAAATACACTATTTTATATGATCATTTATTTAAAATAGTTTTAAGTTATTCATGGATAAATTGTCGTAGGTTGTTAGGACAAAAATGGAGTATAAACACTATTGCGAATAAAAAGGACATGAGATCCTCTATTCCCACTTTCATGTACCAATTGTGTACCAAATGTCGAAATCTACTAATTTTACAAAAAAAAAAAAAAAAATTCAACCAAACGTATTATGATTTGTGATAATTTTACAACTATTTTCTAAGGTTCAACCAATCATTTTAGGATTTATAATTATTTTTTAGCATTTAATTTCTATTTTATTTGGTAAAATAGGGTTGATAAATTGAAAGTTACGGTATATAATTTTTTTTAATTCTAAATTTTTTTGTCATATATTTTTATTATTTTTATTATTTTGTTATAATATTTCCATTTTTATAATAATAATTAGTTGATACACGATTTGTATACATAAATGGCGACAGGTGATCCAATCCGATAAATAGAAGATGGGGGAGAAGTTATGTGCACGAAAGGATAATAAAATAAGTAAAGAGTAAATAATGGAGAATGTTAAATAGATTGCATAGTCAAGATTGCATAGTCATGTATTTAATCTTTACTTATTCTGCAAAATAAGAAATGCAAAAAAATAAATTATTAGATCTATTAAATACAAGTCATGAGAAAAAAAAAATGGAATACTTCCCAGGAAAGAATCGAGTAACTAATAAAATGTACAAATAGTTTAATACGCGACTTAATATTGTTGTCCCTAAAAACCGAAACTCAACAAACAAACTTGATTTTTCTAATAAAGGGAGGTAATTATTTTTACTTGCAATGTATTTGGAAAATAAAAATCAAATTATTTATTCATGAAACGAACCGCACATCGTGTGTGTGCAAACACTCTAGAACTCCATAAAGATCAATATATTATAGAATTGAATATTGTCTTTAAGAATTGTGAATTACGAATGAGTGTCGAAAAAGACCAATCATTTTTTGTGCGACATGACGGTAGCCTACAAGATAGTAATATACTTTATGCTGTAAAAAAAAATGCAAATTCATGAAATAGTGAACTTGAAATAATTACAATATATACAAATTTCAATGAAACTTAGATACGTGCAACGCACGGCATATGTTCTAGTTGTGTTTTAACTTCTAAGTACTCGGTGTAGAAGGGTAAAATTGTCTTATACTACAAAATATAGTACTGGGAGTAGTATTTTTTAATATAGTGTTTTAACTTCTAAGTACTCATTGTGTTTTAAGTTTTTAACCCCCTCTATATATGAAAAGAATTAGGTATATTAACCTTTACTTTTTAATATGGATCCATTACTTTTCTCTTTTAACACTTGCGTATAAAATCTCGTGCTAAAAAAGAATAAAGTGAAGTGAGACAGAAGAAGTAGTTATTTATTAAACATCATCAACAAATTACTAATGTAAAAGAGAAGACACATATTGTCACTCTCGCAGACGATGTTATTTAAAAAAAATTCTAGATATGAAATCTAATACTTCTAATGGTCCGCTGTCTTTTCATTTCACTAGTCTTGTTTGCTATTTTGGATCACCGCATTTTACAAGTTATATTTGGAAATAATTAAATATTACATTTCAATATAAACTCCTTTTACTTTACTATTTTAACAGTTACACATAAAATCTTTTATCGAAAAAAAAACAAGACTAATGAAGTGAGACGGTGAGAGTATTACCTCTATCCTTTGTCATTCAGTCTCATTTGATTTTGTGGCTTATAAGGAGAGATGTTTAATTGTAGTCAAGTATTTTTTTCACATGAAAAAACGAGACTAATAAATGTGACAAACGAAAATGACATCTATGACTAATGAACAAGGACGACGACGACGATAATAATAATAATAATAATAATAATAATAATAATAATAATAATAATAATAATAATAATAATAATAATAATAATAATAATAATAATAATATTACAAGATCGACATTAAGCATAAGTGAGGCGTTACGAATATGTGTGGAGGATGGCGATGGTATTAATCATACCTATAAAAGTATACTGATGGATAGGACGGGATGAAGGTTTAGATACATATTAATGGAAGGCATGATCATAGTCGTGGTATCGGAAAGTTTTGTAGACGAAATGCGCTAGCCACTTGGAAGCTGCAAAGCACAACACAGCAGCCACAGAAATGAGGTGTTTGTACTCAGGAGGAGGAGCAGCAACAGCAGCGATGGCAACGGAAGCAACGGAGACGAGCTGAAGACCGATGCGTAAGGCCGTGAGGTACTTATAGGCAAGGCTGCAGCTGCTGCACTTCACTGTATGACTCCAATACCTATCAAATAGTTGCTCTCTGTTACAAGGGAGGAGGAGTGATGCATTCTCGTTGTCATCGTCGCCCTTTTGTTTAAAACCGACTCGCGTCCCTGCATAGGTGTTGAGCCACCTCCGGAAGGAGACCACCATTGCATCGGCCTTGGTCGGGACGTAACAAGTTTTGTTCCAGTTGAGCGATCCGGCGGCCTTGAGCCTTTTCTCCTCCACCATGAGAAGGTGGAGATCCGAGTCGAACACCGTGTTCTCCCCTATGTGGTAGAACCAGCGTGGGATGATTCGATCCATCCACACCCCGAAGTTCCTAGGCAATGCGAATATCAACCTGCTGCTACGGGGGCTCACCGGAACGCATAGGAATACTAACACTGCCTTCATTTTCTTTTCATCGTCCAAGTAATACGAGGCAGAGTAGAGGCACGGGGCCTTGAAGGTGTACATAGTTGTTGAAGTATCGCCAAGCTTAGCAGTGAAGCCGCTTGCATTTATCGTCCCGACGTGTATTCTCAGTGGGCCGCCTCCTTCCTTGTCTCTGTCAAGGTCGTGAGCGGAAGCAGTGTGGGTGGGTTTGTCAAAGATTCGGAGGATTCGATGATGTGCGTATGGAACATGAGCGGGATCGACCAGATTCTCGACGAGGATTTCGTAGGGATAAGGAGCTTCCCTTGATGACATCCCATGGCTGAAGGAAGGGTCGTCAAGTTCTGGGATATAAGGAGGCTTCTTCTTGTTTTTCTTCAGCTTCTCGTTGTCATCCATTTTTGTTGTAATATTTGGCCAGAACCACACTATCCCATTCTGAACGCAGCTTGGGTAAACACCCACGCACGCCTTACCGGAACTGTGGACCTGTATAATCATAATAGTATATTATACTCCATCCATCAACGATAACACTTCAACACTTATAATATCATTAAAAGTTAAATACTTTAACGCTCTAAATTATTAAAACGCCGTCACACTATATTAAACTCTGTGTCCACAAGAAAAAAAAAAAATAAAAACAACATATGGTGGACGAAGGGAGTAATTAATTAAGCGTACCGGTGGGCCATCAGTCGGCGCCTGAGGGATGTATTTGCAGTCGCCGCCGCCTCCAAAGCACCAGCCGTGGTAGACGCACTGCAGCCTCCCCTTCCCATCGATCCTGCCTTCCGACAGCGGGGCCAGGCGGTGGGGGCAATTATCATCAAACACCTTCCATGCTTCCTCATCCCTATCCCACCACACCACCACTTCCAACCCCATCACCTTCTTCCCATGCGGCCTTCTCTTGTCCAGATCACACACTGGCGCCACCGGGTACCACTCCTCGTACCATGTGAATTTCTCCGTTCCCTCCTCCTCCCTTGTTATCGCTGTCACCAGCCCGAGGCTCGCGCTTGATATCTGCAGCCTCCTCTTGCTACTGCTGGGGACAATACACGATGATGGAGTGTGGAGACGAGTGGGGTGTTTCGAGGCGAAGATGAGCCGTCGCCGCTGAATCGAAGGAAACGATGATATTGATGAAGCTTTTAGTACACCTTCCATCTCTTACCTTCTCCTCCTCCTCCTCCTCCTCCTTGATCATTTAATTTATAACTACATGAGTATCTTCATACATGGCATTTCTGAGGTCCAGTTTCTTTTACGTGTAACCTTCCAAATAAGGGTGGTATGTCACTCTAAACATATAAATGTTTTGACTTTCAAAACTCACTTAAATTGTCAGTATATAGTTAAAAATATTAATTGTAATGTACGTTAACTAACTCCTTACGTTGAATTATGCTAAGTACTGTGTCATGTCAGTACACCTAATTAGATTCCAATTACTCCACTACTCACATGCATGTACCATCTACTCTTCCATTTTTTCTGAAACGGTCATATTCTTTTAGACACGCGTATTAAGAAAATTGAAATTTATTGTAAAATAGTGGTGATCCACATGCTTAAACTAGAGGTATAGTGAATAAAGGTGGTGTATTAAGAGGTTAATGGGGTGTGCACATGAGTTTGTTGGGCCAAATAGGAAACTGGACATTTCGAATAACACGCCCCAAAATGGAAACGTGGTCATTTCAGAAGAAACGGAGGGAGTACATTCTTTTAGAGAAAGAAAGGTAAAAAAAAATTAAAGTTTGTCGTTAACTAAATAGAGTGATTGGTTGATTATTCGAGTCAGGAGAAATGCACCCCTGCCCATCGTGACACTCTTAATGTGTCCATCGCTGACATGACAACGGGTAGGGTTTACTCTTTTTTTTTTTTTTTTTTCTTTTTTTTTAAAGATAAATTAAGGTATAATTTAAATAATTTATTCATCAATAGCATATCACATCATCCGTAAATACATTAAATATGTCAACGGTGAGTCTTCGAGTTAGTTGAGATTTTGCATACAAGGAAGAAGGTTAGGTTGGTAAACCCAATTAGTAGTCTAATAGGTTGAACGGGGATGCGTAACAACGCATCTAGTATATTCCTTCCATCCATCCCCGAAAATTCTTCATATAATTTTGTTTTGGGATATCCTCCGAAATGCTCCACCTTTTTATTTTTTGGACATGATCCACTATTGCATTGGTTATTATACTTTTAACATTATTTGTTATATTTACCCACAATATTATACTGAAGTGGTGAAATCCAATCTTTTTTGTTAATAAACAATACAAGTCAATTACATTATTTATGAAGAACTTTAGGAGATAGGGGGCTAGATAATATCCTCTCTACATTATGATTAGAGTGGCGGACTATATATAACTAACTCGGTGCAATTAACTCTCTTAAATAATTTGTTTGCCTAAGTGATAGGGTGTTCTAGTATTTATTTGTTAATATTAATTAATGAGTTTAGATAGTACGTACTACTAGTTAAAACAAAACTGCGATTTAATATCAACACTATTCAAGTTTTAACAAATTAAATGTCCTCAAAATTAAACAAACATTACAAATTATAATGCTGTTAATCAATAAAAAAAAACATATATAATAAAGTCTTACCCTCGATTTTTTTGGCGGCAAAAGTCCATCTCAAGTTAAAAAAAAATTATGTCTTGTTTAAAATTTTATTTATATTTAATCGATACATCAAAAGGGAATTAACTAGTAATCGAAAAGTGTGGATTGTTGCCTTTTTACGGTTAGCCCTAATTCGTTTTCAATTACCATTTCCCGGTTTAATATGTTTTTTTTAATAGATGTGACGTTTAAATAGAGCGAAATAGATAGTGTACGATACAGTGAAATAGGTGCTTCGAATTTTGAATGAAATAATGAATCATAATTTGATCATTTAATTGCAGTTTTGACGCTTGCTACAGAGAAAATCCAAAAATTTTAATGGGTCTAAAACTCTATTAACTTTGATCCAGGACCATATGCATATTTTTTAAATCAAAATAAATGCAAAATGTACTAAATTCATTGTAATAACAAAACATTAATCTAAAGTTTTAACTGCTCCCTCCGTTTTTTTTACAATGAATTTTTAGTCCAAACACGAAAATTAAGAAAACTTAATGATTGTTCTTTTATGATTATTTTTTTATCGTAAATCACAGTTAACTGCGATTTAATATCAATACTATTCAAGTTTTAACAAATGTCCTCAAAATTAAACAAACATTACAAATTATAATGCTATTAATCAATACTCATTATAGAATTGTTTTATGTGACAAATTTTGGTTTACCTATTTTGTCCCTATAATAAAGTTTAGTTTAAGGTCAATATTGTAATATCGTATTATTATACATGGATTTAATGAGAAAATATAAATTAATTGGTAAAAATTGATAATACAATAAATAATATTTGTTTTAATTTGACTTCGTGTAAGTAATAATTATTACTAGAAGTACAAACTATGACAACATCTACTTCTAATCAATTTTTCTAAAAATTAATTTATTTTACTAAGAAAGGTTATAATATAAAATAGTATATATACTATAGTTGGCAAAATCCGTCTGACTGACCCAATCCATTTATTCATGCTTGATTAGCCCAAATCCAAACACTTGAGCATAATCAGCCTATTAGTCAGACGAAACAATTTGTTTGGCCCAATTAACTATTCAAAGACCTTGTTTATATTGGGCCAACTGAACCCATCAACCCACAAACTGCCTAGGGGTCCACTCAGTCAGCCGAAGGATATAAATTAATCTCAACTGACCAAACGGACGGAGCAAGTCAACCGGGAGAAAATCCCCCCACGTTCTCAATAACCTTAGGCGGACTAGGGTTTGAGAGGAAAACCCTAGTCAGACAGTCGTCATATATAAACTTCAGACTGCTAAGTCACGGACACGATCTCATTCACTCACGCACTCAAGCATTCACGCATTCCACTCGCCAACTGACTCCTCCTCTGAAACCCTCCACGCTCCATCAGTCGGCGTCAACTGAACTTCAGTCGGACGGCGCTGCCTACCATCACTTCCATATCATCCACGCTCACCATCATTATTTCGGTCAGGATCTACATCTTAACTCTATTCTTCTTCTACTTGATTTCTATTTTCCGTCTGCATTATTGTCCGATTACTGACTTGAGCGTCGGAGGTCCTTCGGCTGACACCCCCACCCATGTCCATAGAAGGGCTCTTACGTTTGTTCTGTTTGACAGTTTGCTAGTGCCCTTTCACTCGGATCTGATCAGTCGGGTCGAACCAGTCGGATCCACTTCAATTGTAGATTTACCCTCTACATATACTACTCATATACTTTAGTTTTCTTCCATTTTTTTTCTTCTTAAAAGGTAAAACACAAATTCGGTTGGATTAAAAAAGATACAAATAAAAATTTGAAGTTTATATATATTATTATTTACCAATTCATATTAACTTAGTAAATCATTGTAAAAGTAATTTCAAATAACTCTTATTCAGAAAAATGCTCCCCTACTTACTGTGGGCACATTAAGAATGCCCACCGACAATTTTTCTATTAAGGTTTTGTTTTTTTGGTTTAGGTTTATAGTTTTATAGGTAGGGATAATTTTTATAGAATGTATTATTAAACATCACTGACACATTACCCGTTGACATATTAAAAATGTTCATAGCGGGTAGCGGAACATTCTTATTCATTCAAACAATCGGAACAACATTACATTTATTTTGCTAAAAAAATGTTTTTTAAAATTATATAATGAGATGAATGATTTGAGTGATACCACATTAATAACTATTCATAATACTTATTAACTTACTTAGGAATTAATATAAATTAGAAATAGTTTGTCTTTTGAATAACAATAGATGGTTTACTTAGATTCATCCTCTATTCTTGAAAGAGCTATATACAAATAAATTTTATAATTACATTTAAAATAAATAGAGTTACAAACAAATAAATATTTTTAATTTTCTTATTAATCTTCAAAACTTAGAAATAAACATATGAATTTTTGAAAAATTCTATAACCATTGATTAAAAGGAAGATTTTAAAAAGAATATTACAAGGAAATGAAGAAAATAGTTCTTGATCAATAATTCGATCGTATTATATACATGCGAATGTACGTAACGTAATTTTTACTAGTTAATAAAAAACATGCTGTATATAATAAAGTCTTACCCTCGATTTTTCGGCGGCAAAAGTCCCATGTCTAGTAATTAGTCTAATACTCAACACTAAAAACCACGATACTAAAATCTTTATGTCTCGTTTAAATTTTTACTTATTTTTAATCGATACATCAAAAAGGAATTAACTAATAATAGCCGAAAAGTGTGGATTGTTGCCTTTTTACGGTTAACACTTCCTTTTCCTTTTCAATTACTATTCCCATGTTACATTCCATTTGTTACGTTGTTTTAAATAGACGTGAGGTTTAAATAGAGTGTAACAGATAGTGTGTGATACAATGAAATAAGATGCTTTGTATTTTGAATGAAATAATGAATCATAATTTGATCATTTAATTGCAGTACTTTTGTATAATTTGAGCTGTCGGATTCATTTTGTTTTGTTATTTTTTAAAGGGTAATTCTATACATAGCCTACAAATTACTCTTTATAGCCACCAAATTTAATTTAATTAATATTACAATTTAAATTTCCTATTTTACCCATATAGCCACCGTTCTTGTTCACTATGGAATTTTCTTCTCTTCAAAAGTTATAGCCCCCATCCTCCGACGCCAACGGTATAAACAAGCTCCCCCTCTTCTTCTTCGTCGGCAGAAAAAAGTAAATTTTGAAGTTCCCCCCTCTTCTTCTTCGCCGGCAGAAAAAGTATATTTTGAGGGTTTACATATAATAAAACTTACTCCGTCTTAGATATAATTGATCTTATATGGTTGATTCATATTTATCAAAATCCTTTTGACCATATATGTTCATCACCCAATTCGGCACCATTGCCGGAGAGATGAATCTTCTTTGCCGCAAAGATGATGAGTTTGGTTGGATCATCTTCGTCGCACTTGCCTTCGCCCAACAAGATTACAAGGAAGAAGTTAACATTTAAAAACAATAATCAAGAAACCTTCCCTTTCTCAAACAACCCAATAAATTAGTTGATTGATTTAGAAAAATTATCATGAAAATGGAAAACGTTGAAGGAAGAAAAAACACAGGAAAAACAAAAGCTACAGGTGAAAAGGACGAAGAAGGAAATACGAGAGGAGGAAAAATATATTTTTCCGATTCTCTCTTCAAAGGTGTGTTCAGTTGGAGTTGGGGGCTATAGGGTTATACAAGTAAATTTTTTGTAATTTTTATTATTTTTTAAAGATAGGTGCTATGGAGAGTAATTTGTGGGCTATGTATAGAATTACCCTTTTTTAAATAATTAACAAAAATTTAAAGACCGCACAACGGAAGACTCGAACTCGAGGCCTTTAGCCCAATATCTTAACCTCCAGCCGCTTGGCCACACACGCACATTCTTTTTGTTGTAGATACAATGCTGGGAACAAAGGAGACTGTTACCACAAAGGAGATGCTGTAAAGGGTTGACCGAGTCTATGCAGTTGAGAAAAGTGGGGAACAAGAAATTTAGTCAAGGAAGAAGCTCTGACGTCTTCAGTTGAAAAGAAAAGGGGAGAAAACTTGAAGAGCACAAGGTGGAGTTTGTTCGAGAAAATCATGGGATCATGCGTAACAAGGCCATCAAGCTTAAGGAGCCCTATAAAGGAAGAATATATACTCAATTGAAGAAGATACGAATATAGAGCTGAAAATGGAATTAGTCGAGTATATCCGTTTTTGTTGAGATGATACTAGTAGCATCAGACAACTAGCTTAGTCGATAGCTAGATGTTAGGATTTTTGTTTTACTTTTTCTCAACTTGTGATTTTTTTTATTCACAAATTAGTGAATTATTTAGCCATGAGGCACGGCAAGATATTGACAAAATATCTTACTTAAAACCAGATCTTCTTCTCAGTATTGTATATTAGTGATATCAGAGTCCGACACTCGATATACTGAGTGGCGGTCGTGTTGGCATTTTTCATGATAGATCATTTACTAAGGGGGAGCTGTGCGAGGGGGAGGGAATACTCCGATACGGTACAAAAAAATCTATCCAATTTATATATTGCAATAAAACGTTTAATTAGTTAACAAGCAGGAAGGGCGACGCCACAAACGGCGGCCACCTTCTTGGCCTTGGGGTTTCCGAAGATCGACTTCGTCGCCGGATCTCTAATGTACTTGCAGAAGCACGGCACCTGCTCCCTCAGTTTCTTGCAACACAATGGGGTTGGAATTTGGTCGCCGATCACAGACGGAACACACGACTTCAGCTCCGAAGCGTTGCATACGACATCCGCCGCCGCCGCTTCCTGGACCTGCGCCGCCACCAAGATAGCAGCCATGCACAAGACCAAAACCTTCATCACCATTTGCAATTTTGTATGTATGTATGTATGTATGTATGTATGAAAATATTTTAATAATTTGCAGTTGAAAATTAATTGTGTGTTTTAGTTGTGAAGAAATGGTCGTGTTTTTATAGTACTAGGTTTTGCTCGTGAAATAATTTTGAGGAATAATTCATTTGAATTAAATCGTGATAGTAACGTAATTTACTTTAAATGTGTTGATTATTTGGAAAATCTAATTTACTAATTGAGTTCTTGATTACTACTACAATCTTTATATATCATTATTGATTTTGGTAATCTCAAATTAAGGGAAAATTAATGTTAGAATGCTTTTGTGTTTACTTGGCTATACATTTTTAACAATTCCAATAATAATGCATAATATATGTTCAATCTGGAAACAGAAAATATATATATTAAGAAAAGATAGATTGATATGCGATCAATATGTAATTTCTTCTATAATTTGTTTTAAAAAAATCCACGTGTATGAAAATATTGAAATGAGAGATTTTGTGCATCTAGCTTAATTAAGTTAATTATTCATAGCAAATCAGTTATATTATTTAGGGTTGTATGGTATGAAATCACGTTTCAAATACAATACTCAATCGGTAATTTCGTCATTCTGTACGTATTTGTGAAATTAATACTCATAATTTGATCAGTATTATTTTTGTAAATTATTATGGGGTTTCGAAATACTTCTTACGCATAATTATCGTCGGTGCAATCTAATAGATACTACAACACCGAAATGCAATAAAAAATCCGTTTTCTCGTGTAGACGGGCATTTTTTCGGGTTAGACGTGAAATCTATTTTCCCATGTATACCTATGCATGACTAGTAATGTTAAAAAAGCCCGAGCACGATGGGTTGATCCGAATAGCCCGAAGAAAAGAGTGGGTTAGGGCTAAAAAATAATAGCCCAAAAATAAAAAAGTCTGAACCCGATAGGATTGGCCCGAAAGACACAGATAGAATCACAAATAAAATGAACCCTACTTCACATAATATTTATAGAATTACGTGGAATATTTATAGATATAGTTAGATTAGGCGAGGGGAAGTTTGAAAATTTTATCAATTTTTTAAAACATCTTTTTGAATACTGTGTTCGAAAAAGAAGATAAAAACGCATACAGATGACGGTATAGTGGCGGAACCACATACATGCAATAGTGGGCTTACACTCACCCCATTATTATTATTATTATTATTATTTTTTATTTTCAGTTCTTAAAATTTGGATTTTTTTTTTTCCCCCAAGTTTTTTTATCATAAGCCCAACAGCTAGATAAAACAAGTAGTTCTCATCTTGTTCGCGCTTAGCCAATCAAGCTCATTCCATCTGAAATTTCTGGCTCCGAAGGATTGTCCAAAACTGTCATGTATAGTATAATTATACATGACAGTTTGACACAAAATGTCATCCATTAAAATATGGACGCTCATAGATAACAATTACTCAAAGAATCGTCATGTGTACTCTAAATATGCATACATGACAATTTCCTTTAAAATAAATCGCCATCTAAATAGTTTCATATGTACTCATTTTTCTAGTAATGCATGTTCCCTAACATTACATATCATGCTCCATCTAGATTTGTTTGTACATCTATATTTTTTTAGAATAGGACCTTAATTAATTAGGAAAGCAAATCCATGTGTATATCCAAATTGTACAAATCTGTTTTTGCAATCACAAATTGGCAATAAGAAGGTACGAAGCCAAATTCATGGCTGCATTCATTTTTTGATAATGAAAAAAAAATGTACTTTATTTAGAATGGAAAAAATTATTTAACGCACGAGGGGTACAACCCAAAAAGATGCAGCATTTATAATACAATGTGCATAAAATCTATCTAAGCAAGTTAATACAAGAGAAGAGATGGACAATTAATTCAATTTGTCGAGCTAAAGCAGGATATTCATGTACAGAAGTTTGATATCCAAAACCGAAATCTAACTTTGATAATCTATAGATTAGATCGTCCGTGTTGCTTGATAGATTACTGAACACCATCTCATGTATACGATTCTAAATATTCCACACAATGCAAATCCATAGAGCTTTCCGAAATCCAAATCTCTACGCATTTTTTTTTTCCGATTCAAGTCCTAAATGTTACTCAAAGTGAGCAACGGAGCAACATAACTCAAATTTTATGGGAAAAAATGCAATTGACATTGGAGTGATTATTTGTATACATTTTAGTAATAATGAAATCCAAATTAGTTGCTACGATCGGTTTTCTTCAATCTTCTAGTTGCCACGATTTTTTTACACATCATACCACAATTTTTTCAATTTTATTGCGGCTTCTTAAAGTGTACGTGTTTTTATCAGTTTTCACTCTTCGATTTTATTGCGGCTTCTTAAAGTGTTTTTTTGTTAGTATTCACTCTTCGATTTTATTGTGGCTTCTAAAAGTGTTTTTTTGTCCGCCTCCACTCTTCGATTTTATTGCGGCTTTTTAAGGCATTAATTTTTCTACGTCCGCCCTTACATGTCCACGTGTTACTAAAAGTAAATTAAACACCGCAGTTGCAAGATAAGCACTTCCACTAAATCTTCCTTATTATGGTATTTCTTTTCGACGACCGCCCTTCGATTTTTATGGTGACTTCCTAAGGTATTTTTTGCTACGTCCGCCTTTACATGCACACGATACTAAAATAAATTCGACACAGTAGTTACAAGATAATTAGAACTTCCACTAAATCCTCCTTCATAAGACCTTTCTTTTTCCTACATCTACCCTTCGATTTTTTTTTTTTTAACGTTCGCCCTTACATGCACGCGATACAAAAACTAAATTAGACATCATAGTTACAAGATAAGAACTTCCATTAACTCTTTCTTCAAAGCTTCAAGCCACATCTCATACTCCTCATTTTTAAACTACAAGAAATGCTGTTATTCTGGTTTTGAGTTTCCCATCAATAATGGTAAATCATTCTTTGACCTAATAATTATACAATCATGATTTCCAAACTTTCTCGAGAGACACAATAAATATTCTTATTCTTTGACCTCAGAGTCACACATTTAATTATTCAAAAACTTTTCATCAACTCAAGAGAATCGAGTTGAGCAAACCCAAACAATTAAATTAAATAAAAACTCCCCTAAAAATTAAATAGAATGAACTCAGATACATACGCTCTCTGCTCCAGAAATTGACTGGAGTATTTTATTTCGATATGAAATTTTAGACACGATTTTAAATATAAAAAGTGGATTTTAAACAAGCTAGAAGTGAGACATCTCGATTAGAAAATGAACCGATGTAAAATGAGATGAAATGGGTAACGATTTGGAAGCAAATGAATACCTAAATCAGTGAAAATTCTGAAGGAAATTAAACAACACGATTAAACAGAATAAATAAATCTGTTTGAATTGATGCTCGTCGACATCGCCTTCGGCTAGATTCGAACTGGATAATCCAAACAAATCAAACAATGTGCAGAAAACGACTCGAAAAACTCAATCTCCCTCTCTCTCCTAAAATGAGCGGGTCGGAAAAAGCCCGAATCCGAAAACACAGTAACAGAAACTCAAAATCCAGGGATAAATAATGATAAAATTATTATTATGTTGCCGCAGATTTACAATTGATGAGCTATCTACGGTACATAAACGGCGTTAATCGCGCTGTAACGGTTTCAAATCCTCATTCTTGTTCGAAGAAGGGCTCCAGATGCTCCGGCTCGCTAGCCACGTAATCCAGCAAACCTTCGGCGGCTTTCTCGCCGTGAGCCTCCGCCGGAGGGGGGGAAATCCGGCCGAAAACCACGATTGTGACGAGGAAGAGCGCCGTCGAGACGAGGAGTGGCCAGAAGTACCTCAGGATGTCGAGTAGGCTCGGCGCGAGGTAGCAGAGGGAGAGAGCCGCGAGGATGAGCCCCACGCCGGAGAGGATTTGGAATCTGAACTTGAGGAGCTTTTCCGGTAATTCCATGGGGTTGGAGTGAGAAAACTCGAAAATCGAAACCACACTCTGCCTCTCTCTCTCTCTCTCTCTCTCTCTCTCTCTCTCTCTCTCTCTCTCTCTCTCTCTCTCTCTCTCTCTCTCTCTCAAACTCTCGCTCTCAGTCACTGCGGAGGATTCTCTGTGGGGGAAATGGTTTTTGTAGGCGGTGGATTATGCTTGGGGGTTGGCTTCGAAAAGGCAGTTTCCCAAAATGCCCATCGTAAAATCCTGGCTTACTAAATGAGAGGGGGAAAGTACCGAGTGTGACAGGAGGGTATTTGTGGGAGTAAATTCACCAACCCTTTTCATATTGCATTTAGCTTTTCTTTTTCGCATTAAAAAATAACTTCATCTATCCCATTAAATGAACTTTTCTTTTCGATACGGAAATTAAGACATACTCTCGTATTCTTGGTTATTAGTCTTATTTGAACGGGTACATGTTTTGTAATAAATTCTAAGGAAAAAGTTAATTGTACTCAAGTATATTTTAGTATTTTACCAATTTTAAAAAATGAGACTAATAAGTGTAATATGCGAAAATGACAAATGAGACTAATAACAAGGGACATAGATAGTACATGGTTGGTTTGACGATTGCACTCATTTAATTATACTTTTTTGTCTCATTTCAATAGTCTTGCTGTTTTCGACACAAAATTTTATGTGCAATGTCAAAAGTGAAAAGTAAGAAAATCACATTAAAGTGTTAATTTTCTCATTTTTATAGGAAACGAGATTATTGAAATAAAAAACTCAATATAACATACATGACTAATAAAATAGAATGGAAGAAGAATATATTTCTCTGTTATCATTATAAACTTAATCAAGAAAATGTCTATAATTCAATAGAACGTCCCAAAAAAAATACTTCTACTATTCGAAGGGACAGAGGATGCATTTAAAAAAGAATTGGAGATAATTTCTTCTTTTTTTTAGTACGAGATAGGGATCATTCTCATGTTGACCTTAACCTTGCCTTTGTCTATCATCTTTATCCCATCTATCAATCCAACTTATATCTAGCGTTACTTAATTTGGTATTTAGCTCTTTATTTGAATTTGAATGTTTTACGTAAATTAATGTTGATTCAATCACATATACCCTCGTTAGTCAGTACTAACCTCCTAGTGTTATACTCCTTTATATATTCACAAACATCGTAACAACTTCGTTGAAACGGAGAGTATTCGATTTTTTTTCCTTATGACGTATATACACCGAGAATTCTCCGAATGTGACAGTGGGGATAATTTAATTTTGTTCAAGAAAATAGGGATAATTTAATTGAGTTGTACAGAGAAAGAAAGGGAATAAAAGTGTGAGGGTGCGCAGTGGGAAGTTTGAATAGAGTCAGGTGTCATTTAGTGTTGTGTAATTAATATTAATATATTAAAAAAATAAAAATAGAGAGAGAGATTAGAGAGAGAGAGAGAGTTGGTGGGGTAATGAATGGAGCCTAATCTCAAAGGCTTGTTTGGTATGTAAGACTAGATTAAATCTAAGATAAGTATTGAATTGCCCAAGATTCAATCATTAAGATTATTTTAATCTTAGGGGTTGAGCCAAGACAAAAAAAGGTAAGATTAATCCTAGGTGGCAAGATTAATCCTATGTGGCAATTATCTATGACTAAATCTTGGGCATATCTTAGGTTTTATCTTACATACCAAACATGCAAGTGTGAGATTAATCTAATCTAATCTTGCATACCAAACACCCCCAAAAGATATTCCATCCTACTCCGATGGCCGACCTTTTTTCTTGTCATGTCATGTGCATTCATTCTGTTCAAATCTATACTAACTGTTCATGTTTTTTCTGGGTTTTCCGTACTTCATTTTCTCCTTATTTTTATAAAATTTTCATTTAAACTGCATTTTTCTTCGTACTATAACATAGCTTTGTCACGAAAGTGTCGATGGAGGACCGATGTTTATGTTCCAATTAGATAAATTCCGACTAAATTTGTCGAGACGTGCAGATAATGAGTGTATTTGTGCAAATAATGGGTGCGTTTACTTGTACATGTTAGTATTTAGGGTCAAAATATCCGTACATACCGAATCGAATATGTTGCACGTGTGAATAATGATAGCATTTATTTTGTACGGGCAAATACTACTGGCCAAATGATTCACATTAAATCGAATTTATTGTACGAGTAAATAGTGACAACGCCTACTTTGTACAGGGTATGTTTTGTCGTTTGTTAATTACTTTCAGTTAAGATTAAAGATAACAATGACTCTTACGAATCTATGAACTCTTTAAGGCCGAATCTAATGAATTTGTCTCTAGACACGTTGAGGGTGTTTCGTGGTGGGTAAATTAGTATTTGTGGATGCTTATAATAATTGTGTTTACTTTTGTACACGTAAGTATTCAGGGTCAAAATATATGTACGCATCGAATCAAATTAGTTACGCGTGTAAAAAATGATCGCATTTATTTTGTACGGACAAATATTACTGGTCAATGGTTCGCATCAAATCGAATTTATTGCATGAAGTAAATAATGACCGCACTTACTTTGTACGAAGTATGTCTTGTCGTTTGTTAATTACTTTCAGTTAAGACTAAAGATAATAGTGACTCTTACGAATCTATGAACTTTTTAACACCGAATCAAATGAATTTGTCACGTGACACGTTGAAGGTGTTTCGTGGTAGATAAATCAGTCTTTTGTGGATGCATATAATAATTGTGTTTACTTTTGTACACGTAAGTATTCAAAATATGTACATATCAAATCGAATGTGTTGCACGTGTAAATAATACTACTGGTTAAATGGTTCGCATTAAATCGAATTTATTGCACAAAGAAAATAATGACCGCGCCTACTTTGTACAGTACAAAATATATTTTGTTGTTTGTTATTTACTTTCAGTTAAGACTAAAGATAACAACGACTCTTTCAGACGGAATCTAATGAATATGTCTCTTGACAAATTGAGGGTGTTTCGGGTAGGTAAATTATTATTTAATGGAAGCACATAATAATTGTATTAGTTTTGCACCTAAGTATCCATGGTCCAAATGTCCGTACTAAATCGAATTCGTTGCACGCGTGTATAGTAATAATTGCATTTATTTTTTTCAGTCAAATACTAGTGCCCAAATGATTTGTATCAAATTGAATTTATTGTAGAGTAAATAACGATCACACCTACTTTGTATGGAGTATATTTTGTCGTTTGTTACTTACTTTTATGACTGAAAATGACACCGACTCTTTCGAATTTATGAACTCTTTAACACGGAGTCTAACAAATTTGTCTCTAGACACAATAATGATGTTTCGTGATGGGTAAATTAGTATTCCGTGGAGGTAAATAATAATTTCATTTACGTTTGTACACATAAGTATTCATGGTCAAAGGATTCATACTAAATCGAATTTGTTGCATATGAGTATAATGATCACTTTTATACTCTGTAGGCAAATACTTTTGCCCAAATAGTTCGTATTAAACTGAATTTACTACACGGGTAAATAATGATCACACCTAATTTTTACGATGCATGTTTTGTCGTTTGTTAATTACTTTCAAGAATAAATATGACACCACTTCTTCTGGGACTCTTTAAGACGGAATCTAATTAATTTGCCTCAAAACATGTTAATGATGTTTCGTGATTGGTAAATTAGTATTATGTGATTCGAATAATAAATGCATTTACTGTTGTATACGGAAGTATTCATGGTCAAAATATTCGTACCTAGTCGAATTTGTTGCCGATGTGTATCAGATCGCATTTATTTTGTCCGGACAAATACTTTTAACCGAATCTTTTGTATTAAATTGATTGTATTGCAAAAGTAAATAATGATCCCACATACTTAGTACGAGTTATGTTTTGTCATTTGTTAATTACGTTCAAGACTAAAGATGACATCGGTTCTTCCGAATCTATGAACTCTTTAAGTCGAAATCTACCGAAATTGTCTCTAAATACGTTAATGGTGATTTTGTCGTGGGTAAAGTAGTATTATGTTGGTACCCTAAAAGTATGATAGTAATTTATTTTTGGGAGTGGAAAAATGTCACGACACTCGAAAGATGCCCAAAATGTAAAACTATTTATTAATTTATAATTTGGTGATTTTTTTTTTTAATAAGATGATAAATACTTCGATATTAAGATTAAGATTATAAAAAGTGTACTTCCTCTGCCCCATTGTTAAAAGTCTTTTTTTATCCGAATATATACTATAATCGTATAAGAATTGTTCGTTTGGGTCGGGACGAAGGGAGTATTACTTAAGCACCGTCTACTTCACCATTTATATTTGATAAATAAATGAAGAAGCTCTCTTTGAAACCCAATCAATTTGTACTTGGGCCAAATCCAATTGGAAAATTGGGGCCCACATAAAATAATTCTAACCGTGAGGGCCCGAAATTACAAACATACCCGACCGTTTCTTAGGCGGTTGGAGGCGGAATGGTGGCGGCGCTCGCAAGAACTGCCGGCGCCGCCGTGACTGTGCTCTCTCTCATCGGACTCCTATCTTACATAGTTGTGCGCAAGAGTAAGCCTCGATCGAAACCTGCGAGCAGAAAGTCTTCCCTGGGAAAGCAGCGCCCGAGTGGCGTCGTCGCCGCCATTGGCGACACTCCTCTTATC
The DNA here is from genome assembly GCA_029379335.1 of Thymus mandschuricus. Classification (NCBI taxonomy): domain Eukaryota; kingdom Viridiplantae; phylum Streptophyta; class Magnoliopsida; order Lamiales; family Lamiaceae; genus Thymus; species Thymus mandschuricus. Next base: position 26,980,093 of record CM057080.1, read on the forward strand.
AGGATCGACAGCCTCTCCGACGCCACTGGATGCGAGGTCATCTCTTTTCTCTGCTAATTCTTATGCTTTCACTCTCCCTTTTGATGGTTTGGTAACTCATCCCTCTCTCTCTTCTAATCGGCAGATTCTGGGGAAAGCGGAGTTCTTAAACCCTGGAGGTAGCGTGAAAGATAGAGTGGCATTAAAAATCATCCAAGAGGTGCGTTTCTTAGTTCTCCTGGAGTTCCATATTAGTAGGTTGTTCCTTGATGATTATTTTGAATTTTCTCTTTGTCCTGGGATTTCTTTTTTGTGATTCTACTATGCACTGTTGACACTCGATAGAGCAGCTGCTGCATTTTGATAATACATACTTTGAAATTGAAGTATTAATCGTTTTTTATAGTGTTAGATTGTGCACATGTAATCTCCAGATACAAGTCTTTTATAAAAACAGTCATTTATCTCAGAAAACCTCTGATACTTTAATCCTGGTAATTGCAATTTTGTCATTAGTATCATCTTATGAGTTCAATAGTCGAAACACTGCAACGATTTATTTTTTAGATGAGATATATAGCCTCTTATAAGCTCGAAAAATATCTGATAAGGAAAACGACACGTTTTTGGTTGCCAACAAATATGATTCCTCTCGTTCTGTTTTTTATTTTTTTAGATCCATCCCCCTATTCAAAGTATCTCTCTCTCTCTTAGTATCTATGAGATGGATATTTCTGGGGAAGATTTTTCGATTTTCCAACAATAGGTTGCCACAAGCTGCATGAAAGTGCTATATAGTTTTCTGTAATCTGTATTTGTTTTTCCATTTGCAGGCTCTGGAATGTGGAGCTCTATCTCCAGGGGGAGTGGTTACAGAAGGCAGTGCTGGAAGCACTGCCATTAGTCTTGCTACTGTGGCTCCTGCTTATGGGTGCAAGTGCCATGTAGTTATTCCGGATGATGCTGCAATCGAAAAGGTATATTAGTTAGGCCAAATAAAAGGCTTCTACTTCCTTCATTCATGGATTCCCTGTTTTGTTAAGCTGCATTTGGGGCATATTTTCCTTGTACGAGCTCATATCGTTGCTCTTTGTAGCTGAATTAATCTCTTTTAGTCTATTATTTGTTATGTTTTGCAGTCTCAAATCCTTGAAGCTCTTGGTGCCACTGTGGAACGAGTTAGACCTGTTTCAATCACCCACAAAGACCACTTTGTCAATATTGCTAGGAGAAGAGCACAAGAGGCAAATGAACTAGCCTCAAAGTACAAAGAAACGAGCAAAATCGGTGGCGGTTTCAATCTGATTGATGGCAGCCATGCAGACTCTGAAACACATTGTTCAAAGTTCTCATCCGAATGCAAAGGAGGTTTTTTTGCAGATCAATTTGAGAACCTCGCCAATTTCAGGGCCCACTATGAGGGCACAGGACCTGAGATTTGGGAACAACTCGACGGAAAGTTAGATGCATTTGTTGCAGCTGCTGGTACAGGCGGCACTGTTGCTGGAGTCTCTCGTTATCTGAAGGTTGTTGACTGCAAAATTGTTGATTATCTAGTTTGACATTTTACTGAAATAGTGAGTAGTAATAACCTTCTTAATTTCACACAATCAACAGGAGAAGAACTCGCGTATCAAGTGCTTTCTAGTTGACCCTCCTGGTTCAGGTCTGTTCAACAAGGTGACGAGAGGAGTGATGTACACTAGAGAGGAAGCTGAAGGACGGAGGTTGAAAAACCCTTTTGATACCATCACTGAAGGAATCGGGATTAACAGACTGACAGAAAATTTCAAAATTGCAGTACTTGATGGGGCTTTTCGAGGATCAGATAAGGAAGCTGTTGAGATGTCTAGGTTAGTATGGTCTTCTTTTCTCCCCTGCGTTGAATGTTGTTGAAAGTCTGGCTGTATTTCAGTTACCTCCAATGATGAATGGTAATGTTAATTTCTCCTCATCTACTTGTTGCGGACAAGTAAATTAAAACATCTTTAGAAGTTCTGCGACATTAATTGAAGTCGTGTCTTTTTTTGCATGTTAGATTTTTATTGAAAAACGATGGACTATTTCTTGGTAGCTCTTCGGCAATGAACTGTGTTGGAGCTTTGAGAGTGGCACAAGAAATGGGTCCTGGTCATACCATCGTCACTATTTTATGCGATAGTGGTATGAGGCATTTGAGTAAGTTCTACAATGCCGAATATTTGTCTCAGTACGGGTTGACTCCTTCAGCTTCTGGATTAGAGTTCCTTGGTTTCTGGTGAGAATTTTCAATTTATTTTCACATAAGGGTTGCTCATATACTCAGTAGAAACTCTAGGACCGCATACTTTTCTATGGTTTTCTTTCTTTTCAATTATAGTGTATATATGAAGTAGAGACATAGCACGCTCACACACACGCAATAATTGGACAAGCTTATTGTGTGAAGACTCTTATCTATGAACTAGTGAATTCTCCCAAGGTCGACCTCCCGTATGGTGCGTGCTAACGTTGTATATCTAAAATTGGTTATAAGCCTAGGTATGATCCTGCTTTTCTCGAAGTAACAATTAAAAACCTAATCCCTAATGAATAATTAGAAAGAAACTACAGATTTTCCACATTCAGAGTCTTAAGCCATCGTCCCAACTGAGACGGAAAAAACTAGCTTCATTCAATTTCAGTATTTTGTTAATGGAATTCGGCTGGTCGGGCTTGAGAGATTGCATCTATATGATCTTGAACTTAAATCCAACTATAATGCTACAAGAGGCTTGTTTACTACAGAGTCTGATCAGAATAGGGTTTTGTGAATCGTCTGAATCTGCATTCCGATCATGTGAGATTGTTACTGAATGGTTTGATCAATATAGAAAAGTAGTTCGAAAATGCAGATAAGATATTCCAGTGCATGGACACCTAATCTTTTGCACACTTTCTCTCCTTTACTGAAAATACATAAATCAGAGTGCAGATGTGAAGAAATGATTGATGGGGAAAAGGCGATGGCCTCTTGATGAATCTCTCAAACAAGGTAATCTGGAAACGTCGAGCTCTAGCCACAATGTGATGGAGTAACAACAGCCTATCCATGGATAGTGAGGAAAAGTCTTCTGCAACTGGATTGTGATGAACAGCCATGCTGCAACATGTCTTTCTCCGCTCATGGTTTGTGATCTCGTTTTCCCTCCTTGAGCATCTGTTTCAAACGTTCATGACAGATTGTATATGTTACCAAATATGATAGATGCCTCGTTACTCCAATTTCACCATTGAACGCGCCTTGAAATCGAGTAATCTCAAGTATCAAATGAATGGAGTTTGTTAAGTAGCTCTATTTTTCTTGATGGAAATTGAAGTCCAACGTAGTTATCAAAATGAGGTTAGGATTATAATGCAAGCTGCCTTCCGTTTCATCATGATAATTTTCATCAAAGAGAACGAACTCATATGGAAAAATATTTTATGTGGTAAAATTTAATTTTATTTTCCCTCTTTTCTCTCTCTCTTCGTTAGTTGCTATTTGTTGCTTCGGATTCTAACTATCTAATGGGGTTTCCATAAGTTTTATCTTGATCTAGCATTTCTCCTTCACATTATGAAAAAAGGAGATGATGTGAATATTGGCTTTTTTTATTTTTTATTGTGAAATAGTTTGAAATTAGGAAATACTCCCTCCATCCCACCGAACAGTAGGCGTTTCTTGAATATATGTGAGGTCTAAAATATAAAAACGTACACTTTTTGTTGGATCTTAGGTTGCTTTCTCTTTGATGCGAAAGAAAAGGAAATTCACCATTTAAATCTTCCATATTTCTCACATTTTCTCACATTTGACCTTTTTTTCACTTCATTTGCACTACAATGGAGAGAATATAATATCTCTCCGATATGGTGTTGTAAATATTTTCTACAATAAAAGGAGTAAAATTCTTCCTCATTGATGAAAGGTGATAAAATGTGACGAAAGGGTGAGATTTAAAGGGTGATATTTTCTTCTCTCTCATTTTCTTTCGCATAAAAGAGAACGCAACCTTAATTTTTTACTTTTGTAATGTTTTATCTTTATATATATATAAAACTATCACTCCATTGGTTTCAGTTTAATAGGTTTTCTTTTCTACATAGTATTTTAGGGGCAATGTCAAATGAAAAGTAAGGGGTCCATATTAAAATGCACAGTAAGAGTTAATTATTTTCATTTTATTTGTGTGGGGCGGTCCGCTTTAGATAAACAGATCTATTTAACTTGGACTGAGGGAGTAATACTTAATAATTGCCTACAATTAGTACATCATATCTATTTATATATTAAAACAAAACTAAAGATTCAGTTTTTTTTTTTTTTTTTTTTCCTGCCAAAATTGAGTTAAAATGTAATTTTAGTGTTTAAGAGTTATTTAAAATAAATAGTTGAACAAATAACGATACTCCCTCCTATTTTTTATAATAGTCATTTTAGCTATTTGCACAAGTTTTAAGAAATTTAAATTTTGTCTAAAATACCCTCAATTAATATTATGTGTCTATTTATGAATAAAATGAGTTCAATGCATAATAGAGGGAATAAACATAATTTAATAGGGACATTATTTGAAAAATGGAGTAGAATGACATATAAAATTTAAAAAGTGAAAATCCTAAAGTGACTATTATAAAAAATAGGAGGGAGTATTAAATACTAATGATATCAATTAAACTTTACAACTAAATACTAATTTTAGTACAAATTAGTACAAATAAATACTAATAGAGTCACTACTATTACAACTAACGAATAGATATGTAAATAATGATAAATGGGAAAAAAATAAATAAAATGGATTTAGCAGTATACGTAAACAAAGACTAATACCAAAGCCTACAAGTAACACACAATATTCCCTTAGGAATGATAGAAAGACTTACTCCCTCTGTTCCACTGATATATGGACCTTTTCCTTTTCGGGATATCCCACTGATATAGGAACCTTTCTTAAAATGAAAATTTCTAACCCAATAAAATTCTGACACATCACTTTAACCCACTACCTTTCACTTTATCCCACTATCATCACTCTCGTCTTAATTTACACGCCGGAAAAAAAGGTCCCTATCCTAGTGGGATGGAGGGAGTACAAAAGAAATAAAACCACCTCCTCTTCATATCTAATTAATATATTTAATACTAATGATATCAATTAAACTTTACAACTAAATACTAATTTTACCTACAATTAGTACATCATATCTATTAATACTCCCTCCGTCCTCCATTTAGTGACGGAGGGAGTTTGGGCACGCGTTTTTTCGCATTTTATGGTATAATAATAAATTAATGTGTTAAAGTGTTAAAGTGAAATAATTGTGGGTCCATTTGAATTGTTTAATAGTATTAAAATATTAAAATAATAAAAAGTAGATGTATAAAGTGTTAAAGTGTTAAAGTGATTGTGGGGTCTACGTCCAAAAATGGAAATTATCAGTAAATGGAGGACGTCCCAATATAGTATTAACGTCACTAAATGGAGGACGGAGGGAGTATATTAAAACAAAACGAAAATTTTATTTTTTATTTATTTATTTGTTAGTGTTATTTTTTGAGGCATAAAAGATTATACCCAATTTCAAGTTATAAAACAAAATTTTGCTTTGAATGTTAAAAAATACAACTTATACCCATATTTTCAAATTTTGTACCAAAATGCCCTTGCTTTTTGCTTTTTACTTTTTGCTTTTTGCTTTTTGCTTTTCACTTTTTGACTTTGACCACCAACTCTCTCTCTCTCTCTTTCCGGTAATTTTGGTGTTACAAATCGTACTGCGTTCCATACAAATAAGTACAAAACGTGTTTCTTACTGTGTACTTAAGTACACAGTAAGCTTTTCTTCCTTTCGTACTGTGTACTTAATTACACAGTAAGCTTTTCTTCCCTTCGTACTGTGTACTTAAGTACACAGTAAGCTTTTCTTCCTTTCGTACTGTGTACTTTAGTATATCATGTAAATTGAACAAAAACTTATACAAGACTAGTAATCTTTTTTGTGTTTCTTACTGTGTACTTAAGTACACAGTAAGCTTTTCTTCCTTTCGTACTGTGTACTTAAGTACGCAGTAAGATTTTATTCCTTTCGTACTGTGTACTTTAGTATATCATGTAAATTGAACAAAAACTTACACAAGACTAGTAATCTTTTTTGTGTTTCTTACTGTGTACTTAAGTTCACAGTAAGCTTTTCTTCCTTTCGTACTGTGTACTTTAGTATATCATATAAATTGAACAAAAACTTACACAAGACTAGTAATCTTTTTTTATATTTCGTACTGTGTACTTAAGTACACAGTAAGATTTTCTTCCTTTCGTACTGTGTACTTTAGTATATCATGTAAATTGAACAAAAACTTACACAAGACTAGTAATCTTTTTTTTATATTTCGTACTGTGTACTTAAGTACGCAGTATGATTTTCTTCCTTTCGTACTGTGTACTTTAGTATATCATGTAATTTGAACAAAAACTTACACAAGACTAGTAATCTTTTTTGTGTTTCTTACTGTGTACTTAAGTACACAGTAAGCTTTTCTTCCCTTCGTATTGTGTACTTAAGTACACAATAAGATTTTCTTTCTTTCGTACTGTGTACTTTAGTATATCATGTAAATTGAATAAAAACTTACACAAGACTAGTAATCTTTTTTGTTTACACAAGACTAGTAATCTTTTTTGTGTTTCTTACTGTGTACTTAGGTACACAGTAAGCTTTTCTTCATTTCGTACTATGTACTTTTGTATATCATATAAATTGAACAAAAACTTACACAAGACTAGTAATCTTTTTTTATATTTCGTACTGTGTACTTAAGTACACAGTAAGCTTTTCTTCCTTTCGTACTGTGTACTTTAGTATATCATGTAAATTGAACAAAAACTTACACAAGACTAGTAATCTTTTTTTGTGTTTCGTACTGTGTACTTAAGTAATCGGGACAGAGGATAGCATTCGTAGATAGTGTGCTCACTTTAGTTTTCAAATTTCAAAAAGCAAAACAAAGTTTGATGTTGTTTCGAGTAATCATACCCAACCCAATTGACTTTCAAATTAAACAATTCCATCAAAAGAAGAAGTATTCACCAAATTAATACACGATCGAACCAAGTAATCATCTCGTATATCCACAATTAATTAACAAACCAACTCAATCATAAATGGAAATTAGATCGAAAAAAGGAAGAAATCCTAGCAAGACAAAGAAATCCTAACAAGTAGTATGTGTTTATTTCCCTAAATCAAAACCAAACCAAGAGCAAAGGGATTAAAATATGTGTATAAAAATTCAAAATCTCCAAAGTACAAAAATAGAAAAGGGAATTGAGAAAAAAAGAAAAGGAAAAGGAAAAAGAAAATTGAATTGAATGCTGCTGTTGCTTCAATTAAATCAGAGACGCAACAGTCTAGTTTCAATTAAATACCAATATTCCTCCATTCCAACAATAATTGCAAACAGAATTCACCCCAATCACCTCTTCATTCAATTGCACAGTCGCGTTATACAAAACGCCGCAAACTTCGCCCGTCTCGTCCGCCACGCCGCCGCCACATGCCGCCTCCTTCCACCATCTAAACAGAAACCCCAAAGCAAAAATACAAAACAAAGCAATTCCTCAGGCCACACGCCACCACACACATAAATCCGGAGGTAGTCCTCCGCATCCGGAGGCGAGCAGAAGCCCGAGATGGAGTTCGGGCTCACCGCCGGGCCGGGCTTGCACCCGCACAGAGTCGATTGCGGCGAACCGGACGACTTCCAACCCTAAAATTACAGAAAAATCAACGCATTAGTTATGGAAACTTGAGAAAAATCCATCGACAGAGAGAGAGAGAGAGAGAGAGAGAGAGAGAGAAAGAGGAAGTTGAATAGAGAGGAAGCTCGAATTCCAAGTCCGCCGTGCGCTGCCGCTTCGCCGCCGCCGGAGCTATCGAGCCGCTTGTTTCGATGCTCCACAGCTCGTTGCCTCTCGCAGCTCGGGAGGCTGCGCTTCTCGCGCTCCTGAACCTTGCTGCTCGGCAGCCAAAACCCCCAAAACGTCGAAATAGAGAGAGATGGGGTAGAGAGAGAAAGAGAGAGAGAGTGAAAATATAGAGAGAATGAGAGGGTGTTGTGTTGTGCGGCTATGAAGAGAGAGGGGGGAGAAAAGAAATTAAAAAAGTACTCTAAACTAGGGCTGGGGAAATATACCGAAAATTCGGTATACCGTCTATACCGTACCGAAAATTTATCGAAAATACCGTAATTAAGGTATATCGAAATTTTCGGTAAGGTATCATACCGTACCGGAAGACAAAGGTAAGGTAAAGGTATCAATTTTTAAATACCGGGGTATACCGTTACATACCGTTATCGAGCTATATACCGAAAATAAAGTATATACCGGTATCTTGTATATACCACTATCGCAGTATATACTGAAAGTAGGGTATATACCTTAAATTATGTATATACCTTAAATTATGGAGTGAGATTAGAAAGTTGTTTATGCTCTTGTTGTGTTTTGAATTTAGATGTTTTGGATTTGAATTTGATAATATGTTTTGTTTTGAAGAGTGTTGGAGTTTAAATATTTGGGTGTTATTTATTGTATTGTAAGTTTCTAAGATATGAATTATACATATATTGATTTATTTATATATAATTAATTTAAGGTATACCGTGGCATACCGGCTTAAGGTATGGTATACCGAAAATAAGGTATGGTAAAGGTATGTAATTTGCTTCATACCGAAATTAAGGTATACCGGTTTAAGGTATACCGACAAGTAAGGTAAGGTAAAGGTATGAAAAATTAGCATACCGTCACTTAAGGTAAGGTATAAGGTATGACGAAAATACGAAGGTATACCGTACCGACCCACCCCTACTCTAAACCTATAAAGTAAGGGCAAACTTGTCCACCGAACCAAAAAACGGGTATTTTTTTATGTTTTTAACTTCCGAAGCAAATTTTAGTTTTAACACTTAGAAGTAGGTATATCACTATATATTCTCTTATTTTTTTTTGCTGCTGCTGCCAAAGTTGTGTAAAAATGTAATTTTAGTGTTTAATAGTTATTTAAAATAAATAGTTTAATTGATACCTTTTAAATAGTTATTTTTAAGTAAAAATTTTAAATCCTTAATATTTTAAAATATTAAATACTAATGATATCTAATTTAATTTTTCTTATTTTCCTATATAGTTGTTGAACTTAAGACGTCTTGCGCATCGGGCGAGTAACAAAACTACTTTCGTAAAAAATAAACAGCAAAACATACTAAAAATAATTATATGTAGACACATAATGACATTAATATGGAACTAGAATACTTACCCGCGCGATGCGCAGTCAAATTTTTACACTCACTGAATGTTAATAATAAACTATACTTACAAATACATCTTGGTTTATAAATTTGAATTAAACTTAAGAGATAATATATGTTTTTACCCATTTTGACTTTGTCAAAACAATATTAGGTATGGAATATAGTTTACAATAAAAACACCCAATTTTTAATTTGAGTAGACAAAAATACCCCTATCTTATTGCCTGTACTTAAATATTCTCTCGGCTTTATTTTTCGTCTCTGCAAAAAAAAACGACGTTCCTCTTCTCTTCTCTCCCTCCCTTTCTCTCACATACTCTCTTCCTCTCTCTCACCGGCAGCCTCCGGTAGCGATGAGAACGCCGCTTGCTTCCGGTAGCGATGATGTGTTTTTGGCGATGAAGGAGTCGAAGAAGTGGTTGGAATCGAGCATCGGCGGCGGGATGCTAGAGAGAGAAATTGGGCCTAAATTAGGGATTTCGATTTCGGCAGCTTCTGCGTTCTCGCGGCGGCAGAGGTGGGAGAGGGAGGTCATGAGGGAGAAGAATCGAGCGGAGGTGGTGATGAGAGTGTAGATCGGGAGGGAGAGGGCGGCGGCGAGGTGGCCGAGGACGGGGAGGTCGGCGGCGAGGGCGGAGGTACGCGTAATGGTTTCACTTCCGATTTACTGTGTTAGATTTAGCTATCGTTTTCCGTAATTGATTTATATCTACCTTTTTTTGTGACGTTTTCCCCCTACTGATCGGTGAATTATGGCTGTATTGATGTCGGTGGTGTTTTAGAGTGTGATGTTAAATCTCCATGATTGTTGGTGTAGATTCATGTTCTAATATTTGACTTTTACAGAAAATTCCAGCACAGAAGATCGAGTTTTAAGGAACTGCAGTACATATGCAATGGAGATAGCAACGGGGTGCTGTATTTTGCTGGCACGTATCAGTGGGTAAAGCCTGTTTTATCGAAGGTGAATGCCTAACCTTTGGCTTTTTCGCTCGACCTATTTCTGTTGTGGAATACGTATTCATCTCCGTGTAACTTGATCAATGTTTCAGAAAGTAACAACACATGCTTATAATATGCTATATCCCAGTACTTGATTGATTCTGTGAGTAGTAGTGCTGCTGCTTGGAATTCTGTGATTAATTGCTAAAGGATTAGTTAGGAGCATTTTTCTGTGTTCGAAATGGTCCGATGTCACTTAATTTGCTTAATTTGGTATTATATCTTAGATCTTACAATATTGTTCTCCTAGAACACAGACTTTGAATGGCATGTAGGAACTGATTCTGTTTAGTATGACTCTTCTTATAAGGAATTATGTGAAGTGACTAATGCACTTTACAAGATGTATATACGGATAGTTATCTATTTTTGCATTAAAGTATGCTTCAGACAGCTCCTCACTTTCTACATGCTTTTATTTTAGTTACTATGTAATGACTTTACTCATTGGAAATTCTAGGAGGGGTGTTTGCCATCATGGCTTTGAAGTTTATTTTTCAGCTTGCTGATCTAGTTAAGCTCTGAGTTTGTGCCGTGATAGTTGTGAGTTTGCTTGTCTGCAAATTTTGTTGAGTGGTGGGAGTTATATGAATTTCTGGTGATTTTTATATGTTCTCTTGCTTACTTCTCGAAACTTCTTTGAGTAATAGATAATGACGATGCACTGAAACTCCAGCTCAAGGATGTGGAGTTGGAATTTTCTTGGCCAGTCGTGAAGCTTAAGGAAGTTCTGCCTGAACTGGGTAGGGGTTCTGCTTCCTCTCCTTCGTTGTGTTCTTTAGAGACTACGAAGGCAATTGCTTCATTAGTTGAAGAACTGAAGTTACCAGAGGCTAGGATTGGTCTTGCTTCAGGAATCTCGGCTTTTCTTTGATATATACATCAATTCACAGGTGTGCGATTGAGCTTTATATATGTATCCGGTACTTAATCTAAGCATGATTTTTCAGCATCTCTGATTCAGTGTTATTTTCAACTTTTATCAGTAATAAGTCATCTAAAGTTGTGACTTCGGAGCTGCCATTAGGCGCTGGGTTGGGTTCGTCTGCTGCCCTCTGTGTCGCACTGTCCGCTGCCCTCCTTTCGCTCTCTGATTCTTTGAAACTAGACTTCGGAGCTTGTTTCTTGATCTTATAGGCTAATAACTAGCTTGTGACGTAGCCAATCACCCCCCGTAATATCACCTATGAAATTCTTAGTTCTGTCGGTAACCTTGTATTATTTTACTTGAAGCCTGAAGTTGTGCATTATGCCATTCGCTGTCCTCTGAATTCAGTTTCAGTGGAATTATGATGCCATATAATGTTTTAACATCTGAAGCATTTAGTCCCTCTCATTGAATTTCCAACTCCTTATCCATTCTAGTAGTCTGTAGTAGTTCCCCTTGCCTTGCATAGAGGTTTGAAACCTTTGTATAAGAGCTTTTGATATATGCTCCTGACTTTTGTAATTCACCTTTCATATTTTTTATCTGTATCTCCTTTCCCAGGCTATATGCATACATTGTTGGATATTAAGCTTCGTGTTTTGCGGAAGAGGGAGACAGGAGCAAAGGAGGAGCTCTTGATTTTGCTTGTTACTTCAGTATGCTAAAGTTGTTTTTTATTTACTAGCTCTAAAACCTGTTGTAGTACTCGGATCTCTGTTGCGGAAATGTTTTATTTTTGTTTACCACTTACTGGTAAACAATAGTAAAACAACATGAACGTACTTCGTAATATAGGTACAATTTGATATTATTCGTTTACTACTTCCAGTAAACAGTACTATAAGAAGTATTATTTGGTTTACCATGTACCGGTACACAGTACCAAAAAAACCTAAATTTACTGTGTACTATAAGAAGTATTATTTGGTTTACCATGTACCGGTACACAGTACCAAAAAAATCTAAATTTACTGTGTACTTGTACTTATCGAAATATACAAAAAAAAAATGGTAGGAAATTGAAAAAAAAAAAAAAAAAAAAAAAAAAACTGAAAATTTCTCAAAAAAAACGAAAAAAAATTATAAATAAATAATTTAATAATTAATAAATAAATAAATAGATAAATAAATAAATAGATAAAATAGAAAAAAAAAAAAAAGAAAAAAGAATGAGGAATGAGGAAACATGTGTAGGGAGAAGAAAGGGGAGGGAGTGGCCATGTACAAAAAGTAAGAGTATTATTGTCCACCATACCAAAGTATGGGTATTTTTATTGTAAACTATATTCCATACCTAAAATTGATTTTACAAAGTCAAAATGGGTATTTTCTTTTTTGCCTCTAAACTTAAAGCATTTTATCATATTAATTTTTTAAATTCAAATTTAGATCATTAATTAAATAATTTTTCAAATAGTAATAATTTTAAATTTTAAGTATTTGTGAAATACTATATGATTAAGAATTTATAATTTAGGCAATAGCTATTTCTCAGATTTGCTCAACTATAAAAAGCGTGGCTACATAATTTGAAATAATAATAAAAAATCGTCGATTATTTTGGTTTTAATTTTATGATAAAAACATCTAAAATTCACTCAACTTAATCAAGCAATTTCATGAGGATAAGATGTAAATTTGAGAAATAGATTACGTAAATATATTATTTCGAATTATTTCATAAAGAGTTATTTGTATATTATGAGCATTATTTCATAATAAGTTAATTTTACGATATACACTTTTTTCTTTTCTTTTTTCATTTCTTAGCAAATTGGCTTTTTTTTTTTTTTTTTTTTTTTTTTTTTTTTTTTTTTTTTTTTTTTATCAAATCTAAAAAGTAAACTCTCCACCTCATATTAAACAAATACTTAAGATTCTATATCATGATTCTTGAAACATTGTACACGAAAAAAATTTATTTGTTTCTTTTACATCCAGATTTTAAAATGTTAAATTTAAAAATAAAATCGTATGATAATTTTAAGAAAAATAAATCATCTCACCTTTTGATGGGAGTACATACTATTGGTTACACTTTTGTCGGCAGCCTTAAAATAATTTTTAAACTCTCTTCATCCAGAATAAGTGTTCGGAATTATTAAAATCATGTTATTAAATAAGTGTTTCATTTCAAATTCAATGTAAAAAGTATAAGAAAATATTCGGTGAACGTGTAAACAAAGAAAACGCACATTGAACATAAATCAACCAAAATTAAAGAAGGTTTTATATTGGTGGCTTAGAGTGATCTGGTCTTGGCTGAAGATCCGTTAAAACTAACACCCTCTCTTCCTCTCTTCTCATTGAACCTCTCTTCCTCTCTTCTCATTGAGCCTGGGCCTACGATTATTCTTGACAAAAAAAAAAAAAAAAAATCGCCGTTTGATGATCGCAGCTGCTCACAACCGGCAACTTGATCCTCCGGTGACCACACGTGGTTGCGCTGCGCAAGAAACTGCAATCTTGGTGGGGGCAAACTGATTCTGATTGAAAACGCGGAGGCTGCATTTTCCGCTTGAGTCTGTCAACGCTTCTCCAAAATTCATCGCGCACCACGATGAGTGACATCTCAACCAAGATTCTTGAATGCAAGCCGTAAATGCCACCAGATTGAGGAATTAAGAAGCAGTAAAACCGGCTGATGTTTGTCTGTTTATCATCGTCAATTTCTTTAGGTATCTAGTTAAAAATGAAAAATATAGGATAATGAGAGGAAATTACATGAAAAGGATGAACAAAATTCGAAAAAATGTTTTGTTTTTAACCCGAGCATGACGGCTGAAGACGGAAATGTTAGATCGGGTGATGAAATATATACGAAGAGGCATGTAGTAACAAAATTCATTTGAAATGTAGAACGAAGAGGTGTGTATTGTGTAAACATAATTCGTACAAAAATTTAAAAATATATAATTACCCGGTCCTTTCTTCAAAAGTTGTGTACTTTCATCTAAATAAAAAGTTGTGTCCGTTGACGTTGACGATCTATGAATCAAAACAACAAATTAAGAGAGACATGTCTTAAAAAACAATGGTCGAATAAAACTATTCGTACAATAAAGGGACATACTTAATTCCTCACATGCAATTGTTTGTGTTTGGTTGACAGATGTTGTGAAGGGAGGCATGTTCAAGGAGTGAGCATCATGCAATTAAGTCACAGTGAAAAAGTACTTATAGAATTCGATATATCCTTACAAACAATTGTGTCTTTTGGAAAGGGTGTTATAAGAAAATTGAAGAGACGCTAGCTTATACGGTTTTTCATATAAATAAGTAAAAATACCAAAATGCCCCTAAAAATAGAAGTGATAATACAAAAATGTCCCTTGTTTTTTATTTTTATATAGTAGTATATAGATATACTAAAGAATGTTCTCATATCCACCGTGATCATTTTTAATGTGATCACGCATGACGTATCATGCTATTAATAAATAAAAGATTTAAATATATACCATAACTTATCTAAAAAGGGTAAACCCTAGCACTTGCTTCATCAATAGTGGGTCCACGACAGATAGGAGAACCTTTCTCTAATCGGTCATCATAAAAAAAATTTAAAATTAAATTGTTAAAATTATTTAATTTATCATAAATTATACTTTTGTAATTGTAACTACCCTAGATTTTAAAGTAAATTTAGTTATATAATAAAAGAAAATTCCCACTATACAAATAGCATAAAAGTTCTTGTAGAATGTACAACATAATAGTATACAACATTATTTTAATTCATTCTAGAGTAACTATCTCAACCCTTCAAGTCCCGCCTCTCTTTCTTTCGTTCGTTTCCTCTATATTATTACATCTCTCTTCCCCGTATCTCTTTCTTTTATCCCGACTATCTTATTTGCCTCTCTTTAACATTTATTTATTTTATATAGGTTATCCACTTTGCCCTCTTCCTTTACTTCATTCAATATGTCTGTCATCACACGTAAATATGTATAAATTTTTTTACGTAAAAAAATAATTTATGGTCAAATTCATCTACAATGGCCGGATCACAACAAGTAAACCAGAACTTTGTCATTAAAAAAGTAATTTAGTATCAAATTCCTATGCAATGGCTAGATCACAATTGAGTCATTAGAAGACTCAGAAGACTCCGTGACATCCGTGACATTACCTTTCGTGACATTACCTTTAGGGAGACATTCTCCTCTAGCTCGCAAATTTGAGAAAAAAAAACAGCCTTTCCACCGAGGAAAGTACTGCAAGATGGTTATAGATATAATGTGAATCATCGTAACTGAAAAAAATAAAATATATATATATATATATATATATATATAAAAGTTAATATAAAATTGGAAACATATACTAAATTGAAAGAAAAAAGTAATTTACCCTCGATAACGCTCCAGTTGATGCAGCAAGTGATCGACGTCTCGAGGCCACTCATCTCTATTTTTTCTGAAAATAGAAACTAACAATCGAGATATTTTAAGAAAATCTTTGTTTTTTCTCGAAGAAATCTGATCCTTACTTAGAGTGTTAGTTTCCTTAGTCAATAAGTGACCACAAAACATAATGACTCCTTCCTTAACAAATATGTTATCTTTCGAAATATAGCCAATATAAATTTGATGATGATGCAAATATAGGACATAATCTATCATTTCCCTTATCATCTTCCTGTAAATATTAGGAATGTGAAGAATTTTTCTGTTGCTCCTTTTAGGAATACAAACATAGTTAGTCATTATTGGGCCCTCCTTATTCATAAAATCATTTAGGGTATCAATACTAACTCTGTATCCCTTAACTTCAATATAATAATAACATTTTTTTGAGTTATAAGAATGTACCGACTTCCAATAATGGTTCGATGTCTCGGTATATTCCCTTGCATTCTTTATAGATTTCACGATCCATCGTATATATACTCTCCTTCATCTTTGCGTTTGAAAACCATTCTGAGAAAAAAATAAAGAAATCAAAAAAAGAGCGGCGGCAAGAGAAAAACAACAAAATTGAAAAATTCAAAATCAAGAACTGGAAAAAGGGAGCAAGAAAAGGCAAGGCAGGAACAGCGGAGCAGCGGGAAAACAACAAAATTGAAAAATTCGAAATCAAGAACTGGAAAAAGGGAGCAAGAAAAGGCAAGGCAGGAACGGCGGAGCAGCGCAGCGCATGCGTTTGTGGGTAATTACGGTATACCTGTACAATCCTTTTTGATTTATGTATATAGGTACAACTCCAAAGAAAAAGTTACCATATTACTCTTAATGAAATTACTATATTACCCTTAATGAAATGAGGGCACGCTTAAATTCCAAGCAAAATTTTAGACAGTATTAAATTTTAGACAGTATGAATGAACCTCTTCACCCTCAAAAACTAGAGATAGAAGCTTCTGTCTTCAGCTCCATGTCCACACCTGTCACAGAAAAGGTCAAAACCCCAAGCTCATCACAGAATAGCTGAGCCAGCTTTAAGTGTCCCCTAATAGAGAGGTCGATAACCAAAGAAACAATGAGGTGTCTCTATCCAGTATGTACTTAGTGGATGATAAATATGGATGCAAGTATGTAACACACTATACCTGTGTAAGGCACACTCATGCTGCAACTGTAGCTTCGATAGCAGGATTCTGGACTTTGAAACACAAGAAAACTCCTCTTCTAATCTCAGAACAGCAAAAGCCTCTGGATGTTGCATATATAGAATAGGATGTAATAAGAGAGAATTTATCTTGAGTGGAAGCTTGCCAGCATAAATCAAAGGGGAATAAGAGATATGGAATATCTTGGAATGACCAGAAAACATATTATGACTCTTATCTTTTCTTTATCTGATTATGAGGGGTGGTTGTGTATCCTAAATCACATCAACAATTCAGCATAGCTGTGTCTGCTAAAAAACTAAGAGCTTTCTTCCTACTAAGCTGCGGAGCAAATGCTAATAGTTGAAACAGTCCTTTATCCATAAAAGGCCAAGTAAATATGGCTTCTTTATTTCCGATAGCATCATCACAAAGGCGTTCACATAACTTACTTAAAGAACAGACAGAGTGTTCATAATACTTCTAAGAACCAAATATCCAGACATATCACAACTACTTAGCAGCAGTAAGATAAATTTTGTAATTAACAGCAACCTTCAGAGCTCTAGCAACAAAAATAGCAATGCAGGCAACTAGCATGAAGAACAAAATTTAGTTACAGGAAAAAGACACCATCTGCCGAGAAATACGTTAGACTATTTAGTACTAAGTATCCAATTTCCAACCTCGGTATCCTTTATAAACAGCCAGATGTTACCTCGGTATCCTTATAAACAGCCAGATATTACCTCGGTATCCTTTATAAACAGCCAGATGTTGGATGAGTTTAGAGTATGCTAATGCAGCATCAGATAAACTGTCAAAGATAAGAAAAACCCCAGGTCGAGTCCTCCATGGCGCGGCCTTGAAATTTTGTGTTAATGCTTCAAAAAAAAAATCCTAGTTATTGGATGATGATAATAATAGAATAGAATTGAGAGCATATGAAACAGTAAACAGAAGCCGGAAATAGATCCACGGACAGAGTTCAATTAACTTGAAGAGTCCACAGAGCAAGTTGTAAACAACCAGTGTATTAATTCGAGCTAGATGAGCACTGAATAGAAGATATGGAGACTGATTAGAAACTATAATAGACAAAACGGTTCCCGTATATATGATTACTAAGCCATTACTTATTCACTACGTTTATTGACGGGAAAGAACACATTTGTCCACCCAATCCAGTGAATAACTATTTGCATGTCTACTTATGAAAAAATAGGATACAATAAAAAAATATAGCATCAACAGGACACGTAGAAATATCATCCAGCTTCAAGAATTAATAAATAAAAGGGTCTTGAATGGATCACCTGCCATGCATCTCCCATGAGCTAGCACGGACTAGATATGAAGTTCCTAATAATTGTAGAACAACAGATCCAGGAATTGAGCTTGGCTGTGCAGATAATTGGAATGCACTAGAATTACTCCTTGTTTCATTTTCTTGACTGAACACTAATGTACCCATTGGCTGTTTCAGACTTTTATGCCATTATGTACAAAAAGCACCATCAGCAGTCATTACAGAGCTTTCATCTCCAAAATCATTCACTAGACGAGAACATGACCGACAGCAATTCCTGCATGGAGATGACAGCAGAAAGAGAGAAAACGAGTTATTGCTCATATTACCATAATATCAGCAGAAAACTTTTTTAAAGAGTTAATGCAGCAGAAAGAACCTCATACACATTGTTCTTATCCACTTCCAATTTAGTCCATGAGGAATTTCTAGCCAAAATCATGTCGAACACAAGCACAATGTTTTGGAGTGCTGATACAAGCTTCCAATCAAGTCAAATAATGAAGATGCTTCACTGAATGCTCACATAGCAAAATTATATAATTGCAAGAAATTACACTTTTTGCTTTAAAACACTGTTGTGCAACAGATGAAGACTAATCCTAAATAGCAGTTAATACAGGCCAAGCTAAGAAAATGTTAACCAAACTCTTGTCTTACAATTGACAAATTGCATCTTCCAACCAAAGCATTAAGATAATTTCCAACTATACGAAAGTGCATAAGGTCCACGCATGCTAACAAATTGCACTTGCCAAATGGTAGACGATTTTAACCATACTAATGTCCGAAGGTGAACTGAGACGTACCAACAATTGAAGTACTGCATACCTAGTTGAATTCTAGAGCACCGAGTAACATACATCACAAGTTTTTAAGTACAAACAGTAAGAAATTACAGAACACTCACTGTTATATCATATTAGCAATTTCGAGATGAATAGATGCCTTCAACTTCAGACTTTCTGCCCTCTTCAAAGATCTACGTAACAGCACATACAATTGTTGTTGGACGGATAATGATGTCCCAATACCAGCAACTGGTGAATAAGAAGATCTAATAATTCCAGAAGCCTTTGATGTACCTAATTCAGACAAGAGGGTGGAAATAGCAGCCGCCTGCATATTCAAGACATGTATCATCATTGTACTGCAAATCGAGACAAAATGAAGATAAATGAGTGCTATGATAAAAAAGAATAAGAAGAAAGCTACTGAACTTATTAATATTGAGTATAAGCCTAAAAGGACCTGAATGAAGGAAATCACAATTAAAACTTACCTGCTGAGAAACTCAAACTGCTTCAGTTAGTACTTGAACATACGAACATAAGTATCATCCAACTATTTTCTATCACGGAGGCACATTAACAGATCCTTTAAAACAGCAAAGCATAGAATGCTCTCAATAACTCAAAAAAGTAGATGCTCGCTTTCCCATCAATAGACCATAAGAAAACAACACACCGGTACAGAAAAAATAGCAGGAGATGAAAGAAAAGATTGGATGTGACTGATTCTGTATGCTTACTTCCAAAGCTTGCTTTGGGTGCCCCAAGTGAAATTGCATAAGTCCTAAACATAGTAAAGTAATCTCATATCTTCCAAAACTACTACATCCAGATGGAAGAACAAATTCAGCTCCTTGAGTCCCTGCACTTTATCATGAATAGATCTCACTTCAGGTGATCGGAGAAAAACTTTCTAAAAGGATTCAGAAAATGGATTATTTCAATAACATGATATCTTCATCACAGAAAACTACTTTGAGAATGAGGTGATAATAGGTGCAAGCATATTAGACTTTTGTAAAGCAGAGTTCATATGATAGGGAAGGTTTCTACCGTATGAAAGTTGGTCTAAGATCTAACCTGTTATCTATCACTCATCAAGCAAATTCATTCGAATTTCATGCACATCAAAGTTCAGGTGTTACTGAAAAATTGCATTCCAAGATAACCCTATAGCAAAGGTATGAAATAGGAACAAAGTTCTAAAAATCCATTATTTCAAGAGCACTCAGCATATGTAGTGTTGGACTAATTAAGACTGAGATATTGTTGTTACAACTTACAACATATAACAAACATGTTGGTTGTGAGATGTTCTGGTGTTCGGTGTTCTGGTAGGAGATCAAAGAGCAAAGGAAAGTAATATCAACAGTCGCTTGATGTATTCTTCTAACAGTCATTAGAGAACCATTACAAAATCAGAATATAATTTTCTTATGCCCGAGAACGTGCTTTTATTTAGGCCCAGATGCCTTTCTGCTCTCACTCTACCACAGAGAACTAAGCGATGCATATATATTATTTTTGGTGGAAGGGATACGCTAAGTGTAACAGAAAGAAAATTTAAGAGGATAACATGCATCAATTAATACCTGTAATCAAAATAACAGTGGAGGTTTTCCAGCACACGCGGATAGCCATCATGATAAAGGTTATTTAAATATCGCAAGTAGTGAACCTAAATTTTGAAAATGGACAAGACCAACATCAGAGTCCATTAAAAGTGATCTTGCATTCAAAATAAGCATACAGGATAAAATTATAAGATTTGAAAACTGCCAAATAGAAACTTACTCAACGTAGTTCGGGTGCCAACTGCTGAAGCTTTTTCCATATAGACTCAAAAGCATCAGCAGGAAAGGAGCTTCCATATCTGACGTAATATATAGGAAATCATTACTTTTGTATTGAAATAACAAGAAAAAACAGATTGAGAATATGAAATTAAAAAAATAAGATTATCATTAACTCTAATATTCTGCAGTTTCTTGAGACATATTCTAAACTAAACAAAAGAGAGAATAAATAAAACCACTTACTTCTCGATAGCATCAGCTTGCTCTGATAGGTAACCTTGTACCTGCCAATTTGTGTGTGGGAAAGTTAACAGAGGCAATACCCCAAGACATATCACTCGGAGAATTAACTTCTGCAATTTATCGGTGTGCTCCAGTCTGGGGCTTGACGAGATACCACTATCCAAAACCATTAAAATCAAAATGTAAAAGCTCGTATCATGGACTCAACATGTGCAAATTGAGTATAATCTGAAACATTTGACCAGAGCTTAACGTTAAATCACCAAAAGTGGTACTAATAATGAAATAACAAGCACTATTATTCTATACTATAATATAAGAGATATAATTTTGCCTTATGAAGAGATATTTGTGAAGGGAACAGCAACAAAAAAAAGTTTTAGCAAAAGTTAAACATGACACTCATATAATCCATGATGAAGCCATGCTCAAAAAGCATAGATCTCTCACGAGAATACCATCAATAAACTCAGAAGATGTCATTGGCAAGTTCCCAGGGAAAGGGAGTCTTCCAATCTCCATTGTACTTTTTTCAAATTCTCCAGCATCTTTATCATATAAACTCTCCATTCCATATTCTCATATTCTGACGGGGCGTTTGAATAACTAGTGGACTCGTCCAAATGAGAAGACTCATAAGGAGGAAACTCTAATAAGGATTCCTTGCAAGTTGCAATATGCTGCTACATTTGTTAGGAGATGGCCTTGAAAACAGACACAATACCTGATGAAATCACTTCCCATAGGTTAAACCTATTATAGACCATTAGTTTAGCAAGGAAGCCATTAAATTCCATGATAGGATTTAGTGGCATGCAATTGGCAAAATCACATTTTGTAACTATACTAACAACATAATCATGATTCATGAAGAACTAATAATAGATCTCCTGGTCTATGTAAGAAAACAAAATAGCAGATAAGTGGGAGCAGATGTATTTATTTTGAATCATAATAGCGTTGAAGTTACCCCTTCCTGCCTGATTCACGAATGAATCTAGGAAGATGCCATGTTTGCGCTAGTTCACTTTCTTGCTCTACGAAAACGAAATGAGAAGGAAAGAGCATTACATGGAAGCAATTGACTTGACAAATAAGAAGTAAGAACTTCGAGCCCCCCCCCCCCCCCCCCCCCCCACACACACACACACACACACACACACACACTAACTCACCCATACACAGAGAGAGAAAGCTAACTGGATAGAGAGAGAAAGAGAGAGTACGTCCATCAACAGGTTCAATCACAAAGTGGGAAAATGATGCTTGTAATTACCTCAAATGACATCTGATTAAAAGTGAGCAAGCAACGTCAAATAAACATGCCGAGAATACTAATGGGACCATAACACTAGAGTCGGAGCCCCCAGATCCCAGATGATGAATAAAATTAAAACAAGTACTAGATCAAAAGCACTTCTAATTCATTTGGACAAAGCACTAACCAAACTGCAACCGAAAACAAAGCTAGAAATCAAAGCAGTTGGTCCATGACAATCAGCATCTTAATGAAAGAGCACAGCGTTTACACACAACGAGGACCAAAACTTGCAAGGCCAACCCAGATTTGCATCGCAAAAAAGTTATCTAGCAAGAGAATAACTCAGGACTTACCTCGTAAATCAGCAAAAAAAAAAAGCAATTCATCTGGCGACGCCAGAGATGACTGCCTCCTCATTAAGTGGTCGATCAACCAGCGATTGAGCAAGCCATCAATCAGCTCATCCAACGTAGGCTTGAAAATGCCACCACATACCTGCATAGCTCAAGGCAAAATGGTTCAGTTACCCTTTCCTAATCAACATATTTCTACAGTGATTACAGTTTTGAAGTGGATCAACCTTGGTGAGCGATATGAGGAAAATTTCGAGTCCATTGTGCAGCGAAACAGATGGAAATGGGAAGGGGGTTGAAATTTGAGAAGGCGGAAAACTTGAACGAAGATGCAGATAGAAAGCTTGTGTGGGGTGACGAGGAAGACGTACAAAAAAATAACACACAATATTCCCTTTAGGACAAGTAACACACAATATTAAAGGACAAGTAACACACAATATTCCCTTTAGGGCTCGTTTGGTAGGCCGGGCGGGATAGCCGGCCCGTGATTCAAACCTAGTTTAGCTACATGAGTTTCATAAGTAATGTGTACTTTGGTTTGTATGTTTCATAACCCAAGAGAAGAAGAAGAAGTATTGTTTGGTTACAATGAATATTTCATAAAATTGATATGTGAATTGTCCAAATTACCCTTGATAGTTTTTGTCTTTTTATGTTTTGCCCCATTTGATTTTTTGTGAAAAAAAATGGCGGCCAAATTATTTTCCCCCAATTTCATTTCCCCCAATTTCAGAGAACAAAACCCACTGCTAATTCCCCATTTCCTCATTTGATTCGCACAAAGAGAGAGAGAGATAGGTCGGAGGGAAGACTATCACCGTAGCAATTCGGGCAAGATTTTCAGACGCAATTCGGAGGAATCATGGCTGCTCAACCAGGTTTGTTCCTCCCGCCGTCGAATTTCTGCAACTCTCCTCCGGCCTTGGGCTTAGGGTTTCTGTGATTAGGGCTCGAGTTTAGGGTATAGTGTTCATGGTTTAGGGTTCTACTGTGGTGTTGCTCCGTCGCAATGTTTGTGTCGACTGTGTTTAACCAAAATTGTATTTGTTGCAGTGCAAAGATTGGCTAAGCTACGACGCGCTTGGAGTCTCCGCGAAGAGGAGGTACTCCTGGATTGCTAAAAGGAGCTCGTCGCCACCGGATGGAAGTCGGACAACGGTTTCCGGGCTGGATACGTGAACAAGCTCGAGGAGTTGTTGAGGGGCCACTTTCCCAGTGCAAACATACGAGCCAACCCCCACATTGTGTCCAAACTGACGGGCTGGAAGAAGAATTACGGCTCCCTATCCTCAATCTTAGCCCGTAGCGGTGTCGGCTTCAATCTCCATGGGGATCACACTGTCGATGCCGACAACGAACAGTGGGAGCAGATTTGCAATGTAGGGTACCATCTCAATTCCTCTTCTACTCTAATCTGATGTATTATATGCAAATGTTTTAGGGTGGTGTTTATATAACGTGGTAATATGATTGTGGAATATAATTATGCGAGGGTGATAACGAAATTTGGAACTCTTTTGCTCTGTTTTATGGTTTGATGAAGACGAGGTTGATATTTTCCTACACTTTGTGCCCTGTTGGATGAAATCTTGTTTGAGAATGCTATGTATGCTGTGGTGGAATATAAATTGTATAAGGGAGCTCATGATATAGTAGAAAATCAACTAGTTTTGTGCACTGTGTTTGTGTGTTTGGGTTTAAAAAAATTAACAGGTTGAGTACATTGGTTGGATGAAATCTTGTTTGCTTTACTATGTATGTTGTGGTGGAATATAAATTGTATAAAGCTCATGATACAGTAGAAAATCAAATACTCTTTGTGCACTTTGTTTGTGTGTTTATTATGTGTTTAAAAACTCAACAGCTTGAGGAGAAGGTGGGATAAAACAGCCATAATATGATGAATATGATAAACTGATGGGAAGATGTTGTACTATCTTTGCACTATGCTACAAAGGCATGTCTGTTTTGCAGCCTCTAGTTTTTTTCAAATTGCATATTTGGTTTAATGCTTTTGTTCAGATGGAATAGATAGCATATGATGGAGATTATGAAGTAATGCTATGATTTGTACTCTATTTGCATATTGTACTTATAGAGAATCTTCTATTGTTTTGTTTTAGGTGGATGCAAACGCCAAGAACATCCGAGGGAAGGCATGGCCGTACTACGATCGCTGGGCCGAAGCTTTTGGGAAGGATAGGGCCACTGGAGAGGCGGCTGAGGACGTAATCGATGCTGTCAATCAACTTCTAAACTAGGAGCAGCACCCCATGGCTGCACAGCCTCCTCCATTCCACCCAAACTCACCTGCCCGGACTGCCACTGTCGAGCCCGATGAGACAGATCAAAGCACTGCTAATTCCACAAGGTTTGAAGCTGGAAGTTCCAGCGCTCACAAGAAAAGGAAGCTGGTTGATGAGACAGATCAAAACCTCTGCGACATCTTAGGGAAGATGCATTCGGACACAAAACTCAGCCTCGATTCCATTGCTCATCGCATTGGATATCAGTTCGATCTTGGGAACAAACGGACTGAGATATGGTTGATGCTAGAGGATATCCCTCATCTTGGGATGGAGGAAAAGTTCGACGTTTCTGACATCCTCATTGCTGATCCTCCGATGCTCGAGTTCTTCTCCGGCCTCCCAATCCTAGCTCGTGCCGGATATGTGCATCGTTTGCTAATGGGGAAAGGTGCGTAGCATGGTTCCTCTATCGAAGAAGGCGGATTGAAGGCGTTTTTTTGCTAAGCTGCACGAAGCGAAGATGTTGATGGATGGCTGCTGTTTTTTTTTTTTTTTTTTTTTTGTTGATATGGTTTGTGGTTAAAACTCTGGGTACAAAACAGTAGGTTCTTTTGATGGCTCCGCTCTTCCTCCTTCTGCCTTGGAGATTATGAACTTGGTTCTCCTTTTTTGGATATATTTTGGTTGTAATTATTGTAGTTTGATCTAGTGATATATTCGACTAGTGCAAGTTAATGAATTATTTGTCTATAGTTTAGATTTTAGTTATATTGATGCAAAGCGATATATCCAACTTTTAAGATTCAACTACAACACAACATGAACCAAAATTACTTAAAAACAAACATGAACCAAAGTTACTTCATAGTGAACCTCTCGGCCCTCACACGCCATGAAGCTATGGTCTTCGAGCGGACCGTTTATTTGTGATGCCAAGCTCGATGGGAATCGAAGGCTTAAAAAGCCGTCTTCGCGGATTCTTTGTGGTACGATGAGTATTAAAATCCCCTCCTTCTTCGCTCGCGCTTCCGCCGGAGTGATGTTGGCCCGAACTCCCGTTCACGCTTATATTATTGAATATAATACATAGTTCATCATAATTGGCATCACCCACACAATAATATGCTTGAGCAAGGTTGTTGCGCTTAAAAAAAAAAAAAAAAAAACGTTAATTTTTTGCTTGTCATATGATCTTCAAATAATTGAGGCGTTAGGCCTTCGAAAAATGTAGAGAATTACCTTGCAAATACGGCGCCATACTTCGTCGGTTGCGTGCACATGACATAGCTCCTCTACCCAACACACATCGGGATTTCGAAGGATTTCAGTGAATGTGTTGTATCGATCATTCAACAAGTTAAATTGCTCACAAATTTCATCCCACGAAAAATGCAACCCGAACTTTTCGTTAAGAGCACTCCACCCACGAAGTAAAGTCCCTGTCGGAATGCAAGCTCTTCTTTCTTCAGGGTGTCGGGCTAGATCTTTGACGATGAATTGTACTAGGAAATCGACATTTCCTTCATCCCATTTCCCCTTATAGAAGAAATCTTCTTGTGGGAGGAAGTTGAGAGCCATGGTGCTGTAAATGGCATGAATGGGGTTCAATTCTTTATACTAAGATCAAAAAATGAGGACATTGGAATATATGCTCAACTCAAAGTAAAACAAGTAACACCAAGACAAGCACAAGCTACCAAAAAACAATGTTGTCCTATTAATTAGTCAAAAGCTTCAACATAATTGCCCGTAGTTCACGTGAAAGTCGAGTCTAGGGAATCGGATTCGACTAGTACAATAGTTACTTCATTAGAAGGATTCCTATGATCACACCAAACAAAACTAACACTGTTGCCATGAAACAAATCGCAACGTACACCTCGACTACCCCGTACAGCTAGGGGCGTAGAGTGTCGGCCGTGCCGTGGCTTGAAGCTTGATCCATCGTCACACGAGATGCGGCATTGTTTGAGTCTTGAGGTTGAGCCTCCCTTCTAGTAATTTGGTTTGGAATTTGAGTGTAGCTCCTAGATCGATTCTGATATTCATCGCACCAAATGAAACGGTTATAGTGATCTTCGTTGTTCGGACAAATATAGTAAAGATGCCCCGGATTTGCAGCTTTCCTCGATGCAACTTTCACTTGCATCTTTCCGTTCTTACAGGCGCATTGAGGGGCTATTTCACGGTGTTGGTCCCGGTTTGCTATAGGAAAAATACGTAGAGGGGGGGGGGGGGGTGAATACGTATTTTGAAGTTTTTCAACTTCAATTCCTTAACTCAGAGTATAAAGTAAAGTGCTCTTTGGAAATACTAAGACCTAGCCGAGGGCTAGATCAAAAGCAATCACGAATCTCTTGACCTAAGCTTAGAGCTTGATCAAGAGTGAGACTTTACTCTTTGTGCGGAATTTGGTGAGCTATAATCTTTCCTAAGTAATTGAAAATCCAAGTTAAGTTTGTTTATATGCACGTGCAATGGATAATCGAATACTGTAAAGAGATTAAGGTAAGAGAGATACGACACAGAGATTTATAGTGGTTCGGAGATAACGCTCCTACGTCCACTTTGTTGCACGACGGCAACTGTTCTTTTCACTCAAGAACTTGAAGGTTACGGGTCCTTCAAAAACCTGGTCGGGATCGGGCTTCACTTGCCTAGATCAAACGACTGACGTAGTGATTGCGGGTTCACTACACAAACCTAACAAAGACTGGAAGCTTCACTCGCTTCAGTCAGACAGACAGGGAGATTACGGGCTCTCCTTACAGCCTAGCTTCGATCGAGCTTTACACAAACGATGTAAGTGTAAGCTTGGATCTCAACTCTATGATCGAGGCTTCTTCAATCGATGAAAGAAGGGCCTTGGATCTGAACAACCTAACGACAACACTCAAAACCTAACAGACGAAGTTTAGGGTTTTTGGTTGACGACACACTATGAAGAACTCTTTACAGTGAATGCAAAGATTGGCTAGAGTTCTTCTTCTAAGCTTGGATATTTGAAGTGGGCTTAGAATCTAAGTGTGAAGGTTGTGAAGACGAGTTCCGATGAACTGGAAACTCGGAGAACACTTGAAACAAAGACTCGAAGATTTGCTCTAAGGCTTGGGAGTGTTTGTTTGCTGTATGCGCTTGAATGCTCAAGTAGTGTTCTACATCTTCACGTCTTCATCCTTCACTATTTATAGGCGGAGGGTTGGCTGAGATCCGTTGCTTGGTTGGTGGCCTTGTCCCTCCTCCTCTCGACAGTACTTGCGCAGGCAGTAGCTTTTGCAGACGCGCAGATTTGGACTTTTGCCGAAAATGGCTAAGTTCCAAGTTTAACAGTAACTGGAGCGAGCCAGTACTGTTGCGGCGTCTTTGTCGGCCTGGCAGTCAACTCCTCTGCTCCTCTCCGCTTTCGACACGTGGAGATCTCGTAATTAATGCGGAGATCTCCTGTTGACTGGAATTCAAATTCGGAGCGGGAATTTGTGCTGTCGCTTTCTGGTAGGTAGTGGCTCGCTTCGCTTTGAAGTTGTAGCGGCCGCTCTGAAGTGAGTCGCTTCGCGGTCATATTTGTAGTGAGTCACTTGGGAATAATTTTCCCGAGAAACTTTTTAAGTGAATATTGACACGCGTTGACTCGTGTTGACTCGCTTCGGCTTTTCTTTGTAGCGCACGCTTCGCTTCGCTTTAGTGGGTTCACTTGATTCCACTGTAGCGCTCGCTTCGCTTCGCTTCGCTTTGAACTGTAGCGCTCGCTTCGCTTCACTTTGGCAGACTCACTTTGAATCTACTGTAGCGATCGCTTCGCTTCGCTATTCTTCGGCACGCTTCACTTCAGCTTGCTTGACTTGCTTCGCTTTGGAAAACACACTCAAGCGAGTGGCCTTCACTTGAACTTTTGAAGCCTAATCTAAGCAAAATAAAAGAGCCATCCTAACAGTGTAGGCTTAGAAAAATTCTAACCTATTAACTACATCAAAATGGGTCGCTTGGGAAAAGGACGCTTGGGGTTTTGGGATCTAATCAAAACAAATGACTTTATTTATCAAATGTCCCATGAAGTTCCCCCTTAACAATTTAGTCCTTAACAATTCCCAACAATTTCCCCCTTTTTGATGATGCCAAAACCCATTCGACTTAGATAAAAATAAATCTAGTCTATCTAACCGTGAAGGGAACTCCAAGCGACTGCTTCCTTTGCAGTTTCGTTTGTAATTTTCTTTTAAGTTCCTTCCCTTTTTTTTCGGTTAAATTAATGAGTTTGTAGCATAAATATAAAGTCATTCACAAAGCGAGTAAATGACACAGAAGAGACAGAAATAAAGGTGGGATAAATGAACAAGAAGTTCACACAAGATATGTTCAGAAGCTTGAAACTCGAAGGTTTCCTGTAGCTTCATCCTCCTTCCCTTCTCTTGTCACTTCCCTTCTTCTTCAATAGCAGCAGTATCCACGTAGGCTGATAGAACTCTCGATTCCATAGATTCTACTGTGTGGATACTAGGTCTTCTCCATGCACTCTCCAGCCTGAAGGCTTCAGTTACTTCCTCATCGATAATTCCTCTGTTAGGAACGTCCGTGCCTGGATGATAAGGCATGGCGAATTCCTTTAAAGCTGGTACCTTGACAACGATTGGCTTGGGCTCTGCTTGTTCAGCCATTGTGAAGATTTTGCGGCGCAATCTGTCGTCATAGGCGGCAAGGAAGTTGTTGAGTGCACTTATTCGAGAACACTCATTCTGCAGCGGCACTACCTCCCAGAAATAATAGGCTTTGATGAATAGGTCTTTGTAGTACAGCCACAGCTCGAGCAGATCTCTCGGAATGAAATCCTCGATTTCCCTTCCGTCCAGGTGCTCATCCCTCCGTTTGGCCAACTCCTCTTCTGACCTGCTTGACAGTTGAGCCATAGTCTTTTTGAATTTAGCTCCCGACTCGCTGTTCCACGATGGACGCTTCGCATTGAGTCGTTTGCGGATGTAATCTTGCTCCTCTTTGAGAGGATATCGACCAGACTCAACCATCTCCTTCGTAGTCACGTCACATGCATCAATTATGGCTTGAGCTTCACATGCTTCGGACTCTTCTGGCATGAGAGGGATGAAGGCGCTGCGTACTAATGAGGACTGGATGAGTAACACTTCACTGAAGTGTTCCTCGATCCGTGCGTTGATCACTTGGAGTCGCCTTTCATTACTCCTCTCCTTCCTCTCGCCTTTGCTCCTTCCCTCTTCTCTTTCCTTCCTCTTTCTCTCCTCTCTTCCAGCTTTTGAAGCGACTGCTTGCTTGACCTTTTGGCGCTTGGCCTCGGGATCATCTTGCTTAGAATGTGGGGCAGCTCGCTTCAATGGCTGCTTCGGTGGTGGGGGAGGTGGCATGTCCTTCTTGGCAGCACTTGGAGGGACGACTGCTGTTGAAGTGAGTGCAGCAGTGGTCGTAGTGAGTGTGGCTGTCGAAGTTGGCGCGGCGTCTGAAGTGGGCAGCTTGGGAGTAGCGGCCACTTGGGAGCTAGATGAAGCACCTGCAGCAATAGAATTTTTTGTTAGCTTAAACACTTGCTCCAACTCCCACGCCAAGGCAGCATCCTTCTCCTCCTGCACCCTCTTTTCCTCCTTCGTGATCACAGTGACTGGAGGATGTCGTGCAATAGAAGCACTCAGCACTTTTTCTTGAAGCGGCCTACTGGGCTCTTCAAGTTGTTTCAGTAATTCCTCCTTCGAGAGTTTTTTCTTCCCCTTCCTCGCTTCATCATCCACTCCCTCCTTATCTCCTCCATCTCCATTCCTCCTTCCAACATTAACTCCACACCGACTCTCCTTCCTCCTGAACCTCCAGCTCCAACTTGCTCTACTAGCCCTTCCCTCATTTGTCCTTCCCCCTTTTTGGCATCATCAAAGCCAGGGGTTAGGATTATAGATTTTCCAGAGAGGGATTGTTGTAGTGAATTGACTGTGTTGAGGACAGTCTGAAGCATCTGCTGGGTTTTGTCCATGGATGGCGCCACAATTTCAGCAGTCTTGATCGATATCTCTTCAAGTAGATATTCGCACTGCCTCTCTCGCTCTACAACAGACGCCATCATGCTTTCTAAAGGCTCCACCTCTCTGAAGCGAGCCTCCAGCTCCGCTTCTATGGCTTTGGTGATCTTCTTGGTTTCTTCTTGAAGTGTGAGATCCAAGTGTTCCTTGGAAGCTTCAAGTTCTGCCTTCATTCCGGCAAGTCTCCTTTCCCTTCGATTGAGAGAGTTGTGAAATTCGGCATCTGCAGTGATCCGTACTGTGAGAGTTTCTTTCAGTCTCTTGACTTTCTGCAGTAGGATTGACAGTTCAGCATTCTTCAAGTCAAGAGCCTGTGCACTGCTCCTCAGACTCTCCAGTTCTCTCTTGTCAACTGCACTCTCATCCTTGACTCCCTTCAACTCAGTTCGAAGTGAGTCAAGAGCCTTTTTGGTGTTGAGGAGTTCGCTTCCCTTCAACACTAGTTCTCCCTCCCTATTCTCCAAACTTCTCGCTAAGCGACTGGTTTGGTGACCCAAATATGATGTCGTCCACGTAGATCTGGACCCAAAGCATATCTTCTCCATGGTTGATGGTGAAGAGAGTCCGATCTATCTTTCCCTTTTGGAATCCATTTTCCACTAGGAATTGAGATAATGTATCGTACCAAGCTCTGGGAGCTTGCTTCAACCCATACAGGGCTTTCTTCAAGCGATACACTTTATCTCCCTGCTCGAAACCCGGTGGCTGCTCCACATACACTTCTTCCTTGAGCTCACCGTTGAGGAATGCGCTCTTCACATCCATTTGGTACACTTTGAATTTCTTGGCCGCTGCATAGGCTAGAAATAAACGGATCGCTTCAAGACGTGCCACTGGAGCGAAGGTCTCGTCAAAGTCGATTCCTTCCTCTTGGCAGTAGCCTTTGGCAACTAGTCGCGCCTTGTTCCTCACTACGTTGTGGTCCTCGTCCGTCTTGTTCTTGAACACCCACTTGGTGCCAATAACATGCTGAAACTTGGGACGATCCACGAGGTACCATACGTCGTTCCTGGTGAACTGGTTCAGCTCTTCTTGCATGGCGATCACCCAGTTAGAATCGGCTAGGGCTTCCTCCACGCTTGATGGCTCAATGTTTGAGAGAAAGCAACTGAACATGGCACTTTCTCCAAACACTTGACTTCTGGTCACTACACCCTTGGATGGATCTCCAATGATTTGGCTAGGTGAGTGATCCTTGAGCCACGCTCGCTTTGATCCGCCAGCTTCATCTTCATCCGCTTCCTTGTCGCTCGCTTCACCGTCTGAAGCGACTGGATTGGGTGCTTGGCCCGCACTAGCTTCAGGAATCTTGGGGGCAGCTTCGACTTCTCCTTTGGGATCCTGCTCGCTTGAGTCCTTGATCTCATCATCTTCATCAAGCACGTCCCAAGTGAGTTGATTTGAGGGTTCCTTGCTTTGATCCTTTTCATTCGCTTGGGCCTGTTCCTGTGGAAGACTTAAAGAAGATTCATCAAATACGACATGGGGTGATTCCTCCACAATTAGGGTTTTACAATTGAATACTCTGTAGGCTTTGCTAGATGTAGAGTATCCTAAGAATACTCCTTCATCAGCTTTGCTT
The DNA here is from genome assembly GCA_029379335.1 of Thymus mandschuricus. Classification (NCBI taxonomy): domain Eukaryota; kingdom Viridiplantae; phylum Streptophyta; class Magnoliopsida; order Lamiales; family Lamiaceae; genus Thymus; species Thymus mandschuricus. Next base: position 27,012,494 of record CM057080.1, read on the forward strand.
TCAAAGGCTTTCAACTGTGACTTCCCATTGTTGTGAATGAAGACCCTACAACCAAAAATATGGAAATAAGATATGTTAGGAATTCTCCCTGTCCATATTTCATATGGTGTTTTGTCGTGCCGTTTGTTGAGAAGCGTCCGATTCTGTGTGTAGCATGCCATGTTGGCAGCTTCAGCCCAATACTTCATCGGAAGCTTTGAGTCAGCAATCATGGTGCGAACGGCTTCTTTGATGATTCGATTCCTTCTTTCAGCAACTCCATTCTGCTGAGGAGTGCGTGCTGAAGAAGTTTGATGTGCTATGCCATGCTCCGTGCAGTACGCTTCAATTGTAGAGTTCAGGAACTCTGTGCCTTTGTCGGAGCGAATGGTCACTATAGCTTGATTCTTTTCCACCGCCAATCGCTTGAGCAGTTGTGGCAGTTTGGTCAGTGTCTCCTTCTTGCTGAATAGAAATACAACCCATGTGTAGCGAGAGAAATCGTCGACTACAACTAGAGTGTACTTTCTTCCATTTACACTAACTGGAGTAACTGGACCAAACAGATCCATGTGAAGCAGCTCGAGCACTCGCTTTGATGAGGCTTCTTCGAGACTGGCAAAGTGCTTCTTCGTCTGCTTCCCTCGTTGGCATGGTGAGCATGGATGGTCTTTGATGAAGACTTCATTCGGTATGCCTTGCACCAAACCTTTTCGAGCTAAGCGATTGATAGCTTTGAAATTGAGGTAGTTCAAGCGTCTGTGCCATAGCCATCCAATTTCTGTAGCACTTCTTGCAACTAGACAAGTTTCCTCCTTGCAGCTGTCCCATTGTGCTATGTAGACATTCCTTTGTCTAACTCCAGTGAGCACAATCTGGGATGTGAGTTTGCTCTTCACAATGCACTTGTTGGAGATGAACTCCACCCTGTACCCTTTATCACAAAACTGTGAAATAGATAACAGGTTGTGCTTGAGTCCTTCCACATAGGAGACTTCTTCAATTGTGAGCTTTCCAATTTTCAGTGCGCCGTATCCCCTGGTGCTTCCTCGAGAGTTGTCACCAAAGGTTACGTGGGGACCCTTCTTCTCTATGTAGTTGTGAAGTAGAGCTTTCATGCCGGTCATGTGTCTTGAACATCCACTGTCCAAGTACCAAACTAGTTGACCCTCACTTGGCATGGGATCCACGGCGCTCACCTGCAATTAGACAGATTTTGGTACCCAAATCAGTTTGGGTCCTTGCAGGTTAGTTCCCTTAGGTACCCACACTTGCTTCACTCTCTTTTGAGATGAAGCTTGTGTCTTGGGCTTCTCGACCTTCGAAAACTTGGTGTACTGCTTTGAAGCAGCTTCACATGTGCAACAGTGTGTGCAAGAGGGGTAGCGGCTCGCTTCAGTCCTACCTATGCTCTTCCCACTTTGCTTATATCCTGAAGCGACTCGCTTCGGATTAGCTCTGGGTTTAGAGACTGACTTAGGGTTTCTAGTCTGTCGAAGCGGCTCGCTTGGTTTCCTCGAAGCGGTCCAATTAGGGTTTTGACCCCGACTCGCTTGAGTAACCTTGGGAGTTCGAAGCGGCCTCTTTGGTGCTTCGAATTCTTCCCCCTCAACGTTAGTCCGGTTGGACCATCTCCAGTCCGGATAACGTGACACATAGACATTACTCCTCTTTTTAGGAGGTAGATCCTTTGTCTCTCGTGTCTTGGCTTGAGACTTAGAAGCTTCAACAGTTTTCCCTTTACCCTTGGATTGGTAAGACTTAGCATGTTGAGTGCTAGGGACTGTTGAACTTTGCTTGCCCTTCGGATCTGCCTTTAAAGATATAGACATCTTCATTGGCTTCCTTTTAGGGTTCTCAGCTATTTTGCCTTTGTCTTTGTTAGTGGTCGCTTTGGATGCAGTGGGCAATTCCAAAGTGACTGATGGTGTCGTGTTTGAAGCACCAACAAAGACAGTCGGCTTGGAAGGTCCACCCTCATATCCATGTCCTCCCTTTCTACCAAAAGGTAGAAGAGAACTCTCTAGTGCCTGTCTAGCGTATGATGCTTTATTCAAATTGGCAACTAGAGTGGACTGGGTTTCATACCTTCCTTCCAAGCTTTGATGTCTAGCGAAGAGATCCTCGAACTTACTAGTCATAGCCCTTAGATTAAGTTTGACTTGGTCAAGCTCACGGGCTAGCTTTCGGTTCTCCTTCTCGCTTTGAGACGGAGCTTGTTTTACCACTTCGTGGTCGCTTGACAGTTTTTGGTGCTTGTCAAACAACTCACTCCATGCAGAGGATTGTTCTTCCTCATTGACAGTGTGTGCGAGTGTAATTGAAGTGATTGAAGGATAGAAGAATACCTCTCCTGTTTCCTCGTCGGTGAGCGCCATAAATCCAAGATCCTCACCATCACTGGAATTTGGATCGGTGAATGCATCTGAGTCGCTTGGTGGATCTTCAGTTGTAGCGACCGGCACTTCACTCGCTACGAGCGCTCGCCTTGGAGCATCCCTCTTGGCCTTCAATTCTTCGCGCTCTTTGGCACTTAGCTTTGGGCAATCGGATTTGTAGTGGCCCATCTTGTGGCAGTGGTAACACTCCACTTCCATCATGTCGCGCGGGATCGGTTTGGTCGTCTCTTCTCTCTTCCCTTTTCCTTCTCGAGCATCAGTGCTCCTCCCTTTGTACTGCTTGTAGAATCTTTTATACTTGCCCACTCGAGAGTTCATTTTGTTGAAGTTCTTGGATAAGAACGCAATGTGTTCTTCCAATTCTTCTCTCGTCATCTTGGCTAGCGACTGCTCGCTTGGCCCTTCGGCAGCTTTGAACGCTACTCCTTTTGACGTAGTGGGCGCTTCATCCTCGTCGTCGAGGCTCATTCGATTCAGATCAAACTCGTGAGCTTTGAGCTCGGAGAACAGCACTTCTGGCGTGAGCTTCGTTAGATCCTTGGTAGCTAGATATAGCTCCTTCATAGTCTGCCACTTCCTTGTGAGAGCACGGACTATTTTCAGATTTACTTCCTTGTCTGTGAGTTCCTTCCCAAGCGAGTTGAGAGTTGCAGTAATGTTGGTAACTCTCAGCTCGAAGGCGTCGATGGACTCTCCTGACTTCATCACCAGATTTTCAAACTCCCGCATCTGAACGGCGAGCTTGTTTTCCTTGATTTTGTCTGTTCCTTGAGAAATGAGGGCTAGGGTTTCCCACATTTCCTTTGCCGTTGCACATTTCCTTATCCGTGGTAGATAGGCGTCCGACACGGTGCTCTGCATCGTGTGACGTGCAATCTTGTCGAGGTTGGCAACTTTGAAGTCATTTGGAGTATACTCATCCTTATCCTTCTCCACGTACTGTTGTCGAACGTGGGCTGGACGACCTTCAGCGGCTGGAACCTCCACAGATATGGCTTTCTTGATTTCAATTGGTCCGTCTTCAATGACTTCCCACATCCGGTCGTGGATTGAGCATAAGAAGCTCTCGACTCGGAAACTCCATATCTCGTATCCTTCGATCGAGAACTGTGGAAGATTTGATGCACTGTATGTAGACATAGCAAACTATCAGCAGTAAATGCAATATGCGTGGGTGAGGTTTTGATGCACTTAGGAAAATAGGATCCGGTTCAGTGAGACAACGTGAAGCGAGTGGGGACTCGCTTCGGATATGCAAAGCAGAGGCTCGAAAGAACCGCTGCTCTGATACCACTTGTTGGTCCCGGTTTGCTATAGGAAAAATACGTAGAGGGGGGGGGGGGGGGGGGGGGGGTGAATACGTATTTTGAAGTTTTTCAACTTCAATTCCTTAACTCAGAGTATAAAGTAAAGTGCTCTTTGGAAATACTAAGACCTAGCCGAGGGCTAGATCAAAAGCAATCACGAATCTCTTGACCTAAGCTTAGAGCTTGATCAAGAGTGAGACTTTACTCTTTGTGCGGAATTTGGTGAGCTATAATCTTTCCTAAGTAATTGAAAATCCAAGTTAAGTTTGTTTATATGCACGTGCAATGGATAATCGAATACTGTAAAGAGATTAAGGTAAGAGAGATACGACACAGAGATTTATAGTGGTTCGGAGATAACGCTCCTACGTCCACTTTGTTGCACGACGACAACTGTTCTTTTCACTCAAGAACTTGAAGGTTACGGGTCCTTCAAAAACCTGGTCGGGATCGGGCTTCACTTGCCTAGATCAAACGACTGACGTAGTGATTGCGGGTTCACTACACAAACCTAACAAAGACTGGAAGCTTCACTCGCTTCAGTCAGACAGACAGGGAGATTACGGGCTCTCCTTACAGCCTAGCTTCGATCGAGCTTTACACAAACGATGTAAGTGTAAGCTTGGATCTCAACTCTATGATCGAGGCTTCTTCAATCGATGAAAGAAGGGCCTTGGATCTGAACAACCTAACGACAACACTCAAAACCTAACAGACGAAGTTTAGGGTTTTTGGTTGACGACACACTATGAAGAACTCTTTACAGTGAATGCAAAGATTGGCTAGAGTTCTTCTTCTAAGCTTGGATATTTGAAGTGGGCTTAGAATCTAAGTGTGAAGGTTGTGAAGACGAGTTCCGATGAACTGGAAACTCGGAGAACACTTGAAACAAAGACTCGAAGATTTGCTCTAAGGCTTGGGAGTGTTTGTTTGCTGTATGCGCTTGAATGCTCAAGTAGTGTTCTACATCTTCACGTCTTCATCCTTCACTATTTATAGGCGGAGGGTTGGCTGAGATCCGTTGCTTGGTTGGTGGCCTTGTCCCTCCTCCTCTCGACAGTACTTGCGCAGGCAGTAGCTTTTGCAGACGCGCAGATTTGGACTTTTGCCGAAAATGGCTAAGTTCCAAGTTTAACAGTAACTGGAGCGAGCCAGTACTGTTGCGGCGTCTTTGTCGGCCTGGCAGTCAACTCCTCTGCTCCTCTCCGCTTTCGACACGTGGAGATCTCGTAATTAATGCGGAGATCTCCTGTTGACTGGAATTCAAATTCGGAGCGGGAATTTGTGTTGTCGCTTTCTGGTAGGTAGTGGCTCGCTTCGCTTTGAAGTTGTAGCGGCCGCTCTGAAGTGAGTCGCTTCGCGGTCATATTTGTAGTGAGTCACTTGGGAATAATTTTCCCGAGAAACTTTTTAAGTGAATATTGACACGCGTTGACTCGTGTTGACTCGCTTCGGCTTTTCTTTGTAGCGCACGCTTCGCTTCGCTTTAGTGGGTTCACTTGATTCCACTGTAGCGCTCGCTTCGCTTCGCTTCGCTTTGAACTGTAGCGCTCGCTTCGCTTCACTTTGGCAGACTCACTTTGAATCTACTGTAGCGATCGCTTCGCTTCGCTATTCTTCGGCACGCTTCACTTCAGCTTGCTTGACTTGCTTCGCTTTGGAAAACACACTCAAGCGAGTGGCCTTCACTTGAACTTTTGAAGCCTAATCTAAGCAAAATAAAAGAGCCATCCTAATAGTGTAGGCTTAGAAAAATTCTAACCTATTAACTACATCAAAATGGGTCGCTTGGGAAAAGGACGCTTGGGGTTTTGGGATCTAATCAAAACAAATGACTTTATTTATCAAATGTCCCATGAAGTTCCCCCTTAACAATTTAGTCCTTAACAATTCCCAACACACGGTACTTGTCCATTATCCAATCTACAATTCATATGCACAACATATTAGTCAACATAAATATGCATTACTCAACTCAAGTCACTAAATTCAAAGATTCAGTTCGAGCAGCACATTCAATTACATGACATAAATTTAAAAACAGTAGTTCACACACAAAAGCAAAGAAAAGTAGTTTAGTTTTGCATTCATTGTTCAATCCCCCCACTAGAATTTCGGCTAAGCTGCCCCTGCCCACATCGCGTTTGCAATAGCTTCGCGCTTCTCATTCCATTCCGGAGTTGATTCGATTCCCCCAACGTAATGTATTGGCTCCTCGTCATCATCATTGTCCTCATAGTCCCCCAACTCCTCTACGAATGGATCGTCGCCAAACTCATTACGAATAAAGTTGTGCAGCAAGAAACATGCCATGATTATCCTTATTTGAACCTTGATAGGATAGTATGATGCACTCCGCAGAATCCCCCACCTCATCTTCATTACACCAAATGCACGCTCAATCACATTCCTTGCCTTGGTATGCCTCATATTGTACATTTCCTTTGGGTTTTGAGGAACAATCGCGTTTGGGCCCCATTCTTTGAGATGATAGCGAACGCCTTTGTATGGAATCATGAAACCCTCGCTGTTCGCATAGCCGTTGTCACAAAGGTAGTAGGAATCTAAGTTATGCAACAGATAACATACATAAGCAATTGTTGTTGGTGTTAACCTAAACCAAAAGTGAGGCATATTGAATAAAAAATATAAACTCCTAACCTGCTGGGATCTTCAGGCCGTGAGTCCTACTCAATGCATCACGTAATACTCTCGAGTCCCCGGCGGATCCTTCCCATCCCGGCAGTACGTACACAAATTTTAAATTCCGATCACAAACAGCCAAAGTGTTTGTGGAAATTTGTCCCTTCCTTGTTCTGAACCTTGGTTTATCAGCAATAGGAACCCTAACATTGATGTAGGTTCCATCCAATGCCCCCAAACAGCCCTGCAGATTGTAAGAGATTGTTATATAGGAGGATCAAAAGCATATATCGCATATTTAACAATATAATAGCCAAACTGTGAATGAACAAGATACCTTAAACCATTTCCAACGAGAATCAGTGCAGTCTTCAGTGATGGGCTCCGGTTTAACAAGCAAAAGGCCGTGGAGTTTGAGAATGGCCGTCAGTACCGTGTGGACATACTTTGATACGGTTTCACCAGACCTTTGGAAATCAAATCCTACCACTCTGTTTTTCTTATGATGAGCTAGAACCCCTAAAAACAATGCTACCTGCTCTTCCACACCAACGTACTTGTAATCTTTCAACCCTCCAATCTCTCTTAGTAAGCCACACAATCTCCCAAAGGTATTCCGATCAACACGTAGGTTAGCTAGACACTCGGCATTATGTGTCCTTACCAACCTGTTCATGTGTTGGACTTGGGTTGGGATTCTACCTAGCATAGAGTATGAACGATTGGCAGTTGCACGCAATCTACGTAATCTAGCTCGACGGCGCCTAATTATGTTTGCAATCACTACCACATTTCGAATGTGAACTCTCACAATCTCTTCCACAATTTCAAAAACAATCACGCTATCGACTCCTAGAGCGGCCATTACGATGCTGTTTATCAACAAATTCAAATGGCAACATCAAATTAAAAGCACACATTCAAATTGCAACAACAAATTAAAAGCACACATTCAAATTGCAACAACAAATTAAAAGCGGCCAACAAAATAAGGCATGGAATCTACGCCCCCTCTTATAGAAACTGCATGTGCGTTTCAAATATAGTTGTATTCCAGTTCAACTTCACAAATTACCAATGCGAATCTACAGCAAATTAGGAGAATCATAATGTAGCCCTAAGCTCGCACCGTAGTCTGACTCAAAGATCAAAGAAATTACCTTGCACAAAGAGTTCCGGTGCCGGGCAATCGAATGTGGATGTAAATTCCGCCGTCCGAGCTTCGTAATCGGCAACGAATTATTTGGCTCTCCTCTCCTAGCTCGATTCCAGCAGCTGCTCATGAAGACTGTGTAAATGAGGTGAAGTGTGTAAATTTGAGGTGGTTGCCTTTCATTTATTAAAAAACGTGTTTTAGGTTTAGCAACTTTAGCAGCCAAAATTTTTGCCTTGAAAGTGTTTCAACCAAGAGTTGTGTTTTCTGTCCAAAGCAAAGTGCTGTTCCAGTTGGTATTTATTAAGACAAAAATTATTTGAGAATTATTAAACAAATGCTCCATTTGATTTTATACAATGCGACTTAAAAATGCACAATGGACTTAATAAAAGTAAATACATTGTCTTCTTCTTCAGCAAGGCATATATTATACAACGATAATATCAGATTCATGTCATCAAAATATCACCCTATCCAGTTTAACCAAAAAACAAAAATAATAGGGGATATAAAAGTATTTCAAAACATGCATCAGGGAGGAGAGGGGATATACATAAATAAGGTTGTTTGTTTTAATCCACATCAACTTTTCAATCAATAACGATCGCGAAATCTTCACTGGTGCCAGCCATGGCCCTCGCACGCCTCTCTGCCGGGGTATCGAACGGGCCCTTCACTAACAACACCTTCAGCCATACACCGCAATTGTCACAGAGCTTCTCAAGCTCGAACGTGCAAATGTCACCGGCTTTAAGGTGGTTATCTTCAACAAACGGCTGCCACGCGTTCTTGCTTATCACAGGACGCTTGTAGCTTCCGTGGTAAGTGCCCTTCCATTCTTTCACCCCATAGAGCAATGTCACACTAACATCAACGGTTGGCAGCAACCTCGTAGCAACACGGGGCATCAGCTGCAACAAAACATCACATTATCACAAATACAGTGCAAATATTTCAGAATATGTAGATATAATGTAGAGAATTACCAATCTGTATCTCCTAGCAACGTGTGTTTTGACAAGCTCAATCTCAAACCAGGGAAGGACACCGGACATGTTCTCCGTAGAATTGTGATTAGGAGCTCTTTCACCAGAATCATGATCCTCGGTGTTACTAGAATCGGTATCAGATTCACTTGTGGTTGTCTGATCATCCCATGGCTTATTTCATTGAACAAAGATAGGGAATGAGAATTCAAAGCATAAAGACAGTTCACAAAGAGATAACAACACTTTTCAATACTATACACTAAACTGCCCCTGCACAACATCAGTATAAATAGAAGCTAACCATTATCAAATTTCATAAACAATTCCAGTTTCACTCAATGTTGACTGAAGTTGATTGAGAAATGCTAGGCTAATTTGTAACAACCATATTTCAGTTGAATGCAGTAGGTATAATTCAATATAAGCTAAGCACAATGAGAAATGCTAGGCTATTTTGTAACAAGCATATTTCAGGGAATAATACTATACTTTCAATCAACAACCACAACAACAATCTATAGGCATATAACCTAACCAAAATTGCCTTTGTTGCCACCCCTATTGCCTTTGTTGCCAATGTAATTCCTTCAACCTCTTACCCCAACCAATATTGCCTTTGTTGCCAATGATTCCAATTTCCACAAATAGAGCAAATTCATGCATAATTTCCCCGATTTGCACAACATGTCAATAGAGATAATGAAAGTCATTGTACAAAACATTAACACACTCAGATACAGAGCCATATCCACAACGTAACACATATGTGGAGTAAAATTTAACTCCAAATCGGGGTGAACTGAAAAGCCCAAACCCTAAACCTACCAAACGAGCCCTTAACCTTAACCCCCAACCCTTACAACATCCCCAATCCGAACCATAGATTCCCATCCAATTCAAACCCGTAACCTGTATATTCTCATGCTTCTGCCAATTCAAAGGAAATAATGCTTTTGCAAATTCAAAGTAAGAACATGACAAAATCGCCCTCAATAATATGACTATCCCTAATGTTCCAAAATCGAAACCCTAAACCGCCGTCATTTTCCTGAATTTTAAACCCTAGCTTGCCCCTTAATTTCAACAATAATCGAAAAGAGGAAGAGACACTTACAGCCGGAACGTTGTAGTTAAGCAGTGGAGAACCCTTGCCGTGGCCAGAATCGTCGCTGTCGGAGGAGCCGCGGCGGTGGGAAGAGCCCGCTCCGTGGGAGGAGCCCGCGCCGTGCGAGGTGCCGGCGCCGTGGGAGGAACCCGCGCCGTGGGTTGAGTCCGCGTCGTGGATGGAGCAACCGGATCTCTTGCCGTCGCCGCTCGTGTCCGCCATGGAAGGTGAGAGGATGGAAAGAGGAAGAGAGGGAGAGAGAGAAGTCGGGAGGATGAAAAAATGAGCCCGATGAATTTTGAATTGTATGAAACCCTAAAATTGGTGATGGCAGTTTCGTATTTTCCCTTGCTAATCTGGGCCACTGTTCAAGGCCTGCTTCTCAAACGGGCCAAATTGGTGGGTTTCATACACTAAGGCGGAACAGTGCGAAACAGTGCCACAAGCCCGGGCCCAAAATTAATCACGGGCCCCCAAGTTTCCGTATCTCTCGTACCAAACGGGTGATAAACCCGGTTAGTAATCACTATCATGGCCTAATCTCCCCTACCAAACGCAACCTTAGGAATGATAGAAAGACGTACAAAAGAAATAAAACCACCTCCTCTTCATATCTAATTAATTTATTTAGTACTAATGATATCAATTAAACTTTACAACTAAATACTAATTTTACCTACAATTAGTATATCATATCTATTAATATATTAAAACAAAATGAAAAATTCATTTTTTATTTTTTTTATTTGTTAGTATTATTTTTTTTGCTGCTGCTGCCAAAGTTGTGTAAAAATGTAATTTTAGTGTTTAATAGTTATTTAAAATAAATAGTTTAATTGATACCTTTTAAATAGTTATTTTTAAGTACAAATTTTAAATCCTTAATATTTTAAAATATTAAATACTAATGATATCTAATTTAATTTTTCTTATTTTCCTATGTAGTTGTTGAACTTAAGACGTCTTGCGCATCAGGCGCGTAACAAAACTAGTTTCGTAAAAAATAAACAGCAAAACATACTAAAAATAATTATATGTAGACACATAATGACATTAATATGAAATATACTAAAGAATGTTCTCCTATCCACCGTGATCATTTTTAATGTGATCACGCATGACGTATCATGCTATTAATAAATAAAAGATTTAAATATATACCCTAACTTATCTAAAAAAGGTAAACCCTAGCACTTGCTTCATCAATAGTGGGTCCACGACAGATAGGAGAACCTTTCTCTAATCGGTCATCTTAAAAAAAAATAAAATTAGATTGTTAAAATTATTTAATTTATTATAAATTATACTTTTGTAATTGTAACGACCCTAGATTTTAAAGTAAATTTAGTTATATAATAAAAGAAAATTCCCACTATACAAATAGCATAAAAGTTCTTGTAGAGTGTACAACATAATAGTTTACAACATTATTTTAATTCATTCTAGAGTAACTATCTCAACCGTTCAAGTCCCGCCTCTCTTTCTTTTACTTGCACTATCCTTTTCGTTCATTTCCTCTATATATTATTACATTTCTCTTCCCCGTATCTCTTTCTTTTATCCCGACTATCTTATTTGCCTCTCTTTAACATTTATTTTTTTTATATAGGTTATCCACTTTGCCCTCTTCCTTTACTTCATTCAATATGTCTGTCATCAAACGTAAATATGTATAAATTTTTTTACGTAAAAAAATAATTTATGGTCAAATTCATCTACATTCTACAATGGCTGGATTACAACAAGTAAACCAGAATTTTGTCATTAAAAAAGTAATTTAGTATCGAATTCCTATGCGATGGCTAGATCACAATTGAGCCATGGAGCAGGTTCATGCATATGTGGTAGTAATTAGAAAAAAAAAAATATTTCGAAAATTTAAGTACCTATTTAAATGTTTAGAAAACATGTGAGGTTGTATCCCAACATAGTTCCCCAGAAATATAAACGTCTCGAAAATGTGATAGGCTGTATTCCGGCATAAATAGATGACCGACAAACGAGATTAGGTTTAACTAACTTAATGAAATATGACTCTCTAAAATCCATGTATAAGAGCCAGGAAGAAATTATGTTGTTGCTTAAAAATTTATGAATAAGAACAGTGTTGTAATGTAAAGCAAAATGTAAGATTGAAAATTTATGAATAAAAGCAAAACAAGATGGTTATATAATTAGTGCGAGTCTCTACAACTAAAGAAGAAAAAAACTTCTCAATAATTAGAACATATATAATACTGAAAGAAATCAAATTATCAGATGCATCTGCTTCAGCAAATCATGGAGGTGTCGAGGCCAATCAACCCCATTTTTTCTAAAAAGTGTACCGAGATTTTTTTACAACATATCTATTTGTTTTTTCGTCATAAATTATTAACAAGAAGAGTGTGATCTTGATTAATAAATTAACAAATAGATTATCCTTAAAAACATAACTGAGATTCATTTGATGATAGTGCAGATAAAGTATATAATCAACAATATCACGAATCATTTTCTAATACAAACTTAGAATCGGAAACGTTGGTCTATTTACTCTTTTAAGAATAAAGCAGTATTCAATCTATATAGGACCCTTCGTCATCATGAAATTATCGAGAGTAATATCTATACAGTAATTTATTTATTTTCTCGAATCAAAAGGCGTGTATAACCTTTTAATGATGATTTTGCCTTATAATTCCTAGGGATAAAGTGCAAAAATGCCCTTGGAACTTTATATGGAGGAGCAAAAATACCTTTAATGTATGTTTTGATGCAAAAATGTCCTCAAGCTTCACGTGGAAGAGCAAAATTACCCTCAATGTATGTTTTGAAGCAAAAATTTGTCCAACTTCACTATTAAATGGTGCAAATACACCATTATCTTGTTAGAAATTAACATCACCCCTTTATGATTTCTTTTTTTTTTTTTTTTTTTGAAAGTACAATTACATCAAAGTTTACAACTATATATACACAACTCATATACATGAGATATATGGCACCACACACGATTGTGGGATTATATTACAATTTATAGCTCAATATCTACTCATGTATATCTACCCACACAAAGGTGGGAAAGCTCCCCACATACCACATTGGTAGTGAGACTCGAACTCAGGACCTCCTGAAGAGGAGAGTCCTAAGTGCCTCCCCCTTGCCACCAGGCCAAGGGGTCATTGGCCCCCTTTATGATTTCTTCATTTCTCACTTTTCCGATTTGTTATCTCAGAAAAAAAAAAATAATATTCTCTTACAAGAAAAAATGTTGTTCATTTCTTAATGTACTTGACAACTAGACATAGATCGAGGCTCCAACACAACATTTTTTTTTTTTTTCATTCATTAACTTTGTAATTCCATCAAGTTATGATTTTTTAATTTTGCCTTTACCCCAAATCTAAACATCAAGAATACAATGTGTTCAATTTCAATCTTGGTATGGATTCATATTGCTCAACTCGATTGAAATACATTAATCCAAACTCAATACTATCCACAATTGCCAAAAATTTTGATTTGTAGAAGCAGACACATATGTAAAAACAAGAAACTTGTAAAAAATGGAGGGAAATTACAATGAATCGAAAAGGAAGAAGCTTGAATCAGTCATTCAAAGATTTGATTTGTCATAGTGCTAGTTTTGTACTTTGGCTGCGACAAATGTACATGGTTAGAATGTTCTTTATGTCTAGGTGAATTGGAAGTCAAAATAACAGTAGCGTTTGGTATAACAGTAACGAACAAAGTGCTGTAATTTTTTTTTATTTGAAAATTATGTAAATTCACAAGTAACATAACCTATTGTCGAAAGTATAAAGGATAAGTAAAAGATCTCGCTAATATGAAATTAAACATTTCACTCATGAATTTTTATTTTGTGCATATAGAGTGTATAAATGACGGTTGTTTTAATTTTTATATGCTAATGATATATCTGCAACATTTAATAGTGAAGTTGGACATTTTTTGCATCAAAACATACATTGAGGGCAATTTTGCTCTTCCAAGTGAAGCTTAAGGGCATTTTTGCACCAAAACATACATCAAGGGTATTTTTGCTCCTCCATGTAAAGTTTAAGGGCATTTTTGCACCTTATCCCTAATTCCTATAAAGTTCGCGATGAACAACCTATTATCACCTCCCATGAGTAAAAAATAAAAAATAAAATCAAAATAAACGGATAAATTTAAAGAAATTAAAAAATGAATGACGAGAAGAGCACGCAAAGCGGCGGACAACAATGGGAGAGTTTTTTTTTTTCAAAATATACGAAACCAATTGGTCACCCTTCTTAAATACTCTCTATGTCCATTTTATCATGACACTTTACTATTTATTATGTGTCTACTTTACATTAAAAAAAAAAAAAGCCATAATAAAATGGACGGAGGGAGTATGATTCTGCAGCGCTTCTTCCACTAGCTGTTCGAACACCGCACACTTAGACACCGATGATTACGCCTGTATAATCCTAGCTAGTTTAAAGATCCTTGGTGCCAACGGTAATCGAATTGGCTGAAAGATAATAAGATTTCAGTAAATTCGTAGAACATACACGATTCTAACACTATTTTTATCCACATTTTGTTAATTTTATGAAATCAAAATCATAAAATTGTTAGGGTAATCAATTATGGAATGTTTAACGTAGAAATCTACGGCTCTCTCAAACTGACATAGTGTTTCAAAGCCCTTTAAAGTCATGCAGCATAGAAAAATAGACAAAGAGAAAGGCAATATAAAGTAAGGGGACAGATTAAAGTCCTGACGAAAATTTAGATTGTTCTAAAAGGAAATGAAATGGGATGAAGCATCGAAAAAGTAACGAAATCCGACTTTGAATCGAGGATGCGTCGAAACTACAACTACTATAAGCATCAAACAACCATTGTACGTAGCAAACTTTTTACGGTTTGCGATATTAATTGAAGTTGTGTCCTTTTTTTTTCCCGGTAGGTTTTTATTGAAAAAAGATGGACTGTTTCTTGGTAGCTCTTCAGCAATGAACTGTGTTGGAGCTTTGAGAGTAGCACATGAAATCGAGAAATGGAATAAATGCGCGCGCACACACACACACACAATTATAGGACAAGCTAAGTCATGCAAAGACTCTTATCTACGAATTAGTGAATTCTCAGAAGGTCGACCTTCTATGGTGCGTTCTGACATTGTATATCTTGAAATGGTTATAATCTATATGGAGAGTCTGATCAGAATAGGTTCTCGTGAATAGGTTGTCGTGAATTGAACTAGTATTTAGGATTTTAATTTTCTTACTATTTCGAAGAAATTCCCATTAATCTTTACGAATTTACTAGGGATTCCTATTAATCTTTACGAATTTACTAGGGTTCATGGGTTTCTGCATGAATCAATGCCAAGATAAATTTAGAGGTGTTTGGCAAATATCAATTTAAAGCCAAAACTATTCCCTCTTTCCCAAATATGTTTTGAGCTATCAATAATTTCAATTAAAAGCCTAAACTATTATCTCTTTCCCAAATATGTCCCAGTCTACAATTTTCGGCAAACGGAAAGATGATGTGCAACCAGCTGCCACGTCAGATTAAAACAAGGAAAAAAAAAAAAAAGTATGAACCCTAGATTCACCAAAATTCTAATTAAAATGAGGCTTAATATAACTAATGATGATTTGGCATGTGTTACTTGATTAGAACCAAAAGTTTAAATAGATATATTCCATTTTTATGAAATTAATTAAAATTCTCAAACTTGATTAAAACTCAAGAAGAATCAGAAAAATTCATTTTTTTTTTCTTGGAGAAATAATAAGAAAATTAATTAATATGACAATACACTAAATCAGCTTTGACAAGTTAGCTAAGATTCGGATAATTTTATTTCTAATTATGTGCCAAATTTTTAGATAGGCGAAACTAGCTAGTAATTATCAAATATTTTTTATGAATATATAGTAATAATAAATTTAGGATTTTTTTTTTTTTTAATTTCACGACTTAATTAGTACTTAAATATTTCACAATTTTAAGTAATTATGAATCTGAACAGTATATGCCTCGATTAGTTTATTTAATTCTTACTAGAAAATTAGTTTTTAACCTTAAAAATGACACATTAAAATTATTTTTGCTACAGTTTATTTATTATAATGACATTTTTGAATTGCCATCTATGTCGTTGTAGCAATAGATGAAAATGTCACATTAAATATTTTTCCGTGACACTTACTAATGGAGTGTTGTATTAGTGTTTCGGTCAAATGTAACATTAGAAATTTAGGTAGTTTATAATGACATCTTTTGAAATGTTATGTATGTCAATGTAACTATAGGTCATTTTTCTAGTAATGTAATTTTCAAGGGGTTTGTTTGTTTTATGAGAATTATTATTCATGTTTTACATTTAGAGATGATAATTAATTATTTTCATGTTATGCATTTAACGATGAAAAAATTGGAAGAAAATATAGCTAGGTAATATTCATTTGGTTTATTAATTCAAAAAATTGTTTGCATTCTTTTAAATGTTCTTGATGTTGCGTTATTCTTTTAATTCAAAGATTAATGTTGCTAATTGATGCAAATTTCTTTTTATTTTCTTTTAATATGACGTAGCAGTCGATTACCACGTCATTTTTCCGTTTGCCGGAATTTGTAGATTAGGACATAATTGGGAAAGAGATGATAGTTTAGGCTTTTAATTGAAATTATTGATAGTTCAGTATATAATTGGAAAAGAGAGGATAGTTTAAGCTATAAATTGATATTTGCCCTTAAATTTAGGGGTACAATTATTAATCTTTTAATTAATTTATTTTAATGAAGAGTAATTCAATTGTTGAGTAATTTGAGGGCTATTTATAGAATGATCCTCCCTTCCCCTTCACCTTCACCTTCACCTTCACCTATTTGGATTTGGAATAAACGCCCTACCCCTCCCTATATATAACTTTGCCCTCGTCTTCTTCTTCGTTATTGTTCTCCAATTCGTAATTTGTTAGCGACCATGGATGCGGCGGCGAGGAGTTGTTCGAATAAGCGGCAGAAGTCATATTTTCCGGAGAAGGTATGCTACGTTTTTAGGGCGATAATTAGTAGCTTCGATTACTATTTTTTTGTTAGGGATTTCTCCAGAGGCACAGGGAATGATGTAGAAAGCGTCCGACCTCTTGTCCAGCTTGAATCTAAAAAGAATCTGTCGATTTGTGGTATTGATTCCACAGCTTTCATTGTTGAGAATGCTAGGCGCAACTATTTGTGCCGTAAGCTACGGCCTGTCTACTGTCTTGATTTGGATCCAAACAGACAACCTCAATCCCTCAACCTCAGAACTTGTCCTACGACAAATACTACGCTGTAATAACAAGAGTCCCCAACTCTAAACGTCTCCTAGTATTTTCGACTCTAATAACATTTACTCCGGTGTCTTACGATGATGATCCTAGTGCTCTAGACCAGGATGATTTTGAAATGTATGATTTGGATACAGAATCATGGGTAACGCTGCCCACGTTTTGCCTAAGGATCACCGGCCGTCGCTGTCGCCCGGTTTTACAATTGTACGACCCTGTAGCTCGTTCTTGGAACAGAGTCAGAGGGGCCTCGAGTGTAGATGCCAGACCCAAATTCTGTCACATTACTAGGTTTACTTTTATAGATGACACTACATTAGTGGTGAACATTGACCTTGGTTTCATGCTTAAACTTGATTTGGCTTCGTTGGGGCAAGGATGGAAAGTTTACAAGGAAGGCTGCGATGATGAAAAGGTTTTTGCTATTTCGGAATCCTGGACTAATACTACTACTTGGTGCGCTTCTAATGTTATGGATATGGATTCCGAAGAAGGAATCAAGTTGCCACTTTCTTCGTTTGATGTCTCCTTGGAGATGATTGGTGGTCTAACGGTCACTCGTCTCGAGAGGAAGGACTATGTGTGTGCTATGCAAGCAGCTCTGAGGAAGAAGAATGGGTATCCTCAAGTGGTGATTGATGTAGTCGATATGGGAGGCGACGAGGTTAAACGTGTGGCTACATTCAGATCCGAGTTCAGACAATTGTGCTCGAGTGTGTACCCGACCTACATATTTCAATACCGGACCAGCCCATCTCGTTTACCCTGCATCGACTTGAAGAACAACTCATCTAGCCTAGCTTAGATAGGAAATACACTAGTATATTTATTTTTGCACACGTAAGTATTTAGGGTAGATTAGTATTTTGTGGATGCATATAATAATTGTGTTTACTTTTGTACACGTAAGTATTTAGGCTCAAAATATATGTGAGTATTGAATTGAATTTGTTGAACTTGCACGTAAAAATAATGATCGCGTTTGTTTTGTACGGACAAATACAACTGATCAAATGGTTCGCATCATATCGAATTTATTGCACGAAGTAAATAATGATGACCGCACCTACTTTGTACGAGATATGTTTTGTCGTTTGTTAATTACTTTATGTTAAGACTTAAGATAACGACTTTTACGAAACTATGAACTCTTTTAGACGACGTCTAATGAATTTTTCTCTTGACACGTTGAGGGTGTTTCGTGGTAGGTTGATTATTATTTTGTGGATGCATATAATAATTGTGTTTAACTTTGTACATGTAAGCCATGGTCTAAATATCTGTATGAAATCAAATTAGTTGCACGTGTCTATAGTTAATCACATTTATTTTGTTCGGTCAAATATTATCGGCCAAATGATTTGTATCAAATCGAAATTATTGCACGAGTAAATAATGATCACACCTACTTTCGTTTGTTATTTACTTTACAGACTAGAAATGACACTGACTCTTCCGAATTTATGAACTCTTTGACACAGAATCAAACAAATTTGTCTCTTTAGACTGTGTTTTGTGGTGGGTAAATAAGTAACCGTAGATGTAAATAATAACTGTGTTTACTTCTGTACACGTAAGTATTCATGATCAAAGTATTCATACATATCGAATTTGTTGCATGTGTGTATAATGATCACATTTATTTTGTACGGGCAGATACTTTTATCCAAATGGTTCGTATTAAACTGATTCTACTGCACGAGTAAATAATGATCTCACCTACTTTTTACGATGTATGTTTTGTCGTTTGTTAATTACTTTCAAGACTAAATATATGACACCACTTCTTCTGTGTCTCTTTAAGACGAAATCTAACTAATTTGTCTCTAAACACGTTAACAGTGTTTCGTGATTGGTAAATTGGTATTATATGGATCAAAAATAAAAAATGCATTTATTGTCCGTATACGGAATTATTCATGGTCAAAAGACTCAAAACATTCGTACCTAGTTGAATTTGTTGCACGTGTGTATCGGAATACATTTATTTTGTCCGGACAAATACTTTTGACGGAATGTTTTGTATTAAATTGAATGTATTGCACAATTAGATAATGATCCCACAAACTTTGTACCACTTATTTTTTTATCGTTTGTTAATTATTTTCAAGACTAATATGACATTAGTTCTTCCGAATCTATGAACTCTTTAAGATGAAATCTACCGAAATTATCTCTAAACACGTTAATGGTGATTTTGTCGTGAGTAAAGTAGTATATTATTGGCTACCTAGGGCTGGGAATCAGTTCCTAAATAAGCGGTTATAACCGTATTGCACCGCTAACCGCGCGGTTATCGGTTAGCCGCTAACCGCAATTGCGGTTAGCGGTTCGGTTAGCGGTTCAGATATCAAATTTTATGTGGTTATCGAGTAACCGATAACCGTTCGAATAATACCCGCAAAACCGAAAATAATTAAATAAAATAATTTTTATATAATATGTATAATAAATAAAAATATTTAATAATTTGTCCAGAAAATAGAAATCCCAAATTCCCAATTTCAGTTAAGAAATTAGAAATTAGTAATAATTTTTATTTGACATTTTTATTTTAATTTGAAATAAATTGATTGTGAAATACTGAAATTTAATATACATATATAAATATATATTCGTAACTTTGTAAAATCATTAATTCGTTTATATATTTCACTTTAAGACGATGAAATATAAAATATCAATATACCATAATAATATATATGAAAAAAGGTGTGAAATAATGAAAGAAGTTAAATGGAAAAATAATTCGAAATTAATAAATTAAATAAAAAAATTCCTTATTCGGTTATCGGGTAACCGATTACCCGAACCGCAAAACCGCATGCGTTTATCGGGTAACCGATTACACAAATCGGTTCGGGAAACGGTATGGTTTTTATGGGATTTGCGGTTCGGTTAACCGCAATTTGCGGTTCGGTTACGTGCTAACCGTACCGATTCCCACCCTAATACCCGAAAGGTAATTTATTATTGAGAGTGGGAAAATGTTACAACCATACTCGAAATATGCCTAGAATGTAAAAGTTATCTTTAGAATTTTCCTTCTCACATTTTCTATTTCCCCCTTTCATTTGCACTACAATGGAGAAAAAAAATTATTTCTTCAATTTGGTGTTGTAAATATTTTCTTCAATTTAAGGAGTAAAATTCCTCTTATTGATAAAAGGTGACGATGTAGAGGGTGAATTTTTAGAATGATTTTCTGTTTTCTCTAATTTTATTTTGCATCAAAGAGAACGCAACATAAGAGTCTGTATTATGCAAAGACTTATTTGGTCCCATTGTTAAAATTCCATTTTATTTTGCTTAAGAAAAGGTGACAAAAATGATACCACGTAAAATAATTCTAACCGAGTAACCGTGAGAGACCCGAAATTACAAACATACCCGACGGTTTCTTAGGCGGTTGGAGGCGGAATGGTGGCGGCGCTCGCGAGAACTGCCGGCGCCGCCGTGACTACGCTCTCTCTCATCGGACTTGTTAGTAGAATATTAAATAATAAATATGCTGAGTCAGCATTTAGTTAGTTAGTTAGTGGAAGAATTAGTTACACAGTTTCTCTCTCTCTCTTCCCCCTTTCTTCCTCCTATAAATAGCATGTTTGTAACCTCCTTTAACAGATTCAATCAATGAAATCAGATATTTTCCTCTTCTGTTAACATGGTATCACGAGCCTACTCGATCCAGATCTAGATCTCGTTTTTTTTCAAGCGTTTCTATCGCTGATTTTTTTTTTCGGCGTTTCTATCGCTGGTTCTTCGTTGATTCGACTATTTTTCTGCTGTTTTTGCTCTGTTTCTCTCATGGATGCTCGAGGAAATGGTGGTTCTACCAATGGTGGTTCCAATGGTGCTGTTCTTCCACAATTTCACTCAATTGTGCTTAAACTGGATCGCACGAACTATGCTTTTTGGCGTGCGCAGGTTCTATCCACTGTGCGTGCTCATGGCTTGGAGGAGTTCATCTCAGTTGCAGCGATGCCTCCTTCTCCTCTGCTTCCGTCTGGATCTGGTGCGCCGCCTCGTCCAAATCCAGACTACGCGATTTGGATTCGTCGCGATCAATTTCTGCTCAGCTGGATGCTCGCGTCGATTGGTGAATCCATGCTCGGTCATGTCGTTAGATGCAGCTCTGCTCGTGAGGTTTGGGCGATCCTGGAACGGTTATTCCTCACTCAATCCAAAGCTCGAACGATGCAACTGCGTATGGCGCTGCAATCCACTCGCAAAGGTAACTTGTCTGTTGAGGATTATTTTCTGAAAATGCGAGGGATTGGAGATCAATTATCTGCTGTAGGACAGGTAGTTACTGAAGATGATATTATCATGTATATCTTAGCTGGTTTTGGTATGGAATATGAGGCACTGGTAGTGAACTATATGCAGAGATCTGAACCTACTACTCTTCAGGAAATGCAACTAGCTTTTCAGAACTATGAACTTCGTTTGTCACAGCAGTTACAACATTCGTTTTCTGATCCTAGTGCTCATTTAGCTTCATATGGTGGTGCACGTGGTGCAATTGGTAGAGGTTTTCCAGGAAACCGTGGTGGTTTTGTGCGTAATGGTACTGGATCTAAGTCTGTTGTGTGTCAGTTGTGTGGCAAGTCTGGGCATATTGCTTTAAAATGCTTTAAGAGGTTTGATGTGCACTTTACTGGTATTGATGGTGCTGGTACTTCTACTGGAGGTGTTCCTCAGGCATTTTTAGCTGGTGTTGATAGTTCTAACTCCTCTGTTGGTGCTGGTGCTAACTCTTCTGTTGGTATTGGTGCTCCTCAAGCGTTTATGGTTGATTGTTCTGTTCAGGATACTGTAAGTGAAGAGGCTGCTTGGTATGTAGATAGTGGGGCAACAAATCACATCACTCATGAGCTTGGCAATCTAAATCTAAGTGCTGCATACCAAGGGAATGAGGCTGTTATGGTTGGAAATGGTAACCTTCTTCCTATCTCTTATGTTGGATGCTCTTCCTTGTGCTTGCCTTCTTCAAAATCATCCTTACTGCTGAATAATATTCTATATGTTCCCCATATTACTAAGAATCTTCTAAGTATTTCTCAGTTCACACTTGATAATAATGTTTTCATAGAATTTCATCATGATTGTTGTCTTGTGAAGGACAAACAATCTCACAAGGTTCTGCTGAGGGGCAATCTGGTTGATGGCTTGTATCAGCTGGATCTATCTAGGATGCTCTTCAAGTCTGCAGCATTTGGTTCCAGCTTGAATCTTCCCTTATCTCCAAGTAATGCTACTAGTTCTCCTACTTCAAATAAGTGTAACTCTAGTGTTAACCTAGTTAGTGCTTCTGCTAATGTGGTTGTAAACACTTCAAATTCTGGTGATGTAGTATCCAATTCTGATGATGTAGTGCCTAGTTCTGATTGTTCTACATCTGGTACTGAAAAACTACAGTTGTTACACTTGGCTCTTGGCCATCCTAATGCTTCTTCTTTAGCAAAAGTGTGTGCCATCATGAATGTTTCTTTCAATGCTCAACATCTTTCTTTCTGTGATGCATGCAAAATAGGTAAAATGCATCAAAAATCTCATGTTTCTCAGCCTACTAAGACCACTAAGCCTTTTGATCTGGTGCATACTGACCTATGGGGTCCTGCTAGTGTTTCCTCATCTCATGGTCTTAGATATTACATTCATTTTGTGGATGATTATACTAGGTATACATGGATCTATCCCTTAACTCTTAAATCTGAAGCTGCTCAGTGTGTTAAACAGTTCATTGCCTTAGTTCAGTGTCAGTTTTCAACAGCTATTAAGGCTATTCAGTCTGATTGGGGGGGAGAATATAGGTCTTTAGTTCCTTTTCTACAATCTCTTGGGATACATTTTCAGCACCCTTGTCCTTACATACATGCTCATAATGGAAAATGTGAAAGGAAACATCAGCATGTTGTGGATATGGGTCTTACTCTTCTAGCTCAGGCTTCTCTTCCCTTGACTTATTGGTGGGGAGCTTTTCATACTTCTGTCTATCTTATAAATAGACTTCCTTCAGCAACTTTAAATCATCAGTCTCCTTTCTTTTTGCTGTTCAACTCTCAACCTATTACAATTTTCTTAAGGTGTTTGGATGCTCATGCTTTCCTTTTCTTAGGCCCTACAATAAAACTAAGCTTCAGTTTAGGTCTACTAAATGCATCTTTCTGGGATATAGCTCTACACATAAAGGCTATAAATGTCTCCACCCTTCTGGAAGGATTTATGTGTGTGATACTGTCCATTTTAATGAGTCTGAGTTTCCTTATCCAGTGTTGTTTAAGCCTCCAAGTTCATCTTCTGCTCATGCTTCGTCTTCATTTACTGGTCCTTCTCTTCCTGTTGTGCCTATTCCTTCACCTCCTCCTCCTCCACCACCATCACCTCCACCATCACCTCCACCATCTCCTCCTCCTTCACCTCCTCCCTCCCCTCCTCCTTCTGTTTCTTCTTCATCTTCCAGTTCTATTCCCCGGCCCACTAATGCTCATTCCATGGTTACTAGATCTAAACGTGGCATATTCAAACCTAAGGTTTTTGCAGTCACTGGTATTTTGCCCTCTGAACCAAAGTCCATCTCTGAGGCTTTGAGTTCTACAGATTGGAGAGATGCTATGGGGGCTGAGTTTCAAGCTCTTGTTGATAATGGAACTTGGGAGCTTGTTCCTTATACTGATGATATGAAGGTAATTAGCAACAAGTGGATTTTTAAGGTGAAAGTCAAGGCTGATGGCACTTTAGATAGGTATAAAGCACGGCTTATGGCTAGGGGTTTTGAACAATTGGCTGGTGTGGACTTTATGGAAACATTTAGTCCAGTTGTCAAGGCTACTTCTATTCGCTTTGTATTTGCCTTGGCTGCTACTAGATCTTGGAAGGTGCAACAATTGGATATAAGCAATGCTTTCTTGAATGGTGTGCTAGAAGATAAAATTTTCATGTCACAGCCTACTTGATTTGAAGATGCTCAGTTTCCACATTATGTGTGCAAACTCAAGAAGTCTTTGTATGGTCTCAAACAGGCGCCTCGAGCCTGGTATGACACTCTCAAACTATCCTTGACTGATATGGGCTTTAATATGTGTACATCAGATTTCTCTCTGTTCTATCAGAATGGTTCTACTGGGCTATTGGTTGTGTTGGTATATGTTGATGATATCCTTGTTACTGGTAGGGATGGCAACGGGGCGGGGGCGGGGCGGGTATTCCTTTCCCCACCCCCATACCCGTTTAGAAAATTTTCCCCCGAACCCGCCCCCAAACCCGTTTAATTCGGGGTCGGGGCGGGGGCGGGGATTACCCGTCGGGTACCCGCTAACTTTTTTTTTTTTTTTTTCCCAAAAAACATTGTTTAAAATTATCGTTTACAATATATATTTTTTGAATATGACTACGACTACGTATAAATTTCACAAGCATATAAAACTAATTTAAGAGACATTGAACAAATTTGCAGCAAAAAATAGGGTTTTTTTGTTTTGTTTTTGAATGATAGTGAAGAGCAGAAGAGCCGCCAAAGAGGGGGAGGGTCGGATACGATGATTGATTAATAATTTAATATGATTAATTGTTAATTAATGGAAAAGGAACATGGAAGGTTTCGAAAATATGGAAACTCTAATACATATTTATAATTAAATATATATAATATTATATTATTATACTTATACGGGTTGAAAACGGGGCGGGTATCAAGAAACCCGGCCCCACCCCGAACCCGATGCGGGTATAAACTTCTCCACCCGCCCCCGACCCCGAGTCCAGAATCTATCCCCCATACCCGCCCCATTAGGGGCGGGTACCCGCGGGTACCCGATTTCGCGGGTATAATTGTCATCCCTAGTTACTGGTGATAATGCTGAGGCTGTTCTTCAGATTATTGAGTCTTTAAAATCTAAATTTAAGCTTAAGCATTTGGGTTTGGTCAATTATTTCTTGGGGGTTGAAGTTGAGGCTTCTTCATCAGGGTTTGTTCTGTCTCAAAAGAAATATTTGCATGATTTGCTGGAGAAAACTAATGAGTCAGTGTTCTCCCTGTGCTACGCCCATGGCAGTGAATGCTAAGCTTTCTAATTTTGATGGTCAAGAATTTTCAGACCCATTTCTGTATAGAAGCACAGTAGGTGCCTTGCAGTATCTTACATTGACTAGGCCTGATATTGCCTATAGTGTAAACAAGCTTAGTCAGTTTTTGCAGTCTCCATTGCGTGATCATTGGTTAGCCTGTAAGAGGCTACTGAGGTATTTGAAGGGAACTCAGTTTCTTGGTCTGTCATTTACTCCTTCGTCATCAAATTGCATTGAAGGCTTTTCTGATGCGGACTGGGCTGGGTGTGTGGATGATAGGCGCTCTACGAGGGGGGTCATTGCTTGTATTTTGGTGCAAATCTGGTGGTGTGGAGTGCGAAGAAACAAGAGGTTGTGTCTCGTAGCAGTGCAGAGTCGGAGTATAGGGCAATGGCAGTTGCTACAACTAATATGATTTGGTTGCATTCGTTATGTACAGAGTTAGGTGTGGCTGTTTCTACACCTCATCAGTTGTGGGCAGATAATGTAAGTGCAGTGGCTCTGTCATCAAATCCAAAATTCCATGCTCGGACTAAACATATCGAAGTAGATGTGCATTTTATTAGGGAGAAAGTTGCAGCTAAATTTCTTGAAGTTGGCCATGTCTCGGGGGTAGATCAGGTTGCAGACATCTTCACAAAACCACTAGGTGATGAACGCTTTGCTATGCTTCGTGATCGACTATGTATGAGTGCTGCTGTTACATAGCTATATGGGTGAATATGCTGCGATCGAGCTGTGTGGAGTGCGAGCTTCGAGCTGCGATCTGCGAGCATTTTTTCCCAGTTTTCTCAACTTTCTCAGTTGAGGTTTACATGGGGGTATGTTAGTAGAATATCAAATAATAAATATGCTGAGTCAGCATTTAGTTAGTTAGTTAGTGGATGAATTAGTTACACAGTTTCTCTCTCTCTTCCCCCTTTCTTCCTCCTATAAATAGCATGTTTGTAACCTCCTTTAACAGATTCAATCAATGAAATCAGATATTTTCCTCTTCTGTTAACAGGACTCCTATCTTACATAGTCGCGAAAAAGAGATCAAAACCTGCGAGCAAAAAGGCTACCCTGGGAAAGCAGCGCCCGAGTGGTGTCGTCGCCGCCATTGGCGACACTCCTCTTATCAGAATCGACAGCCTCTCCAACGCCACTGGATGCGAGGTGATCTTTTTCTGCTTACTCCTCCGCTTTCGCTCCTTTTGATGGTTTTTGGTAACTCATCTCTCTCCTCTATTTCTCTCTCTCTCTCTGATCGGCAGATTTTGGGGAAAGCGGAGTTCTTAAACCCTGGAGGTAGCGTGAAAGATAGAGTGGCATTGAAAATCATCCAAGAGTTGCTTTGTTAGTTCTCCTGCAGTACAACATTAGTTTGTTCCTTGACGATTAGAGTGTTGTTGTTATGATTCTATTGTGCTGTTGACACTGGATAGAGTAGCTGCTGCATTTTGATTATGAATACTTTGCAATTGAAGTATTCACCGTTTCTTATGCTTAATTTTCAGATTCAGGTCTTTTATAAAAGCAATCATTTATATCAGAAAACCTCTTGTACTTTAGTCCTGCTAATTGCAATATACATAGTAGCATCATCTTATGAGATATATAGCCCCTCACAGGCTCGGAAAATATCTGATTAGGAAAACGAATCATTTTGATTGCCAACGAAAATGATTCCTCCCGTTCTGTTTATTCTTTTCTTGTTTAGATCCATCCCACATCTCTCTTGGTATCTATGGGATAGATATTTCCAAGGAAGATGTTCTGATTTTTCCAACAATAGGTTGCCACAAGCTGCATGAAAGTGCTTTGTAGTTTTCTGTAATTTGTAGGTTTTTTCCATTTGCAGGCTCTGGAATGTGGAGCTCTATCTCCAGGGGGAGTGGTTACAGAAGGCAGTGCTGGAAGCACTGCCATTAGTCTTGCAACTGTGGCTCCTGCTTATGGGTGCAAGTGCCATGTAGTTATTCCGGCCGATGCTGCAATCGAGAAGGTATGTTAGTTAGGCCAAATAAAAGGCTTCAACTTCCTTCGTTCATGGATTCCCTGTTTTGTTAAGCAGCACATGGGGCATCTTTTCCTTGTACGAGCTCATATTGTCTATCTTTTGTTTGATCTTTCATTATGTTTTGCAGTCTCAAATCCTTGAAGCTCTTGGTGCCACTGTGGAACGAGTTAGACCCGTTTCAATCACCCACAAAGATCACTTTGTCAATGTTGCTAGGAGAAGAGCACAAGAAACGAGTAAAATTGGTGGCGGTTTCAATCTGATTGATGGTAGTCATGCAGACTCTGAAACACATTGTTCGAAGTTCTCATCCGAATGCAAAGGTGGTTTTTTTGCAGATCAATTCGAGAACCTCGCCAATTTCAGGGCCCACTATGAGGGCACAGGACCTGAGATTTGGGAACAACTCGATGGCAAGTTAGATGCATTTGTTGCAGCTGCTGGTACAGGGGGCACTGTTGCTGGAGTCTCTCGTTATCTGAAGGTTGTGACTACCGAATCGTAAAATCTCTAGTGAGATTTTACTGAAATAGTGCATAGTCGTAACCTTCTCAATTTCACATAAACAACAGGAGATGAACTCGCGTATCAAGTGCTTTCTAGTTGACCCTCCTGGTTCAGGTCTGTTCAACAAGGTGACGAGAGGAGTGATGTACACTAGAGAGGAAGCTGAAGGACGGAGGTTGAAAAACCCTTTTGATACCATCACTGAAGGAATTGGGATTAACAGGCTGACAGAAAATTTCAAAATTGCAGTACTTGATGGGGCTTTTCGAGGATCAGATAAGGAAGCTGTTGAGATGTCTAGGTTAGTATGATCTTCTGTTCTCCCCTGCGTTGAATGTTGTTGAAAGTCTGGCTGTATTTCAGTTACCTCCAATGATGAATGGTAATGTTAGTTTCTTCCCATCTACTTGTTGCGGACAAGCAAATTAAAACACCTTTAGAAGTTCTGCGACATTAATTGAAGTCGTGTCTTTTTTTGCATGTTAGGTTTTTATTGAAAAACGATGGACTATTTCTTGGTAGCTCTTCGGCAATGAACTGTGTTGGAGCTTTGAGAGTGGCACAAGAAATGGGTCCTGGTCATACCATCGCCACTATTTTATGCGATAGTGGTATGAGGCATTTGAGTAAGTTCTACAATGCCGAATATTTGGCTCAGTATGGGTTGACTCCTTCAGCTTCTGGATTAGAGTTCCTTGGTTTCTGGTGAGAATTTTCAATTTATTACCATCACATAATGTTTACTCAGTAGAAACTCTTGAACTGCATACCTTTCTATGGTTTCATTCTTCTGAATTATAGTGTATATGTGAAATCGAGAAATGGAATAAATGCACACGCATACACACACACAATTATAGGACAAGTTAAGTCATGCAAAGACTCTTATCTACGAATTAGTGAATTCTCAGAAGGTCGACCTTCTATATGGTGCGTTCTGACGTTGTATATCTTGAAATGGTTATAAGTCTAGGTATGATTGCTTTTCTCAAAGTGACAATTAAATACCGAAGTCCTAACGAATAATTTAGAAAGAAACTACAGGTTTTTCATTTTCTTTTTCCACATTCAGACTCAGTCATTGAGAAAAAACTAGCTTCATTCAATTTTAGTATTTTGTTAATGGAAACAGGCTGGTCGAGCTCGAGTTACATCTATACATTGAACCAAAATCCAACTACAATGCTACAAGAGGCTTGTCTTCTAGAGAGTCTGATCAGATCAGGTTCTCGTGAAATGTCTGAATCT
Organism: Thymus mandschuricus; assembly: GCA_029379335.1. Taxonomy (NCBI): domain Eukaryota; kingdom Viridiplantae; phylum Streptophyta; class Magnoliopsida; order Lamiales; family Lamiaceae; genus Thymus; species Thymus mandschuricus. The sequence goes on from CM057080.1 coordinate 27,041,221, forward strand.
GCATTCTGATCATGCTCATGATATTGTTACTCTGAATGGTTCTATCAATATAGAAAAGTAGTTAGAAAATGCAGATAATGACATTCAAGTGCATGGACACCTAATCGTTTGCCCACTTCTTCTCCACGTTACAGAAAAATATGTAAACCGGAGAGCAGATGTGAAGGAGGAATGATTGGGAAAAAGGCGACGGCTCTTGATGAGTCTCTCAAACAAGGGATTCTGGAAACGTGGAGCTTGAGCCACAATGAGATGGATTAAGAGCAGCCTGTACGTGGATAGTGAGAGAAAGCTTCTGCAACTGGATCATGATGAAAATGCCATGCTGCAAAGTGTCTTTCTTCACTCATGGTTTGTGATGTCGTTTTCCCTCCTCCTTGAGTATCTGCTTCGAACATCCATGACTGAAAGAATATATTATTACTAAACATGATAGATCCACAGATATGCCCCGTTACTCCAACTCTGTTTATGAATGCGCCTTGAAATCGAGTCAATCTTGAGTATTCGATCAATGGGGTTGTTAAGTAGCTCAAAATGAGTTTGGATTGTAACGTAAGCTGCCTTCCGTTTTATGAAGGAGAGAAATCTATCTTCTACTAGTATTTAGGATGTAAAAATTCTTACAATTTCGAAGAAATTCCCATTAATCTTACTAGGGTTCATATGTTTCTGCATGAGACGGAAACCCTTATTGAAGTAAAATTGGATAAAATTATTAGTAGGGAAAAGGTTCAAATAAGCCACTCATATTTATTCCTAGGTACAACTAAATCCTTTATGTTTTTTTTTTTATGCACAAATGTAACCTCTGTGTTGAACTACTCCATCCGTTTGGCCACGTTTCCTTATTGGGACGTTTATCTTCATTTGGCCACTTTCTATTTTAAGCCCAACATTCCACAATATTACTCCATTTATTCCCTTATATCTCACTTATTTTCACCTTTATACCCTTAACATTCCTTTAACTCTACATTTACGTCATAAACTTGAATTTCTTAAACACCGTGTCCAAAAGAAAGGTGTCAAATAAAGATAAACGGAGGGAGTACTAAATATTCTTCTGCTAGTTATTTCCTGAATAAATATTTGAAAGATTAACACGTGTAATTATAAACCAAACAAAATTAACAACTATACGAAGTGAAAAAGCGTGGTGGGTGGACCGAAGTGAAAACGCGTGGAGCTCTTACTCCTTGGGAGTCTAGTGTTCCTCGGCAATAGTTTTGGAAAATCGAAATGCAGTTCAGAAATCAACAAGTGCGTGCATAGTTGGGGATGGAAGTGTAGAGAGAGAAATTGACAGGTGAGTGTCTGTTGTGTGTGTTGTGTCGTGTGTGCGAAGAAAGAGACGAGACGCGGGGAAGAGGAAGGGCCCTACAGTAGTAGTAGTCAAACTTGGTCAATTTTTTTTTACACTTTGTTTATGGTTGAAAACATTTTGAAATAAATTGTGTGGATTTTATAGTAGTTCGATCTTTATTATTTATTTCGTAAAAAATCAACGGCTAAAATACTATAGAAAATAATAGTACTCCTATATAATAAGAGTATTGCCAGTGTAAACGTCCATAATAATTCTTAAAAAGTACTCCCTCCGTCCTTAAATAAGTGTCCCGAGCCGCCAAAATTTTTGTCCCATAATAAGTGTCCTATCACATATTTCAATGTAAAATTTTGGCTAAACTACCAATTTTACCCCTATTATCATTACACTTTTTTCACTTTTTCAATTTTCAATGTAATGATTAGGGGTTAATATGGTAAATTTATACAATTCCTTGATTATTGCACTTTGGCGGCTCGGGACACTTATTTAAGGACGGAGGGAGTAATTCGTAAATAGAGTTCAACAAATAAATTTTTTTGTTTTGAAATATAAAAGGTAGGAGTGATCCGAAAAGGAAAAAAATAGTTATCATCCATTCATTAAAAATATATAATAGTATATGCACATTTTATCCCACAACTTTTACATTGAGTAATATATTTAGCAGTACTAAAAATAGCAGTAAAGAGGACCTTAGTAAAGAGATTCTTATAGCATTAAACGATACGATTATCATTTTTTACACCGCACACCCCAAATCTCATTCTCCTAATGTACCGATTTTCAATAATGATTTCTCATTCTTCTAATGTACCGACTTCCAATAATGATTTTTGTGATGGATATCTCGGTATATTCCCTTGCATTCTTTATAGATGTCACGATCAATATCGTATATATATTCTCCTTCATCTGATTTGCGTTTGAAAAACATTCTGAAAAAAAAAATAAAGAAATCAAAAAAAGATATTCCCTTGCATTCTTTACAGATGTCACAATCAACATCGTATATATACCCTCCTTCATCTGATTTGCGTTTGAAAACCATTCTGAAAAAAAATAAAGAAATAAAAAAAGATAGGGCAGAGTGGCGGCAGGAGAAAAACAACAAAATTGAAAATTTTGAAATCAAGAACTGGAAAAAGGGAGCAAGAAGGCAATCACTTTTAATTTATTTACATAGGTACAACTCCATAGAAATTTACCATATTACCCTTAATGAAATGAAATGAGGGCACGCTTAAATTCCAAGCAAAATTTTAGACAGTATTAAATATGAGTCTCACTTTACATAGTGTAATTAATATGGAATGAATGTCAAAGTACATTTTAGTTGGGTTTTGGTGTATAAAATGAACGACGGAGATGACGTTTAAGTCCTGAAATGGACTGTGCACAAATATTACGGATTAACGAAAAAGGATTATTTTTGCACAATTATCGCGAACAGAAAGAGGAAGTAATTCAATAATGAACTTTATCAACAAACAACATTCCACTAGAACATGTGTGTGTTGACCTAGTGATAGATGTTAAATTTTAGGACCAAAGATCCGAATTCGAGTCCTTCATAGCGCAATCTTTAAAATTAAAAAATTAAAAAAAAAAACCACCACTACCATTACAAATTTAGAGTAATACATAATTCATCAAAATTTTCATTATAAAATTACAATCCTTAAAGAAATAAAATATAATATTGTGTTTTTATAGGAGTGGGGAGACATAATTATAAATTGGACATAAATGATAACATCATTGGTAATTTAGCATTTCTAGTTGGAGACAAACAAAAATGGGCCATCATTACTAATTATTATTCACATTTATCAACCGACATAAAATGCACCATTCCTATAAGTTTCAACTCATATATTCTTCACTCATATGTGCAGATTTTGGATGAACACATCACATCTTTCTCTCTCTCTCCATTGAAGAAATATCACAACTTTTATGAAGCTCCAAAAATTAGTAAGTCCAAGTGAATATTGGAAGAAATTCCAATAATGTAATTCTTCCTTATTTCTCTTTCTAACCGTTCAACTTCTTTGAAAAATTATATCATTTTCGTTTTAATTCATTTATATATAATGTCCATCTCCGAGAAAATGTTCATCACCAATTTCTTCCGTTCTTCTTTACTATTTATTGCACTTTTTCCAACTTTCTACACCCATTTCGCTTCTCCTCTTCCCCTTTTCTCCTTATTAGTTATCTCTTCTTTTCTATTTCTAAACATTTATTTCCTATGCAAGAAAATTACTACTAGCTATGATTGTGAGAGAATGGTACAACCCACTAAGCTTCCGGTACAGGAGGGTACTACCACCAAGAAAAGGTTGCAAATTGAAGATCGTAGTGAAGTTCTTGATTCATCCCATGTTTCTGATTCGAAAATCACTTGTTTATTTGAGGGCGATTTGGTAATTTCCGATCAAGAAATTGAGTTGGGGCCCACTACTCCAAATAATTTAGAGTGTAATTCGATTTGGAATTTATGTGAAGGGGAGGAGGAGATGAAGTTAGAGGATGTTGATGGAGACTACCTCGTTGAAATACCTCTATCAGAGTTTAAAGAAAACGAGGGGTATGATTTGGAGGGAGAGTTGCTGAATTTTGGATTGAGTTCGGATATGGATGATATGAGTGGTGAGGATAGTTTGATTGAGATTGATATTTCAATGGGCTCGATTAGATATTCGGTGTCCCGATGTGAAATAACTGCGTGATTTCTCTCTTTAATTGTAACATGTATTTGTACATTTAAAACTGCATATCGGTTGGTAAATTTGTAGCCGTTGCTCCCTGCGTTCCTCATAAGAAAATACATTTTCCTTTTTGGTACGTTTCCAACAAGATGATACGTTTCCTTATTGGGTAGAAATTATTAAAGGAAAAACATTTTTTACTAATGCATCCTCTATACTTAACACATAAACCCATCATTTATTAAACCTCATGCACAAAAAAAAGTCTACTTTTGCGATGGAAGAATATTTTTTAAAAAATCCATTATAGAATTTTATCTTAGAAAGAGGTATGCGAAGTGTTAAATAAGATAGTAAAAAAGCGTTAGGTACGCAAAATACCCGATAAGCAAAATACATGAAAGTCAACAAATATTTGTAACTTGTAACGAATAGTACACTTCTTGTATATTTTTTCTTCCCCATTTAATCTTTTACCTTTATCAATTATGCATTTTTCTCAAAATTTTCTTAGACTACACAACATAAGTGGATGCACCCAAATGGGTACAAAGTACAAACACGAGGGAAAAGTTACTAAAATGATTCCAGATAGTATGAGTTCCTTTCATTGCATATGAGTTAATTGGAATTAAAAAATTTAAATCTCTCATAAAAGACAAGATTTTAACCTACGCTATGTTCCACCCCACTTAGCCTAATGCATTATTTTAAGCCTTACATATATTCACTCTATATGTTAAATGGAATGAAATGGAGGGAGTAGTAGTATATAATAAGAACGATTCCAAGAGTGAAGCCTCCGACAATGATAGCCAGAGTGGGTAAAACTGTAAAAAGTGCCGCAAAAATTTACAAAATTTACTTCGACCCATATTCTATATGTTCCCAATGTGTCTCCTACGTAAGTTTTCTATAGCTGATATAACGATAATAAATTTAAATAAAATCAATATGTTAAATTTTACTACATAGTTAAATCCTAATTAATCTTACCTGGCGGCTCGAATTGATACTGCAACATCAACGGTGGACACATCAAGTATAGTATGTTAAATGACAAATTCTTCAATTCAAAATTTGTAAATTCACTAATTTTAGCAACCAACCATTTTTTCCCCCTATTTTTCCAGCAATATTCTAAAAATCCATGTTTATGCCTGTCTAGTCCCTCCTAAATAATAAATACGAGACAGTAGCCTGTTGCCTTACTAATGTTTAATCCGTCTAGGTGCTAGGTGCCACTCTATGGGTTCAAAGGCTTATTAAAATGCTCAAGTCATCGGCTCCCTCCTTATATAATGAATTAAAAATTTTATATTATTGACTAATATAGGTCTATATAATGATAATCATAATCACAATCCTTAATATGAGTGCCCATTTTATTAAGCTCAAATAGAGTAAGACGAAGGGAGTAATTAAATAACTTTTTTTAGCATTACCAAGAAACTTATCACTTCATAAAGGACTCGAACTTGGGACCTTTAATCCCGAAACTTGACCATTTACCGATAGGCCAACACACACGCACTACACCGGGGTTTTTGATATATTGCCGGCAAACATGAATTTTAATTACTTATTCCGACAAAGACTGTGGATAAATAATTCCCAAAAAACATCATAGGCTTCTTATATTATTATATATGAAATCTCAAATAGTACTGGGCCCATACAATATAAGCCCAAGCCCAATAAAAAATAATGAGGAGAAATAGCTGTTACTGCAGGTCAACGAATCTGGATCACCTCAACCAAAAAGCACATTCAAAAGAACATCCAATCTCATCCGTCCATCCCTTCCCAAACCGATCTCAGCCGTCCATCCCCCTCCGGTTTCAGAATCCCGCCGAGTGTCGGGGGCTTCACGTTCCGACGTGGCATTAAACTGGATTTAAAATCCGCCTTTGGTGTCCGCGATTTAAAATCCCACCCCCACGAAGGCCGTTCCAAACAGAAAATTTTTTAGAGAGAGAGAGAGAGAGAGGAGCCTGTTATAATCGTTTCAGTGTGACAGTTAGCTTCCGAAGAAGCTCCCCCCTTCCGCCTTCCATTCTAGCCGTTTATTCTCTGTAAGTTTTAACTTATTTCCGCTTCGAATCCGTTACTCTTTCCAGTTTCGGGAACTGCAGTTTGCTTTGCTTCGGTATTTCGGTTGAATTTGTGGTCGAATTTAGTAACTTCGCACTTAGGGTTTTGTGTGGTGCTCGAAGGGTTTCAATCCTTGGATTGTGTTTTGCTCGCTTTTCGTGTTGAATGTAGTTTTTTTCGTTTATTTGAGTTTTGATGGGGTAGTGATAGATCTTGTTTGGGCGTGCTAATTTCTGTGTTTAAAGGCGGCCTTTTTTGTTGACGATATGCATCGTTTTTAGGGGTAAATGCCTGTAAATTGGTCATGCCTTTCCAATTTTTCCGTTCATGGCATGCAAAACAAATTCTTTTTTTGTTTTTGTTTTCAGGATTGAAAACCATGTCTTCTGTCAAATTACAAATTACTTATCATGATTCTGTTTTTTTTTTTTTTTATGAATGTATGATATGGTGATGGTATAGCATAAATATGAACTTTTTAATCATTGTGCAGTGTGCTTTGGGAAAGAGGGCTTATTTGAATTCTTGTGCGTGTGTTTAGCTGTTATGGGTGAGGGAGATGTGATGTCTGAGAAGCCTGGGCCTATTGCAAATGGGAAGGCTGAGGTGGAGGATGAAGCTGATACGGATATGGGGAAGAAAGGAGAGCATCACGAAGGAATAAAAGAAATGGATATAGATAATAAACAAGATGATTTAAAGAGTGAAGCTCAAAATATGGATGTGGACAAAGATGAAGTCTGCAAAAGTGAGGAAACTGATAATAACCCTGCAAAAGAGGGAAAGGAAGAAATTGTAGCAGGTGGAGAAAAGCAAGAAAGTGAAGCAGAGGGTAAGCAAGAAACTGAGGGGGGCGGAGAAAAGCAAGAAGCTGAGGCAGAAGCAGACGGAGAAAAGCATGGCACAGAAGCACATGCAGAAAAGCAAGAAACTGCAGCCGATGAAGAAAAACCGGAAATCAAAGCCGACGAAGAAATGAAAGAAACTGAAGCCAATGAAGGAAAGCCAGAAATTGAAGCCGATGGAGAAAAGCAACAAACTGGAGAAAAGCAAGAGACTGAAGCCAATGGAAAAAAACAAGAAACTGAAGCCGGCGGAGAAAAGCAGGATATTGAAGCCGATGGAGAAAAGCAACAATCTGGTGAAAAGCAAGAAACTGAAGTAGATGGAGAAAAGCAAGAAACTGAAGCCAATGGAGAAAAGCAAGAACCTGACACCGGTGGAGCAAAGATAGAAACTGAAGCCGTTGGTGAAAAGCAAGAAACTGAAGTTGGTGGAGAAAAGCAAGAAACTGAAGCCGATTTAGAGAAGCAAGAAACTGAAGCTGATACAGACAAGCAAGATACTGAAGCTGATAGAGAAAAGCAAGAAATTGAAGCTGACGGAGAAGATCAAGAAACTGAAGCAGACAAAGAAGATCAAGATGCTGTAGTAGAAGGGGAAAAGAAGGAAACTGGTAATGAGGAAATGGAGGAGAGTGCTGTGGAGGAAACCAAGAATACAGCTCAGGATAAGGTTGAAGAGGAAGAAAGTCAAGAAGAGCCCAGCAAAAAGAAAGAGTCAAAGAAACGTTCTAGAACAAAGAGTAGCTCTGGAAAGAAAAAAGTTAGTAAAAAGGTTTCTAAAGAAAAAGAGGAGAAAGAACCAAAAACCCCCAGTGAGAAAAAGGCAAAAGAGCCTAAAACTTCAACAGACAATAAGGAGGAGACAAGAGCCTCAGTTGATAAAAAAGGCAAACAGCTGACAACCCCTGCACTACCGACAATTGATCGTCCTGTTCGTGAGCGAAAATCTGTTGAAAGATTGGTTGCCACAATCGAGAAGGACTCAGCTAAGGAGTTCCATATTTCCAAGGTGCAACTTATTACTTTTTAATTTGGTGTTCTAGTAATTTTTATTGGATATTTGTTACAAAATAGGAGTCTTTGATGTTCAGATTTTGACAAAGTAGCTTTGTTTTCAGGGTCGTGGAACTGCTTTGAAAGATATCCCAAGTGGTATATTCCTTTATGCTTATGTTTCATATATGCTACTCATTGTTTCTAGTATCTTGTTCCGGAAACAACCTTTGATTCATTAATTTTTTGAACTTTTTTGTACATGTTCCTTTTTTACTTGAACTGTACAGCTAGCTATTTTTGTTGGGGCACCATACTAGTTAATTTTGAGGAAATATAAGTTCAGGGCATGAGGTTTATATTATTCCAAAGATAAGATGCATCTATTCACTTCTATTACTAATTTGGGCTCTGATTCTCTGTGATTTTTGCTCAATTCTATTTTATGAATAGTTTTGTTCTGCTAGGTCATGTATTTGACGATCTTCGTTATGGTTCATCATGTTCTGTCCTTTACAGATCATAGATCCCCAAGCTATTTTGCCTGGGTATCTTTTCAGCCTGCATAATTTGTTGTAAAAAAAATTTAAGTTAATCGTAGGTATAAGGACTGGTGAATAACGGGATTCAACTCATGTGAAATCCTTACCTGTGTTCCCACTGAAACATAGGAACTTTATTTTGGTTTTGCTTGCTGCTATTGACTAGACCCAAAGATATAAAAACATGTAAGACTAGCAGTAATTCTAATGTTCCGCTAATAGCTGAAAGTTCTGTTCATCACGTTGGTCATGATAAAATTGAACTTTAATTGAAATTGTAATGATAGGCTTATTCATATATCTGGGATACCTGGCTTGAGATATGAAATAAAATATCTGAGATACCTTGCAGCAGTGGTGTTCCTGTGTGCGGTTGTTGCGAATTACGTTTTTTCATTCCCCACACTTCCCTTTCCTGTTCATTCTGAGTGATTATTGTATCTGTTTAAGTAAATTGTGCAGCAGGAGATGCAAAGATTATTAAGTTGAATAACACCTATCAACTTTACTTATGTCTTTCTGCCCCTACATGCTAAAGGTGCAGCCATCTGCTTTAGGGTTAACCCTTGCCATTCTTATGCTTTATTTATTTACCGCTAAAATGCTTGGCTTTCTGAATTCCATGCAGTAGCTCTCATGAATTTAGACAGAAATTTCCACTCGTGTTGTTATAGATATCTTGTTTATTGCATATAAAATTAAACCAATGTCCAGTCACTCTCATCTGACAATGAAATGGCCTCGTGTCTGAGCTGCAGTGGCAAACAAGTTATCAAGAAAGAAGACTGATGACACTCTCAAGTTGCTGCATACAATACTCTTTGGGAGAAGGGGAAAGGTAATGATTTTACAGTAATGACTTAGCTTATTCTGGGTTTAAGCGAAGCATGTAGTTCCATGGTTACCTTATTCTTGCTGGTTTTGTAATTTACTCTATACTTTCTCACCCGTCTTGCTCCAATCCCAGTAATTCTACCCAATAATAAGTCTAATTCTTGAACTAATCAATAGTGTCACTAGTGTCGTTTGTAGTATGCAAATTGTCTGTAGTGTTTGACTAAACTGCTATTATTTTATACAAAGTCCGGATTACTTTTCTTTTTGTACTTTTCTGGTTTATGTAGGCTGCTGAAGTGAAGTCCAACATATTGAGATTCTCTGGATTTGTTTGGAATGATAATGAGGTGAAATTAAAAATCAATAGTAGGTTCTTTTTAATTTTGGGCATCTTCGTTCCTGTTTTCCGCTGACGTATTTGGCTCTGTGTCCTCCGTAAAAACTTGATATCAGGAAAAGCAATTAGTTAAAATCAGAGAGAAGCTAGACAAGGTTGTCAAAGATCAACTGGCCGAGTTCTGTGCTATCCTTGATATACCCATCTCCAAGGCGAGGAAGGTTTGTTTATCTCACTTAAAATCAAGTAGTAGAGGTCCAAAGTTGTTTTTGTGTTGCCTTGTTAAGTTCCGTAGCTTGGTCAAAATGTTTTGGTTGTTCAAAATGCTTTATTACTGGCTTGTTAATATTTATCAGAACCATGCAGAATTGTAATTTTACACTGTAAAGCATCGTTACCACATTGAATGCCTGTGGATTTAGTTTCTGAATTCCTGTTAATTCTGTTCTCAGGAAGATATTATTGAGAAGTTGATAGAATTTATGGTGGAACCTCGTGCGACAACGTCTGAATCACTTTCTGATAAAGAGCAGGTTCTACCCGAGTTGACTTTTAATGCATCCTTTTCATTTCTTATTTCACCATTTATTTCTTCCAACTCCTTTTTTGTGTATCCCATTTTGAAGGATCAGTCAAGTAAGGGTAAAAAGAGAAAGAGGGTTAGCAAGTCGTCTGGTAGTAGTACGCCATCAAAAGGCTCTGCTAAGGTATTCCTTTCATGGTTGATAATCTTTTATCCAAATTTCTCATAGGAGTTGAATCCTCTTAGTTATAGGCATGGCTATAGTTTTATTTTATATTCTTTGACAGTTGTTTGCACGATACATTATTATAAAATGACTGTAGCTTTTATCTACAATTTGTTTGAGCTGTCCATCATAAAAATCAGCTTTTCTCTTTGTTATTTTCTTGTTCTGGACAAGTTCTCTAGTTTCTATAGGATGTGACTGCACTGCGTTTGGTATGATGCTGAATTGCTGATGTTAACATATAATAGTATTGAGCTGAGGCACGAGAAGTAGCTCAAACATTAATTCACAAGTGTTTTGTAGAACTTAAAAAAAAAAAGATATAATTTCATGCCCAGATGTTTTAAAAGGTTAGTTTATTATATGTAGTTTTCTTGAGGGTTATGTCTCTCAGTGTAAGTACATTATCAATACACCCATGATTTAGTTGATACTATGTCTGGTATGTTCAGAGTCTAAAGACAAGTGGTGGTGCCTCTAAAAAGGGTGGTGCGACAAAAGTCTCACCTCCTGAGTCAGAAGATGACTTGGGAGAAGAGAAAGATGCTCATGAAGAGGAGGGTGTAAATGGTATTCCAGAAAGATCAGACGATGAGATGTCTGAACAAGCTGTGAGTGAGGAGAAAGAAAGTGAACCTGAGAAAGAATCTGATGACGAATCTGATGGCGGGAAGGGAAAGCAGAAGAAAGGATCAGCGAAGTCTTCTGCAAAGAAAGGATCTACTAGTAAAGCCAAAACCCAGAAAAAAGCAACTCCCAAGAAGGCCAGCCCCCCACCGAAAAAAGTAACTGCCAAATCAAAAGGCAGCAGTAGCACTAGTGATAAGAAATCTTCAACTAAGAAGAAAGATGAATCAGAGAAGAAGTTGTCAGCTCCGAAGACGTCAGAAGTTACGGAGGGCCCTGGTACGAAATCTTGGTTTCTCCCGTTTCTTCAATTGTATACCGAGTCTTAAAATCTCTAATTGGATGCTTTGTTGTATCTGATTTTCCAAAAGTAGGCCTCTTTTTGTCACCTTCTGTGCTTTAGTTTGCAGTTCCTGAATGTGATTTTGTTTTGCGTTAAATGCAGGGAAGAAGGTTCTCAAAGTCAAAGAAAAGTTTAAGGAGGAGAAATCTAAGCCGACTGATGATAAAATCAGAGATGAAATATGTGAAATCTTTAAGGAGGTTGATTTCAATACGGTTAGTCTCGGACCACTCCAGTCTCTAAAATATGTAGTCTATATGTGAAGGCTCTGGTAAAAAAAGTTGGTCATGTGGTACTAAAAGATTTGAAACATTTGGTATTGCAACATTTCTTTTCTGCATTTTGTGTAATTTTAGATTTCAGTTTTTCTTTTCCCGGGCCATTTTATAACTTGACGATGCATCTGCTAAATGATATTCTGGATATTGGAAACCCGGTTTTAATAATGAGTTACAGCTTGATCATGCACGATCTTTCCATCCCTCAAAGTATGAAGTGTGGCAGTATGATCGACATTCTTTCTTTAACTGTTATCTGGTTCTTTTGGTATCTGTATTTTACGATTTCTTTTTTGTGATTTTGACGGTCACTATACTTGCATGCTGCAGGCTACCTTCACTGATATTCTGAAGCTGCTCGGTTAGTTTTCCCTTAATTTTACTTTCCAGCTGAAAAGTAATTTAGTTTATACTCTTCCTTTATGCCTATCTCCATATCCTTCTAAATATAACCAATTGGGCTGGCCTAGACAGAGTTGTAGCCCTCATTCACGGTTTCGTATGCTAGTTTAGGAGGATGTTTTTGTGTTTTCGGTTTACCTTGTCCACATCATTTCCGTGTAATGTTAGTTATGACCATTTTATACTCTTAGGCTCATGTAGCTGTATCATCTGATAATTTAGTAATCATTTTATCGAATCCCATCATGCTGGAAAACGAATTCATCTATTACTAATCTCTTCTCCGATTTTTGTCACCATTTCAGCCAAGCGTTTTACTGCGGACCTGACACCAAGAAAATCAGCAATAAAGGTCATGATCCAGGAGGAGCTCACAAAGCTAGCCGATGCTGAGGAAGCTGACGAGGAAGAGCAAGAGGAGGCGGGCGACGCCCCTGCCAAGATGGAAAAGACGAAGAAGGGTGTAAAAGCGTAACCAACCATTAATGAAGGAGAGGCTGCCTAAACATTGTACCCTGTAGCTATATAACCCTGCTCCTACTCCTACAATGCTAAGCTTTCGTAATTTCTGCCCTGCTCCGCCTCGGTAAATTATTTATCCCCTGCTACTGCTACTGTTTAGCATAACCTTACTTTTGGTTTTAGCTTAAGGCAGCTGTAATTTAGTGTTTAGTTATTGGCCAACTTTTGCTTTGTAGAGGTAAACAGCTGCAGTCTACCACCTATCATATCATATCATGTACACATAATGCCAAATTGTAGATTTTATTTTGCAACGATTCATTTAGACTTAGACCCCCTTTGCTATGCTATGCTATTCATTTCGGTCGATGTTATTATAAAAAAGTGGCTCGTTATTAAGAATAATGATACTCCCTCCGTCGGGCCGAAAATACAGTCATTTTTGTTCTTTTTTGGGTCGTCTCACTTATATTTTTAGCAATATGTTCCATAATGTCTTGTATTTGCTTTTTTTTTTGCCGTTGTTTTGGGCTCGCTCTGTTTTTTTTAACTAGTGTGATTATGTTTTATTTGAGGTTTGTCCAAACTATTGTGATTTTTAAAAATAGTTTTTTTTTTTTTTTTTTTTTTGTCACGCTTTATTATACTGTTACATTTCTTTCACTCTGTTAGTTACATTCATTTTTCATATTTTTTTTCACCCTATTAGTCCATACTAATGTCTTATAGTTATACTTCACATATACTATCTCAATTGCATTCATAAAGGGATAAATTTTGTTTTTGTCCGTTCTATTTATATAGGGATATTATCTTAAATAGTAGTAGTAAAATTTTAACCCACTAAAATTCGTTCATTCTACCATAAATGTGTGGAATTCTATTTCATGGGTAATACATTTGTTTTCTATTAAAGCTCGTGTAGAAAAAAGTTTTTTTTTTTTTTTTTTTTTTTTTTTTTTTTTTTTCTGAAGACGGTGGGTCACGTAAAGGTTGATTTTCTAAGTCAATCTCGAATTGATAGGTTTATATGGATAATGATGAGTAAGAATTGGAAGCACATGCATTACAAATTTACAATCAATAAAAGATGTCACGTGTAATAAGTTAGGTCAACACATCATGCTTACTACACTAGTTAATTAATGGTTTTTCTTTTAATTAGAGAAAAAATAAAATGAAATATATAAATAAATAATAAGTGGAGCACCCACCCTCTCCTCTCCTTTGTCTTTTTATTAATCAAATATCTAAGGAGCAATATAATATAATGAGATTATAATGTATTTAGTTTACACCAAGTAAGCGTCGACGTGTGTTAGGGAAACCTTAATTAGTGGACCACTAATGCTTATTATCACCTCTCAATTAATTTGATATTAATTTGAAATTTAACGACAAGGTTCGAATTCGGAACCTTTAGTCCTAAACCCAACTTCTTGAATGTAATACTTTTTTTGTCGATAAATGAGGTTTAATGTATTGTAATAATATGCAAAACGTCTAGCTATGATGTGTTAAAATAGTATTTTTAAAAGATATGATTGTAACCTTGTATAAGGGTCCACTCCTTAATAAGAAAAAACTCTAAAAAATGTGCGCGAACCAAAAAAAGAAAATGAGACCTAAGATAATGGACTTACAGAGTATTATACTATATAGTTATCATCCGTATTAGCCGCCCATCTTGACCAATCAAGAAAGTCCAAGTCAGCAAAACAAGCTAATTGTATATACATACATAACAAAGACAAGTGGAACTTGCTGCAAATTTGTTGTCAAAACACCACAATCTGAATCTAGTATTCTATCCGTCCCGTTCGATACTCATATGTTATTATTTTATATTTTATACTCCCTATGTCTCATCTAAGACGATACGTTTCATTTTTTCAATTTCTGACACGTTTTTCTACGCTTCTTTGATGATGTGTTTTAAAATAGATTTTTGAAGAATTTTCTTTTACGGGATACTATAATAGTTGTATTATCCGACAAAAGAAAAAAATCTTCAAAAATCTATGATAGTAGTATTTTAAACCACATCATCAAGAAATGTGGAAAAACGTGCCAGAAAGTGGCAAAATAAAACGTATCGTCTTGTGCGGGACGGAGGGCGTATATATTTAACGTATTGGAATGAAAGAGTAGTTAGATTTGTATCCGAGGTAATGGAATCAATGGATCATTTCCATGCACTCTCAGTCTAGTACACCTAATCATTTATAATCCTTTTGTAAGTTTAATTGCAACTTCCCCAAATGCACACTTCCCCAAATTTCCATTTCTAATGGGTAAAGATAGATATACTCCCTTCGTCTCACGGCATTAGTTCAATTGGAATATGTATCGAAGGATTATACTCCCTCACACACAGATGGAGGTTTCTGATTAAAAAATCAAATGAATGAAGAAAGATGAAGAATATGTATTGTCATTCACAAAATCAAACTCCTCAATGTCCATGTCGATGTACATACAAAAAAAAATAAAAACGACGAAATATTCAAACAATATAAACACCCCACTATACTTTATATTACTCCACTAGTATACATTTCAATATTTATCTTTCTAATTAATCCCACCGCCACCTACCTCGGCCTTCCTCCGCCGCCGCCGCCGCCGCCGCCACCGGATCCGGATCCCATATGGTAACCCGACCCGACTTTCCCACCACCCGCCACCTGTCCGTATCCATAAACAGGCCCTCCTCCCCCTTGGTGACTCATCATATTCATTCCGCCGTACATACCCTCATACCCGCCGTTTCCGCCGCCGCCCATGCTCACCACCCCGCCGTTACCGCCCTCCTTTTCACCCCTCCCTGTCCCAGCCATGGCGGTCTTCTCCCCCTCCATATCCCGGAACCTCTGCAAGTACACCTTGAGCGGCTCGACATAGTCCTCGAACCCTAGCGTGGTCATCGCCCACAGCAGATCGTCGCCGTTGATCGTCTTCCGCTTCTCCCGCTGGCACTTGTCGGAGGCCTCGCCGGTGATGAAGCTTATGAACTCCGACACACATTCCTGCACCGTCTCCTTTGCGTCTTTCGATATCTTGGCGTTCGCCGGCAGCGCCTTCTTCATGATTCTGCTCACGTTCGCGATCGGCAGGAACCTGTCCTGCTCCCGAGGGGACAATTCGTGGTACGAATTGTGCTCCCGATGCCCCCCAGACTCATTATCCGAGTCCGCCATTCCTCCTCCTCCTCCTCCTTCCCGCTCAGCTCGCAAATCTCACGCCGATTCTCCCAATTTCTCCCCCCCAAAAAAAACTCAATCCACTGCCAATTGCACTTGTTCGCTTCAACACTCTTTCGAAGCAGAACTTCGATTGAGAAATTCGAAGGAAAAAAATCCAAAAAGCAAGTGAAAACTCGCAACTGAATCGATGCGAAGGAAAAAAAAAAAAGTGTTTCTAATCGTATTTCGGTCGGAGAAAAAAAAATTGGAAAAAAATCCGCGATAAAACACAGGTTTCGAAACAGAACAAAATTACAGAAGGAGATGAAGCAACTGTAAAAGAAGAAAATGAATAGAATGAGAGCGGAGGTGAGAAACGGAAAATTCCGATAGCAGAAGGAAGGTAGAGAGAGAGAGAGAGAGAGGGTTTTGGGGATGGGAGTGGGAATCTGTGGGGGTCCGTTGGATCAATGCTATAATAACAGGATGGTTGGGGGACACGTGGAAGAATGTAGGCCGTTCCTTATCGATAACTATGGCGATCAATGAGACAAATTCGAAGCCATCCGATTGGTGGTGAGTGGAGGGATCTTATCCGTCCATTTCGCATATGCCACGTAACGCCCTCCCATTGGCTGCTTCTAGTCCAACGAGGAATTGTCTAGTGGCTCATGTGGGCCCGCCCCCTCCTTTTCCATTTCTATTTCTTTCTATCATCATCCATCATCAAATACACTTTTCCTTCTTCTCTCCTAAATTACACTCACTCTCACAGTCTCACTCACTACTCACTCACTCACCATACTTTTCTTCTTTAATTATTAAGTGCCATGTTCTTGTAGTGTTTTACAAGATGTTGACTTCTTCTTTTCTTTTTCGTGATTAATTAAGATTGACAACTAACAACGTTCATTTTAAAATTAAAGAAATTTTCGTTTATCGTAATTCTGACAGCTTAGGGCGTGTCGTTTGAAATTTGAATATTTTTCAACTTCATGTCATGTTTAGTGTTGTCGAAATTCTAACTGATTTCTTCACAATGTAAATGTAAATTTATACATCTCTTACGTTCGAGTTGCATAAACAAAAAATTGGTCCACCGCCTCTTTTTTTTACTTCAGAGTTTTTGTATCCAATCAAAAGCGAACTTGTGTTAGTATTCATTCGGGAAAATAATAATCATTTTTTTGACTCAAATCATGTTGTTTATCTCACTTTCAAATGTTACTTAAAATCGACGATAAACATGGTTTCTTTACTTTTAATTTCTTCTTAAGAACAAATGTCAATCCCTCACAATTCCAATTCCAAATTTCAAGAACAAATAGAAATGTTTATTACACAGTAATTCATGATGTTTGTATTTGATGGGATATCATAGTACAGTTTCTGCATTTCCTTTTAACAAAAATTCTTCCACACAATTGGAAATGAATAATAATAATAATAATAATAATAATAATAATAATAATAATAATAATAATAATAATAATAATAATAATAATAATAATAATAATCATAATCATAATCATAATCATAATTCATAACCAGTAGAATTAATCAATTTTCTTTTTCCTGTTCAATTGGTCACAACGACAGACACAATCACAAAGCAAGTGTCCTATGCAGCATCCATGAGACCCCATCCTACCACCCTTGTCTCACAGATAACGAAACCACCGATTATTATAAGACACGTTACAATATAAATTTGCTAATTATCAACGAGACAGAAGGAGTTGCTTTTATGGGTCTTTTGCACATGCAGCATAATCCAATCTAGCATACACTTTACCTCCTTACTCTAAACATAAACTTTACCTCCTTACTCTAAACATAAAAGGGAAGCGGTATACACGAGTATCAAGAAAAATCACGGATCATGAAACAATACAAACACAGCACAAAGATCATCTGCAACAAAAGACTCAAAAACTACTGGGCAAGAAAATCATTTTCCTCTTCCATATATACAAAAAAATGATATCTACATACAGAACACATTTACATATGTTACCTGGCTACAGTTAGTAGTATCCACTACATGATATATATGCCCGAAACACGCGATTAAACAAGTTACAAACAAGTTACACCCGGAAAAAAACATTGGGGGAAAGAATTACAGAAAGGAAAAGCCAAAACAAAAACATGGGGGCAAATGGGAGCGATCCTAGTCTTATAATCTATTACATCACATTCATACAGGCAATACATTCTCAAAATATCCAGCATCTCTCAGACTTCAGCATTTTCAACCCAACATCAACAACATCGATTTCGTTAAAGAGACATTAAAATTTGAACATAAAATGAAAAGTCTGACAACTAGAATGAAAAGGTTCCACTAGCAAATACTGAGAAGTGTCACCATGCCATCTCACATCTCTAAAGAAGAAGCTTCTGGATTGCAGACTTCGACGGAGCAGCTTCCGACAGAAATTTATTGGCCTCCCAGCTACCATCATGACAAACGTATTAGATGCAATGTCGGTATAACATGAGATATCTACTCAGGGCAGTCCAGTGGCAATAGACATTAAATTAACACACACAATGTCAGCAAAAAAGAGGAAAATCTAGAAATTTTCATACGGGGCCAAATTTAAATAACAATACATGATGCATTGATGCCATATGAGGCTCTAGACATAAACATAGTCCGTATATATGGCAACGGAACCACATTTAACATATAGTACTCAAATCTGCTAGGTTGCCAAATCTTACAGATAAAAAGCCTAACTAAAAACTAAAGCAGGAGAGGTAAACAAACAGGTGACAAATTATTGATAAGTAAAGTAAAAATTCTCATTGTTTGACCAAAAAGACTGATCTCTTTCGTATATTTTTCTCTTAAACAAAGTGGTGAAAGAAATTTCGTTTTAATACCTTCTATATATTTCTTTTAATTCCTCTTCCGTTGTATGAGTCTATGATTATACAGATTCATTGTAATTTGGGACCCACCCACGAAAAAAAATGAGAGAAAGAAAAGCAGTTAAGCAACAAAGTTGACACTGTGTTCTGTTTGTGCTTAAATGTTGGCATTAAGAGGGTGGTTGCAACTATATCAACAAAAATGATCTGTCAGATTAAATTTTCCATATTCCTATGTCAAGTTAGCAGCATGAACAAGTAAAATAGTAGCATGCAAAGGCAAAGCATCTCATCTCCTAGACTATTAATCTCAGTAACAGCGGTTGTTACCATTTTTTAATTGTATTTTTGGTGGTCTACTACACAAAGACAATTAAATACTTAAGGTAGTAAAAATATAAATGGAAACTCTTGCAGTTCTTCGAGAGCGTAGCAAGTATTCACCTAAGGTTTGCTTAACTCTCTAAGAATCTACTAGATGCATCAACAGCTTTAGTTGGTGCTTCGATATAAATATGGAGACAAATTTCACAGAGCAGGGAGGAAGTTGATAGGAAAATGTTGATTGTTGATGCAGGGATAACCTTACAGAGTCCTAAATCGAGTTATCACATTACCTATCTGTCCTAATATCTATAAGGGGTGCCTATATTCTTTTGATGATAGCCATTCCAAATCAAACAGGGCAACAACATCAAACGAGAATTTTGAGATCTAGTCGATCTATACAATGCATACCATGTTGCAATAGCACGATGGCACTACTCACTGAAATCAATAAACCTGCCTAGACACTCTAGCACTCACCCCCTCCCCCAAACAAACTAACAAACTTTTAAGAGAATAAAACAAACATTTCAAATGCTCAAGGATAGTTTTTTCATCTCACTGAGATGTCTCATCCAGGAACTATTATCCACGGAACCAAAAGAATTAAGCATATCCACCACATTCTCAATGTATATCACTGTTTAAAGGCAGCTAAGCTTAGAAAGGACTCAGCCAATTCAGGATTGGACAAGCAAATATATACCTAAAAAGTCACCTATCAAATACAACTGTTTGTTTCTCAAGGAGGGGCAGTGGAATCACATGCCTGACAGAAACTAGTGTTCTACTGATGCACAATAATCCAATTATTTTAACATTAGACAAAAGCTCAAAGGCTGATTTCACATTACTAAGAGAAGAGGCAGCAACTGAAAAAACAACAGAGTCACAAAGGTTTAAGTTAAGGTATGCATAATCTCATGGAGAGTAATAAAATTGAACAACTTACTTGCATCCAGCATTGCGAGACGCACTATCTTCAAGTTATCATCAGGAAAATGAAGCCGTAAAAGTTGTCAGAAAACAATTCCAGGTCTCCATCCAGCAGCTAGTAATAGACTCAAAATGATCATGGTGGTCACAGATTATTTGGTTTCTCATCATTAACTTAGTAAATCCCGGAGCCCTCTGCAATACATTAGAATTACTCTGAGGTCAGCCGTCGCCTCTTCCCATAATCAGCATCTCTTGAACGTGATCTATGTTCTTCCTCATGGGATACCCTTGACTTGCCATGGGATCTTGATGACCTTCCCCTGTCCCAGTCATCATCATAATCTGCCTCACGATTTCTGTGCCTATGATGATCAGCATATCTGTCTCTATCATCTCTATGACGCTCTCTATCACGATCACGTTCACGGCCACTACCACGCTCATGGTCAAGGGAACGCTCACGATCTTTTTCACGCTCTTTTTGCCTGTCTCTCCCTGCATCTTTATCATCACGATGCCTCCTTTCTGACCAATCGTGATCTTGACCAGCATCTTTCTCTCTAGGTGCATCCCTTTCATACCCAGCTCCTCTATCATCCCTATTCCTTCTTTCAGAAGAGCCAGACCAGTCCCTTTCTGATCCTCTTTCTTTATCCTTCATGGCATTCGGCCATTGTCCCCTCTCCTGACTCCCGTCCCCATATTGATGGTCCGATGCAGCTTCTTCCCCATAACTAGATTCTCCAGCTCTCCCTCCATGATCATCTCCTCCCCATTGTCCCATATTAGGATCTGACCACATTCCCATATTAGGCCCCTCAACTCCTGGAGCAGGCCCCATCCCCATGGCACCCAAGGGCATTCCCCTCCCAAAGAACGCCGGATTCACATGCGGAGCTACACCAGGCAAACCAACATTGCCAACAGGCCCAAACGAAGATAAGATGCCTGGAAAGGGTGCTCCAGGACCACCAGGGAATCCATAATTACCCATTCTCCCCATATGACCGGCAAAAGCAGGATCAAAACCTTGGCCCATCATAGCTTGAGGATGCATCATCGGAGGTGCACCACTGACCCCAGGCCCAAACCCATTACCTGCCATGCCACGACCACTCATTCCACCACCTCTATTCCTCATGGGACCAACAGGGCCTCTATTCATCCCTCCCTGAGGATTACCTCTACCCCAGTTTCCCCTTGCAAAACCTCCTCCTCTGCCATTATTATCACCAACACCTCCAACGTGATGATTCCCAACAGGAGGTATGTTACTTGGAATTCCAGCAGGTTTAGCAGGTAACTCTCCAGGGCCTCTTCTTGGTTGATTGACAGCTGTCCCACCTGTCTGCTGTTGATTTCTATTAACCTGAGCCTCGCCCATCCTTTTAACAGTGTACGGTGAGGCATAAGCAACAACACAAGGCCTCCCATTGAAAATATGCCCATTCATTCCTTCCTTGCAAGCAGTGGCTGCTGTAGGATCAAAAAACTCAACCTGGCAGTATCCTTTTGACTTTCCACTAGCTCTCTCATCAAAGAACTTCACCTCCTTCACTGGCCCATACTTGCATAGTTCTACTTCCAGTTCAGCATCCGTCGTCCACCAATGCAGATCACCAACAAAGAGAATTGTCCCTCCACCACCGCCCCCACTTCCACCTATAACTACTCCGTCGCCTACACCACCAGGTACTCCACCCACACCATCTGCCCCATACACGTTACCACCAGACCCATTCATATTCACTACATTCCTAGAATTCTCATAGGTCGCAATATTCGCAGCATGTGGCGGCGGCTGGTGATGAATCATTTGTTGATTGTTAGGGACAATACTGTTGACTTGCCTCTCCTCCAAATCAGCTATTTTATTAGATGGCTGCCCTAACTCAACTCTAAATCCACCAGCAGCAGGAGGAGGAGCAACCGGCCCTCCCGCACCCCTACCCAGTCCCACATCAGTTACATTGTTATTCCCTCTAAATCCCATATTCGGATACCCCTCCACTCTACCCGGGACCCTAGATGAAGCCCCTTCATCCGGTACCTCCAATCCTCCGCCCTCCACCAGCGGTTGCGGCTGCGAGTGGGGCTGCTGCGGCGGTGGCGGAGCCTGGGCCTCGTTCGGCTTGCTATCTTGCGCTTCCTCGTTCCTCTGCCCTACGTTATCCTCGTTCCTACGTAGTGACTGCTGGAAGTTCTCGCCGACGTTAACATCGTTGTAAAGATCCTCATAGTCGTCATCTTCCTCACCGAGAAAACCATCGTCTGCCACGGCGGAGATCGCCTCGTTCCGGTGGAACTGCTCGCCCGGATCCCCACCGTTTTCATCCATCACTCGACTCAACTACTCTAAACCTAGGGTTACAATTGAAAAGGGGAAATTGGGAAAAACAAGAATCAATTAGAAGCAGTCGAGGGCATAATTGCGGTTAGTGAAGGAAGAAGGAGATTAAAATGGGAAGAAGATCGTACCAGAAAGTTTGACCTAATTCGGGTTCCGATTATGGAGTGGGGAGAAACCCTAATCTGGAGAGTTGTATTAATTTCTCGATACTAAGAAAAGGGGGAGAGGGTGAAGGAACATTTTAGATAGGTGACGTGTCAGTCGGGTGCGTGTGGTGCATTGCTTCCTCCAATTTTTTCAATTTTCTTACCGACGTGCAAAGCCCCGTGCGCAGCGCCCAACGCCTTGAAGTTTGAATACTTCCACCGTCCTCCATATATTGACATAATTTTATGGACACAGGTTTTTTTTTGCATTTTGATAGTATAATAATAAATTAATGTGTTAAAATGTTAAAGTGGAATAATTGTGGGTCCATTTGAATTTTTTAATAGTATTAAAATGTTAAAACAATAAAAAGTAGATGTATAAAGTGTTAAAGTGATTGTGGGATCTACGTCATAAAACGTAATATGTCAGTAAATGGAGGACGGAGGGAGTACTGCATAAATCACAGGCTATAAGATGGCCAACATTAACATGGGCTTCTATTTTAAAAAGGCCCATTTAAGAATTAGGAAATATCTAAAATGAAATGGTCCAAATCCAATAAAGAGCCCATAATATCTCACTGTTGAGTTACCCATTTCTGTGATTCTGCAATCTCCAACCACCGCTCTTGAATCTCTCTCTCTCTCTCTCTCTAGAGATGGCCATGACTTACCTCGCGCTCTTCCCCTCAACTTCCACACCCGCCAATCGAGCTCTCTCCTCCTCCTATACCCTCTCCCCCAAGCTCACGGTGGCGCATCCTCCATCGCCGCTCCTCCATTTCTCGAAAATCCCCAAAAGGCCGAGCCTCGCCGTCCATTCCAAGGGCAGCGACGACTCCGCCGACGCGCCGGACCGCCTAATCTCCGCCATCGTCTACTTCTACCCCTTCTTCGACGGCGTCCAGTACGGCAAGTACGTAATCACGCAGTTCTACCCCTTCCAGGCCTTCATCCAGCCGCTGGTGCCGGCGATTAGGGTGTTCAAGAGCTTCCCCTTCAACGGATTCCTCGTCTTCCTCACCCTCTACTTCGTCGTGGTCAGGAACCCTAATTTCAGCAGGTACGTGAGGTTCAACACTATGCAGGCCATCGTCCTCGATGTGCTGCTGATTTTCCCCGACCTGCTGGAAAGGACGTTCAATCCGACGGATGGGGTGGGGCTGGATGTGCTGATGAGCTTGGATAGCACCGTGTTTCTGTTCCTATTGGTTTCGTTGATCTACGGCTCTTCCTCCTGCTTGCTGGGGCAGCTCCCGAGGTTGCCTATCGTTGCCGATGCTGCGGACAGGCAGGTGTTGTGAAGCTTTTGGTTTCGTCCTTTTCTCTGTAAGTTTTCCTCAGCTGATTCTTACGCGTTTAGTTCGATGATCGATTTGTAGACGAAGTGAAGGATAGCGATTTCTGTAATATGAATTTTGTTGCAATAAACTATGTTGATTAATACTCAGTATACAGTTTATGTTGATTTTTGGAGTTGGTGTTTGGCTGCTTTCCAGTTTTCTTGCTTAAATTCTGCAATTTCAAACATGGTGGATTTGGTTTTTTAAGGGATTGCAGTTGATTGATGTTTCTGCAAACTTTTGGAAGACATTAAAACTATGTTATCTTTTGATCATTTCCTTAGTGAAATTAGAGTGTAGCAAGCTTTCAGGATTTAGCAGTTGTTATAAGAGTTGTATGAATGTTGTGGAAAATTGAGTTGAGCAGTTTTGAGAGTTGATATAGAATCGTGATTATTCATTTCGATGGGGCATGAAGAACCTCATTTTTCCCAATATCATCTTCATCTTCATCTTCATCTTCATCTGTGTATATAATTTGGTGTAAGAGTTGTATGATTGTTATGGGAAATTGAGTTGAGCAGTTTGAGAGATGCTACAGAATCTTGATTATTCATTTGAGTCCCTTTTCATGAGGTATTAAGAACCTCATTTGTCTCAATATCTTTATCTTCATCTTCGTCTTTATTTGAGTCTCGTTCTTTAACCAATTGGGCAAATCTAGCATTTATATGAGTTCATCCATGGTTAATGTATGCCTTCCACAGTATATCACATCATCAATCATCACTACAACTATATGTATGTTCTCTTTCTATTACTTGAAAATTTGATAAGATTCACTGATTCATATCCAACACCAGCAAGATGCAAGATTTGGTAAAAAACGTGAGACATAATAGTCATTAACGGTATGATGATTTTCTTGAAAGCTTTGGCTTGATATTGGACACCGTGATGGTATATTTTTCTCGCCCCCCTCGTGTGTCGAATTGCTTGCGCACACGCACTGGAGATGGTTCAAACTGCATGACTAATTGGTCAGAAGGAAAGAGTCTTCTTGCTACCAACTGAGTTTTGTTTCGTAAATGAACTTTTTATATCGAAGCAACATTTATGGTCACAGTTATGTTAGGCCCATTAAGCTAATGGATCAAGGTTGTACTCTTTATGTTAATTGACTATTTAAATAAATTTAAGCCTTATGGTATGTTTGCCAAGTTTGTTTGTTTTCAACGAGGAGCAATACTAGTGGTTCATCATTTTCATTTCATGGTGACTCGAACTTTCGGGAAACATCTTACCAACTGAATTAGCATTCGTTGTCAGCCCCGAAAAATTAGTTGCCTTGTTGGATAATTTTGCAGGAAAAGTCGGCTCGCGTTTTATTTGAAATTTCTTATTTGTAATAATATTTATGTTCCCCTAAAATAAACAAAATCATCTTTTTGTACAAATATCGATCAGATTTTAAGTAAGCGTAACCTGTACATTTTTCCCTTTTAAAACAATATAGTGAAATCAATACATACACTACTATGTACTAGTATCTTTAAGTCCTATTAATATAGGGATAAGATTCATTTCCGTTCATCCCACTGATATATATTGATATTACTTAAAATTATAAAATTCCAATCTACTAAAACTCATTCGCATTATCCCTTTATCCCACTTAATTAGTCCACCTTTTCTTTTTCGTCTGTTCCATTTATTAGTCTAGTTTCACAAAAAGGAAACAAATTAACACATAAAACACCTTTTAAAACCCTTGTATCTCTGATTTCCTTAATGTTTGTGTCATACTCTAGATGGATTATTTAAGTAGGACGAAAGTAATATGTTATCCACTACTTTCGCTCTTGTCTTAATTCTCGTGCCGGGAAAACGTTTTCACTGTATTAAGGGAATAATGGAACAAAGGGACTACATCAATTAACAATAGATAAAAATAATAAAATACCTCATATTCGCGAAGCCGTGTTGTAAAAGACTAGCTTTTTAAATTTTTTTTGTTTGTTCTCTTTGAAAGCAGTAGCTTAGTTTCCTTAAAAAGACAAAAAGAAAAGAAAAGAAAAATGAGAAACTTAATGAGACTAAAGTTGGAGGGATAAATAAGGTAGTGTCATGTGTCGGTGGAAGGAAGCATCTAAATCTAAATCTTTTTATAATCCATGGCTATGCCTACCTGCCAATCTTTCTGCAATCTTGCAAGTTTCTTACTTTCATATTTCTTAATTTCTAGTAGTGCTCCGTCGGCCGTGTTTTTATATAACGAACTCGATTTCTTTTTTGTAGACAAGAGAATTAAGTCGGTTTTGATTAAAATAAATGTGTTAGTACGTGTTGTAACAGATTAGGATTAAGAACGATATACAAAAAGAAACGTAAAAAAAACACACAAAATAACGTGGTTTATCAACGTTGTGTTGGCGCAAAAGAAGATAACATATATTATTGTATTATTATATGGCTAGCCTCAGCTTAATGACGCTCATAAAGCACAACAAATCACACTGTCGGACTGGGGGCGTCTCTGCCACCCCCAGACCCCTAGGCAAGGGGGCGTCACCCCCTTTGACCCCTCAACTTCTTGACCAGGCAACGAGACCTCCGACCAACTTTGCACACCCGAATATAAGTTTAAGGTATATCAACAGGACGATTTAAATTTGAATGCAAATCTTAAACCTTTTTAAACTAGAGTATTATAAATACATAGAGTATTGATAAATACATGTAAATATATATGATGTTGGATATTAAAGATCGTATTAAAACTTTTCATTTTATATAGAAATCGTATAAGGAGAATAAATAAGGTCTTGATATTTAACATCTTTAAGTTTTAAATTATGTTAAATTATATACGAATGAGTGAATTGATTGATTTTTGTATGACTAATTATTAATAAGACGTTCCAACGAAAAAATTCGACTCATTAAGACGGAGGGAGTAGTATAAAATTGTGCAAATCAAAATGAAAATCAAACAAAAAGAAATTATTAACAACAATCATAGCAAGACACTCTATATTTATTTCGGCACTATTCGTTAAAAGAGGTGGCCTATTTGGTGTCGGCACTAATTAATCCATATCTATAAATAATCAAAATCTTCTTAAACTTTAGCCCAACAAAATGGAAAAATGATTGCCTTTTTTTAATAATTAATCCATCATTTTGTACTATCTACACCAACCATTATACATATATATATATATTACCCATATACTTTATCCAACTCATATTTCCACAAAACACACATTCATATGTGTGTATGTGTGGGTAAAATTTTACTCGGTTAGTCCCATTTTATTTGACTTTATTAATCGGGATGACCCATATCAATTTACTCGTTTTCTGAAATGAAAAGAATTAATCCTTACTCAATATGGACCCTTTATTTTCATTTTTTACGTTGTGCCTAAAATTTTGTGCAGAAATAAAACAAGTTAATCCATCTAGGACGAAGGGAGTATATATTTTGTGATATTTCTTGTTTCTTAGGAGGTCATGTTCGGTTCACTCCTTTTATGGGTATGAAAATATAAATAATTAATTGATTCTATTGTTTATTTTTTGGTTTGAGTAATAAGTTATCCGTATTTGGGTAACTCAATCCCTCAAATTGTTACCCCTTAAAAAGGAGGAGAAACAAGGTGAAAATAATCTCATACGAGTGATTCATTTCCGTTATTGAACTAAACATTTAATAAAAGTAATTGTCGTTATTATCATTCTCTTACTTTGCTTAATTCCTTTCCTTTCAATTACTCAACTTGAATCAAACGAGCACTCGGTACAATTCATCCTTTTGTCTCTAGCTCTTTTACAATTTATTTATTTTTTCTTTCTAATTAAGGAAGAATATTTCAATTCTACACGTATGGGTAGATTTAATCACCTTTAATCAAAATTGAATGTTAATTTTTTTTATAATACAATAAATAAATGAAAATTGAGATTCAATTGATGTACACTTGTAGTATACCTAAATAATTAAATATTCCGATGCCCTTTTCCCAACTAATTCTAAAAAATGACATACTACTACAGTAGTTTATATAATAAGGAAATGATACATCATTCTTTAAGGATAAAAAAAGGGCAAATCATCATTTAGTCGATCCCAACTATTTCATTACACGTCAATCATTATCAACTCTTAATAATGGAATATACATCATAAATTGATTGCATCTTCCTCCAAGATTAACGTATCATAGTATTATTTTAAATCACACATCAATCACCGCTCGAGGTTGAATAACAGTTATTTCTAATTATATATCATGGTTTGTAACATAAGTTCAGTGACATTTCAATTGGTTGAACTCCCAGGCACTCGTATGTTTCAGTCGGTCGTGTTGGTGCGCTAAGTAATTCTTTCCCCAAAGCCCGTTTTGGCTTGGTTATTGCTAACGATTGAGTTTATAATAATGCTCAACATCAACTATAGTACCACTACGAGTTACTAAGAGCAGTGTTCTAAAAAACGCTAGGCGCTAGTCGGGCGGCGAAGGGCCGACTAGCGCCTAGCCGCCTAGGCGGATTCGTATTTTACACTTATTTATTATTATTTTTCTAATATTCTCAAATAAAAATATTAAAATTTTCATTATACAAAGTACATATTATCTAATTTCATCTCAACAATGCAAATATATAATTGCAAATTAATATGGTTCAAAATTCATAAATCAATAGTCATTCAATTAAAATGTATAGTCGAAACTTTACCACAAATTTAAACATAAAATCGATAAAGTAGTCTATTACATGTAATCTAATCTTCAATTTCGTCATTCTTATAATTTGTAATACACAAGATGGATGAATGAGAGTTGATTTTTAATTTTTAAATGTAATTGTAAATTTGTAATACACCCTAACTTTTTCCCCAACCCGCCTAGACAACCCAACCCGCCTAGCCCGACTTGGGCGCCTAGGCGGCCGCCTAGGTGGCGCCTAGCTTGCAGCAGCCTAGCCCCTTCCGCCTAGCCAAAAAACGGGACGGCCCGGCGCCAACTAGCGCCTAGGCGCCGCCTAGGCCGTTTTTTAGAACACTGCCTAAGAGTATTGCTCGGGCTCCACCCTCACCTTCACTTTCAAAGCTACGTGGAGCTAGCACCCCTAAAACTCTATCAAATGAGCTCGAGCTCTATTGAAGAACTGATTTAGCCTTGACTCGAAGGAGAAAATATATCAAATATGAAGATCGTCGGATGGCAACAAAAGAAATTGCAGGTAAAGTAGAAGGATAAAATGTTAGACTTCTGAAAGTTGTTAGAAACTCGATTCCGTCGGATTTGATTAATTAAAATTGTATCGAATTTCACATCATTGAATTTCTTCATCCGTGAGACTTTTATTGGAGGAAAATGACAAGAATATGAAATATAGAATGTGAGATTGAGATGAAAGGGGTTCCTTTATAAACACTTGGGTTAATGCACTGAAAATACATGAACTTTACTCTGCGTTCCATTTTTTCCATGAACTTTCAAAAATCTCTGAAAATACATGAACTTTGCAAGTTGTCCAATTTTTCCACAAATCAATTTTTCCCCAAAACTAATGCTGACTGGAGCCTACGTGGTCGCCGTGGTTATGACGTGTTTAAATATTTCCGACGAGAAAAACGACGTCGTTTAAATAACATAAAATGACGTCGTTTTGTATAAAATCAAATCCTCAAATCACTCCTAGGGTTTCAGACACTTCATTCACGATTTCAGAATCTTGGTGGAGAAGGAAAATACGGGTGCGCTCTGGAGAAGGAGAAAGGAAAATAAAAGAAGGTGATAACCGAAGAAGAAGAAGAAGAAGAAGAAGAAGAAGAAGAAGAAGAAGAAGAAGAGGAGGAGGAGAAGGTTTTACGGCGTAGAGATGTCTGCCTCCAACTCCAGTCTCAATTCGAATTCTTCTCCTAAACCGAATTGAATTCTTCTCCTAAACCGAATTCGAATTCTCATTTTAGTAGATTCTATGGTCGGTGAATTGAATTGAATAATACATACCCGTCATCCATTTCGGCCGAATCTTAGTTCATCCCTTGCTTTCAATCGCTACGTGTCGCCCTTCCAATTGACGTCTCACAAATTGAATGTTTTTGCCCTGAATTTGCCCTTGCCCTAGAGACGAAGAAGGGAAGATAGAAATAATAAAAATTAAAATTACATATAAGAGTAATTAATAAGACGACGTCGTTTTGTTTCCCATGAGAGACGACATCGTTTTAGTAGAGAACGACGTCGTTAATTTTACACCTCATCCCACAATATTATAAATTTGATACATTAATCCATGTTAGCATTCGACTTACCGGAAAATCGACTTTGTGGAAAAATTGGACAACTTACAAAGTTCATGTATTTACAGAGATTTTTGAAAGTTCATGGAAAAAATGGAACGCGGAGTAAAGTTCATGTATTTTCAGTGCATTAACCCTAAACACTTTAAAAAAATCAATAGTTTTTCTCTCAACTATTATTTCATCTTTTAAGATATATTTAAATCTGTAACTTAAAATTGAGGGATTTATCATATAATATATGGTTATGCAAGTGACCTTATTTACGATACAAAGTCATATTTATTGATGTTTCAGAATTTGCAAGTGTTGTAGTGATAATAGTTGGTTAAGTGATGCATATTAATTAAATTAGATAATGTATTTAAATCTTATTGAATTAAAACTTTATATTTTGAACAAAAATATTTAAAAACATCTTAAAGAAAAAAAAAAAAAAAAAAAAAAAAAAAAAAAAAAAAAAAATGCCCGCCTATAAGTGGAACGAGCGGAGTAAGTACTCAGCTGCATAGAGTAGTAGTATCAAAGGAGTGTCGGCTTCACGTCCAATGTTCCGACAAACCCTAACCTAATTCGCATGACATTATTAACCCCTCTCTCTCTCTCTCTCTCTCTCTCTCTCTCTCTCTCTCTCTAACCCAATCAATCAATTACTCCTACTTTCCATTTCCATTTCTAAATTACGCCGCTTAGTTGTCCAGTCGCACTACGTCTACCTTTTTTCAATCAATTCCTAGTTATTCAACTAAACTAACACGTTAATTCAACCCCAGATTTTGATTTTCTCTCTACATATATCTAAACCAAAAAAATATTCACTAATTGTGATCCGATACTAAAGTAAATTTTTTGTAAAAAATAAAAAGTGATACATTGTAAATACTAATTATAATGCATAATATCTATAATTATAATTCCATGTACATCATAATACATTGTAAATACTAGTCTTCACAATGCACATTTAAAGTGTAACTATAATGCGCCAACTAATTTGTACTACCTCCATCCCGTTTAAGTTGGTTCGTATTCCTTTTCGGGACATCTCATATATTAGACCTGTTTCCATAAAAGTAAATAATTTAATATCACATCACCATCTACATCACACTTAATTATCCTTTTTTAATTTTAATTACAAATGGATGTGAGTAGTACTCATATTTTAAATTAAATTAAACTCTAATTTATCATTACATCTCCATCACATCACCATTTTATCTCATTTTACTTCATTTTACTTGGTTGTTGTGCCAAATAGAAGTGTCCCAACTAGAATGGGATGGAGGTAGTACTATCTTAGATAACATTGAGATCAATGATCCCTAATAACTCCTCGTTTCTTACAAATTCAATCATGTCTTTTATACGTGATCTCTCCGCTTCTGCTCGATTACTATTAATTAAATTGTTTTATTTATTTTTTTTAAAAAAAATTAGAGAGAAATGAAAATGATTCGGACAGCAAAGCTAAGGTAATGAGCAATATATCTAACTCCTTTGCTCTTAAAAGCCACTCACTCACTCACACTCTCTCTTACCTGAGCCACATACCTATCTCTCTCTCTCTCTTTCTTCGCTGTCTCCGCCTCCTCAAAATGCACCTCCGCTCCGCCGCCGCCGCAGCGGTGGTTCTATGTCTTTCAGTGCTCATCTCCTCCGCCCATGCCCACAACATTACCCGCATTCTCGAGAAGAACCCCGAGTTCTCCACCTTCAACCACTACCTCACCGTCACGCAGCTGGCGCCGGAGATTAACCGCCGCGAGACAATCACCGTCTGCGCGGTGGACAACGGCGCAATGTCGGATCTGCTCGCCAAGAAACTCACCCTGGGCGCCATCAAGAACGTCCTCTCCCTCCACGTCCTCCTCGACTACTTCGACGCCAAGAAGCTCCACCAGATCACCGACGGCACGGCCCTCGCCGCCACCATGTTCCAGGCCACCGGCTCCGCCACCGGATCCACCGGCTTCGTCAACATCACCGACCTCAAGGGCGGCAAGGTCGGATTCGGCTCCCAGGCCAACGGCGGCGCCGCCACCGCCTCCTTCGTCAAGTCCATCGAAGCCATCCCTTACAACATCTCCGTAATCCAGATCTCCTCCATCCTCCCCTCCCCCGAGGCCGAGGCGCCGGCGCCTGGGCCGAGCGAGATGAACATCACGGCGCTGATGTCGGCGCACGGCTGCAAGATATTCGCCGAGACGCTGCTGGCGAATCCGGCGGAGCAGACGTTCGAGGACAACGTGCTGAGCGGCCTCACCATCTTCTGCCCCGCCGACGACGCGATGAAGGCGTTTTTGCCCAAATTCAAAAACCTAACCGCCGCGGGGAAGCAATCCCTCCTCGAGTACCACGCCATCCCGATCTACCAGTCAATGTCCGGCCTCAAATCGAGCAACGGCCTCACCAACACCCTCGCCACCGACGGCGCCAGCAAGTTCGACTTCGACGTGCAGAACGACGGCACCGACGTTACGATTAAGACGAAAATCGTGACGGCGAAGATCGTCAACACGCTCGTCGACGAGCAGCCGCTGGCCATCTACGAAGTGGATAAGGTTCTCAAGCCAGCTGAGCTGTTCAAAGGAGCCCTATCTCCATCTCCATCTCCGGCGCCGGCGCCAGGTCCCGATGCGGACGCGGAGTCGCCCAAGCCGTCGAAGAAGAAGCACAAGTCGCCTCCCGCACCTGCTGCGCCATCAGATTCTCCGGCTGACGCTCCCGACGGCGACGGCGACGTCGCTGACCAGAACACCAGCGGCAGCGGCGAGAGATTTAACGGCGGAAGATACGGCGCAGTAATTTTGTGCCTCTGGTTCGCATTTCTTCAACTGTAATCGCTTTTTTTAATTTCTGGATTTGTTTGGTTTATTGTTCGTTTTATTTATTTAAATTTTTGGAATTAGATTGTTAAATGTTAGAGGAAGCCTTTCCATATTTTGATTGAAAATGAGCGTCGGTTATTTTAATTATTACTACCTCTATCTCATTAAATTAGCCCCATTTGATGTTTTGACTTTTTCGACACGCGTTTCCACCGAAACTTAGTACGGGTTTTACGATATAATTTTGAAATATTATTTATTTTACGGGATAGCCCGACACTCGTAGTATCCCGTAAAACAAATAATATTTCAATATTATATCGTAAAACCCGTACTAGATTTCGATGGAAACGCGTGCCGAAAAAAGTTACTATTCAATATGGGGCTAATTTAGTGAGATGGAGGTAGTAATTAATTATCGCATAATTTAGTTGATTTAGTGGTCCTTATTTTCTTTGGTCGTTTCCTTGTATGTGATGTGAAATGAATTTGTGGGAGCATGTTACATACTTCGTATGTGGTTTCTTATCATTTGGGCTGTTGTATCGTTTTCTTCGAATAAAAAATCGGAAGTATCAAGTTTGAATCCTCCGTAATACAATTATTTCATAAAAAAAAAATTACCGTTAGATGCTCGTTAGAGCGGAAGGTAGGGAAAAGTGGTTCCCTCTCTCTAAATTTGAATATTATACAGTACGGCCTTGTTTGGTAGGGAAGATGAGATAAGGTAGGATAAATAAACATGAGATTATTAGTATGAATAGTAGGTGAGATAAGTTATCTATACTAGTGTTTGGTACGAAAAATAGAACTTAAGACTAAATTAGGAATGTACGAAAATAACCTTATACATTTTCATTTAAAGAATAATATCTTTTAACGTACAAAACTTAAAATTTTTTCATATATATATAATCTATATTTTCTGTATTTACTATTTAAAATCCATTATTTTATATATATTTTATAATCTAGTTTTAATTTTTTATTTACATACTATTAGTATTAAATTTGAATTTATAAAAATCTCTCAAAGTAGGATTATGACAGTTGGCATGGAGTCATTTGTGTCAAGTTAAAAGGAAAACAAAAAAAAATAAATAAATAACTTGCAGACAATTGAAAGTGGGAGTAAGAGAGAGACAGTGTGTGCAAAAGAGTCAAGAAAGACAAGGACAAAACGGTAATTATACCATCATCTTGGTTACTATTCAATGTGGGATAATTAATCGGAGGGGTTGGGGTGAGATGATTAGTCTTGACAAAACAGTGTTATAACTACGGGCCGAGCTACAATCTCGGGCCCCCAATATATACAATCTTGACTATCAAACAAGGTATAAGTCAAGATTATTAGTCCTATCTTGGCTAATCTGCTCTACCAAACACTCCCTACAAGTTTGGTCATTTGGTTTAATTTATCATGGCTTCATGTCTCAAATTCGAGTATGTTTCAATATTATATACCTCATATATATTTGAACAAACGTTATAATTTTGTTGAGACGGAAGGAGTATAGACTACATACAGTTCGACACAAATTATACAACACGTACATTTTGTATTGCTTTTCGTACAGTGGACACCGACGCAACGCTAGCCGATTCCATCTGTTCATACAAAAGTAAAACCATAAAATACAGGGTCAATATAAAGTCGATTAATTAGTTATGGATCTATGATCATAGATTAGTTATTGGGTTTGTACATACATACGCAAGCATTCAGAGGTTTAGAAGCTCGTTGACATAGAGGTAGCTGATGTGATCGTTGAGGAACGAAGTCGTTGGGCGCGGTGTGAAGCCAGCGTAGCCGTTTTCGAGTTTTGCCATGCATATATCTGCAGCATACTTGAACACAGAGTGTTTCTCCGCGAAAGGCTGTGCTAAATAATCTGCGATTGGCATCCACTGTAACCAGAAACAATATCATCACATAGTATCAATATCATCATATCAGTTTTAAAGTAGTTATTCATACCTGGGCTGCTTCGATTTCAGACTCTTGTATTTCGATATCAAAGGATAGAGGCCTCAGCGTGCACAGAAAAAATAAGTCCGACTTCTGGAAGAAGATCTTGTGCATTTGCCTACCACCAAATTATCAAAAATATGAATAAAGACTGCTGCTCAAATACGAGGGCGTGGATTTAAGGTTGTTGGAATGAGAATGAGATGATATCTCTCAAGTATGGTTTCTCCGATCCAAGTACGCATCAAATCTTACTATATAGATGAGAGAATTTAGTCTCGTTCTATGCAAACTTTTACCTGAATGCCAGAACATCGATGAATTCTGAATCGACCTGCAATTGAAGTTAGGATATATCATCAGACACAGTGACCAAGGGGCAGAAAAGGGTAGCAAATGTATTCATTTATTATTAGCCATTAAGGAATTCCTTACTCCTGTTTCCTCTTTTACTTCTCTTGTTGCTCCTATAAAGATATCCTCTCCCTGGAAATTGACGAGCAATGTACCGATCAAAGGTTTTCAGATTCGTGCTAATTCAAATGGAACTTTGTCTAAGGCACATACCTCCTCCACAATTCCAGTAGGGATCTTCCAGATTCCTGTACCTTTAAAGCTGCCATGCTTTTCTTGCACAACGAGCAACTGTTAAAGAGACGGTTGAAACAGGTAAGAAAGAGAACAGCTTCGGGAGTTCTTTATAATTCTCCAATTTGAATGGCTGCAAGTAATTATTAATTTAAGGTTACATGACGAACATTAAGTTGACTGGAGATCCGGAGTACGTTATATCAAAAAAGATGATATCCAAACATACAAATCTTTGATGCAAGCCAGACAAAAGAGACGAGGGACCTTTATAAATGGAAAGATCATAGGTTCAGGTACAAAGGCCTTTCGTATTATAATTGATGCAGGCTGTCATAGTACATAGACAACAATATGAATGCAGGAGTACTGAAAAATATTTTAAAAGTCACAGTAATGATCACACAAACTATAGTTAACTAACTTACACCACCCAACAACCTCCTTCAAGGCCACACTGCTTAATGTTTCCATACAAAGACACAAATACCAACTAAATTTATCTAATGCCAGCTGAAATATATAAGTGCAAACCAATAAAGATGTCCATTAAAGATGAGTAATGACATTAATAACAGTGTGATGTTATAAATCTGTAAGAAGTTTTTTTTTTTTTCCCGTTGGCAATATTTCCAAGCCAGTCCACATTTCTATTACAGTATTTTCAAACAAGCAGGTTTAGATAATTACCGGGGCAGCATGGATATACAGATGATGAGATGACTGAACGATATCGTGCAAATATTAAAGAAATAATTGTAGAAAGCACCTCTCTTTTGTCATTCAAGACAATAGCACCGATGCGGAGCCTGTGCGTTGCATTTGCTGGAATGGTACTAGGAGTATCAGAAATCCATTTTACAAGCATCAAATAGAGAGGCTCAGCATGGTGAAATAAAAATCCTTCCTGCAACGAAATAAATTGTTGTGAGTAGATCAAACTGGACAGTCAAGATTAATGATGCATCAAGCATCAATTGAAGATAGAATTCTTGAGTTGCTCAAGACAAACTGTTTTTTTTCTGTGGGTTCCCACCAAGTAGAATTATAAAGTGAAAGTGGCGGGATCATCTTTCTGAAAGTTCTTCAATTAGAAATAAAATAATTGCAATAATCACTGATTTTGTTGAATCAGGAACGACTTTGTTTCGTAATAGTAAGATATAAAGGAGACTACACTAGTAGGAATACCAGCAAATTGTGATACTCCTACAAATTATTATGCATGCCTATTGTGTCATTGACTATTGCAATGCATTCCTGTCCTTTGGGCCAGTATTTCGATAATTTTTTCGTAAGAAAATTACCAACAGATGATTCCCTTATAATGACAAAATATATAATCAATGGAGAACCACAAATACGTCAAATCCTAACCTAACAAGAATATTACCTTCACTGCAGCTTCAGCAAGAATCACAAGTTTAACTGGTAATTTGATCCAGATTCCCTTCTTTCC
The DNA here is from genome assembly GCA_029379335.1 of Thymus mandschuricus. NCBI lineage: Eukaryota > Viridiplantae > Streptophyta > Magnoliopsida > Lamiales > Lamiaceae > Thymus > Thymus mandschuricus. The sequence continues at coordinate 27,078,053 of CM057080.1, forward strand.
CTGCAGGAATGCATTAAAGGATGTGAACATATATATAGTTGGCAACCCAAAAAATAAAGCGCTTAAGGATTTTGTTAGATCTATATCAGCAAAGGGCATGACCACTTATGAATGATACGTCTACAATAAGTATGAGATTCCATGCTCATCAAACAATAATCACTTTAGTTGAAACAACTTAGATACTCTATTAGCTGCTTTGAAGGTTGTATAATTGCGCGGAGTATCAGAAGCCGCGCAGATACGCCTATAATGTAATATACTAGGTTAAAATATGATGTAAGAAAATTTGTGCTTCACGCAAATTATACTCGATGAACACATGCATGGTGGAATTTTGATGTAATACTCTGACCCAGACTCATTAGTTGATCAACAGAAATCATTAAAGACGAGTGGCTGGTCAGTCAAGAGTCAAGCACTAAGTTCTTCCAAAAATAAAATGTTGGACTTTCAAGGTGTTCAAACCCCCACAATGGAAGTATAAAAAGATCGAATCACCAAGTGCAAACTAGATGAAGCTTTTCAAGTAAAAAGTAAAATTCTGGCTCTTAAGAGTACACTGAACCCAAAAGCATCACATAAATTTGCTTACTATGATTACACAGTATGTGAGATAAACAACAAAAGGGAGCATTACCAACCAGGATGCACAAAAGCATTAACTAACTTGAGACTACAAAATCATGTTTCAGTCTAAGAAAACACATTTGCAATCCATTGGTTTTCGATTTCCCAGAGGATTACTTCACTAAGCCGAATAATAGAAAAGGGAAAGAAAAATATATCTACCAAATTTTGTAGATAGGTAGCACAGTTATCCAGTTGCCAGATTCTGAAAATATAAAAACAACAATGGCTTGGGCAGCATGTTGGCACAATGAATGCATAATTACCTGCAGTTTCCACTGTGCAAGTGAGCATCTAAGAATCAGAGGAAAATCATTCAGATCCATGGGCTCCTCAAGTTCAACTATAACACCTCCGTGCCCGTCTTCATACGAGGGAAGCAATCGCTCATCTTTGCTTCCATTTTCAGAAATGTTTTGATCCATTGAGCTACAGGCAACCTGAATATAAGAAGCAACTTCAGTCTTTTCAACAAAAACATATACTTCAATAGAGTAAATCACCTCGAATTCTCACTTAAAGAACAATCCTACTCCACTGTTCAGGATTTTTTTTCAAACGATTATCATGCTTTTTCTCTGATTATACCATCAAACACACAAATATCAGCAAGCATATTCGCGGAACGAGATTCCACCAATGCTACAACGAATGAAATAATAAGTTTCGCTAGATTCGGCACCTCCAGGACAATCAACAGAACAGAACAATTCAGTAAGATATCCGAACTTTTCGAAAAAATCAGATTCCCCACTCAAAAACAATAATAGAAAATTAGAACATATTCAGCAGCAGATCAGTCACAGTTCAGTAAATTCACTGATATATATTGGAGCAGAAACGAAGAGGGAAAAAAAAAAAATCGAAGCAAGGCGAAACCTAATCGTGCGCAGCACAAGAACACAACGCATACATCACGAAAACAAGAAATCTTACAGAATAGCCGCGCGCGAATGCGAGTGCGGCAGTTGGGGGGAAAGGTGCCAACCATTTATAGAGTGAGCAAGTTGCGCACAAACGTAACCATCAACCCACTGCAGTGGTGCGGGTGCGCCTAGGGCGGGGGCTCCATGCTAGCGCACGATGATGTCACGATTGCCGTGCCGTGACGGGAACGAGCCCGCCGCACTCCGCCTTAATCGGGCCGCGGTGGGCCCGGCTTGCACTCGAGTTTTTTGCTTTAATTCCATCGCCACTATCCTTCAATTATTTCGATTACTGGGCCAGGCAATTATTGGAATTTAGAGCTAAGAAATGTGACTGAAACGCAGTACTTTAGATTGAAGGTAGTGTACTCCCGGTTCATGAATCTTTTTCTTTTCAGCACGAGAATTTTTATGGATGCGATAATTAGATATCTTCTTTGTTTCGAGACTGAACCAGCCTTCACGACCATGCACCCCATTTTAACCACATCCCTACACCATCTCGAACCTCTTAAACTTAGAGCCTCGCAAATTTGACTTACAAGTAGGAATGACAACGCACTGGATCTAGATCGGATCTTACCTTGTTCATATATGTATCTGTGATTTTTCATTTGGTCCAGGTCCAATCTAGATCCGCTGGATCCAAAAAATTAGATTTAAACTCAGATCCAATAGATTCACGGGTCTACTGTCGAAACCAGTGGTGTTCAAAAGAACCGGAACCGGCAGTTAAAATCGGAACCGGAACCGAAACCGACGGTTTTTTAACTGGAACCGGAACTGGAAAAGGAACCGGTGGAACAGTCGGTTCGGTTAAGGTTCCTAAGGTTTGGAATCGTAACCGGCGGTTCGGTTCCGGTTCCGGTTCCAAACACTCATTTAGAACCGCCCAATTTATATAAAATTTATTTTTATTTTTATTTTTTTTCTTAAATATGATTTCTAAACAAATATAACATTATTTGTTAAACTTCATAAATAATAACTAAATGTATATAAATTTTGGATTTTTTTTTCAATTATATAGGTGTTACTCTCAAACACTCATTTGTTATTTTTTCATTGTGAGATATGCTTATTGCTTTTATAAGAGTATTACACTTCTCAAGTTTCTTATTTTTTCGATGTGAGATACTTATCTAACACATCCAAACTATGAGAAGAGTAGCACATCTCACTATCTCATATTGAAAAACTATCAAACTTTGACACCCTTACAAAAGTACATACATTTGTCCCACATTGAAAAAATAGCAAATAAGGGTGTGAGAGGAACATGCACCTATATAATTGAAAGAAGATCCAAAACCTTATGAAATAAAAAAGTTTAAAATTTGAAGAAAAAAAAAATGTCCGATTTTTTCCGGTTAGAACCGGAACCGGCGATTCTAGAACCGTAACCGGAACCGTGTGTTGGCGGTTCGGTTTCGGTTCCTCCCCCGATGAAACCGTAACCGGCGGTTCGGTTCCGGTTAGAACCAGAACCGAAACTGTGGGCACCTCTAGTCGGAACCCGGATTCGTAACCTTTATCGTAAAAAAGATTTCGGGTTGATCTGTTGGGCCGAGGTTGTGTCGAACGCGATCTTGACGGGCCTGATCGTCTTGAGGGTTACCTCGTGCGTTGTTCCCGAGTGGTGGGTTTAGTACTCCCTCCGGTCTTTCCTAGTTGAGTCACTTTCCCGATTGGGCCGGTCTCTCCTAGTTGAGTCGTTTCCTTTTTTGGTAAAAATTAAGTATTAAACACACAACTAATTGTACCCCTTATTTTACTTAATTAACATACTAATTACGCCCCAATTTCTCAATTTCTCCATTATCGCCATTGCCGTCTCTCTCGAAATAATTTTAAATTAATTTAAAATAAATCCAGAAAAGTTTTAATTTTATAAATAAATAAAAAATCCAGAAAAGTTTTTTATTTTAATTTTAAACATCAACAATAATTTTATAAAAAAAAATCCAGAAAATTTTAAATTAATTTAAAATAAATCCAGAAAAGTTTTAATTTTATAAAAAAAAAAATCCAGAAAAGTTTTTTATTTTAATTTTAAACATCAACAATAATTTTATAAAAAAAATCCAGAAAATTTTAAATTAATTTAACATAAATCCAGAAAAAGTTTTAACTTTATAAAAAAAAATCCAGAAAAGTTTTTTATTTTAATTTTAAACATCAACAATAATTTTATATAAAAAAAATTACAGAAAATTTTAAATTAATTTAAAATAAATCCAGAAAAGTTTTAATTTTATATAAAAAAAATCCAGAAAAGTTTTTTATTTTAATTTTAAACATCAACGATAATTTTATAAAAAAAAAATTCCAGAAAATTTTAAATTAATTTAAAATAAACTGAAAAACAAAAAAAATATTAATTAATAAAACACATTTTTTATATTAATTAAAATAAAATACAGTACTTAGTAATTATAAACATAATCTCATTCTCTTCTCAATTACCAAACATACTTAAAGTACTAAACAACTCTTCTTAATTCTCGTGTCGAAAAGTTTCGACTCAACTAGGAAAGACCGGAGGGAGTATCTGGATGTTGGGAGCCTCACGCTACCGAGGTGCTCCATGCTTGAATGAAGCTTCAGCTTCCTCTTTGCCTTGCCAATGTCAACCTTGCCTTCGGTCAAGGAACTTGAGGAAGAGTTCGGCGGCTTCATTGGTCTCGAGAAACTCTTTTACTGCTTCGTGGTTCCGCTGAGCAACTTGGGGTTCCTCCCTTTTACTGTTGCGATCTGCTTCGTGGTTCCGCTGAGCAGCTTGGGGTTCCTCCCTTCTACTGTTGCGATTAGGGATGGAAATTTGGGACGAGTCGGGTACCCTTTTCGAAATTTTCGGGTATCCGAACCCGAAATTTCATGAATTCACTTCCCGTTCTCAGACCCGAAAATGTTTTCGGGTATCCAAATACCCGCTCGGGTATTCGGGTACCCTAAAAAATCCTGATTTTTATTCTGAAATAAATTTTTTGATTCATTCAAGATTAAAGAAAAATTGCATAAAAATTTCGTCAAATGTCAAGATAAATGAACATTGGAAACAAATAGTCACAATTCAAAAAGTTCAAAACAACAAAATCTACGAATTCAAAAATCAAAATGTAAAATGCAAAAACGTTCACTACCACGAATCAAAGCTTAATAAAACACAAATAAGCAAATTCCTTTTATTCCCTCCAAGACTGTGACAACCGATGCACCAATGTGAGCCGCCTTATGGTTCACAATTTTAGAAAAGCTGATGATCTTCTTGTGCAATCTCCAATCTTTTCCAATGCAATGTGCAGTAACACAAATAAATTTTGCGTCATGGCTCACAATTATTATTATTATTATTATTATTATTATTATTATTATTATTATTATTATTATTATTATTATTTTCGGGTATTTGGAAAATATTATTTCGGGTTCGAGAATTCACGAAACTCAAAATTTTCAAAATTCTATTCCCGATCCTGAATCCGGACCCGAATTTTTCGGGTTCGGGTATCCAAAATTCCGATCGGGTTCAGGAATTTTAGTACCTACCCGAAATCTCGAACCCGAATTTCCATCCCTAGTTGCGATCGTCCTCTTCATGGTGATCTCCTTCTTCATGACGAACTTCGTCTTCCTGTAGGTTAGGGTTTTCCTGCTCATTTACGGTGTGAACGTGTCCATCGGGAGTTTCGCCTCCTCTCGGGTTGCTCTTGGGGCGCCTTGTTAGCCGTTGAAGAAGTTCGTGTGTTTTTCCTCATCATGACAATCGGTTGCTTCAGAAACGTTGATCGGAAACACAAAATTTTTAGTTCCCACAGACGGCGCCAGTGATCGATCTAGTTTTCGTAAGCAATTAATGTATGAATGATAATGGAAAAATACGAAAGAATTTACGTGGTTCGATCTATCGTAATAAATCTACGTCCACGGGGTGAGGGGATGGTCTTTATTGATCTATGTGTATGAAGTACAATGATCTACATGTATGAAGTACAATAAGTATGAGAAATGTGAATGAATCCTCTTAAATCTAATATAGTCTATGTTTATATACAAATATGTGGATTTGATTCCAACGCAAAGTCTTCTCCAATGAAAATTCTTTGAGTTTATCTCTTCCTTCGTGATAAGTATTCGAGTCTTCTACGTCTTTTTGGACTTGAATTATATTTGTTGAAAAAGTTCTTCATGGGTCGAATCTTATGTGGGCCGAACTGCTTCTCTTGGGCCGAACTGTTTCTTTAAGGCCGAACTGTTTGGGCCGAGCTTACTGTTGGGCCTATTTATATTGGGCTCAATACTTGGGCTTAGCGGTTGGGTCGTATTCTATCAAGCCCTATCGTTTTTTTTTTTTTTTTTTTTTTCGAACTATTATTTTTTGTTTGCCCTAACTCACTATTTTCTTCGGACTATTCGAATCGGCTCGTCGAGTTCAGGTTTTTTTTGACACCCCTAATTACGGACTATTCAGATCGGCCCGCTGGGCTCGGAATTTTTTAACATCCCGTCGTGTGTTTACATAAAACTTTAAAACACCAAAATTTGAGTCATATAAGCGTAGGTGTCCCTTGCCTTTTTTTTTTTTTTAAGATTATAAATACCCTTATCCCTTATTTTTCTTGTATATCGCGATTTTTAAATCTAATGCAACGATTAAAAAAAAAAAATGTTGGTTGAGAAAAAGATAAAATTTATCTCCATAAATGCCCCTCCATTGATATACACTGTACACTAATACACACTCCTCTCCTCTACGTCTACGATGAAAAACCTAAACCTCAACGGTATATAAGAAGAAAAGAAATAGAAGAAAAAAATCCAAAGAAAATCAAAAATCATCTCTTCCAATCCCAAACCCAAACGGAATTGAATTCGTGCTGTATAAGGTGAAAGTCGATGCTTCTTCTCGAGGTGCAACATGTCTTCTTCAATCCCCCCTCTCACCATTGGAACCAAATCTCCCCATAAATCCTTAATTCTTTTCACCAGATACCCTTTCCTTCTTTATTTCATATTTCAGGCCTATTTATCGTATTAGGTTAACTGGATTCATTGCTTCCCACCATGAGTGATCCTTCCCAGGTCTGATTTTTTTTTGTTTTTTTCCCCCTTCCCAGCTTTATTCGAGTTTCGGAACTGAACTTACTCTAACTTAGCGTTTAATTATGAGTGGTTTGGTGTTGGATCTTCGCTATTAGTCAAGCTATTATTTTGATTGGTAGTGACAACTCTTTTTCTGAGTGTAATGTGAATTGTGGGTTGGTTAATTAATCGAGTGGTTTTAAATGAAAATTGAATATAAAGATTGATTTTTTGTAGTGCTCAAGTGTTTTGCCTGGAGGCTTATTGTATAATTAACCCTAGTATCTCTTGCACTGCCACATGGAATTGTAGTAATGCCTTTACAAGTTTAGGACTTGAAACTGATGGGGTTTTTCAGATGTCTTGAATCGGTATGGAATGTCGATCTATCCTTTTATGGGAGTACGTAGGTGGTTAATTTTGGAAAATAAATGTAGCCCCGACAGCGAGTCTAACGTTGTATGTGGGTCCTGCTATATATAGTTCTCGTTAAATATTTCCTTTCAATGTAGTTCAAGAATGGTTTGTAGGAAATCAGTAAATCTTTTACCTTCCGTGTCACTTCACTCAATTTTATCCGCATAATGTTCATATGGTTTATATGTATATAACAGTTTTATTCAGAGCATCGTTTTATTCAGAGCATCGAGTTGATCTGCATGTGATGTGATGTGATGTGTGTGTGTATTATATCTTCTTTTGTTGGTTCGTGCCTAGAGTTTGAGGACCATTTATGGTTTGAGGCCTATTCTGTGCCTAAGAATCCCATACTGCTTGCTTCTGTAGGTGTTGCTTTTTGGGTCATTTTCCGAGGATGAAACCCGTTCTTTGCTGAATCAAAAGCCTGCCAATGTCCCTAAACCTGAAGAAAAGAAAGAATTGCCGGTCAATCTCCCAAACATGGGATTGAGGTTTGGTAGCTTTCCTGATATTCCTGAGACTCTTGTTTCTAGTGGAGCTGGACATACAAACCCCAATGCCGTCCAGAAGGGCAATCAGAAACTCAATAAGAACTCACCAACAGGAAATTTGCCTGTTCCATCCGAGAATGGGAAGAATCATTCTCATTATCCTCGTGGAAATGAAGTAGTAGATGGAAGCAAGCTTCATGCTTTGAAATTATCAGATGATAATATCGAGATAGATGGAAGATCTGTTCCAGACTTTCGGGACTATGGAGGCCTAAAGTTGAATGGTACCTTAAACAGTACTGCCATTGAAACTCATCATAAGGAGGCTAATCTGAAGGCAGATATTCCTATTTTAGATGCTCAAGATATCAAACCTCGTGGTTTGATCAACTCTGGGAATTTGTGTTTCCTGAATGCCACATTGCAAGCTCTTTTAGCCTGTTCCCCATTGGTTCAACTTTTACTAGGACTAAGAAAGCAGAACATTCCAAAGGTTTGTTGTTTCATTACATGTCAAATCTTATTTTGTGGTACAGCAATTGCAATTTGCATGTGGATGTTTCCGACAGTCTAATCATTGAGGAGGTGTGATCTCTTTTATAGGTTGGATATCCAACATTAGCTGCATTTGCTGAGTTCATAGGTGAATTTGATGTGGTCGATGGAACCAATATTAAGAAGGACGCTGTTGAAATTGAAGCTGGCAGGCCTTTTAGCCCTACAATGTTTGAAGCGGTATTAAGAAAATTTACCCCTGATGTATCTTGTAGTAGCACATCAGGCAGACCTAGGTCCGTTTCTCCAACTTATTATTCTCTTATTCCTTTTAGGATGATTATTTTTTTTCAGCAGTTGATTTTATCAAGACAATGTCGAATTTCATAGTGAAGTTTGCTTATGCTAGTAAACTTGTAGATACACTCATGTAGTTCATTTCATGTAAAGTATAGCAGATTCTTTATGCAGCTCGCCTGCTCGGAACCTTCCTACTTCTGTGTCTTCTTTTAGGAGAAATAATCTGATTTACCTACCTTCTCAGGCAAGAGGATGCACAAGAGTTTTTAAGCTTTATTATGGATCAAATGCATGATGAACTGCTGAAGCTTAGAGGGAAGTCCCCCTTGGATGGAAGGAACCCATCTCTAGCTTCCACAACGGAAGATGACGAGTGGGAGACAGTGGGCCCAAAGAATAAATCTGCAGTGACAAGGACACAGAGTTTTGTTCATTCAGAGCTTAGTTCAATCTTCTGGGGTGAGCTACGGAGTGTTGTGAAGGCAAGAGGCAAGTTACATGATGATAACTAATCTGTATCTACTTTCATACTTATGCTGTTTGCTAATTACTATGCAATGTAACTGATTCGTGATTATTCACTGCAAGTGCCTGTCTTGCTGCATTATTATTAGTATTGCTCCTCGGTGCTAAAGGTTTTTTTTAGGAACAAAGTTTTTATATTAAAGAAACCTGAAATTCTGTAACATCTAGGGTAGTTCATCAGACTTGGATCCATTTTATCTGACTCTTATTTAGTGTAGCTACTATCCCATTTGACAACTACATATCTTTCCAAAGTGTTTAATCAAAATGATGCCTCATGTTGCGGAGTATATGAAACAGTTTCGTGAAATATAATTGGTATGTATGAGAAAGAACCTTAATGCTCAAATCCTTGTATCAATTTGTAACATTTGTTCATTTGATTTTTGATGTGATGGTGAAAAGATTCTTTTTCTGAATTCTTCCTCTCTTACTATTTATTAATTTTTAATTTTTTTGTAATTCCTAGTAACAGTTAAAAATATGGCTCAATTGTTCTAATTTTGCTACTTATCTTTCTTCTAGCTAGGAGTAAGTCGTGCATGCATAATGGCCTTCTTTTCTTGATATCCTTTAGGATGTTGGTATGTTTGTTTGTGTGATGTTTGAATGTGAGTTTCAAGTGTATAAACTAAGTGGTCAGTTCACAAATCAAGGTAGTAGACTATAGGATCTATAGGATTCACATCTTGGATCAAAGGCTTGTCAAACTCCATTGGGAACTGGGTGGTGGATATATGGGCTTCATAAGGCCTTCATGATTAGTAGGGCTTGGAAATGCATATAATTTGGAATTCTGGACTGAACATTTGGTTTGGTTTGCATGGTTAAATGATTGATCCCAACTACTTTGTCTACAGTCTGATATATATAGTTTCTCTCAAATGGTAATCTTCTCTGGGTTACCGTTATGACTTCAGCTTGTTTATTCTGATCATCATGTTTGTTATGGACAGGCATCAAGGATTCTGCCACTGTTCAGCCATTTCTTCTGCTCCATCTTGATATCTCTCATGAAAGTACTCGAACTATTGAGGAGGCTCTTCATTTATTTTCTGCCTCAGAAACGCTTGATGAGTACCGGGCACCAACAGCAGGAAAAGTAAGTTGAGTTGCTATATCATATTATTATGATATATACAAACCAATTCATTTCTTTTTTTATTTCACTCGTCTATTGAGGAGTTGTTGAAAATGATTAATTTTCATGCGGTTTCTATGTTTGATGCTCTTTATGCTATGCTCTGTTTTCCCTAAAGTGTAAATTGTGTATAATATGGATTTAGGGTGTTCATTGAATTACATCAGTTATGTTGTCTGCTCCAATATGTTTTTCCTTTTAGTTTATAACTGCTATTGGTTTCAGCTACAAGCCTTCTAGTTGCTTTTTGTACTAAACTCTCGTGGATTATCATAGGAAAATTTAGTAATGCTGACAATGTTTTAAAAAAATCAGGTTGGGGTCGTTGCTGCCAGGAAGTCTATTCACATTCATGCACTTCCGAAGATTATGATCCTGCATCTGAAGCGCTTTGAGTATGGTAGCCATGGGAGCACTAAATTGCACAAGGATGTACGGTTCCCTCTTGAACTGGTATTGAGCCGTGATCTGCTTGATTCCTCAAATATGGAGGTAATACTTCCTTAATCCTTCTCAAGCTTATCGTGAATGGTAAATTTGATCATCTAGTTGAAATATGGGCTTCCATCCATGAAATTTGGAGTAGTATTAGATTGGCTCGTGATCAATTTGCTTCTGAAATTTAAACAAATCGAAGATGTTGTTAAGAATGACATGTCAGATTTTTCTTTTCCAACTCTTACAGCATGGCCTAGTCTTCTAAATGAACTTTACAGTGCTACTACATGATTTATGACCAAGGGCATTTTAGGGAACTCCCAATCTTCGATATGACAAAATTTAATATTAAAATATACTTTTCCTCTTTTAGTAATGTATAATTCCTTCTGCATGCCACCATCCCTTTGGTACCTTTACTCTGAACTTATAATTTTCTACTGTTTCCTTTGCTTGAATTTATATACGAGCAATTTACCAAACTTCCCAAAAGTTTATTCTACTAAGGGACGTTTTCCCTTGCGTTGCATTGTCTCTTCAGAAACACATATACTTAACCTAATGATAGAATAGGCGAGGATAATTTTAAGAGTTTAAATTTTAATTTACGTGCGCAGGGGCGGAAATATGAACTTGTGGCCACAGTAACACATCATGGGAGGGAAGCATCGAAAGGACACTATACTGCTGATGTGCGTTACCCTAATGGGCAGTGGCTTCGATTCGACGATGCATCTCTTACTACCATCACCACGACCAAAGTTCTGCACGACAAGGCCTATCTTCTCTTCTATAAGCAACTTTAGAAGAAAAATCTTGAAAAGTTGGTCACGCGCATCTTGATCAGTCTCCTTGGCATCATTAAGAACTGAGAGACGAGGCTGCCTACTCATACAGCAGCTACGGAAGATGTAAGAAAGTTTTGTTGTTCATTTAGTTTGAAGTTATTCACAATATTCCTATCGAGAAAAAATTGGTTCTTGCTGTAGAGAGAGAGAGAGGGGAAGAGATTTATTTGTACGGTGTAGAATGACTTAGATGGACATGGTTTGGCAAATGAGAAATGACTTTTGAGTATTGCAGGTTGAATCTTTTAAATCACAAATAGAATGCTTGTAGATGTACTTGTGCAGGTTAAGGTCGTCTTCTGCAGTGATTCCGATGTTAAGAAGCTCTTAGCTGCACGTTGGATCGGAGTCGAGGTTTGATATTTTATGTGCTCATTGGTTGAAGAAGAAACACAGAATATTACATGCTTGTTCTGAGAGATCTGAAGCCAACTCGTTGATTTGGGTTTTAGGTTTTTTCCGATTCTTAGAATTAATTTTCTGTAAAAGAAAAAGTGTATGCAGAATTTCATCTTTTGGTGGTGTAGAAAAACTGTTTTAGCATCATTTTTTCCAAACTGAATCTTTTCCAGCATGTCTTAGGAATTACGAGAAAATATATATTGTGTCGATGGCACTAAATCGGTTATCGAATCAGTAAAGAAAAATTCTAGCAATCAACTTATAAATTCGAGTCACATTTAGGAGATGTGCTACGAGCATAAATAATAAAAAGGTTCGAACGCCTCTGAAAGTGCAAACGAGAGACCGGTAGAGCAATTCAAGCCGAAATGGTCTCCTGTTTGTGTCCGTTCACTCTATTCAAGCCACAAAGTATTCTATTGTATGGCTTGAATGCTCTTCAATTCGTGCTTTAAGTTTTGTTTGTATTTGTGGCTTGTTCGAGCCTTCAGTGTGTTGTGAAGTATGGCTCGACCTCGAACAGCTCGTGTTCGTGTTCAAGTCCACTCACCTCGTATGAGTCTCTTAGATTTGAATATGATATTTTGGTAAGAGTAATTACATTCTAAGTTGTCAAACTACTAGTACTATTTATTTTCTTTTACTATTTTAGGTAACCACTTCACACTATACCCTAAATAGAAAGAACTTCCTTAAATGTAAGGGTCATAAATTTGAACTAAATCAAACAATATCATATTCCCATATTATTAGTTGTGGGTTAGGTTTAGGGTTCTTTCTTTTCCTATTTCTTTTTGTTTGATAAATTGCTTTGTTTTAAAATATACTAGTACCAAATAGATTGCTCAAACTTAACTCATTACCCCTTAACAAATACTTCTCCTTCCCCATTTAAACGTCTCCGTCTATATTAAAATTTGTCTCGTTTTACAAAGGAACTGATAAATTAAATGGGAGAGTTACAAGATGAGAAACCTACATCAAACATTACACTATCAAACATACAATCTCTTAAACGACTTCCAAACTTTAAACTTATTTTCCAATATACACAAATTAAGTAAACCTTTTTTTTATCTCGTCAACAATTTTTTCCATGTTCTACTTTCTACGTCAAAACTTATTTCTCCATCTCTAAAGCGCTTGAATTAATATCTTTTCACATATTCCACTCTTTTTCTTCATACATATTTCTCCATCTCCAAATCACTTAAATCACGTTAACACAAACACTGAGGTGGATTAATTTATTTCCATTCATAATGCAATAGAAATTTGAGTTCGAGATGAAATCACATTTTCTCCGATTATGAGATATGACCTATACAAGATACAACCAATACGGCGCACCAATTGAAAATTTTAGTCCAAACGTGTAAAGATAGTGTGCGAGTTTATTCTCATTGAAGCACACCATATACTATGCCTTAATATATAGAACTAACCAACATATTTGAGAAACTCCATTAATTCCATAGGAGAAATCGAATTATGACTACATATATTCTACTCATCCTACCGTGACCTAATTGTTTTAATTTTTTTTTATCGATCGTCTGTGATCTATGTGCTACTTTTATTTTTGGATGTGGGACCTATATTAGTTATTCGAATGAGATTCTCTATTGTATTTCAGTGTGACATATCCTAACATTAAAAAAATATTACATGACCCATAACTTTAACACTTAACAAGTACAATAAAAAATATTACATGACCCACGATTAAATCATTTCAATAATTTAACACTTTAACTTATTAACCCATCATGACACTATATTAAACACCGTATTTAAAAAATAAGTTCGATGATGAACGAAAAGAATATATACTATTTCAAAGCCATCCATGTTAAATGAAATCCAAGTACTATCATTTTAAACACCAACTCATTATGAAATTTAAAACTTGCGTGTCAAAAAAATTCTAAGCAAACGAGAATATTACTCTCCCTATCTCGCTAATAAAGAGATATTTTCCTTTTCGACACGTTTCACTTATATAGGGACATTTCTTAAAATAAAAAATTCTAAACTCAATAAAATTTAGCACGTCACTTAAACCCACTACATTTCACTTTAATACACTATCATCACTTCGTCTTACTTTTCGGGCCGAAAAAAAGGTCCATTTCCCGGTGGATCGGAATGTAGTACACTAGCACAAAACCAAGTGCACATTTTGAAAGAACGGTGCCTCCTTAAACTCAAAAGGAGCCGAACGTGACTATTTCTCTCTTTCTTTCTCAACTTCGTTTGATCAAGCTCTGACAGAGCAACAAAACCCATCAAATTAATTGAACGAAAGTATTCCCAGAGACCCAAAACGAGCATATATCGCCATGTCTCTGGGGTACGCTGAGAAGCTTTCCTTCATTGAAGATGTGGGCAACGTTGGAATGGCGGAATTTTTCGACCCAACTCCCGTTTTTCAGGAGAAAGTAAAGATTTTTTTCATTTTTCTTGAAATTTTCTTCCGGGGGTTTCATTGTTCTACTTGGTGTTTTGGCTACATTATATTTTCCGTGATGCTTTATCAATGTTTATTGTTGATTTTCGTACTGTTTGTTACTTGTGTGCTTCGGTGATCGTTTTATCTTTTTTTGGTATTACTTAATTTAGCTTGTTAGGGTTCTTTCCCATCAGTATATCGCCATTTGGGCATTGGAGGGTTCGGTTGGTGCCCTAAAACCAATTCGTTTGGTTATTTCACGAGATCTGATTTGTGATGAACTGCATTTGTCCGGTATATAGTGTTGAAGTATTTATTTTATGTGGTCTCGTGCAAAATCATTCGAAGAACCTGATTTCTCTTCGGTCTCTTCAATTGTGTGATCAAATGTAGTTATGCCGCGTGGTATTGTTGGGACATCGTACTTTTGTAGATGTGATCAAGATAATGAGCATAAGCTGAAGGTTTGGTTACAAAGTAAGTGATATATTAAATGGGAGAGTGCGTTAAAATGCAAATGTCGAATTACAGTATAAGCAGTGCTTCCTGTATCTACTCTAGAATGTCTTCTGGAAAAGGTTGTATGTGCTCGACACTTCATCAATATGAACCAAGATGATGTTTTTCTTTCTTGGACTCTCATATTGGGAGGATCGTCAGATTTCCTCTGGATGCTGGGAGGTTGGGCATCTTTCGTGAAACCATTGATGCAACCTAGTGTCCGAGTTCATAAGCTTTCTGAGGATGCATTGGGATCGGACAAAATTAAGTGTCAATAATCCCCATCATGCACATGATTTGTTTATAGTGTGTCTTGTTATACTATAAACAGCTGAACGCTTTTGCTTCTAATTCTGTACGTAGTAAAGAATAATGTTTCAACTCTTAAGGTGCTATAAGGCATAAGATAACGGCGTGGTCGCTGGGTAAATTTCCTGAAACAGTTAACATGGATTTACAGGGTTTTATTGCTTGCAGGTTGAACGACTTGCCATGATGGTTCAAAAGGTCTGATCTGACAATCGTTTTATATTCACCGAGTTCGGTTTTGTAAATTATCTGAAGACCCTTCTTTGTTCATGCAGAGCAAGCACTTGGTGGTATTCACAGGGGCAGGAATATCCACTTCTTGTGGTATACCTGACTTTCGTGGTCCCAAGGGCATCTGGACCCTTCAGGTAATGGGTGTTCATTTTCTCCCATGTGAAGCATTGCATGTTTTGAGAAGCTTTGGACATGATTTTCGCAAAAGCCTCAACCAATCTTGCATCCTACGCGTTCTCTTCATTAAATGTGTGAATATCACTATCCAAATAAATTCATGCATTATCTAGAAAGTTGTTAAAATAATGGAACATTTACAGAAATGCATCTCTTGATGGTGCATTTCTATGTTTTCGTACGACCCGGAGTTTGACTAGGAAAAATTGACTTAAACTTTATGACCAAAGAGTTTAGTCCTACGAAACCAGCCAAACATTGATGAAGAAAGGGTACCGCAGTTGTATATTGTAATGTACTGTATTAAAGAATGGGAACCATAGCTTACCACTGTAGTTTGGTTGCTTTTTGATTGGCATGGTTGCTTGTAGATTTTACTATATTCTGCTTGAAATATGACTAACTGACAGAAGAACGCCACTTTACTTGTCCTGATTTACCATCACCCTGATTTGCAGCGACAAGGCAAAGCCTTGCCAGAAGCATCTTTACCATTCCATCGGGCGACACCAAGCTCAACTCATATGGCATTGGTAGAACTTGAGAAGGCTGGCATCCTGAAGTTCCTGATTAGCCAGGTATGCCTTATGTTTCCTTTGTTATTATTGGAAGTAATCAGTTATTTTTTGTACTCTTCCTACCATCATAGAGAATGACGAATGTACGCCTTGAATTTCTTTTATTTTTTTAGTCCTTTTTCTTTTCTTTGTCCTTTTTGGCAGAATCTGCACTGTCGTTATTGTGAAAAATATATGGTGAATACCTGAAATGCATCATTGTTATATTTTCTTTGTGCTTGACATCTAAAGTTGCATTATTTTTCTTTGTTTAGTTGTTCTGAATCTAATATGGTGGCCACTTGTTTGATATGCATGATAGAATGTGGATGGCCTCCATCTTCGGTCTGGAATACCAAGGGAAAAACTTTCTGAATTACATGGAGACTCCTTCATGGAACTATGTTCATCCTGTGGAGCTGAGTAAGTATTTTCAAGATGATTCTCAATTCAAATTGATGCAAAGTTTTTAATTTACGTTAGTATCTGGCTGATTCAATACACTTAGGATGTTAGCTTTGGAGCTTGGGCTTGGTTGTTTTTAATCATTATTCCCCTATGTAGATATGTGAGGGACTTTGAAATTGAGACCATCGGGCTGAAGGAGACAACACGCCGTTGCTCCAAGGAAGGTTGTGGTGCAAAACTGAGGGACACTGTTCTTGATTGGGAGGTATAGTTTCCTTTAACCCATCAAGTACAGATAGATGTTGCTGATATTTCTTGTTTGTAGCGCAGCTTTATAGGCTCGGTAAAGTTCATCAGGAAAGGTTTATTCATTTTGAGTATTTTGAGTCTTAGTTCTGATCTTCATTTTCTCTGAAAGGATGCTTTGCCGCCTAAGGAGATGGATCCTGCAGAAAAGCACTGCAAAATGGCTGATCTTGTATTATGTTTAGGAACAAGGTAATCACTAATCACTGAGACCTAAGTGTACTACCATATATTTCCTTTACTTTGAGAATTCAGCATTTTCTGTTTTCTTGAAGATGTGCTCGCCTGATTCTGCTACTAGGCAGATTTTATAATCTGTTGGATGATTACTATCATAATAGATGACTTCCAATAGTCATAAGGAAGCTTCGTGCTTAGAGCACAGAATCACATATCAGCTCGTGTTTATACTCTGAAAGTTACTTGATTTTGGGTAGAGAAAATGCATAAGATGTTCTTAACTACTTAATTATGTTCTCCCCAGGATGGCTTCCCTTGCATCAGAGAAGTGTAGTTTCTCGGGGACATTTAAATTGTGATTGTCAACAATGGTCTTTTTGATTCCCTTGCCGTTCATTTGAAGTCATGGTCTATCTCAAGTTGAATACTACACAGATCAGGAGTTGTTACAGATGGTAGATATAAACGTTTTTGAATTTCTAATGATGGGTACACGTTTTAGGAAAAAAGCACGAAGGCAGAGCATGTGAGAATGATCTTTTCATGATTCACTTTTTATAAGGGCCTGAGTAGACTGGTATAACTGTTATTTCTGATGTATGCTAGTTTCCTGCTACCATGTTATAGGTAATGTTGGCGCATCTGACATGTAACCGCCTGCAAATTATTCTCCCTGAGCTCAGAAATATTTGGATCCATTATGTAAACATCATCGTGTGTTAACTTCAGCACTTTTGACTGGTGTTACACCCTGCAGTTTGCAGATTACTCCTGCATGCAATTTACCCCTGAAATGCCTCAAGGGTGGTGGGAAAATCGTAATCGTGAATCTTCAGGTAAAGCATGTCAGCAATATTGTTTTCCTATTCAATGTGATCCTTGAGAGCATAAAAGAATTTAGAATATGCCGCTAAACATTTATGTCTAATATCAAGTAAGATGAAATTGCTCCACCACAGCCTTATAGCTAAGTGGTATTCTACATCTTCGTAAAAGCGAGAGACCAATCCACAAACTGGATCCCTCCCCTCCCCACCCAAATAAAAAAGAGAGAGAGAAGAATAAGATGATATTGCTCTTATTATGGCACTTGGACTAAGTTATGTCTTTTAATTTTTCAGAAAACACCGAAGGACAAGAAAGCAAGTTTGGTGATACATGGACGTGTTGACAAGGTGACTTAAAATGCTACACACTTCATTTGTTTTTGTATTTTTTTTTTTTTTTTTTCAATCAAGAGAAAACCTTAAGCCTCTTTGGCTTATCTAAGATATGGAGGAAGGAATTTCAATGAAAAATAATTGGGCACTCGATCAAATAGTCTGATCCCTGCAAGTTTTGAATAAGCCCTAAATACCAATATAGGAGATTAACAAAGTAGTTCCCTTTCAGTTCCGTGGGTGTATGGCTTACTATAGAATATTGCAGTTGCACTTTATTCTTGATTGATGAGATGTTGAAATTTAGCTAGCAAATTTGCATGCGCTCGACAATAAAATGATAAATCAAAGAGAAGGTCGTAAGTAAGTCATATCAAGAAATACCATCTAGTCTATAATATCAGCTTACTCAACCCAACCAATTATCTATAGATAAGGCAAGGGTCTTGTGGATGCTATACTGTGTGCTTCAACAACCGTATATCTTTCATATAAAGGCGAACTTTGAATGGCGAGCCTGGATTTTGGAAGCATAATATGTGTAAGTCTTATGGTGAAAGAGTACCTTGTATAAGGTATTACTGGGTGCAGTATGGACTGAACAGCTAGGCAAGTTACTTTTGTGGATGGAATTGAATGTCCAGTATTACTGTGAATATATCAAATTCGAATTCAGCAGAATTCTGTTTCACCTGAAATCATTCTTCACTCGCACCATGCTTTAAACACTGCTTCCTTACACAACTCTTTCTGGAACAAGTTATCTCCATCTACGTTTACAGTGTGCTTTTTGGAGTGAAAGGCCATACTTTTGTAATGTAAAATTTATGGCTTCTTAGACTATGTGTGGTTATCGTTGCTAAAATCATATTTTACAGGTGATGAGTGGAGTCATGGACATGCTCAATATGCGTATTCCTCCATTTATTAGGATTGATCTTTTCCAGGTTATTATATCACAGGCCTTAAGTCTAGGTATTTTTCTCAATGCTTGCTATCCAATTCACCTTCTTATCATTATGTTTTCTTCATTTGGACTTTCTACTCAATGATGTATTGAATTTGATGTTTAATGTGTATATTAATGTTCCAAAGGACAATTTTATAAATAAGACGCCTTTGTCATTGATACAATGTACTCCCTTTGTCCATTTTATCATGGCACTTTACTATTCATTTTGTGTCTACTTTATGAAAAAAAAGTGCCATGATAAAATGGACGGAGGGAGTACATGAACTTCTACTTTTATATCTGGAGGTTGTGAACTTGGAGTTATGTTTTTCATTACATTTTCATTGCATGGCCAATAATTATATTCTCCTCTTACGTGTGTCTCAGATAAAAAGTATGTGAACTGGACCCTCAAGATAGCAAGTGTGCATGGGAAGCAAGCACCATTGCCTTTTATCAAATCTGTGGAGGTGACTTGTTGAATTACATGCCTCTTTTTTCTGAATTTAATTGGTGTGTGAAATGCTGGAGGACATAGTGTTAATCAATAAGTAGCACTGTGTTTTTGCTGTTTTATGCGGACAGTGAGCAATTCCCAATGTTGGTACTTAGTTACTTGACAGTAGTAATTGAGTTTATTTGCTTATATGCTGGGCATTATTAATTGAGCACTCACTTGGAGATGTGAAAATTGTGAGTTAAGTGTCCGTTAATTTGCAATTTTTTCATGGATCGGAAATTAGTGGCCAGTTTATGGTCACGATTGCAGACCTTTTTAGGGTTAACATGCGTTCCCGGTTTCTTCTCCTTACTTACGTTTCCTTTTGGTTACTTCTTTTTCTGTTGTGAATAAATGATAGGTCTCTTTCTCCGAAGCTCTAAGCATGAAGGCAGCTGTTCTATATGACCAACCTCTTCAGCTCAAAAGGTATATTCTTCATTTCAATGATATGAACTATTCAATACTAGAATGAGTTTCGACTTCTTTGCTTTAAAAACATTTCTTATTCTTATGTCGACTTTGGAGAACTTGAAAATACCTTTGGAAGATCCGTTTCCTTTTATAAAAATTCTAATGTTTTTCAGAACTTGAAGATCCTTTGGAAGAGTGCATGTGCTGTAGTTATTGCTTCTTGCCTTAACTGCTGTATGCTTATCAGTGTAGTCTATTATAGCATGTATGTTTAGCTTTAGTTATCGATAAACTTTTTATCATTTGTTATCAGGAGGACAGCGAGGAACACAAAACCTTTTGATATTGTCTTAAAATTGAACTTCAGTGCTGGCTGCAAGTGTGCACATGCCGATCTCAAGATCCCCGTTGATTTTGAGGTGAGAATATACTTTCTTAAGGGTTTTAATTGCGAACATCGTCATCACTTCCTTCCAACTTTTTAGCCTTTTGGTCTGCACCGTTCCTTCGATTGGTTGATCCTACTATACTGCACATGCCAGAAACACACACGTCTCTTAAATATCGAAAATTTTCATGCTTGATAAAAGATAAGCCAATTCCTGCATGGACTCATGAAACTACTTCCAGTAACCTGCCTCGCGTATCTCGCCCATATTGTTCGAAGCACATCTCAGGGTCTTAAATAGCATACAAGTTTATCGTGGATGGAACGATACTCTCTCTGCAGATAATATCGAGAAACATACACCACTTTTTAATCCAATGAAACTTTATACCTCAGGTTCCAATTGACTACCTCAAGGAAGATAAAGATTCCATCATCGAAAACCTGAAACAGCTAGCAGTGAGAGAGGAGCCACACTGCGGACAGACAGCAGTGGTGGAGCGGAGGGCCATTTTGGTTCCGAAAAGTGAGGTAATCATCTATGCAATCGTGACAAACATTATAGAATATGTCGCCTCTTTTGAAGCCAACGACTCACTCAAGAGGAGAAACGAAGGCTTGTTAGACAGCGGGCTCTCTTGGAAGCGAACGAAGGCTAGGAAGCGTACAAGTAGGAGTAGGCAAGTAAGGTAGAATAGGTGTGATCTTAACATAGGTGTGTACATATTCAGTAGAATACATATATATGCTTTTTTTTTTTTTTTAAATTCATTATTGCTAGATTTTCTTCTTCAATTAACCAAAAGTTCTTAAGGTTTCTTTTTCTTTTTTTCTCTTATTTATTTAAAATATGAAAGATGCTATAATTGTAGATAGTCTTTCAATCTTGTAAGTGTTAGAAAGTATTATTATTGTAGAATTTGTTATATATTCTTAGTTTGTTTCTGTGTTTTTGTTTTCATCGGAATTTTCGAACTTTAGATTTGATTTTTCTTTACACTTTCAGTACCACTTTTATGCAGATTTTTTTAATTAAGAAGGTAATGTTCTTGTTTCCAAAACTTCGTTTTCTCTTTGACACGACTAGTATAAAGAAATACAATTGTGGGAAAAGGCAAGAGTTTGTGTTTTCGAAAAGTCAAATTTCTAGAAGAAAAGAATGAGACGTTTTTACTGGGAAGAAGGAAAAAAATGAAACGTTTTAGAATGTTTAACTTGAAGTTAATACTCCTTTTGTTTCGTTCCATTTCGTCACGTTTCTTATTTGGACGTGTCGTTAAAATTGGCCCGTTTTAGTACATTGATCATTCATTTCTTAAAAATTGTGTCAAAAGTTAACGTGTTAAATCGGACTACCTTAATCTCATTTTCTCTCTTCTATATAAAATCGCTAGAGGGATGGACCGCCACTTTAGTACTTTAATCCTTCATTTTCTAAAAATTGTACTCAAATGTAAATTTAAAAGCGATCAAACGGATGAAGTATAATACTCCTAGCTAGACATCACAAAATTGGCCATGTATACATTTTGATTTCTAACTAGATTTTCCTAGCTAGACATCACAAAATTTAATTTATAATTACAGTATAACTTCCAAAACAACTAGGGGTGAAAACGGGTCGGATATTTCCCGCCCTATCCGGAGCCGGATCCGGTCGGATTCGAATTCGGGATCAAAAATTAGTATCCGATCGGATTCGGATTCGAATCCGGATAATTAAATTCGGATTCGGAATCGGATTCGGATTATGCAATATCCGCTCGTATCCGAGTTTTCCCGTTTTTTATCGGATATTATCCGGATAACAAATCCGGATATCCGGATTTTTCAAAAAATATATTTTTTTATTTTTTTTTATTTTGAATTTTTCCAATTAGTTTTTTAATATACATTATTTTATATAGAAAAACATTAATTTCGCATGGATGGGGGATTGAACCCTTGACCACCTCCCGGATGAAAGACAAGAAACATAACCAACTTGTCTACAACAAACATTGCGTTAATTTTTCTTAGTTTTATATATATTACATAAAACACAATAAAAACATGCTTTAACATCTAATTATGATTCTTTTCTATCATACTATATAATATGTAGCATATACTTTTTAATAGCTGCAATTTTATTTAATAAATTCAAGAATAATCTTATTACACTAATTTTATCTCATGTGTTGAATTATTTTTGGGCACAACTTTTATAAGTAAACTTAATATATAAGTACACATATCGAGTTAGTAAATACATAAATAAGTCCACATATCAGACAATTTTTGTATGAAACATATTATCCGATTATATTATTCGAATCCGGTCCGTATTCGTCCTATATCCGTCCCGTGTCCGTATCCCGAATATTCCGAATTCGTATTCGGATCCGGCTTTCCCGTATCCGATTCCGAATCCGAGAAAAAAAATATGGGATAGGATACGGGAATAGCACTATCCGCCCGTATCCGATCCGTTTTCACCCCTAAAAACAACAACACTCTATATATGAATAAATTATATACTCCCTCCGTCCACCATTTACTAACACTATTACTATATTGGGACGTCTACCATTTACTGACCCTTTCCGTTTTAGGATGTAGGTCCCACAATCACTTTAACACTTTAACACTTTATCCATCTACTTTTTAATACTTTAACATTTTAATTCTATTAAAAAAACCAAATGGATCTACAATTATTCCACTTTAACATATTAATCTATTACTATATCATCAAAATGCAAAAAAAACTGTGCCCAAAGGTGAGAGTCACTAAATGGTGGACGAAAGGAGTATAAGAATAACCTACATATCAACGTATGGTAATAATTTACTCTCGTATAGTAATAATTTATTTCGATTCCGACAATATAATTGTATAAATGTTATACTGTATATGGTTAGAATTAGATATACCTTCGTTCCACTTCACTTGACTTTCTTTCATAATCGGGACGTCCCACTTCAATTGGTTTGTTTTTTAAAAGGGAAAGAATTAACATTTACTTTTTAATGTAAATCTCTTACTTTTCACTTTTAATATTAAGCAAAAAATCTCAAACCCAAAACAAACTAATTCTTACTTTTCACTTTTAACACTGCTTGAAATCCCGTACTGAAATAAAACAGACTAATTGAACTGGGACAGATGGAGTATTAGATAGTAGTATTTTTTTAAACATTAACATGAAATTCAAATATCGTAAGATGGATTTGAATTCAATACCTTTAGCCTTGAAACTTAACTGCTAGGCCAATACACACATCATTATGTAATCCGGAAATACGCTCCCATACCCACCGTTGACACCTTAATATGTCCATCGCTGATGTGGCAAAGATATGATTTAGTAATTTTTTTCTTTTTTCCATTAATAGTACGTCACATCATATGTAGACACATTAAAGATGTCCATAATGGGTAGAGATTGGAATTGTAATATGGCTAAGAATGTAAGTTAAGCCTATTTCTCCTATTAAAAATTAAAAAAAAAATACTCCCTTTGTCCCATGACAATTGTCCCCTACACAAATGACACAGTAACCAACGTAAGAAGAGATAGAGGGGTTTATATATACTCGATCCGTCCCAGTTCACTAGTCCAGTTCCTTTTCGACACGAGATCTTATGCACAGTGTTAAAGTAAAAAAGTAAGGGGTCCACATAAAAAAGTAAGAGTTAATTTATGTCATTTAAGGAAAGTGGTCTTGTGGTATGAGACGGACCAAAATAGTATACTGGACTAGTGAAGTGAGACGCATGGAGTATTATATGTGAGAGTATAAAATGTTTACTTTGGATAAGTGGACAATTAAATGTGACGTTCTAATAAGGAAATATGAACAATTAGTGTGAGACGGAGGGAGTAATTAAAAAACTAAATGTGAATTTAGGATTTACCGATTTAGAAATGAACATGAAGGAAAATGGGTCCTTTACACCCGAATCAGACCCGACCCGTATCAGTTAGCATTTAAATTATCCGTCAAATCCATTTTCAAACTAGTATCACCCCCGTGTCACGCACGGGATCGACTGAAATATTTGAATTATTTTTGTTCTTACCGTATGTTCAATGAAATTATCTTTTACATTTTTTTTTATTATATTATAAAGATATAGCAAATTTATTCTTACTTATAAAATGAAAGCTATAACATCGTTTACATAAATTTAACAATCACAAGATTCTAAGCTTACAAAATATGTTATTATTTTCAACCAAAAAATACTTTACTCTACAATGTCTTTGGTCTAATTTAATCTTTAACAAATTTACTTATATAAATATAACATAACCTTTCAAATTTTATGATTAACCCTTCATTTTCTTAGCACTATCAGTCATTCCTCCATGAATAAATTTACATAAAGGAGGGATTTTCTAAACGTAAATAAACTTGAGTGCAAATTATACAACTAACCTCTCACGGTCTCACCTCTATTCACCTCTCAACTCTCTTCAAAAACTTACCGTATCTTTTCATCTCTCAGCTTTAATTATCTCTCTATTTATATTTTCTATTTTCATCAAAACATGATTATTTCTCGTCACTTATTTTCCCTCCTCCTCCCATTTTTCGTAATTCTTACACTTCGTCATTCGACTTTTTACTGCCAGTCCATGCTGCAACTGTGCAACAACTTGAAGAACTTGTGTATCCCCGTATATTGTCATAGCCGCCCAACTATAATGAATTAATTTTTATCATATCATTTTATTTTTTTATTTTTTAACCGAGTCTTTAGTTATTTTCTTCTTTAATGTTACAAATGATACCCAAATTCAAACATCTTTTGACTCGTCCAAAAATTATCATCATCCCCGTGTATTTTCCAAATTTATTCATAAATTTTAAACTCCATCTCGACATAATCCTATTTCTTTGGTAAATTTGCACAATAGGAATATATACATTATAAGGTCTTCTTAATTAGAAAATTTATTCCTCAAATCATGTGTTCTAAATTGATTTTAGTTATACTACAAAGATTTATTAATCGATTTTGGTATCAATTTTCTACATGATTTAAATGCATCATTGTTGATTCTCAATTTGCAATCACCCAAATAGGGGGGAAAAAAAAATGAAATTATGTCATTACCGGAAAGAAAAAGTAAATTATGTCACAATAATCTAATATTTTGTTGCCATTATTCTTGCTTTTAAATTTTCTTTATTAGAGAGAAATTCAATTAATAGTAATATTTATTTGAGCCAAACTTAATACATTTTGACAAAATCGAATGAGAAAAAATAATGTTCTATGTAAGATGAATTCAAATACACACGTCTATAAATAAGTGAATACAATGGAAAATTACTTGTAAACAAAGCGCTAAATAATCCAACAAAATTGAAGGATAATTAACTTTAATATATTGAAAACGACTTTTACATTAACTTTATAAATTTTAATTATTGATCCATGTTTCTATCAATTGTCCGAATCAAACAAACCCGCAATTAAAGAATATTCAATTTGGATTTAATGTATTAGATTAAAATATTTATATGAACTCTCTTTTAATTTCGTGAACTATATTATTGCTACATCATGCAACCCTTTTGGACAAACCAACACTACACTTTGCAAGTGATGAGGCTAGTGATATTACCAAATTATTTAATCCAGCAATATCATAATTCAAAGGTACGTAGCTAACTCTTGGAGTACATATCATCACGAACAAATACTTACAGAAATAATTATCAGAAAGAATACTTGAAATTTAATTACACATGAAATTACACAATTACATTTATAAAACTTAATTTTTTTTTATTGTAACATTTTACTTTGATAAAGAAAATTACATCCAACTATATACTCATTTGTACTAAAAGAAAATAAATGATGAACGTCACAATGTTAGTTATGCACAAAGGAAAACAGAACACATGTCTGTCTTAAAAGAAAGGAAGAAATCGATCTATAAAACCCCTCACCGTTGTTTCTTTATAAAGAACATTCTTTATATCTTCATTATTGGTTCTTTCGGGCAAATGAACTTGTTTCTGATGACTGGCATGCCGACTCGGTCAACATTGGATTGATAAACAAAAACATTTGAACAAAATACAACCCAAGATTAATATTAAGAATATACTGTAATGTTCAGTATATAAAGGGAAATTGTCCCCATCACCTCCATTGTGAGTGAGATTTCTAGTAAGATTTCTTGTAGAGCATAGAATATCACATTTTTCTTAAGATAACTAAATGTCAATGCATCTATTTATAAGAGAAAAATGAGTCATAATTGTGGAGGTTAATTAAAAGAGAATTAATTTCTTGGAATTCATTTGAGCATATCATACGGCTAATTTGTGGGAGGGGTTGCTTCATCGTACATGCAAATGTGCAATATATGGTAAGAGTAAGAAATTTAATTAAGGTATGTAACCTTTTTCTATAACGTTTATTGTACAATTAATTATAATTAATGTTAGTACAATGCATGTAACGTATATAGTTATAAATATTCTTATATTTTGATGTTTTGAAGTGGATTAAAATATTATAAATTTATGCTTTAATTATGGGTTAATGGCTAAAAAAACCCCAAACTATTCCTTTTTTTTTTTATCAAAAATACTTTAAACTATTGAAAATAATCAATTAAATTCTAAACTATCAATTCTTTATCAATTCTACCCTTATCATAATTTTCCGGTGACGGACTACACACGTGGCACGTCGGAAACCACGTCATATTTTAATTTTTAATTAAACTTTAATTTCCACGTCACCACCTTTTGTAACTCCGATCTTCCTCCCTTTTTTGGAACCGGCGAAGGTGCTCACCGGAAGCCTCTTTCCGGTCGAAGACGAGCTTCCACCCACCCCGAAGGTGGTGACGTGGACATTAAAGTTTAATTAAAAATTAATAAATAAATATGACGTGGCTTTTGGCATGCCACGTGTGTAGTCCGTCACTGGAAAATTATGATGATGGTAGAATTGATAAAGAATTGATAGTTTCGGATTTAATTGGTTATTTTCAATAGTTTAGAGTATTTTTGATAAAATATGAATAGTTTAGGGTTTTTCTAGTCATTAACCCTTTAATTATTAATATAATTGATTTTTAATGATAAATATATACAAAGTTACTATTTATTCCCTCCGTCTCTTCCTAAGTAACAACTTTTATATTCATATATGAGGTATATAATAATAATAGAGATCACTAAAAATGAAACGGAATATATAGAAAGTTAATTTTTAAACAGTATTTATGAGCCACTAATTAATTCTGCATATGTTGTGAAATAGTAAATGAGTTTTAAAAGACTTGATGGTACACCAACCATATTTTCCAAAATTGGATAAATTAACAAAACTCACATTTTTTTCTAATATTATGTCTATGTAATAATACTAACTAAAAATTAATTTATAGTTTAAATATTACATTATATAAATAAAAGTAATAATTTCAATTTCAAAAGAACAATTAAATTTTAGACAAAAAATATTACTAAAATAATGAAAAGAAATTAATAATTTGCAACACATATCATCGATACATTTTAGTATAGTTTAAATATTGCATTATATAAATAAAAATAAAAAAATTAATTTTAAAAGAACAATTAAATTGATAAAAGAATATTTAAAAAAATGAAAAAAATTAATAATTTGCAATACTATCATCAATAAATTTGTTTTAAAAAAATTAAAAATTAAAAATAATACAAAATAAAAGTACTATTTATAGAATCTAGAAATTACTAAAAATGGCAGCCCGGTACTACTATTAGTATATACACCCTCCGTCCCCTAATAAATGTCCCGAGCCGCCATTTCGTAAAAACCAAGGAGAAGGGTAAATTTACCATATTAACCCCTAATCATTACATTGAAAGTTGAAAAAGTGAAAAAAGTGTAATGATAATAGGGGTAAAATTGAAAGTTTAGCCAAAATTTTACCTTGAAATATGTGATAGGACACTTATTAGGGGACAAAAAATTTGGCGGCTCGGGACACTTATTAGGGGACGGAGGGGGTAGATTTTAAACGGTCACACACACACACTCCCTCTCTTTCTAAAAAAAATCGGCATCTGAAACAACCTCTACTTGCCGCCGTTGCAATTCAGGTTCGTTTTCGCCGTTGATGGATTGTCTGTAATCACTCAGCGTGGTGGCGGTGAAGATGGCGACGGTAGAGAAGCTGAGGGCGGCGGAGAAGCTACTGTCGCGCCTCTCTGAGCGGAAGAAATCGATAATCGAACACGTGAAGCAACAAACGGACTCGTACAGCCAGCACCTCGCTTCTAAACTCCTAATCAAAGGAATCGAACCCCCGCCGTGGCTTCTGGACCCTTGTGCCTCGGGCTCCAAAGGTACTGTTGGTAGATTTTCGTGCATCTTTTGTTCTAGGGCTTGATTAGAATTGTAACTTAGAATTGAGTGTAAAATTGAGTAAGTCCATGTTATTGAGCCTTGAGATACAGTGACCTTTTGGTTCGATCTGCTGGAAAATTTTCAAATCTGTAGTTTGTTTTCACGTACTAGGGATGTTTTTGTCAAATGACTGGGTTTATACGCCATTGTTGCAGGCTAGTAGTTTTTGATTTTGTTTAATTGCGTCTCTTCTAGGCTTTGATTAATTGGGTACTTGAGTCTTTGCAGTTTTCTTTATTTTGCTTGTTAAGTTTGGGTCTCTTACTGGAATATGATTGTTTCTTGTTATAACTTTTAAATTTTGTCATTGCAGAGATAAGCGAAGAAGACATTATCTCTAAACTTCTAAGTCAGTATCCACAACCATCAGCTTGTTGGTCTGTTGGACGCTACCCAGGGCATGAAAACATAGTTATTAGTGGAGATCATAAACAATACAACAAAGGAAATTATTTGGAAAATACAGCGCCTAATAAAGATCTTGATCAGAAAGATGATTCTGCAGCACCTCGTTTGAACGCTGAGGATCATGGTGCATGTGCGCTCCGCACGGTCCCGGAGCTAGATATCAGAGTTGCATTACCTGTGGATCAGACAGATGAAAGTATCTCAGGTGTTGAGGATCATGGTGAATGTGCGTTGAACACGAACCCTGAGCTAGATATCAGAGTTGCATTACCTGAGGATCAGACAGATGAAGGTATCACAGGTGTTGAGGATCATGGTGAATGTGCGTTGAACACGGTCCCTGAGCTAGATGGCAGTGCTGCATCGCCTGAGGGTCAGACAGATGAAAGGATATTGGGTGTTTCTGGTATGCCGGATCAGTCCCTAGTTAGAATCCAGAGGTCCAGGTCCAGACAAAAAGCTCTTGAACTCCGCAGTAGTGCAAAAGCACCATCAAAGAGTGGTTCAGGACATGATAGTATTAGTGATGTTGTTTCTAGCCAGATAAGGTTTTCTTTCTCTATTGACAATCAGCCTGGCCAAAAGGGTGAGCTCTCCCAATTGGTAGAACCCTGTAAAATTGACACTCAAAGTTGTGAGAACAGGAATGTGGTTGGAGCTCATTGCTTAAGTAGAGAAATGGGAATGATTGGATCTTCCAAGAGAATAAGTAGGTCTGAAGCTCAGGCAGAAGCCCCAAATTCTGCTATAGGATCTTTTCCGTTGGGTTACTTATCCAACGATTACAAAGAAATTGCCTCCTCTCAAAATGCTAGAGAGAGGAGTACAGAATTCATGCCTACCTCTGAAACTCAGCATGTCGGTAAGTCGCCAAAATCAGCTGGACCATCTGCTGTCTGTCGTGAAAGCTTTCGAGACAGAGGAGAAGAAGAACCAAATTTTCTCTGCAAAGATGAAGAAAAAAATGTTTATTCTGGTAAATTTTCTACACCAGGACTTTCCAGCAGAAGACATGGTCGGGGCTGTCTCTCTCCCAAAGCTGATAGTCCTCTGGATGATCAGCAGGGAATAAATAGTACCATGATGGATACTGTGAATGAAATACCTCCAGATTATGTTGACGGATCTCCCATGAAGATTCATCTTTCTAATGTTCGTAATAAAGGCTGTGACTCTGGAGAACCAGTCTTAGAAGATTTTGCAAGATACAAAGAAAGGGATGATTTTCCATCTTCAAGTTCTATTTCTGATCTGGAAGTACCCCATGCTTGTGCTAAGGTTTCTGGAGGCATTCTTGTTGCGTCAAGTGCAGGATCAGGAAGACAAGTTAATGATTCACAAGAGCTCTCGGGATTAGTCAAGCCACCTGGCGGATTGTTTTGCAGGCTGACAAGGTCAAAGTCTCGTTCTTATGGCAAAGAAACGTGTCATCCGGTAACTTGTACTGAAATTACAAGCGTTGAGGGTGCAGAATCCATCTCAGATTGTGAAGTAAAGTCAGTTGAAGTACTTCAGAACTCAATTGTTCAACTTGTTCCTCCCTATCTTGGATGCAATAAGATTCTTCACGATGATAAGAATGACAAGCTTGTCATTGCCACTGAGCTTTGTTTGCTTAATCATGTTGATAAGTCTCGCCTTGCCACTTCTAATTATTCTAAGCAGAGTCTAGAATTGGAGTCTGAAGTTGCACTGACTCCATCGGATTCTTTTGCACCTGAGGAACTGAAGGAGGTAGAATTGAAAGAAACTGATGTGTACAACCTTGAGTCCTTCACTTCAAGATCTGGAAAGAAGAAAAGTTGTTCCTTTCATGATCCTGATGTATCACTTGATAAAGGCATTTGTGGCGGAAATTATCAGCCATCTTCTAGTAGGCGGTTACCAGGGATGTCAGATATCTCAAGTAAAGGAGACAGAGCCCACAGAGATTCCTTTGAGCCTGACACTCAGGAGTGTACAAACACTTACTCTGAAAATTTTGGACCAGTTATAGGCAGTGCAATATTAACTGTTTTTAGAGATAGTTCAGAAGCTGAGCTAAATTGTAGGAGTTCTGAAGTTCAGGCTGTTCAGCACGAGACACACGAGTTGCTATCTAAATCGGTTGGCATAACTGACAGTCAAACTCCTCAAGTGGAATGTAAACATGGGATTGAGTCCTCTCCTGTACACTCCGTGGAACAGGTAGTTTTTTTTATTCATATGCTTCCCCATATGTTCTGGTCTGTAGTGTCTTTATCCTCTCTTATTGTACTAATATGTGCATTTTCCTTTACAATGGAAGTTTATGTACAAATATTTAGTTTTGTCCAAAACCATCTGAAATCCCCCTATGCGTTTTACTGTTACAATTGTGCAACTCCTATGTAAGGAGTCATGATAGCACTAAAAAATGTGAAGAAGTGGCATGCAATATTTATTGATGCAGCAAGACCTTATTTTTAAATAAAGTGCACTTACAATTTCTTTACTGTTACTCAAGTATCTGGAGAGCTAGACACCATTTGAATTGTGAAATAAATTCTATTCTTTTTTTGAGATTAACTTTTCTTGTTCTCTTCTGTGCCTTGGCTGGCAGGGTGATTGCAATCATGAAACAAGCGGTAAGGGCCAATTGGTCTCAAGTGCTCCAGAAATCAAAGACTCAAGTGCCAAAGACCTGGGACCAAAGTTCTATGGTTCCTCGATGGGGAAAGAAGGGACAAATCCAATTGCAATTGAAGGAATAGAGCAATGTGCTGCTCAGCAATCTCCAATATTATCATGGCCTGAGGATGACGTTTGCAGTGAACAGGAAGATTCATCACTCAGGAATTATTCCTTCAGGAAGTCTAGTACAATCAGGTTGGATGATAAAAACTTGTCGCTTGAAAGAAGACTCAGATATTCGAGAATTGAGTCATGGCCTCAGATCAAAAGGAGGAAAATCGAACACCAGCAAGCTCATGGATTTGCAACCTCCCAGAGGTTTCGAGTGACAAAGCCTCTCACTTTTCAAAGAGATCTTGACATCACATTTCCTAAAACCATGGAAATTGATGTTGATAATGGTGTAGATAAGACTACAGATGATGGAATATGGTCGGAGCTGAACACTGGTCTGATGGAAGGAATTCAGTCTTCTATAATATCTCATCATGACGAGGTATAATCTTCTTCTTGTCCTAAACTCAATTGGGTGCTCCAAGTTTTAAGTAGATCCTATAAAGTATAAATCTGACTTCATGTGAACATCCAGCATGACGGTTTTCTTCTTCATGTTGATTTTCCTTAAAAGAATTTGCTGCTTGAAAGAACTGAAACTAGAAAATCATTTTTAAGTTTATCAAATCACTGTTACAATACTCTATATGTGGAATATTTATTGTTTATCGTCTTGCAAATGATCTTGATCAATTCAGCTTCTTTCATGTGGATGGCTGGTGTGTAATAGTTTTACGGGGTTGGATGAGGGAGATCTTCCATGATTTTCACCAAAAGAATCTTGGTTAGTTGGCTTTCTATGATCCTCATAACAGAATTTAATCTATACAGAAATGAGGAAATGCATTCCAATTATTCTATTCGCTCCACTTCCACGATTCAATCTTATGATAGTGAGGTCAATCAATTGAAAGTTTATCAGACCTCTATCGAGAATCTTGCTTGACCTTAAATCAATGACCTCTCTTATAGCTATAATTGGTTTATTACAATTATGGGTACCTTAGTGACCAACTCTTCTACTTAAAAGCAACATGTGGATCATAAGTGGGTAACTGTGATAGATGCTAATTGTTTAGATGCAAATGGGCTGTTCATTTGCGTGTTCTGATTCATAGGTTGAGTTGTAAATTAAGTGTATATTATTGACTTACTAGATTTACACGAAACTAGCTAACTATGAATTGCTGAGGTGTAAAAACCTTGAAATGTCACGTGGGCAGTAATACTGAAACTGTATCTGTAATTGCATTCTCATCAGATTTTGGATAGACTCAGTTGTCACCGTGTCACCTTGGGTGATATTTTTCCATTTTTTGATTGGGATATATTATACTAAAATTTATGCAGGTCGGATCTTGCTACCTTGAGCATAATGAACATAAACTTACATCGCCTGTTATCAGCAACGAGGAGTTAGTTGCATCTATCTCAAGCTTGTCCGAATCTAGAAACTCACAAGAATACGTTACTGAGGGAACAAGAACTTCACCTTCAAGTAGTGAATATCTTGATGCAAGTATGTCAGGGAGTAAACAATGTCGCCAGAACTCATGTGATCTAAGTTCTCAAAATTTAAACCTCAGCCATACATTGCTTAAAAAAATACAACAATCTACCCAGGGGGATGATTGTTTACACTTGCCGCATTCTGTTCATTCCTCAAGAAATGGTGTTCTGAACCTTACTGATGTTGATCAATCTATGCCTGTATTTGAGGGATTTATTGTAAATACAAAACCAGACGCCGATGAACTGGAGTTTTCAGCAGATGCATCTGACCTTTGTGAACTGGATCTTCCTAGAACAACTCTGGAACGTGCTAGCATTCTAGCTGAAATTTGCAGATCTGCTAGCTTGGAAAGTCCCTCATCCCATTTCCTATCTGCTTTCAAATTTCTGGAGCCCAAGAGTTTGTGTAAATCTTTATCTGATGATGTTCATCTCGACCCCAAGGAATTTGGACATAATTATCCTTTAGATGCTGATCTTGGGATAAACTTTCAATCTCTTAGCAGTTCTTCAGATGATTACAAGGATGTACTTGACGGGATGACATCTTCTTCTTCTCTGGCTTATTCTGGTGAAAAGTATGGTTGGGATTCAAGGAACCAGCCACCATCTCCAGTTGGGAAGCTCTGGAGCCAACTTTCATCACAAAGGGGGAGTTCAGGGAAATGTTCAAGTTCAAATCCAGAACTTACTTGCTTCCCGATTGAGGAAGATCCTAGCGGTAGTGAAGAGAATGCGACTATGGAAGAAAATGCAGGTGATATACATGACACTGATTCATGGTTGGCGGCTAACCACTGTGACGAGAGGCAGCCACTTAAAGATTTGACAAGTATGGGTATGAGTCCTCCGATGTTAATTGCTGCAGAAGAGGAAACTCTTAGAGCAAATTCAATGGACTTCTTAAAATCAAAGTTCAGTGTCACTGCGACACAAGAGAAGGCACTCTTGGGTCCAAAGCACCAGTCTAGGAAGAAGAGTGAGGCCAGTGATAAGCAAGCTTCATGTACTCGTGCTGCGTATGCTAGGAATCACCAACTTTCAACTATTGGCCCAAATGCAATGAAGAGGACCAAAGAATCAGTGAGTTATGGCATCAGCAAGCCAATTGTGTCAAATAAAACCAGTCTGAAAGGGCAGGATCAAAAGCTTTCTTTGAGAGGGTCTAGACAGAATAACATTGTCTCCAATGTTAGTTCCTTCATACCATTAGTACAACAAAAACAAGCAGCTGCAACATGTAAAGGTAGCTTTATTTTATTTTATTTTATTTATGTTTACTATATTCTTGAAAGTTGGCTTCATTGGTAGATTATATGTTGACTTGATTGGTATAGTATTAAAACACAGTCTACGTGTGGTTTCGTGTGCCTTCAAAACTAGCTAAGGGTCTGCTCAACCTCCAAAAATATGTGAAAAATATGCCTCTGCTATCTCCTTGTATCAGTTTTGTTTTTCTTTTGTTTGTTTCTTCCCCCTAGTGTGAGAAGATTATTGCCTCTCTCTTGTAGTTCTAGGATCAAGATCTGTATGTACCTTTTGAAGTTTGCTGGATTCAGGCTTATTTTTCAGAGTACACACTTTTTTCTGTTTTTACTAACCTTAACTCTATTCTTCATGATACTGTGATTTTCAAATGAAAAGACGAAGGTCTAGAAATTAAATTATCTAGTTAGCTCTTCTTGGTTTTGCTTGAAGAACTTGCAGTTGTAGCTATTACTTGAAAGAGAGGTAGATCTCGTACATTTGTAGTTGTTTGGGTTTTTGTGCTAACATAAAAGTATTCCTACGTGTAAATATAAAGCTATAGTTTTATGAACAGTCTTTTAGATGTCATCACGGGTACTACTGTCTATACTGTCAATTTTCCAAATTTAGAACTTAAAAGAGAATGTTTGAGGAGGTAACAAAAATGATAATATATTATTCAGTTTTTCTTCGTATTTATGTGTAGAAATCCTTGTCTTATAGGAAAAGTAAATGTCAAGGTGAAAGCCCTGAAGGCTGCAGAGGCTGCAAAACGTGAAGAAGAGAAAAAAGCAAATGAACGTCAGCAAAGGAAGGAAGCTTTGAAACTGGAACGGGCGTTAAAGTTGGAGGAAAATAATTTGAAACAGATGGAATTAGAGAAGAAAAAGCGAGAAGAGGTACGTAAGAAAAAGGATGCTGAAATTATTGCAAAGAAAAGGCTGAGGGAGGAAGAAGAGAAGGAGAAGAAGGAGAAGAAAAGAATGCGACTTGAACCAAAGCCGCGACAAAGAGAACAAGAAGAAAAGAAGTGCGTAGAGAGATCTGAAATAGAAAATCAACAGACTAAGGTGATTCTTTTTTATGTGTCAAAAGCTTTGCAGCTATTACTTTCCTGGGTAAAGCCGTCTCACTTGTTTCTGTGTTATCACAGGATGAACACATGAACAGCGAGAAGGGGCAAAATGAATCTAATATACCGCAGAAAAGGGAATCAGCTAGAGGAGAAGGTGTGTGCTTGGCAAAGACAGGCACTAATTTGGCTCTCAAAGAACTTGCGGTGAATCATGAAGAATGTGGTACTTCTAGTCTATCCTGTGATGGAGAGGTAAGGGACTTTTTCATCGTAGATTTAGTTAGATCTAGTCTTCTGCAATTTTTTAAAGTAACGAAACAGCCAGATAAGTTAATTGAACTTGTTATAGTGTCCATTTGACATTAAATAGAAATGATTGATCTGTACTCACATGGAGTTTTGTTAGTTGCCAGTAACTTTGCATGCTTACATTTGTTGCATCATATTCTTCCAGGCAATTCATGCAGTGTATCAATCACCCATAAAAGAGGAGTTAATAGTTCAGAACAATCCTGGAAAATCATACGAGATCTCTCCATACCAGTCCTCAGACGATGAAGATGAAGAAGATGATGAGTTGCCCACCAAGAAATATATTCCTTCATGGGCCAGGTGCTTGTTAAATCCACATATAAATATTTTGCATAACTATAGCGATCATGAGACATCATGGAAAAATAAATTATCGACCACTTCCATACTATAGGGAAAGCAGTGGGAAGCCGTTTGATGATTATTGCCTTCTAATCTCTTATCCCTGTCTCCTATTAATCCAAAATGATAGTTTTGGATGCTAGCCGTATACATCTTAACCTACATACTCTGTCTGCCTTAAGTATTTTGTTAAAACAGTAAAGTGGTATATTCCAAAATAGAATCCTTATATATTGAACAAGAGAGTGATCAGACGCATGCGGTGGAGCTTACTAATTCATACCTTTGATATTCTTAAGGAAAGCACAATGGGGTTTTGCTTTTGGGTTGCTATTTTTACTTGTTCCATATAAATTGGGATACCTTATGTCCAAATTAATGGAATGGTAAATTTGTATTACTGCTCCATGAAGTCAAAGTATGTGAAACACAATTGCCTTTAAAGTGAAGATATATCATGACTGGAGTGCAGTTAATTTAAAGAGGATCCAATCATGGCTCAGAACTAATTCTGCATGACTCATATACACAGTGTTATCGTTTTCTCATACGAAAACCTCTTCCAGTATTTTTCTACTTTGATCCTGTATACGGAGTATATCTTAAGCTAATGTTCTTTTTCTGCAGTAAAAGCTCCATCGCTCGGCTTTTACCCTTGCAACTCAAATTGGACCATGATGTGATTTTCCCCCTCAAATATTCTTCCAGGATAGATAAAGGTAAAGTTTGAATATACACAACTCATTTTGCATGGAAAACTTGAAGATTTAACTATTGTTTATTTTTATTATCCAGCTTTGCTTCCTCGCAAGCTACAGCAAAAGTCGGTGGCTGCATAATTCAAATCATTGGCTGCAGTAATGATCGTCTCTAGAATTCCTGTTGATTGATTCTGACTGAGGCTTCCTATTCTTAAAAGGTTTTTCCTTTCACTTTCTCAGTGTGATATCAGCTCGATAACTTATGTTACAATGACGAATCTATTTAATGTGAGAGTATAAAACTAAAGGATGGACACTCGCAAACACTTTGAGAAATTCATAAGATATATAACCGTCTGCTATTCTCACATATTTGTCGAACCACTTTGGCTTGGCTTCAGATTAGAGATATAATGTGGCAAAGTTTGAAACCTCTATGTTACACCACATCATTACTGAAAATGCTAAAGATTCATGTACACTTTCATCTTATCTCACTCGGAAAAATGGATTAACAGATGCAGGGGGATGTATAGAAATCGTAGAATACTGAGTTTATGCAGTTACTTAATAGGTTCTAGGTTACAGATCGTAAAATAGTCCAACTGCTATCAGAGACTTGCAACCTCTGAGCATTTCTAGTGGGATCCATTTTGTTGCTTGTAAAATTTGCTGTCGTTGAATACTTTGTTTCTTTGTTTGACAATATATTTCATGTCGAAGAAGCTGCATCTGTTGCCTTTTAACAATGCTGTCTTCCTCAATTTAGGATGTCGAAGTACGAGCAGTTTAATCTTTTCCACCTCTTTTTCGATGCAGGAGGTTTGATACTGCTCGTGTCTGCCCGCGGTGATATTCGGAATTCTGCTGAGAATGATTCTTCTTTTGTTACTTGTTAAGAGGGCCTGATCAAATGAGATGATTATGGTATTATATTCTGATTTATGATGCAATTATGGGTGTATGTTATGTTAATATATTTTGTACATGAGATTAAAGAGATGAGTTATATTGGAGATTGAGATCACAAGTGGAAATAAATAGAACAAAGCTAACAAGAAATCACTTTCCTTAATTATTCACCTTTTGTTCTTGCATATATTGAAACAGTGCTTGCTCTTAGGGGTGAACATGGCTCGGTTAGGTTACCGAATTGTTAAAATCAGAATCATATAAATTTTTACTATTAGAAACCGAAACCAAACCGAATTGAATAATTTGAACCAAATATAGACTAAATCGAAATTTTGGCACGGTTATAAAAAGCTGAAATACGAAAATCTAGAACGGTGTTTGAGGTGAAGTATTTTTCGACAAAATATTACCAGCAGTAGTGTAGCTCACAAAACAAGAGTGAATAAGGTTAATGACTAGGTAATTATAAATAGGTTATTCGTTGTTTTAAAAAAACACTAATGGTTTAATTTTTTTGCTTCATGTGATATATAATTATAAAAGAAAAAGAATTATTTACTAATTTTTTTTCTGATTTTTTTATTAATAAAATCGAAGATGAGCCAATTACCAAAATTTGCTTAAAATCAAAATTGAAACTGAAACCGAACCAAATACCACCAAAATAATCGAACCGAGATAATTCGGCTCGGTTATTTTTGGTATTGCTCACCCTACTTGCTCTTGAGCTTTATGATCGTGGCTTTCGCAGTCAAATTTGTGGACCTCCGATTCAAGATCTGCGAATCCAGAAATCATCTTTGCATGCCTAAAAATAATGTCAAATCTAAATGAAAACGACTAAATATATAATATGTTTGATTAATTATGTGTGTGGGTTGAGTGTGACAAAACAAATAGATCGAAGAAGAGATAGAGCAGATGGTTGAAGCAAACACTCCGATTAATCGGCGGCGGCAACGGCGGAGGGATGGCTGACAGAACAAAGAGAGCACATTTCCACAAAAGGCAAAGACCCTTAGCTTTGGCAATGGCGGCATGTGCTCTCTCTCTTCTGTCAACAACTTTCCATATTTGTCATCACCAACCCTTTTCTTTACCACCTAAACAACAAGAGTAATTCATCAAACAACCAAATCAATAAATGCGCAAAGCGATGAAGTATATATATATAATGTACACATCACATGAAATCATGAAAGAAGGGTACGTAAAGAAAGAAAGTTCTTCAAATACACAGCAGAATTAGAAACTAAACAACGATTAGCTAGTTTTGGAGAAAATTTGTTGAACAATATAATCAACAAGAATTAGTGTTTGTGAATTACATGCCTGCATGTGCGACGCTGAGAAGTTAGAACAGCACACAAGGTCAGTTACAACATATGATCATATGTATATATGGAGGGAGAGGGAGAGAGAGAGAGAGGTGTAAAAGGTTGCATCGGAAGAGCCAAATATATAGAGGGGAGACCTAGCTAGCTACCTAATGAGGAGATTGGGCAACGCGGCGTATATTCTTATAATTATACGTATTATACTCCCTCCGTTCATTATATTAGGGCATCTACAATGGTTGGACTCTTGTCTATGTGGCAAAAGATAGAGCCCAACTTTATTTTTGTGCATCGTTGGAGAGCCCAAAATGAAGAGCCCGGGCTCTATGTTACTTGTGGGGCCACCATATATGCATTTCATTCTATTTTACATTTAATAATAATAATATTGATAAAAAGTGGGACCCAATAATGGTATTAAGAGCCCTAAAATTAGAGCCCATGATTGTAAAATATTTTAAGTTTAGAGCTCTTGTCCATGTGTTAATTTATAGAGCCCCATTTAAGGCTCTCCATTGTAGTTGCCCTTAGTCTCATTTCTTTCGGCACATGAACCAAGTGAGTGGAGAGTGAGTGAAAAATGTGTGGTTGTAATTAATCCTGAGGAGAGAGAGTGAATTGTGACCAAGTATTCTTTAATTTGTCATTTTAGGAAATTGGACTAATAGGTGGGACAAACTAAAATGACAAATGAGACTAATATAATGGGACAGAGGAAGTATATATAAAACAATTCTTCAAAAGTTTATTTTAAAATTTATCGTTAAAAAGCTTATTATCCGACTAAAATATCAAGTGTGTTTAATTAAAATAATACTCCGTAGTATTATGATAATTTTAAAGCAAGTCAAGTTGTCGTAATTCCCTTTCATGCAGTCAATATTCTTTCCTTCGGAATTAATCTTTCACACAATCAACGATGTTTTGATCAAGAATGAACATTACATGCTTAAGATTTCATGCGAATTTTTGGAGTCGATAATTGAGATTTCAAGATAGCATTTAATAAATGGACACGAAGTCTAAGAATATATACCCTTTACCAATTAAAAAAAAAATCAAGAAAATCAGAAGATTAATAGGTTAGTTAGAAAGTTGAAAATAATCCTCACTCTGTTACACGTCATTAGCACATTTATGTTATTTTGGATCCTCCCATTTTACTAGTTATATTTTTATTGGTACTAGTGATATGAATTTTTGGTGAGTTTAAAA
Source organism: Thymus mandschuricus (assembly GCA_029379335.1). NCBI lineage: Eukaryota > Viridiplantae > Streptophyta > Magnoliopsida > Lamiales > Lamiaceae > Thymus > Thymus mandschuricus. Next base: position 27,118,475 of record CM057080.1, read on the forward strand.
GGCTCGTGGTGCGACTTTGGACTTTTTCGTAATGTGGTTGGAGCTTCAGGGATTGGGCCGGACCTTATGTATAGTTCAATTCTCGTTCTAGGGTTTGTTGAGTTACAATACTTTGTACCATATTTTGTCTCATAGTTGAATTCTCTCCTCTGTCTTTGGTTTTTCTCCTGTTTTGGGTTTCCACGTTAATCTGTGTATGTTCTTTACGATTTATGTTCTTATTACTTGCCAATTCTAACAGTTTAAAATGAAAATAATTAATCCTTAATTTCATTTTTAACGCTTACATGTGATTAATAATTTGTTGGAAAATAAAGAAAGGTGGAGGGGGTGAAAGGGAAAGAGGTGGGGTGTGGGTGAGAGGAATAAATGCAAATGTTTAGGCAAATTCAGAGACTATTACGCCTCTTCAAAGCCCCCCTCGTGATTTTGCTTTTCTTGCTTTGCATGTGAACCGGTTTATTAACCAAAAACCCTAATGTCCCTTTCATCTTTTCCGTTTCATTTTTAATCGGTCTATAAATTGAATATACGTAAAATATTAAATATTAGAGAAGATTTACTGAAATGAAACGGAGAAAGTACTATTATGAAATTTTTATATATACCTATGTATAGTGGTGGGCCGAAGTTTAGATTACGACCAGACAAGATTACATATATATTGTTTTCGAACAATTTTGGATGAGAAGAAAATTACGTTTTCTTAATTATAAGGGTAGTATAAAAGCTATAGTAAAATTGATTTATCGACAACTTTATTCCAGCCTTATCTCATGTTTACTTTATATTATTGCAAATTATATAGTATATCAAAGCATGAGATATATGACTAGCATGCACTTGTGTAATACTCTAATTCTATCTCATCTCGTACTTTATTACAAAATTTGTCGATGCCGTCAATAAATCTATCTCTCAAAGTGAACACTCCGAATTAACAAACTTTATATGAACTTGCCTAGCTCCTAAAATTCCATCACTTGATCTACTAAGTCAAGTCCAAATTTCATCACCTAAACGAAGGCCAATTTTCATCACTATATATATTTACAATATTTTTTTTCTAAATTAAAAAGTTTCTAAATTGAAAAGGGGCTAAAATATGTACAAATTTTGATCATTTAACCTACTATGATGATTCCCACATACAAGATTACAAGAAACAATGAATAGAAAAGAGCGTGTGAGTGTGTTGGCTTACAGTAGGGGGTTAAATTTCGAAACCAAATATCTCGAGTTCGAGTCCTCCGTGACATGACCTTTAAACGTCCTGTTACTTGTATTAACAATTGAATAGAAAAAGTAGATGGATCGGAATCTTGAGAAATCTTGATTGAGAGTGGCAAATCTTCACATTTTTTCTGATTTAGGGTTGTAAATTGATATTAATAGAAAAATGAAAAGTATTTATTTAAAAAAAAAAATGTTGATAGATAGGGAAATGGTTGTGCTAAAAAGGCAGTGTTAGAGTTGGGCAAGCAAGAAAATTGGATTCTAATTTCACGTCAACATAATTTCACCAATTATAACAATACATTATCACAACCATTATTTTTCTGCACAAAACCATTTATGTTACAAAAAAATTTGACAGAATCTGTGGACCTCTTAATAGTTGTGTGGGTGTATATGTGTTAATATAAATTGACAAGTAATTATTGTATCTTAATTAATGTGCTCTGCTATTTTAATTTCCCTCGGTGTAAATAGGCCTAAGAAAACCAAAGAAAAAATACATAAATTTAACTGGATAAATCTATCTTGTTACATAATTTAGCTCGAACTTTAAATACGTGACCATATTAGCTTTAAAAGATTATGACAATTTAGCTGAGATTTACCGAAAAATCAAGTCGGGACTCGCTATCGTTTCAATACAAATTGCATTTTACTCCCCACGAAGGCAAAGACGATGCAAAGCTTCTAAATTTATGATTTTGTTTCCAAGGCTTTTTGTTGCAGGTGTATTATTTTTCAGTCCAAATTTCGTTAAAAGGCTAAATCTGTCACAAATTTGATTTGTATGAAAAAAATTGTCAGACATTTAAAACTTGAAAATGAAAATAAATTTGTTATAAGATAAATTTATCCAATTAAATTTGTGTATTACGTGAAATTAAAAATAAACATATGGCGGAATGATCATGTGTATTGACAATGTTTTTTGATTATTTTTTATTTTTTTCATTTAAGGTACCTGCATATATTTTCCAAACAATTAAGATATACATTTATTAAGGGATAATTTTATGAAATATCACTGAACTATACTTAATGTTACAAATTTATCACTAAATTTTAATTTGTGTCAAAATTATCACTGAACTAATATTTTGTTTCATTAACATTTTTCCGTTCATTTTTTTCTTACGTGACAACCAGAATTTCACGTAAGCTAATCAAAAGATTGCCACGTCATTTTTAAATTTAAAAATAAAATATCTCCACCTCCTGGCTAGGCTGCCACGCCTTCCTGCATGGCCTCTCCTCCGCCGCCTCCGCTATCGTCCTCTCCGTCGACTACCGCCTCGCCCCGGAGCACAAGCTCCCCGCCGCCTACGACGACGCTACACCGCCCTCGAATGGCTGACCTCCTCCCTCGCCCTCGACCATGGCTAACAAACGCCGACCTCTCCCGCGTCTACCTAGCCGGCGACAGTGCCGGCGGAAACATAGCCCACCACGTGTCTTTGAAATTCGCCGGAGCTAACATCCCTATGTTATTTTACCCTTAACAATTTACATTCAGCTCAAATAAACGTCTATCCCGCCTTCTTCCCCCGTTTCAAAAATTTGGAGGTGAAGCTGCTGGCCTTCTGTTTGAAGAAATGCCCGACAGAAAATCCAAGAAAATCGAAGAGAAAGAAGTTGAACCCACCATTTTTCTGAGAAGATCTCCCCGACTCCACCGTCAAAATCCAACCGGAGCACAGAGCCCAAGAACTCCAAATCCCTCTGAAACGAAACGATGTCGTACCGATTCATTTTCCACACCCATTTCCAAAATCAAGAAAACTGGCCTTAGGATTTCGGATTACGGAAGGGGGAAAAAGCTACAGATTCAACACCGAAGGATTCCACAATTGGGCTTAGAAGGTCTGTTAGATTGGAACTCAGGGCCAATTTTAGTAGCCCAGGTTTGAGGAAGCAGTGTGCGAAAGGAAAGCTGCAAGCGAGGAGCTCGATTGGTGGGTGTAAATTCGTGAAAGCTTCGGAGAAATCTGGTGTAAGGGGAGAGAATGTGGGTAAAAGAAAGGAAGTTCTGCATCCGCTTAAGAAAGAAGCTATAGAAAAGAGGGTAACAAAGAGTTCTAATGGCAGATTTAAAGTTAATTGCAGTTCTAAGGAGGATTCTGGTGAGAGCATTGTCGTTGTGTCGAAAGAGCGGAAGAGTAATGTTTGTGCTCGGCGTACAGCAAGGGATGCTGGTAAAACGGAGAAGAGGGTTATTCGTAGTGATGTGTCTAATACGAGGAGGCGGAAAACAGTGGTGTCGAATGACATAGTACTCAAAGGGGATGAAGGTATCTGTGAAAAAAATACGAGTAAGAAGGATGTCGAAGCTTGTGGGATTGTGAAGAAAGATGGAGAACAGCATTGCACAAGGAAGGCACTAATTGGTGAGAAGAGGAAGAGAGACGAAGTCGAGGAAGTGTGCGAAACTGCCCAAGGATGGAGTAAGGAACAAGAATTTGCCCTGCAAAGAGCTTATTTCACAGTAAAGCCCACACCTCAGTTTTGGAAGCAAGTCGCGAGGATGGTAATGCTTTGTTCGTGTCTTTCTGTTTCTCATTATCTGGCATTCTGCGTTTCCTTTGTCATTTGTTCGAGAGAACACCTTTTTAGCTTTCGTTGGACCCTATCCAGTCTTTCGTACATCTTTAATTCAAAGTGTGGATTGCTTAACACAACAGTAATGAGGTTATTGTTCTTGCCATTGAAAAACCACTCGAAATAAATGTGTGCTTATAGTGGAGTAGAATCAGGAACTTACCTTTCGATGAAATATTGGAAGTATAGTCTTCACAGACACGCATAATTTACGATTGGGATGTGGGAAGATAGAAGGAAATTTCGTCTAGAAGAATATGTAGCTTGAATGTGTTAAAAGTATCATTCTGGCATATTAGCATATGGAGCTTTAAGGTTGGGCGACCTTCGAACACTGAGTTAGGCCTTCCCGTTAACAAAATGTTTGAGGGTGCTAATTAGCATCTTTAACATTGGATGACATGATCATGGATTTGGTTTTTTCGATGTTGGTCTTGATATAGAACATGGCTTCTTCAAGATGATAAGAGTTGCGCGCAGAATTCCTTATCTCAGTTATACCGCATTTTAGACATCAGTCCTGTTTTGCATGTGACAAATAGTGGCCCAAAGTAGGTCATAATCAATGGTTGGTAAGCCGAGCAACACCCAGCATGTCTTCGCTTACTTATATGAGTGTGGTTGAGTTATGTCTAATCCGTTCTGCGTTTTTCCAATCTTTGTATTGGAGAGCAAATGAAATTATGTTTTTATTTCTAGATATGCTTTGTCTAGTCTCCTACTTATTTGCTGGAAAAGGAAATTGTTTATCTTCTGCCAATACTGTCTGGGATTCTTTATCTGGAGCTTTGGTCTTAATTATTTCTCATATAGTGTAGGTTTATTTTGGCTTGGTCGTGTCTTGATCGAGTGCCTTTTATGCGTATGTATTTATGTTAGTATCCATAGTTCTGTAAAAGAATTAAACGGTTCGAGAGGGCAAGAACTCAGCTGTGATTAGGCTGCGACTCTCCCTTCAATCATGCTAGCATCACTACACAATCTTTACCAAACTCGATTTAAGTAATAAGTGCAATTAAATGATCCGTTTTCGCCATCACTAATCATTGTGTAAACTCTGGTACAGGTTCCTGGAAAATCGGCAGAGGAATGCTTCGACAGAATCCACTCCGATCACTTAACTCCACCTCAACCTAAAACTCGATCAAGGGCAAAAATAAAGGAACCTTCGCCCCTCTCTTTTTCTGCTAGTAAGTTACTTAATCCTAATGAGAGGAAACCTAAAAGGCTTGGTTCGAAAAAGCAAACACTTCTAGCACAGAAGACAGTACGGCATATACTGCAAAAGCAACAGAAGGAAGATCAAGATTACAGTGCGGATTTGTTTGCTATTCTCGAGCCAACGATAAATTCATCTCCTCTCATGCTCGAAGAAGGTACTACGTTCGCCTCACCACCGATGAACAAAACATCTTCCTCATCGCAGAGAAAGCATCTCTCGAGGCTAAGTATCTCTCAGAAAGCAGCTTTTACGAGCCCACCCGTGCTGAAGCAGATCAAAAACAAGGCTTTGCACGAGAAATACATAGATCAGCTGCATTGCAGGGAGGCGAAAAGGAAGGCTGAAGCATTAAGGAACTCCAGAAAGGAACAATTGCAAGTCGAGGGAAAGGCGAATCTCTTTAAACAAAATTTAGTCAAGGCTGCAAAAGACGCCCTCGTTTCGGAGGCACAGGATGCTATAAGTATGTTTAGGAGTCTGCTATATAGAACAGATGATGATGACGATGATCGTAACAGTCTTGACGATGAAGATGAAGAGGATGATGGGCTTTGACAACTCTCCAATTTTGTTTGTATGTAAAAACTTGTTGAGATTGTTGCATGCACTATTCAAATTTAATAAGGCTGTGAAATTTCTTGTAGTTTTTTTTCCTTTTTCCCAGCAAAGTATGCGATGATCTGTGGCAACGAACCATTAAATCTTTGATGCTCATTAATATGGGTGAAATATGCTTCCATTCCCTAACAAAAGTATTCACGGTGGGTATAAAAACGAACGTTCTATTTGAAATGATACACTTTTTAAGTTTTGTTAATACAAAAATGACCTTCGATTAAACAAATATGCTTCCCATTTATAAAGGAATTTGTTGATTAATAATGACCAATAGAGATTATCTGAAGTATTATATGATTTATAATATTCTAATTATAAATATCTATGAAAGGGGCCGGGCCGGCCCAAATAGTGGATTTAGAGTCCGTTTGGCTGAGCTTATTTTAAAGTACTTATAAGCTATAACAACTTATAAGTTGTTTTAAGAGCTTATAAGCTCTAATTTTTAAGATCTTATAAGATGGTGAGTGTTTGGATGATGTTTTAACAATTGTGCATTATACACTTCTTCTATTATAAAATGACCAAAAAGTACATCATTTATCTAATTAATTTTTCAAATCATGTTTAAACTTTAAACATAATTTATGTGGAAATCATAAAATATAGTTAGGGTAATTTGGTAAAAATACTGTTACTTATGAAAATAAGCAAAAATAAGATAGTGTAGAGGAACTTATTTTTTCTAGTGCTTATAAGCTGTTACAACTTATTTTTTCAGCTTATAAGCGGTTGGACAGCTTATCTTGCCAAACTCTGTTCAACAGCTTATAAGCAACTTAAAGTAATTAAATTTTCAAATCATGTTTAAACTTTAAACATAATTTATGTGGAAATCATAAAATATAGTTAGGGTAATTTGGTAAAAATACTGTTACATATGAAAATAAGCAAAAATAAGATAGTGTAGAGGAACTTATTTTTTCTAGTGCTTATAAGCTGTTACAACTTATTTTTTCAGCTTATAAGCGGTTGGACAGCTTATCTTGCCAAACTCTTGCCAAACACAATCTCTCTCCACTCTCTCACACACATATCACAATAATTAACAAATATTTTAATTTAAATAATTTTTCAATAATCATACCCTAATTTTATATTTATCGACCCTAAAATAATTAATAAAAAATTAAAAACAAAATTAAATATTAAAAATAATTATAAACTCTAAACGGGATTAGTGAACCCTATAAATAATTATAAAAATAAATTAAGTTATGATTAAATCGTTGAAAATATAATGAAAACCTAATTTATTTTTTTAGTTAGAATTTGTGAATTCATGAATTTGATTCGTGAATTCGTGATTTCAGACATTAATGTGAGTGGATTCACGAATTGAATTTGAGAATTCGTGATTTCAAACATTTTTTTGAGTGAATTAACGACCTCAAATTCTTGAATTCGTGAATTCAGTCAATTTTTTTGAGTAAATTCACGACCTCATTTTATGTGAGGGAATTCACGACCTCAAATTCGTGAATTCGTGATTTCAGACATTTATGTGAGTGAATTCACAACCTTAAATTCGTGAATTGAAAAAGGGCGGGGTATTATGGTAAGAGTGAGTATTTTTTTAAATCTTTTTTATCTAAGTAGCAAGTATTATTTATTTCCACTATCCCCAAGTGCGTATTTTTACCTATTTCCCCAACTTATTTCGGATTATTTCAGCATAAATCTGCAAGAAACTATAAAAAGTACAAGAATGTCCTCATTTTCATATCTCTCATAAACATGTCTGTTTTCTCCCTCTCTCCTGCCTTCAGCCACGGCCAGCAATCACCGCCACCACCCACAACCGCCGCCGCCGCCAAAGAGCACCGTTGATAATGCAGCCTTTTGTGGTTAAAGAGAATTGAATCCATGACCTATTAATTGAAAGACTAGAATTTCACAAACTACACCACAATAACTACTTATACATAATATAAATTTAATTTTATTTAACAATTGACTAAATTGAAGTATTATTTATTATATAAATGTCTATTTTATCTCTCTTTCTGATTCCCAACTATTTTTCAAGAAAACGACCTATTAACGTAATGTTAATTATTCTTATTTTATGATAATAAAGATAATTTTACATTTTTTTAATCTTCATATAGCTACTAAGAATAAAAAATTAAATATAATCAATAAATTTTTATTGGAAAAATATTTTTTAAACATGATATTTAAATTATATTACGAATAAAAAAAATTATAGCTTTAATGTATTTTTTACCTTATAAGTTATAAATTTATTCATATTTTTATATATATCATGTATTTGATTATTATTAACATTATTTAATATTAATTTAATTATATAACGGTTCAACCATGGTTTAACCGGTTCAACCAATTGAACCATGAACCCAAAGCCTCACCGGTTCGACGTCCGGTTCGGTTTTTAAAACATTGCTTTAAAGTGCTCGTATTCTTATTCAAAATGAGTGCATGCCTTTTGTTTTAGGGAAAGAAAAGTATAGCTGAGATTTAATTAATAGAAAAAGTAATTCATATGAAAATGTAAAATTCAATCAAAGTAAGTATATCTTCGAGAGCAAAAGAATATTCGTAGCTGCTTGATACTACCTTGCTCCACAATATAGTATGAGTATCGATCGCACAACTTCGAGTATGTGTCTATTCTGATTTTTTTGACCCTCAAAAAGAATCTAATTCACAATTTCATTCTATGAATAATAAAAATCCTAACTTACAACAACTCTTTAGCTTCCGCTTCCCCTCTTAATTTGTTTCCATTCCCTTATCGTTTCACACTTAAATCAAACATGCACTAAATATGTAAACTAGACGTATCTCAGTGGACTCAACTCGATTACGGACCAATAAATTAACATCACAATATCCATTTAAACAACTGTCTAATAATCAAACTATTAAATATAAATAATATAAAATAACAATAACTAAGATATGTATCACTACTACTAATGTTACAGTTAACAATGAATTATTATGTGGAGAAATAAAACGGAAAAAAAAAAGTTAGTGATGAAGAGAAAGTTGCAACAGACTTTTGTTTTAGTGCATCAAGGACTTGTGATCAAGAGTTATATATATATATATATATATATATATATATATATATATATAGGGTTGGGATATGGTGAAAACCTTACTTTTGGTGAAAACGTAAAAACCATGCACTTTTATGCATATCATGTTGCATAAAAAATATATAGGGATTATATGCATTTTTTTAATAAAATAATATTTATTTTTTTAATGCAACATGTTATGCATAAAAGTGCATCATGCTATGCACAAATGTGCATGGTTTTCACGTTTTCACGAAATATTTGGTTTTCATATGATCCAACTCCTATATATATATATATATGAGGATATATCATATAGAAACTAATGTTAAGTTGTAACTTAGAAACCGTCCACAACCGTTGATCTTGAAGATCTAATGGATCAGATTTGATTTCAAATTAACAATTAAATATTGATTTTCGATTTTTTTAATTCTTTTACGGTATTATTTAGGGTTATAAGTGTAATTTTAATTATAAAAAACTGAATTTTCCTAATTTTATGGATATGCATTAATTTTTTTGCTGGCAGTTATTTGATATTTATGTTAACAAATCTCACAATCTTATCTTCTCTTCTACTCCTCCTCATCGTATCTTCTTCTTCTCATGCGTCTCCTTATTCTGCGTCTTCTCCTTCTCCTCCTCCTTCTTCTTCGTATAATTATCGACTCTTGATTGTGTTTGATATACTTCTGCAACTGCTACTGTAATCATGGTGGATAATTCTAGGAGGAGAAAGGATCTTTTTACCTTGGCTTTGGATGTAACGTTTTACATCATCTTCAATTCTCCTATCCATAGTGGTAATATTATTCATGGTTTTTGCACTGCCCCCATCCACGTATACATACAAGATGTATACGTCTTAGCCCTAGATACTTCTATATAGACCGGGAATGGAACGGCGCCTTTCAACGCCTCCATCTTTGTGGATCTCAAGTACCAGAGACCGTTTGCCATCTTTCGCAGGCATTTGGTAGAGTCGGAGTTGGTTGTGTATTGTTGCCAAGGGAACACCCGACTGCGGTGTATAGGGTCAGGGCTTTCGGCATGGGTAAAGAGAAGATAGTCCACAAGATTGCAGCGATGGAAGCGAGAGAGCTGCCATGGAGGGATTGTTTCGGTTTGTAATTTTCTCCCAATAACATATTCTAATCGGAATGTAAGCTTTAGTTGTAATCTGAAATAATTTCGGTTGATTGTTTTAGACCTTTTGTAAATTTTTATAAGTTATGTGTGTATATTTGGTATATTGCATATTATATCAATTTTGTTGCATTTATGACTCAGTCTGATGCATTTTTCGTTTCATACTCATTCTTGGCTTCAGTTTGTACTATTAGGGTTTAGTATCCATACGAGTTTGGGTTTAACTTTCCCTAAAGGTTAGAGTATAGCTTGCCCAAATAGGGTTTTAGCTTCCCCTATGGGTTAGGGCTTATCATTCACTACATGTTAGGGTTTAGGGTATTTTACTGGGTTAGGGTTTAGCTTCCCTACTAGATTTAGTTCCAACAATATGCAACAACATTATATATTGTGTGCAACAAAAATATGTATGCAGACCCATAAATTAAATTATGTAAATGAAAAGAAGATATATTAATATGCATCAACTCGTGACCTAATATGCATCAAAACTATTTGAATGTGCAACAATTGTTGAGTAATCACAAAAAACTCATACTAACTCAAATTGAAAATCGATGCATATTCTAGTCATTTTGATGCATTTTCAATTGTTATAAAATTTATCAAATTTCGAACTCAAATCTCACTCAAATCGGATGAAACCACCCAGAAACATGTTCTACTCTTCAAGAAGTTTCCAACGGTAGGTCGCACATTCAAATCCGATCGACGATGAGGCCGGAATTGCGTCGGGAAGTTTACACCGCCGCTGAAGTCGCGATTTCGCTACTGTTCGACTTCTTCAGCGAATATCTCATTCGTTTCTCCACCAAAATGAGCAATCCACCCATGAATCTCTTCGTCTCTTCGAGTAGAATAAAACATGGTTGTCCGTTTTACGATTGTCATTAGGATCTGGCCGAAAATCGCATTACTACAAGAGAAGTGGAGTAGTGTAGGTTGGTTATGGAAATTTCCTATTATTATGGAATGAGATTTTATTTCTTTTTTTAATTAAAATTCTGGACGAATTTGTCCTTAATGACACAATATTTTATTTTTTTAATGCATTATTTCATTTAATCTCATCCATTGGATCCTTAAAATCAACGGATATGGTCGGTTTCTAAGTTCCAACTTAAGGTTAGTTTCCACCAGAATGCTACCATATATATATATATATATATATATATATATATATATATATATATATATGAGAAATATGAATAGATCTGGACCATTAATCTTGATTTGATCTGTGGCTGTAATTGATTTAAGCATGATTATAAGGTATCATAAGCATGACTAGATTTAAGCATTAATTTGTACATTAAAAAGCATAATGGTGTTGTAAGCATAAATATATATATTAAGCATCTTTCGCATTTTAGTCCTTGATTTAAGCATGATTTTGTATAGTATTAAGCATGTTTCGCATTTTAGGACTCAGAGATTTTTTTGCACACGAACCACTCCCTATATATATACACACACACACACACACGAGCATTGGCGGAGCCAGAAACTTTAAACGAGATGGGCGTGATTTGCTAAAGGTGTAAATGAGACGAGAATTACTTATTTTTTTCTCGTTATTGCTACGAGCTTACAATAAAAGAAACTCGAAAAGAATCCAAAATTCAAGAACTACATAGAAAAATAAAATAAAATGGGGTGGACTTAAGCCCAACATTGCATGCATGTGACTTGCCAGCATTATTGTCTAGCACATTTTTCTATATTGTTCATATACCTAGTACAGTAATACACTCCCACCCTTCATGGCAAAACACGCATATTACTCCGTTTTTTGTTGTTTATCATTAATAGCTTACGTAAAGGTATTAACCAATAGTTAAGGTATCAATAGAAAGCTAAGAAAGAATACTAGAACTTCCATTTAGACACCAATCCCAGATAAACAAAAGAGAAGGCTCGAAAATGCTGATGAAAAACGAAGGCAGAAAAGGGTTCGTCAACAATCTCAGTTTTGACAGGTAGATTTTGATAAATCGTAGTAATTTCATAGAAACTCCGATATGGGTGTAAAAGGTACCGATTGAAAGCTGAGATAACATTCTAAAACTTTCATTTAGAAAGCATTCCAAGAAAACCAAGAAAAGACGCTCGAAAACGTCGATGTACAAGGAAGACATAAACTGCTCGCTAAAAATATTAGGCTGGACATATATAATTCGAAAATTTATAGAAAATTCATACGAACTCCGATTTGAATAAACAAGGTATGTATAGAAAGCTACTGAAACGTACTTTAACATGGAAGAAGAATCGAACACAGTTTATGAACTAGAGATTCTGAATAGGGCTTGCAAGTAGGCTGATTTCCAGCTTCTTATTAAAGTAACTTCCTTAATTTCAAGAACATAAACTAAATGAATTACCTACACAATTAAAGAATACCTAGAGGTTGGATTCCATTGAAAAACAACAGTAAACAAACAGATTACCCCCAATTCCTACAACCTATATCATCATCTTCTCTAGATTGCTTGAACTTAGAAGAATAAGGATATAAATTACCTTGTTCACTGAGATAAATGAATCATCTAGGTCAGGATCATCTTGGAAACGATTGCACGAAGGGGAGGAAGAAGAGAATCGGAGGTTTTATCAGAGGAGGTTTGCGCTGGAGTTGTGTGTTCTGTTTTCTGCGATTCTACGTATGAAGGAAGAAAACAATATCTAGATATTATTTTACAAATTTTAATTTCCTTTTACAATTAATTAAATTTCTTTTATTTATTTCTCTTTTATTTACTTTTATTTTTCCTTATTTTTATTTCTTCTTCTTTGTTTGAACGAATTTTTTCACCTTCTCCCTTTTTTTTTCTTTTTTTTTTCTTCTTTTATTTCTTAAATGGATTTATTAATTATTCTACATATATATATATATTTCTATTATTCCCGTCGTTCGATGAGGCCAAACGAAAAGAAAGAAAATACGTATTTTTTTTTCTTAATTCCATCCTACTAATTTCCGTACTTCTCATCCCTTGCATAAATCATATTTTCTTCTATAAGATTTATCTATGCTAAATATCATTAATTAATACTAATATAGATATTTAGGCTAATGAAAATACGGGGTGTTACAAGTGGTTTGTACCCAATATGTTTTAATATGTGACGAGCATGCCGAAAAAGTTCAAATCGCTCAACAAAAGCTGCCGAAAAATTCAAATCGGTCGAAAAAGTCGCCAAAAAATTCAAACCGCTCGACTGATTTGATATTTTTGGTGACATTTGTCGAGCGGTTTGTACCCAATCCGTCTGAATATGTGACGAGTATGCCGAAAAAGTTCAAACCGCTCGACAAATGTCGCCGGAAAATTCAAACCGGTCGAAAAAGTCGCAAAAAAATTCAAACCGCTCGACCGGCTTGAACTTAGAAGAATAAGGATAGAAACTACCTTGTTCACTGAGATAAAGGAATCGTGTAGGTCAGGATCATCTTGGAAACGATTGCACGAAGGGGAGGAAGAAGAGAATCGGAGGTTTTATCAGAGGAGGTTTGCGCTGGAGTTGTGTGTTCTGTTTTCTGCGGTTCTACATATGAAGGAAGAAAACAATATCTAGATATTATTTTACAAATTTTAATTTCCTTTTTATAATCAATTAAATTTCTTTTATTTATTTCTCTTTTATTTACTTTTATTTTTCCTTGTTTTTATTTCTTCTTCTTTGTTTGAACGAATTTTTTCACCTTCTCCCTTTTTCTTTTCTTCTTTTATTTCTTAAATGGATTTATTAATTATTCTACATATATATATATATATATATATATATATATATATATATACATATATATATATATATATATATATATATTTTTTTTTTATTATTCCCGTCGTTCGATGAGGCCAAACGAAAAGAAAGAAAATACGTATTTTTTTTCTTAATTCCATCCTACTAATTTTCGTACTTTTCATCCCTTGCATAAATCATATTTTCTTCTATAAGATTTATCTATGCTAAATATCATTAATTAATACTAATATAGATATTTATGCTAATGAAAATACGGGGTGTTACAAGTGGTTTGTACCCAATATGTCTGAATATGTGACAAGCATGCCGAAAAAGTTCAAATCGCTCAACAAATGCTGCCGAAAAATTCAAATCGGTCGAAAAAGTCGCCAAAAAATTCAAACTGCTCGACTGATTTGATATTTTTGGTGACATTTGTCGAGCGGTTTGTACCCAATCCGTCTGAATATGTGACGAGTATGCCGAAAAAGTTCAAACCGCTCGACAAATGTCGCCGGAAAATTCAAACCGATCGAAAAAGTCGCCAAAAAATTCAAACCGCTCGACCGGCTTGAACTTAGAAGAATAAGGATAGAAATTACCTTGTTCACTGAGTTAAAGGAATCGTCTAGGTCAGGATCATCTTGGAAACGATTGCACGAAAGGGAGGAAGAAGAGAATCGGAGGTTTTATCAGAGGAGGTTTGCGCTGGAGTTGTGTGTTCTGTTTTCTACGGTTCTACGTATGAAGGAAGAAAACAATATCTATATATTATTTTGCAAATTTTAATTTCCTTTTACAATAAATTAAATTTCTTTTATTTATTTCTCTTTTATTTACTTTTATTTTTCCTTGTTTTTATTTCTTCTTCTTTGTTTGAACGAATTTTTTCACCTTCTCCTTTTTCTTTTCTTCTTTTATTTTTAAATGAATTTATTAATTATTCTACATATATATATTTCTATTATTCCCGTCGTTCGATGAGGCCAAACGAAAAGAAAGAAAATACGTATTTTTTTTTTTCTTAATTTCATCCTACTAATTTTTTTTTAGTGTGTTTTCCTCCCTACTCCACTCTGTAAAATATTCCCCACTATCATGTAAGATCCACTGTAGAAGTGGTATCCGAGCCATTTTTGGTGAGGAATATGTGAATAGTAAAATAAAATAATTGTTGTTTAAAAGCTCCAAGTTTTATACATTCCAAGTTCGTTGTTATACAACTGTGTTGATCAAATTCCAGTTCGAGGTTCGTTGTGCAGATTGGTGTTTCCATCCAGATCTTAAAGATCTGAGGTAATTAATTTATTTATGAATCTCAATCCTAGACCTTATCTTAGGCCGATTACTATTTCTGATATTGTGAGTGATCCTCATTTATCATTTATTATACCCAAAGTTTCATATAAGAAAAGTATTTATTTAAACATCGAATATATTCGAGATAGTATAAAATATTACGAAGAACAACTTGAAAATCAAGATCTTTCTGATTTTAATAAGAAATATAATAAAGTTCAATTACTTAAAGCTCAAAGAAGCTTAAAAATATTTTATAAACGAGCATCTATTTTATCTGCTTAAAGCAAGTTTATTTTTGGAATCATTAATTCTATCTCTTGATTTTGTTTTTGTAAACCTTTTATATTTTATCCGTGAAACCCCAAGTCGCGTTGCCTGTGTTTTCTCCGTGTCAGCCGTGTGTAGGCGTTTTGGAGTTTTTGGCGTAAAATCTTTCGTTGACAGTGATCGGATAAAAATATGAATAGATTAACAAGGACACTTTCCTTAGGTAGAAAAAATGCTTCCAATAATATTGAGATGCTTGAAAGAAAGAAAAATAAAGAAATTATTATCCAAGAAGACTTTAATAAAAGTTTAAATGAATGAAAAATGCCTGAATATTCGGCTTCAAAAATTTATAAGCACGTAGGAAGTTTTAATAGAAAAACTGATGTCATTGTTAAAACGATAGAAGAACCAATTCCTTTATTAGAGGAATATAAATCGTTTCAGTTATTTTCAAATGATCTTATTAGATATCATAAACAGAATAATAAATTTTTACATATTGGAATGGTCCAAATTGCTTTAAAACCAGCAACCAGATTGGGTTTAAATACCTCAGCAATTGTTGCAGTAAGAGATAAAAGACATCTTAAATTCCATGATTCCTTATTAGGAATAGTTGAGTCTACTCTATGTGATGGACCGATATATTTTTCATGCTTTCCAAATTTTATTGTTTCTTTAACAGATCCAAATATTTTGCATTTCTTTATGCATAGACCTTAAAACAGAAGGTTTTAAATTAATGAGGAAAACAGAATATGTAATTCTTATTTATAGAATTTACTATAGAGTTATGAATACTACTTTTGCGAATATTAAAAATATTCCAACATGTAGTGATTCTACTACTCTATTTATTACCGATATTGCTAAAAGCAATACTGTCATTCCTAAAACTATTAAATGGAATCAGGTTAATTTACCTGAAAAATGGATTTTAGAGGAGGCAAATCCTCCCGAGAAAATTGAAAATTCTAGACTTGAGGATATAATAGAATATCCAGATGGTGATGTAGAAATAAGATTTTCAAAAGATAGAATTACTAGACTCAGTTTAAAAACTGATTTTGATAAATTTTCAAGTAGAAATTCTACTTCTTCTATCCCTCTATCTAATTTAGAAATGGAAAAGGTTAATATTAGAACCACTTCGGATGGAGTAAGTCAACCTGAATATAAGGTTGAAATTCCTGGATCTTCTCGAAGATCACCTACTCCTTCTGATATGGGATATGATGATAGAAGTGTTTATGGTATTAACACTATTACAATACAAGATGATGAATTTCCTTTTTATGAAAAGGCTAGAGAAATATTTTTCTTAGAAGAAAATGAAATAAAAAGAAAATGGTTTTTTATGAAAAATAAAAAAGCTAGAGATAGATGGTATACTAGATATAAACAATATCTAGAAAAAACAGGAGAAGTAATAGACTTCTTTGACCTTATAGGGAAATTTTATTACTTAGATAAAAAAGAATTTCCAAATTTTGATGACGTTATTACGATCTGTAATATAAATTCTTCTTATGAAAATTATATGATGAAAAATGGTAAAATCATTAGGAGTATACATCCTCCTGAATCAAATCTTATCATAAAGGTAAGAGATGAAGAGGTTATAGCTACACCCTATAGAAAAGATAGCAAGATAGAATCTGTTATTGAACAGAATAATTATACTAATTTAAATTTACAATCTATAGGAAAACAATTAATTAGAATTGAGCAAAATATTAATAAAGGGGTTTATGTTCAACCCACTACTTCTTCTTCTAGTGAAGAAATAAAAGTAGTCAGTAAAGAAAAGGTTTTATTTAAACCACTTCCTTCAGAAAAAATAGACTTCAGAATAAATAAGGAAGAAAATTCTGAATTAATGCAAGAAATTGTTAAAAAATTAGAAAGCCTTAAAATAGGTGAGAAGCAAATTGCTCCACTCACAGAAGGCATAGAATCATAATCTGAGGATATAGAAGATTCTGATAAAGATATAAAAAATGTTGAAGATATGTTCTTAAAAGAACAAGATAATCAATTAGAAGTCAATAAAATAGGATATAATAAAAAGGAATCCTATAATGTTATAGGAAAACCATATTATCAAAGGCCAACACCGGCAGATCTTCTATTTGAAGAAATGGATAATTATAATCCTGTTCAATTTGATGGAACTTCCATAGTTGAATGGAATATAGATGGTTATTCTGAATATCAAATTCAGACAAAACTACATTATATGCTTATGTTTGCAACATCATCTAAAATTAAAAATAATAGTGATAGATCCATTGCAGAAGCAATTATTCAAGGTTTTACAGGCCAACTAAAAGGTTGGTGGGATTTTCATTTATCAATGGAAGCTAAAAATCATATTTATAATGCTATTACCACTAAAACAGAGGAAAGTGGAAATCAAGTTCAACTTACAGATTGTGTTAATACACTAATATTTACAATAGCAAAACATTTTATAGGTACTGCTACACTTCATTATGATAAAACTCAAGAACAGCTTATGAGCTTAAGATGTCCTAAATTATCCCATTTTAAATGGTATAAGGATGTATTCTTCTCTAAAATCTTTTTCAGAGAAGACGGTAGTGCTGATTTTTGGAAAGAAAAGTTCTTATCAGGACTACCAAATATGTTTTGTGAAAGGGTTAAAACCCGTATAAAACAAAAAAATCAAGGATTTATTCCATATTCTATTTATACATATGGAGATTTAGTTGCAGAAATAACTGCAGAAGGAATAGCCTTATGCAATGAAATTAAATTGCATAAACAAATTCAAAAAAAAAAATTTTTAGGTAAACAAGTCTTAGGAGACTTTTGTGAACAAATGGGAGTAACACCTATTAAGCCAATAGGTGGAAAAGAAGTTAAATCTTCTAAAGAATTTAGAAATAAAAAATAGAAAAATAGAAAAAAGAAACAAAGAGATTATGATCACTCTTATAAGAGTAAAACAAAGGGAAAAAATAAACAAAATTATAAAGAAGATAAAAAAGAAAAAAGAATTCCAACATGCTGGAAATGTAAAAAACTAGGACACTACGCTAATAAGTGTAAAATGAAAAAGAAAATACAAAGTCTTGAGATTGACGAAGAACTTAAAAGTTCTTTACAAAAACTCTTCCTTGATAGTTCTGATTCAGAAACGGAAGATATAATGGTCTCTATAATTTCAGAAAAATCTGTTAATAAAGATACTGAATCTGATATATCAGATAACGAATCTCAAAGCGATTGTGATGGTCAGTGTGACTATTATAAATCTCTATGTAAAGAAAATGGATTATGTGTTTTAACCAAAGATGAAAATTTCATCTTAGATCTTATAGAAAAAATTAAAGATCCAGAAGAAAAGAGAAACATGTTTCAAAAATATTTGGATAATTGTAAAGGTAAAAATAAACAAGAAATAAGGTTTAAAGAACCTGAAAATTATAGTTTAAAAGAAATTATGAAGAGTTAAAAATTCTGCTAGTTCTAGTAAAGATACTGAAATAACCGTGTCAGAATTAAGACATGAAGTTAATATCCTAAAAGGAGAAATTAAAGATTTAAAATCTAGAATAGCTATTTTAGTGATTCAAAAGAATATTGATAAATCTGATAAAGATACATCAGAAGAAGAGAGTGAAAAGGAAGAAGAGCTAAACTCTTTAACCTTTATTAATATGATTGATCGTGTTATTACACATAAATGGCATATAAAAACTACAATAGTAGTTCAAAAGGAATATTGCTTTAATGCTATAGCAATGGTTGATTCAGGTGCAGATTTAAACTGCATTAATGAAGGAATTGTTCCTTCAAGATACTTCTCTAAAACTACAGAGATATTAAATGCCGCTGATGGTAGAAAATTACATGTTAATTATAAACTAAGCAATACTTCTATTTGTAATAAAGGAGTTTGTCTTGAAATGCCATTTATAATGGTTAAAAATTTATCTCATGATGTTATTTTAGGAAATCCTTTTCTTCATATGTTATATCCTATTAAAAGGATTAATGAAGAAGGTATTGTCTCCATTATTAATGGAAGGGAATTAGAATTTAAATTTATTACTCAGCCAAAAGGCCATGAAATAGATGTTATATATAGAAAAATCAAAAGAAAAGAAAAGTTTTTAAATTCCTTAAATCAGGAAATTAGTTATAAAATTATAGAAGATAAATTATCTTCTCTTATAATACAAAATAAAATAAATAATGTTAAAAACATTATTGAGAAAGAAGTTTGTTCTGATATCCCAAATGCTTTCTGGGAAAGGAAGAAACATATGGTTTCTTTACCTTATGAACCTGACTTTAAAGAAAGTCATATACCAACTAAGGCCCGTCCTATTGCTATGGGACCCAGGCACTTAGAAATCTGTAAAAAAGAAATTGAAGAATTACTAGCTAAAAAGCTAATAAGACCTTCCAAGAGTCCTTGGAGTTGTCCTGCATTTTATGTAGAAAATGCTGCTGAATTGGAAAGAGGAGTTCCACGATTAGTTATTAACTACAAACCTTTAAATAAGGTTCTTAGGTGGATTAGATATCCAATTCCTAATAAAAAGGATTTATTAAATAGGTTTTATTCTGCAAAAGTTATGTCCAAATTTGATATGAAATCTGGATTTTGGCAAATTCAGATAGAAGAAAGGGATAGGTATAAAACTGCCTTTACTGTTCCTTTTGGGCATTATGAATGGAATGTTATGCCTTTCGGATTAAAAAATGCTCCTTCTGAATTTCAGAATATAATGAATGATATTTTTAAGGCTTATACAGCTTTTATAATTGTTTATATAGATGATGTTCTAATATATTCAGAATCTATAGATCAACATTTTAAACATATAAATACATTTATAAATGTAGCTAAAAAAGCTGGTCTTGTTGTATCAGCTAAGAAAGTTAAATTATTTCAAACAGAAATAAAATTTCTAGGACATATTATTAAACATGGAACTATATTTCCAGTTGATAGAGCTATTAGCTTTGCTGATAAATTTCCAGATGAAATTAAAGATAAAAATCAGCTTCAAAGATTTCTAGGAAGTCTGAATTATATTTCAGAATTTTATAAAGAATTAGCTCAAGATGCTAAGCCTTTATTTGATAGGCTAAGAAAAGCTCCACCAGCTTGGAGTAATGAACATACTCTTGCTGTTCAAAAAATTAAATTAAGAATTAAAGAAATTCCTTGTCTTGCTTTATCTAATCCAGATGCATTTAAAATTGTTGAAACAGATGCCTCTGAAAAGGGGTATGGAGGAATCCTTAAACAAAGGATTAATAACAAAGAACAATTAGTTAGGTTTGCCTCAGGAATTTGGAGAGGACCAAGAGTTAATTACTCTACTGTTAAAAAAGAAGTTTTAGCCATTGTTTTATGTATTCAAAAATTCGAAAGCGATCTTTTAAATAAAAAATTCCTTATTAGAGTAGATTGTAAATCTGCTAAGGAAATATTAATGAAAGATGTTAAAAACATTGCATCTAAACAAATTTTTGCTAGATGGCAAGCTATATTATCTGTATTCGATTTTGATATTGAGTTTATTAATGGAAGCCAGAATTCATTGCCTGACTTCTTAACTCGTGAATTTTTGCAGGGTCAAAATGAATAAGGGCAAAGAAATTGTCAGACAGAAACAGACTTATAAGTCTGCTATTACTGAGAAGGATGAAAAAATTCTCAGAAAAGAAGCCTTAAGGCAACTCCAGAAGATGAAAAATTAAGAGATGATGCTTATGAAATAGCATTGAAATCAAATTCTGCTAAGGAGTATATTTATCCATATATTCCCATCTCCACAATTTCAATTTCCCCTATTGAGGAAAAATATACCAGACTTTCTGCTGAGGAGTTAATGAACTTCTACCTTAGAGGCTTTACTAGTCCTTATTTTTTCCCAAAGGATTTTTCATATTATCAAAATATTTTATCTTCTTCTGGATCAGTTCAATTTGATTACACAACGAGATCTGGAAATGAAGCTGCATTTTCCAAAGCTTATATTAAAAGAATTCTACTCCCAGAACAATGGGATGGTGACCTTTATAAAGGTAAAGAAATAATTCAAGATTCAAAAATCCCTAATAAGTATAGAGTTTATTATAATTATTTTGATTATATCAAAGCTTGGGATTTAGCTTTCTGTTATGAAAACAGACAGAGAAAGCATAGTTGGTTCTTCGCGATCAAAATTGAAAAAGGAATTAAATTTCCATATTGGTTTGTTAAATGATTTTCTGAATGAGGATTATTTCCTATCATCCTTCCTCATAAAATTAGATGCATTTATGAAGATTTTGTCCAGGCAAATCCCTCAATGAGGAATCATAATCTCATGTTTTGTGCTTTATATCAAATACCTTGGATTGCTAAATGGGATGTTGCTGTTGCTCCTAAAAGCATTCAAAAATTTGGTGTTTCTTTTACAATTCCTTATTTAGGACGGAGGATTATGATTAAATGGTGGGATAAATTTGAATTCTTCAATGAATCAATCTTTTCAGCTCAAGGGATTATTTCTCTTGAACCAGCAACTGTTAAGGTTGAAAGTCCTAAAAAGGATATTTCTGGTGTTCTTAAAGAACTTCTTCAAGGGAGTTCAAAGAAGGAACTTAAAGATAGGCTTAAAGCCATTCTGGAATCCAGCTCATCAGACGATGAGGACTACCAGCCGATGGATCAAGATAGTCAGGACCCGGATGATTTTATGGATGAGCCACCCGGAACTATCCATCTTAAAGATTGAAATACGTATGCCATGACGTCACTTCCCATTATTGATGTTACTATTGGAGATCAATTATCAAGTTTGTTGTGAAGCTCAATTATGGAGTGAATGGTGGAGTCCAATCATGGACAAATATGGTGTCATAGCTTGTCTCTTAATCATGGAGTTGGTTGAAGTGGAGTTCCTGTTGGAGTTCCTGTTCTTCGGATTATTTTGGAATCCGCTCTTGAAGTCCGTCCCTGATGATTATAAAAGGAGGCTGCTGCTCTCATTTTTGATCATCGACAATTTTAGCAACTTTCTTTTGTCTTCCGCTCTACTCTTGTTATCTTCCACTACTTTTGTTTATTTTTAGTGTGTTTTCCTCCCTACTCCACTTAAAATATTCCCCACTATCATGTAAGATCCACTGTAGAAGTGGTATCAGAGCCATTTTTGGTGAGGAATATGTGAATAGTAAAATAAAATAATTGTTGTTTAAAAGCTCCAAGTTTTATACATTCCAAGTTCGTTGATCTATGCTAAATATCATTAATTAATACTAATATAGATATTTAGGCTAATGAAAATACGAGGTGTTACAAGTGGTTTGTACCCAATATGTCTGAATATGTGACAAGCATGCCGAAAAAGTTCAAATCGCTCAACAAATGCTGCCGAAAAATTCAAATCGGTCGAAAAAGTCGCCAAAAAATTCAAACTGCTCGACTGATTTGATATTTTTGGTGACATTTGTCGAGCGGTTTGTACCCAATCCGTCTGAATATGTGACGAGTATGCCGAAAAAGTTCAAACCGCTCGACAAATGTCGCCGGAAAATTCAAACCGATCGAAAAAATCGCCAAAAAATTCAAACCGCTCGACCGGCTTGAACTTAGAAGAATAAGAATAGAAACTACCTTGTTCACTGAGTTAAAGGAATCGTCTAGGTCAGGATCATCTTGGAAACGATTGCACGAAAGGGAGAAAGAAGAGAATCGGAGGTTTTATCAGAGGAGGTTTGCTCTGGAGTTGTGTGTTCTGTTTTCTACGGTTCTACGTATGAAGGAAGAAAACAAAATCTATATATTATTTTACAAATTTTAATTTCCTTTTACAATAAATTAAATTTCTTTTATTTATTTCTCTTTTATTTACTTTTATTTTTCCTTGTTTTTATTTCTTCTTCTTTGTTTGAACGAATTTTTTCACCTTCTCCTTTTGCTTTTCTTCTTTTATTTTTAAATGAATTTATTAATTATTCTACATATATATACTCCCTCCGGTCTTTTACAGTTGAGTCGAAACTTTTCGACACGGGAATTAAGAAGAGTTGTTTAGTACTTTAAGTATGTTTGGTAATTGAGAAGAGAATATGATTATGTTTATAATTACTAAGTACTTTATTTTATTTTAATTAATATAAAAAATGTTTTTTATTAATTAATATTTTTTTCAGTTTATTTTAAATTAATTTAAAATTTTCTGGAATTTTTTTTTTATAAAATTATTGTTGATGTTTAAAATTAAAATAAAAAACTTTTATGGATTTTTTTTTTTTAAAATTAAAACTTTTCTAGATTTATTTTAAATTAATTTAAAATTTTCTGATTTTTTTTTTTATAAAACTATTGTTGATGTTTAAAATTAAAATAAAAAACTTTTCTGGATTTTTTTTTTTTATAAAATTAAAACTTTTCTGAATTTATTTTAAATTAATTTAAAATTTTCTGAAATTTTTTTTATATAAAATTATTGTTGATGTTTAATATTAAAATAAAAAACTTTTATGGATTTTTTTTTATATAAAATTAAAACTTTTATGGATTTATTTTAAATTAATTTAAAATTATTTCGAGAGAGACGGCAATGGCGATAATGGAGAAATTGAGAAATTGGGGCGTAATTAGTATGTTAATTAAGTAAAATAAGGGGTACAATTAGTTGTGTGTTTAATACTTAATTTTTACCCAAAAAGGAAACGACTCAACTTCGAGAGACCGGCCAAATCGGGAAAGTGACTCAACTGTAAAAGACCGGAGGGAGTATTTCTATTATTCCCGTCGTTCGATGAGGCCAAACGAAAGGAAAGAAAATACGTATTTTTTTTTCTTAATTTCATCCTACTAATTTCCGTACTTCTCATCCCTTGCATAAATCATATTTTCTTCTATAAGATTTATCTATGCTAAATATCATTAATTAATACTAATATAGATATTTAGGCTAATGAAAATACAGGGTGTTACAAGTGGTTTGTACCCAATATGTCTGAATATATGACGAGCATGCCGAAAAAGTTCAAACCGCTCAACAAATGATGCCGAAAAATTCAAATCGGTCGAAAAAATCGCCAAAAAATTCAAACCGCTCGACCGGTTTGATATTTTTGGCGACATTTGTCGAGCGGTTTGTACCCAATCCGTCTGAATATGTGACGAGTATGCCGAAAAAGTTCAAACCGCTCGATAAATGTCGCCGAAAAATTCAAATCGGTCGAAAAATCTCCAAAAAATTCAAACCGCTCGACAGGCTTGAACTTAGAAGAATAAGGATAGAAACTACGTTGTTCACTGAGATAAATGAATCGTCTAGGTCAGGATCATCTTGGAAACGATTGCACGAAGGGGAGGAAGAAGACAATCGGAGGTTTTATCAGAGGAGGTTTGCGCTGGAGTTGTGTGTTCTGTTTTCTGCGGTTCTACATATGAAGAAAGAAAACAATATCTAGATATTATTTTACAAATTTTAATTTCCTTTTACAATTAATTAAATTTCTTTTATTTATTTCTCTTTTATTTACTTTTATTTTTCCTTGTTTTTATTTCTTCTTCTTTGTTTGAACGAATTTTTTCACCTTCTCCCTTTTTTTTTTCTTCTTTTATTTCTTAAATGGATTTATTAATTATTCTACATATATATATATATATATATATATATATATATATATAGACAAGAGATCATATACAAAAGAGTAATTCTGTAAGAAATGAGAAGGAATCTAAGCCATCCAAATTTAGAGATCAACGGTTGATTTTTGTTCTCATATTTTTGTTAAAATATTGTCTTCTTAGAGTGATAAGGGGTAGTTTAGTACTTTAAGTGTGGAGTGCATGCGGTTTGAGGGATATTACCTTTTCAAAATTATTTATTTTCCCTTACTTTTCCAAGATAACTAACGATATTTTAAATACATTTATTTACTAACATCTTTCCTAATTCATTTCCTTCCTTATTTTACGAATTGGTTATTCATTTTCTTTCATATTCTTGCAATGATTTTTTTATAGGTGTTTATTTAGTTGTTTTATATTTCATAGTTAAATTTCTCCTTTCCTTTTTTTTTTTAAAAAAACTATTATTTGTTACGGACTTGATAGAATAATGCATTTATTTTGACTATTAGAATGCATTTCAATTTTCAGTTTCATATAAAGTGCATCGACATTGTTCAACTAATGCATTATAAAAGTAAAATAGATGCATTATTCATATGATATCTATTACTCTATATAATAATGCATTTATTTTGGCTATTCAATGCATTTCAATTTTCGATTTTCTATAAAATGCATCGTCATTGTTCAAAAAATGCATTACAAAAGTAAAATAAATGCATTATTCTTATGATATATATTACTCTATTTTATTATGCATGAACATATATAAACTGTGCATTACACTCCTATTATATTGCATTTGGAATTTCATAAAAAGACAATATTGTGTAAATCACATTATTTTAATTTTCACTTATGCATTACATTAAGCGTGATAATGCATTACTATATGCATTATAAATTTATAATGCATTATTGATAGAGTAGTAATGCATGATAATATGATTTTTCTAATTTTATGGCTCATACTTTTTTGTACGTCACTATATTAAAAATATGCACACAAAATTTAATTCCATAGAAAAAAAATTATTGGTGGTTGCATTTCAAATCCCATAATAACTACCACGTTTGAAATGGGTGTGGATAAGGTAAGTTTTACTTTTACTAATTTGTCCTTAGATTAAATAAACGCTAACACATTCAATTTGTGTGTGATTTTTATAGTATTTATTAGGACCGTAGATTAAGCATAAATCAAGGGAGTAGAATGTTTCTTATTTTTTACATTAAGATAGCTTTTTATGTGATCTCACCCCTATATATATATATATATATATATATATATAGAGTATAAATCATATAGAAACTAATGTTAAGTTGAAACTTAGAAACCGTCCATAACCGTTGATCTTGAAGATCTAATGGATCAGATTTGATTTCAAATTAACAATTAAATATAGTATTTCGATTTTTTTAATGCTTTTTTGGTATTATTTAGGGTTATAAGTGTAATTTTATTTATTAAAAACTGAATCTTCCTAATTTAATGGATATGCATTAATTAACTGAATCAAATCTTATGAACGTATCTTCTATGCTACTGCGTTTCATCGTATCTTCTTCTTCTTCTCCGATTTCTTATGTGATTAAATTTCTCGGATCCGTATATTGATCAAAAATTCGTTTGCATCGTATATTGATACATTGTTTCAGCGGAAGTTGATTTGTTCTGAATATACAAGAGTTTTCATGGCAGTTTTGGAGGTTTGATTTGCTGGAGTATTTCACGCGGAGGTTGATTTTCTGGAGTATTTCACGAAGAGTGTTCACGCAGAACATTGCTGAAGTTCTGCACATCGAGAATTGTTCAGAAATTTGTTCCAATTCTTCGCAATTTTTTTGCAGAACTTCTCCACAACGAGAATTGTTCAGAAATCTTCTTCTTCGTATATTCATACAATTTTCTGACGTTCTACCCTATATATATATATATATATATATATATATATATATATATATATATATATATATATATATATATGTGTGTGTGTGTGTAGAATAATTAATAAATCCATTTAAAAAATAAAAGAAGAAAAGAAAAGAAAAGAAAAAGGGAGAAGGTGAAAAAATTCGTTCAAACAAAGAAGAAGAAATAAAAACAAGGAAAAATAAAAGTAAATAAAAGAGAAATAAATAAAAGAAATTTAATTAATTATAAAAAGGAAATTAAAATTTGTAAAATAATATTTAGATATTGTTTTCTTCCTTCATATGTAGAACCGCAGAAAACAGAACACACAACTCCAGCGCAAACCTCCTCTGATAAAACCTCCGATTCTCTTCTTCCTCCCCTTCGTGCAATCGTTTCCAAGATGATCCTGACCTAGACGATTCCTTTATCTCAGTGAACAAGGTAGTTTCTATCCTTGTTCTTCTAAGTTCAAGCCGGTCGAGCGATTTGAATTTTTTTGCGACTTTTTCGACCGGTTTGAATTTTCCGGCGACATTTGTCGAGCGGTTTGAACTTTTTCGACATACTCGTCACATATTCAGACGGATTGGGTACAAACCGCTCGACAAATGTCACAAAAAATATCAAATCAGTCGAGCGGTTTGAATTTTTTGGCGACTTTTTCGACCGATTTGAATTTTTCGGCAGCATTTGTTGAGCGATTTGATCTTTTTCGGCATGCTCGTCACATATTAAGACATATTGGGTACAAACCACTTGTAACACCCCGTATTTTCATTAGCATAAATATCTATATTAGTATTAATTAATAATATTTAGCATAGATAAATCTTATAGAAGAAAATATGATTTATGCAAGGGATGAGAAGTACGGAAATTAGTAGGATGGAATTAAGAAAAAAAAAATACGTATTTTCTTTTTTTCGTTTGGCCTCATCGAACGACGGGAATAATAGAAATATATATATATATATATATATATATATATATATATATATATATATATATATATATATATATATATATATATCGGGGTTTTTAAGTTTTTGTTTTATTATATAATTTATTTTTGTTTTAGTAATATCCTCACCTATTAATCCCATTTTTTCAAGTTTTTGGATTATAGGATAATTTATTCTGTCTGTAATATTTGGTCCCTTTTCTAATCTATGACTTAAGAAATTTCCTAGGTAATGATACCATAAAGGGGGGTATGGCATGTTTTTGGGGGATACATGTTAATCCACAAAAGATGAAATCTTACTGGATTTTTGCTTTCCATTTTTTAGGCCAGCATTCCAGGTTGATTCCAGAGAGAAGAGGTATGCACAGTGATCAGAGAAGGGGGAGAAGCGATTTTTTTTTTTTTTTTTTTTTTTTTTTTTTTTTTTTAATGTTTTGGGATATATTATAAGAACTAGAAAGGGATAACTTAAAAACTAGAAACTAAGGAGAGGAATTAGAAAATCATTGCTTTCATTGATCAAAAGAGGTGTGTGTGTGTGATCGGGTGTGTTCTTACAATGAGAAATGATACTTCCTTTTATAGAGGAAAGTATCAACATTATTGGCAAAATAGCCGACAAACAAAAAATGAAAAGTCTAGTCTAGCTATCTAGGTAAAGAAAAAATAAAAGGCTATGCTAGCTAGCTACAAAGAAAAAATGTAAAGGTTATGTTACATTATTGGCCTATTTTTGACATTTTTTGGCCGACATAATAAAAAACTAATCTAATCATAACCCCTTTTTTCAAAAAGGGAAGACTTTTTGACGATATAATGTTTACATTCGTCACTGCATTCGTCAGCATTTAGAAATCCCTGTGTGTGTCTGGAATTTCTTCATCATAATCGGTATTACTGTCTTGATGTCCAAACACTTCTTCAGTGTTGATGATGTGTTCGTCATCTTCTAATTTTTCGCCTTCGCCACTGAATGGTAAAAGCATTTTCCAATTTTCTGTACCAAAAATTTGAGTGAAATGCCCTTCTCCGAGAAGTTTATACTGGGGCCAAAAACGCATTTCGAAACCCAAATTCTGTTGATAAAATTTGTAAATTTCAGAATTTTCAATTTCTTTGAAATCAAATGTTGCACATTCGTGATTTCTTAATTTTTCACTTTCTTCCATAAATATTTTCTTCCTTGCTGGAAAGTAAGATCCTTTGACCACTTGTGGAAGAGTAGCTTGAATTTTGCAGAAAATTCTTACTTTAAGAGATTTTGATGCCATATTTCCTCCTATGAGTAAGAATTTTTCTCCAAGTTTTTCCAAAATATCCTCAATTTTAGAACTTTCTTGTTCCAGGCGAGAATCAATATAATCCACCATACCATTGTGATAAAATTTTAAAATATCTTCACAACTCATGTCGGTGGTATTCAAATTTATTTGGAGTTTGAAAATTCCTGTAACTCCTCCATCTGGGATACCTGGAAATTCTCGGGGATCACAGAAATATTTTTCTTTTTGAATAACTTTTACTCCCTTAAATTTTATTTCTTCAAATAAAATTTTTATTATTTCTCTCTGAAGGTTAATAAAATCTTCAATTATTCCTTCTGAGGCTTTTTTCAAAATTATTTGATCTAATTCAGGAATTCTATCAAAAAGTGGTTTTAATACTTCTTGATAGGGAAGATCAAGCATCCTTGCCTTAAAATTTTCAAATTTTCTTTTAGGAAAAGGATCATCTTTCTCTTTTAAATCTTTGATCTTAATATTCAGTGAAAAAATCTGATTATTAAGGTTTAAAATTCCTTTTTCCATTGTAAAAATTGTTTGATCTTTAAAATTAAGAGCCTCAACATTCTCTTGAATTTTTGAATTAGAGAGAGAAAGTTGGTTTTGCAAATCAGAGATTTGTTTTTCTAACTTATGAATCATCTCTGCTTGAGCTGAAATAAAACCACTTGGGTTTTCTTCTACAATTTGAGAAAAACTTTTGACTTCTTCTGGTTCTATAAAAAAATTTAGTCCTAAATTTTCTCTAGCACTATCTAGAGCTTCTTTAAAAGTATAATATCCTTTAAAAATAGGATTTTGACAATTTATAAATTTTCTAACTGTATCAAAATTATTAAAAAGACCAACCTTTGTTCCTCTATAAATAACGTAATGAGAAAATTTTCTTTTTGGAATTAAATTCTTTTCTACCTTTAATTCTGAAAAATAGAAACAAAGGGCATTAAGAATTTGAACTTTAAAAGAAGTGGCATTTGGAAGGGTTTGAATGTGTCATAGGTTGTCTAGCAGACACTGTTGTTTTGAATCAATTTCCAATTCAACAAAAGAAAGTAATCCTATTTCTATAGAAAACTTTAAGTTTAATTGTAAATTTAATAAAAAGATTTATCATCATATTTTACACAGTGAAAATAATCACTTAAATAGTATTACTGATCTTATTTTAAATTTAGGTGTTGGTTTTTGGATTATAGGATAATTTATACTGTCTGTAATATTTGGTCCCTTTTCTAATCTATGACTTAAGAAATTTCCTAGGTAAAATATTGTTTCATTTTCTATTTGAACTGGTGAATTAGATTTTTTAAAAACCCAAAACCATAGAATAAATCAAATAGAAAATGAAACAATATTTTACCTAGGAAATTTCTTAAGTCATAGATTAGAAAAGGGACCAAATATTACAGACAGTATAAATTATCCTATAATCCAAAAACTTGAAAAAATGGGATTAATAGGTGAGGATATTACTAAAACAAAAATAAATTATATAATAAAACAAAAACTTAAAAACCCCGATATAAGAATAATAACAGCAAATATAGAATATTCTCCCCTTGATAGAGAAGAATTTTAAAAACAAATTCCAGAAATGATAGTACAAAAATTAATTAGAAGATCAGAAAGTCCACATAGAACAGCCGCTTTTATAGTAAGAAACCATTCGGAAATTAAAAAAGGAAAAGCAAGAATAGTTTATAATTATAAAAGATTAAATGATAATACAATTGATGATGGTTATAATATTCCAAATAAAGATGGATTAATTAGTTTAATTCAAAACAAAAAGATTTTTAGTAAATTTGACTTAAAATCAGGATATAATCTATTAAAATTAGAAGAATGGTTTAAACCATGGACAGCTTTTACCTGTCCAGAAGGACATTTCGAATGGAATGTTTTAAGTTTTGGCTTAAAAAATGCTCCATCAGTTTTTCAAAGATTTATGGATTCCATATTTCTAAAATATGATTTCTGCTTAGTTTATATAGACGATATTCTTGTAGCAAGCGATAATATTAAAGAACATGAATATCATTTAGAAATAATTTTTAAAGAAATAGAGAAACAAGGAATTGTAATAAGCAAAAAGAAAATGGAATTATTTAAAAGAAAAATATCTTTTTTAGGATTAGAAATTGGAAATGGAAAAATAGAATTACAACCACATATTGCAGAAAAATTGTTAAATTTTCCAGATAAACTAGAAGGATTAAAACAAATCCAAGCATTTTTAGGATTACTTAATTATGCTAGAAAATTTATACCAAACCTTAGTAAACTTGCAGGACCGTTATACAGTAAAACTACAAAAAATGGTCAAAGAAATTTTAATAAAGAAGATATTAATTTAGTTAAAGAAATAAAAGAAGCAGTAAAAATAATTAAACCATTAGAATTACCCCTAGTAACAGATTACATTATTATAGAATGTGATGGCTCTAAAGAAGGATGGGGAGCTGTTATGTTGTGTAAAAGAAATAAATATTGCCCAAAAAATGAAGAAAGAATTGCTGCATATAGTAGTGGAAATTTTGGAAAAATTGGAAGTAATTGGACTTCTTTAGATTTTGAAATACAAGCATTAATAAATTCTCAAGAAAAATTTAAAATCTATCTAAATAACGAATTTACAGTAAGAACAGACTGTGAAGCAATTGTAAAATTTCTAAAAAATGATAATAGTTGAAAAGTAAATAGGACAAGATGGGTAAATTTACAAAATTTAATTCAAGGAAAAGGGTATACTATAAATTTTGAACATATTAAAGGGAAAGATAATAATCTTGCTGATTTACTTTCTCGAAATATTTCTAAATATTTAAATGCAGGTGATGAATAATAAAAAGGTCATCAGACCAAAAGGAAAGGAGAAAGCTACTACAGAAAAAACTTCTACAGAAATTTCTCCAATGGTGACGTCAAGTTCAGAAAATAGCCCTAAATTTTTAAAATTGGGAAATACTATGGATACGTCTCCCGGTTCTAAATTTACACA
This sequence comes from Thymus mandschuricus, assembly GCA_029379335.1. Lineage (NCBI taxonomy): Eukaryota > Viridiplantae > Streptophyta > Magnoliopsida > Lamiales > Lamiaceae > Thymus > Thymus mandschuricus. Next base: position 27,150,467 of record CM057080.1, read on the forward strand.
GACAGTAAATTATTCTCAAGGTTCTCTCAACTCCAAATTTACACAAGTGGGAAATTTTTCTCAAATCTCTCCTATTTCTAAAAATTCAAAAAAAGGAGAAAAAAATTTACAAACAAATTTTCAATTTGGATCTGTAGTTCTTTCTGTTTGTACAGATTCAAATAAAAAATTCAAGCCATACACTGGATTGGAAATTGATTCAAAACAACAGTGTCTGCTAGACAACCTATGGCACATTCAAACCCTTCCAAATGCCACTTCTTTTAAAGTTCAAATTCTTAATGCCCTTTGTTTCTATTTTTCAGAATTAAAGGTAGAAAAGAATTTAATTCCAAAAAGAAAATTTTCTCATTACGTTATTTATAGAGGAACAAAGGTTGGTCTTTTTAATAATTTTGATACAGTTAGAAAATTTATAAATTGTCAAAATCCTATTTTTAAAGGATATTATACTTTTAAAAAAGCTCTAGATAGTGCTAGAGAAAATTTAGGACTAAATTTTTTTATAGAACCAGAAGAAGTCAAAAGTTTTTCTCAAATTGTAGAAGAAAACCCAAGTGGTTTTATTTCAGCTCAAGCAGAGATGATTCATAAGTTAGAAAAACAAATCTCTGATTTGCAAAACCAACTTTCTCTCTCTAATTCAAAAATTCAAGAGAATGTTGAGGCTCTTAATTTTAAAGATCAAACAATTTTTACAATGGAAAAAGGAATTTTAAACCTTAATAATCATATTTTTTCACTGAATATTAAGATCAAAGATTTAAAAGAGAAAGATGATCCTTTTCCTAAAAGAAAATTTGAAAATTTTAAGGCAAGGATGCTTGATCTTCCCTATCAAGAAGTATTAAAACCACTTTTTGATAGAATTCCTGAATTAGATCAAATAATTTTGAAAAAAAGCCTCAGAAGGAATAATTGAAGATTTTATTAACCTTCAGAGAGAAATAATAAAAATTTTATTTGAAGAAATAAAATTTAAGGGAGTAAAAGTTATTCAAAAAGAAAAATATTTCTGTGATCCCCGAGAATTTCCAGGTATCCCAGATGGAGGAGTTACAGGAATTTTCAAACTCCAAATAAATTTGAATACCACCGACATGAGTTGTGAAGATATTTTAAAATTTTATCACAATGGTATGGTGGATTATATTGATTTTCGCCTGGAACAAGAAAGTTCTAAAATTGAGGATATTTTGGAAAAACTTGGAGAAAAATTCTTACTCATAGGAGGAAATATGGCATCAAAATCTCTTAAAGTAAGAATTTTCTGCAAAATTCAAGCTACTCTTCCACAAGTGGTCAAAGGATCTTACATTCCAGCAAGGAAGAGAATATTTATGGAAGAAAGTGAAAAATTAAGAAATCACGAATGTGCAACATTTGATTTCAAAGAAATTGAAAATTCTGAAATTTACAAATTTTATCAACAGAATTTGGGTTTCGAAATGCGTTTTTGGCCCCAGTATAAACTTCTCGGAGAAGGGCATTTCACTCAAATTTTTGGTACAGAAAATTGGAAAATGCTTTTACCATTCAGTGGCGAAGGCGAAAAATTAGAAGATGACGAACACATCATCAACACTGAAGAAGTGTTTGGACATCAAGACAGTAATACCGATTATGATGAAGAAATTCCAGACACACACAGGGATTTCTAAATGCTGACGAATGCAGTGACGAATGTAAACATTATATCGTCAAAAAGTCTTCCCTTTTTGAAAAAAGGGGTTATGATTAGATTAGTTTTTTATTATGTCGGCCAAAAAATGTCAAAAATAGGCCAATAATGTAACATAACCTTTACATTTTTTCTTTGTAGCTAGCTAGCATAGCCTTTTATTTTTTCTTTACCTAGATAGCTAGACTAGACTTTTCATTTTTTGTTTGTCGGCTATTTTGCCAATAATGTTGATACTTTCCTCTATAAATGGAAGTATCATTTCTCATTGTAAGAACACACCCGATCACACACACACACCTCTTTTGATCAATGAAAGCAATGATTTTCTAATTCCTCTCCTCTTAGTTTCTAGTTTTTAAGTTATCCCTTCCTAGTTCTTATAATATATCCCAACACATAAAAAAAAAAATAATAATAATAAAATAAAATTTCGCTTCTCCCCCTTCTCTGATCACTGTGCATACCTCTTCTCTCTGGAATCAACCTGGAATGCTGGCCTAGAAAATGGAAAGCAAAAATCCAGTAAGATTTCATCTTTTGTGGATTAACATGTATCCCCAAAAAACATGCCATACCCCCCTTTATGGTATCATATATATATATATATATATATATATATATATATATATATATATATATATATATATATATATATATTTCTATTATTCCCGTCGTTCGATGAGGCCAAACGAAAAGAAAGAAAATACATATTTTTTTTCTTAATTCCATCCTACTAATTTCCGTACTTCTCATCCCTTGCATAAATCATATTTTCTTCTATAAGATTTATCTATGCTAAATATCATTAATTAATACTAATATAGATATTTAGGCTAATGAAAATACGGGGTGTTACAAGTGGTTTGTACCCAATATGTCTTAATATGTGACGAGCATGCCGAAAAAGTTCAAATCGCTCAACAAATGCTGCCGAAAAATTCAAATCGGTCGAAAAAGTCGCCAAAAAATTCAAACCACTCGACTGATTTGATATTTTTGGTGACATTTGTCGAGCGGTTTGTACTCAATCCGTCTGAATATGTGACGAGTATGCCGAAAAAGTTCAAACCGCTCGACAAATGTCGCTGGAAAATTCAAACCGGTCGAAAAAGTCGCCAAAAAATTCAAACCGCTCGACTGGCTTGAACTTAGAAGAATAAGGATAGAAACTACCTTGTTCACTGAGTTAAAGGAATCGTCTAGGTCAGGATCATCTTGGAAACGATTGCACGAAAGGGAGGAAGAAGAGAATCGGAGGTTTTATCAGAGGAGGTTTGCGCTGGAGTTGTGTGTTCTGTTTTCTGCGGTTCTACGTATGAAGGAAGAAAACAATATCTATATACTCCCTCCGTCCACCTATTTCTGACACGCTTTCCTTTTTGGGCCGTCCACCTATTTCTGACACGTTTCCTTTTTTGGAAAAAATTAGCCACTAAGTAGTACAATTAGTAAATCCCTTATTACACTTAACATTCCATACTTAAATCTCATCCAATCATTTTTTCTGCACGTAGTTCAATATAATTTAAATTTCGAAAGTTTAAATTATTATAACTTGCTCGTTTGTTATCGGATTTTTATGATTTTTATATCAAATTAAAGGTCTTTATACGATCTTTCATTTAAGATCAGACAAGAACATGTTTTTATGCATATATGATGCTCTATTTCTAAAATATGTTTATTCCCTACAAAATACACTTTATACACTACATCCATAAACACAATACACTTTACACACTAACTACTCCCGTCTTAAAACCCGTGCAAAAAGCAAACGTGTCAGAAATAGGTGGACGGAGGGAGTATTATTTTACAAATTTTAATTTCCTTTTACAATAAATTAAATTTCTTTTATTTATTTCTCTTTTATTTACTTTTATTTTTCCTTGTTTTTATTTCTTCTTCTTTGTTTGAACGAATTTTTTCACCTTCTCCCTTTTTCTTTTCTTCTTTTATTTCTTAAATGAATTTATTAATTATTCTACATATATATATTTCTATTATTCCCGTCGTTCGATGAAGCCAAACGAAAAGAAAGAAAATACGTATTTTTTTTTTCTTAATTTCATCCTACTAATTTTCGTACTTCTCATCCCTTGCATAAATCATATTTTCTTCTATAAGATTTATCTATGTTAAATATCATTAATTAATATTAATATAGATATTTAGGCAAATGAAAATACGGGGTGTTACAAGTGGTTTGTACCCAATATGTCTGAATATATGACGAGCATGCCGAAAAAGTTCAAACCGCTCAACAAATGCTGCCGAAAAATTCAAATCGGTCTAAAAAGTCGCCAAAAAAATCAAACCGCTCGACCGGTTTGATATTTTTGGCGACATTTGTCGAGCGGTTTGTACCCAATCCGTCTGAATATGTGACGAGTATGCCGAAAAAGTTCAAACCGCTCGATAAATGTCGCCGAAAAATTCAAATCGGTCGAAAAATCTCCAAAAAATTCAAACCGCTCAACCGGCTTGAACTTAGAAGAATAAGGATAGAAACTACGTTGTTCACTGAGATAAAGGAATCGTCTAGGTCAGGATCATCTTGGAAACGATTGCACGAAGGGGAGGAAGAAGACAATCGGAGGTTTTATCAGAGGAGGTTTGCGCTGGAGTTGTGTGTTATGTTTTCTGCGGTTCTACATATGAAGGAAGAAAACAATATTTAGATATTATTTTACAAATTTTAATTTCCTTTTTATAATTAATTAAATTTCTTTTATTTATTTCTTTTTTATTTACTTTTATTTTTCCTTGTTTTTATTTCTTCTTCTTTGTTTGAACGAATTTTTTCACATTCTCTCTTTTTTTTTTTTTTCTTTTCTTTTATTCTTTTATTTCTTTAATGAATTTATTAATTATTCGACATATATATATTTCTATTATTTTCGTTGTTTGATGAGGCCAAACGAAAAGAAAGAAAATATGTATTTTTTTTTTCTTAATTTCATCATACTAATTTCTGTACTTCTCATCCCTTGCATAAATCATATTTTCTTCTATAAGATTTATCTATGCTAAATATCATTAATTAATACTAATACAGATATTTAGGCTAATGAAAATACGGGATGTTACAAGTGGTTAGTACCTAATATGTTTGAATATGTGACGAGAATGCCGAAAAAGTTCAAACCGCTCAACTAATGCTGCCGAAAAATTTAAATCGGTCGAAAAAGTCGCCAAAAAATTCAAACCGCTCGACTGATATTTTCTGTGACATTGGTCGAGCGGTTTGTACCCAATCGGTCTGAATATGTGACGAGCATGCCGAAAAAGTTCAAACCGGTCGAAAAAGTCGCCGAAAATTCAAACCGCTCGACCGGTTTGATATTTTCGGTGACATTTGTCGAGCGGTTTATACCCAATCTGTCTGAATATGTGACGAGCATGCCGAAAAATTTCAAACCGCTCGACAAATGTCGCCGAAAAATTCAAACCAGTCGAGCGGTTTGAATTTTTCGGTGACTTTTTCGACCGGTTTAAACTCATTCAATCTTAATTTGTTGATTTTTGTGTAATTACCTATTTTTTTGTGACAAGCATGCCGAAAAATCTTGACTCGGTCAAAAATCTCAAGTATTTCTCACATTTGAAAATGTGATATGTGAACTATCACATCAGTTGAGACCCATCTCAATTGATTATAAAATGAAATGAATATTTTTCATATGAGAATTGAAAAAATGAGTAGTTTTCATATAAGGCTATTGAAAAAGGGTAAAAAACTCAGTTTACACTAATATTTTTTGTGGTGAATTTATAATATTAAAAATAAAAAACAAAATATATATACTCCCTCGTTCATCAATTCTTGACCCAAAATTTTCGACACGGAGTATAACCTGTTTTGGTGATATGTTAATATTATAAAGTGTTAAAGTGATAAAGTAAAATTATAAAATATATTCCATAAGTGTTAAACTAGATTAAAGGGCTTACTCCCAAATGAATAGTATGGCTAAACTAAATTTGAAGTCATTCTTAACATCTAACTCAATTATGGAACCAGGATAATGAAATGAATGAATGTCATGATCATGATGAAATTAGAGTTATGCAGCAAGTATTGAAGCTTGTTTTTCAAAAATCTTTAAAGTTTTTTGATAACTAAAAGGAAATTTTTGAAAAAGTCTATTATAATAAAATTTACGGCTTGGATTATTAATTATATCTTGAATTATATTTTGGAAAGGACTATAAATTAAATCTTCAGGATTATTAATTAAATCTTCAGAATTGTTAATTAAATCCTGATAGTATTTAATTTCAAGTTTAACTCGTTGAATTTTTAAGAAAATATTTTTTCTTTAATGAGTATTCAAAAGATAATCAAAAGGTGGATTAAAAAGTTCAGATGAATGACAATTACAAATCGAATGATCTTGCATAAAATTGAAAGGGAAAGTTGAAAATAAGATTCAAGATATTATTTGAAATATAAAAAACTTACAATTGGAATAAAATCTGAAAACAATTCTTCAGAAATTTACTTGAGTAAAATGGAGAAAACCAAAGGCTATGAAAGCTTTAAAGTACAAGGCTAATGAGGGATTTAGAGTACAAAGGTTCTTGGAAAGAGTAGAAAGGATTCAAGAAAATGACTTCATCTATTTTCCGATGCCTCTCCAATGAAATGGTTTTCCCCTTTTATAGGATGAGAGTTCTTCAATGAGTCCATTCTTCAATTATGGATGTGGTGTCGGCAAGACTTTTGTGCTCCAATAATTCTAATCTTCAATTATGAATGTTGATGGAAGTGGCGGTGTCGGCAAGACTTTTGGTGCTCCAATAATTCTAATCTCCAATTATGAAAGTTGATGGAAGTGGCGGTGTCGGCAAGACTTTTGGTGCTTCATAAATTTCAATGAATCTCCTGCAGCAATAATTTTGAATTTAGTGGAAGACAACTGGAATTGGTTGTCTTTGTTGAAATATAGCTGGAGTGTATGATACACGCTTCACCGAGAAGCTTCTGATCAATACATTTTGAATTCCTGCAAAAAGAAAGGTTAGTTGAAAATATTTTTTCCTTTTTTCTTTTTAATGTCCTCTTTCTTTTTTCGGCATTTATGAATTCTTCTTTTTTCTTTGCCTCAATATTTCCGGCTTTTTTGAAATTTTTCTGTCGCCTTTTCTTTTGAACGGTGAGTCACAAATCAAATGGATCTTGAGCACAAGGGCCACCAAAAGGATCAGAGCATGATCCTTCAGAAGTTGCTTCATCTGACCCGGATTCTTTTTTCATCTTGATGAATTGAATATAATCTTTTGCCATATCAGGTTCATCTTCAAGAAGTTGAAACATTTTGATCTGTTTTTGAGAAAGAGTAGAAGGATTTTTCTCTCGTGGTTTCTGAATTTGAGTGGGATTTGGAGTTTGGGTGTTTCTGTTTGGGTTTACCCGGACAGGTTTTTCACCGGTTTGAATGAAGGTTTTGACAACGTTGATATTGCAGAATTTTGTTGAGAAATTCTGCCACCACTTGATTTTGAATTATCTAACAATGGAAATGGAGAGTGGTTTGGATGAAATTGGGAGAAAGAAAAGCTCCAACAAAGAATCCATGGAACTTTGAATTCAGCATAAAAATGAATAAATTTCTTTTATTTATTTCTCTTTTATTTACTTTTATTTTTCCTTGTTTTTATTTCTTCTTCTTTGTTTGAACGAATTTTTTCACCTTCTCCCTTTTTCTTTTCTTTTTTTTTCTTCTTTTATTTCTTAAATGAATTTATTAATTATTCTACATATATATATTTCTATTATTTCTGTCGTTCGATGAGGCCAAACGAAAAGAAAGAAAATGCGTATTTTTTTTCTTAATTCCATCCTACTAATTTCTGTACTTCTCATCTCTTGCATAAATCATATTTTCTTCTATAAGATTTATTTATGCTAAATATCATTAATTAATACTAATATAGATATTTAGACTAATGAAAATACGAGGTGTTACAAGTGGTTTGTACCCAATATGTCTGAATATGTGACGAGAATGCCGAAAAAGTTCAAACCGCTCAACAAATGTTGCCGAAAAATTTAAATCGGTCGAAAAAATCGCCAAAAAATTCAAACCGCTCGACCGGTTTGATATTTTTTGTGACATTTGTCGAGCGGTTTGTACCCAATCCGTCTGAATATGTGACGAGCATGCCGAAAAAGTTCAAACCGCTGTCGCCAAAAAATTCAAACCGGTCGAAAAAGTCGCCAAAAAATTCAAACCGCTCGACCGATTTGATATTTTCGGTGACATTTGTCGAGCGGTTTATACCCAATCTGTCTGAATATGTGACGAGCATGCCGAAAAAGTTCAAACCGCTCGACAAATGTCGCCGAAAAATTCAAACCGGTTGAGCGGTTTGAATTTTCCGGTGACTTTTTCTACCGGTTTAAACTCATTCAATCTTAATTTGTTGATTTTTGTGTAATTACCTATTTTTTTGTGACAAGCATGCCGAAAAATCTTGAACCGGTCAAAAATCTCAAGTATTTCTCACATTTGAAGATGTGATATGTGAACTATCACATCAGTTGAGACTCATCTCAATTGATTATAAAATAAAATGAATATTTTTCATATGAGAATTGAAAAAATGAGTAGTTTTCAGATAAGGCTTTTGAAAAAGGGTAAAAAAACCCAGTTTACACTAATATTTTTTGTGGTGAATTTATAATATTAAAAATAAAAAATAAAATATATACTCCCTCGTTCATCAATTCTTGACCCAAAATTTTCGACACGGAGTATAACCTGTTTTGGTGATGTGTTAATATTATAAAGTGTTAAAGTGATAAAGTAAAATCAAAAAAAAATATATTCCATAAGTGTTAAACTAGATTAAAAGGCTTACTCCCAAATGAATAGTATGGCTAAACTAAATTTGAAGTCATTCTTAACATCTAACTCAATTATGGAACCAAGTAAATCTATGCTCTTGAATTTATCTCAAAATAACAAGAATTATTATGAAGTATTCTTTCAAGAAAACATATTTATCATCTATATAATCTAATCTCATATTCATAAGGATCATGTAACATAATTTAATTTGCAAGTCTTAAGACTCTAATATAACAATTAGAAGCAATACAAATTATCAAGACCAACGTTTCAAGTCTAATTCAAAACGAAGCTTAAGACATTCAAAGCTATGACAAAACCCACATTGCCATGCAAACTTCCCAATTTAAAAACATAGAAGAGAAACTGAGATTTTAGTCTTTAAATAACCCCCCAATGATATCAGATTTTTAACTTGAATTGAACATTAAATTGAGTCGACACAGATGCACTGAAAATTTCCGCAGCAGACTGCACAACCTAACTTGGAAGGACTATAACTTTTTCGTTTGAACTCCAAATGAAAATCCGATAGGTTTGGAAAGCCAACAAACAGAGGTTTCCAATGATACCTAATTTGTTAGGTTTTGACCGGAAGAAACGCCCAGAATAGTAACAGAAAAATTGAGCTAAAGTTCCCACAGACAGATTATACACTCTGACTTCGGAGGCGCATAACTCTCTCATGTGATGTTGGATTAGAAATTCGAAGATACCGTTAGCAAGCTAACGAAAAGAGGTTTCTAATGGTACCTAGTTAGGTTTTAACCGGAGAAAACGCCCAGAATCGGATCTGAAAGGGACTGCTATGACAGATACGAAAACAGAGGGCAATAGACTTGTTTTCACTATCACCCGTGCAACAACGACGATATGGCTGACATGAATCGAAGCTAGACATAAATCAAAACGTGAAGAGTTAAACTACAAGATATTTTTCGACCCCCAAAGAATTCATGAATTTCTACTTTACCCATATACCCACCACCAAAACACAGAAAAACTAAAGATAACCAAGTAATTAGAGTAAAATTCTCACCTTGCTGCACAAAGATGAAGAGAGAATTGAGTCTGGGAGAGGGACGAAGAAGAGAGAGAGAGAAGAAACGAAGGTGGTGAAGAAAGAGAGAGAGAGCGATGGGGATCGATTTGAGATATTAGAGAAAGACCGAGAGAAAGAGTACAAAGGCGGTGGAAAAAAAACGTCTTTCTCCTTTTATTCCTGTTTCAGATTACGCGCTAGGGAACTGAATTGTTAAGAGAGGAAAGAGAAATTCACACTACTCAGCTCACAAATTTAGAACCGCATCGTGATTCTGAATTTTAATGAATTGATAATAACATTTCACGCTAGATGCCACATGAAACAATTTGTCGAGTGGTTTGTACCCAATATGTCTGAATATGTGACGAGCATGCCGAAAATGTTCAAACCGCTCGACAAATGTTGCCAAAAAATTCAAATCGGTCTAAAAAGTCGCTAAAAATTCAAACCCCTCGACCGGTTTGATATTTTTGGTGACATTTATCGAGCGGTTTGTACTCAATCCGTCTGAATATGTGACGAGCATGCCGAAAAAGTTCAAACCGCTCGACAAATGTCGCCGAAAAATTCAAACCGGTTGAAAAAGTTGCCAAAAAATTCAAACCGCTCGACCGGTTTGATATTTTCGGTGACATTTTTCGAGCGGTTTATACCCAATCTGTCTGAATATGTGACGAGCATACCGAAAAAGTTCAAACCGCTCGACAAATGTAGCTGAAAAATTCAAACCGGTCCTGCGGTTTGAATTTTTTCGGTGACTATTTCGACCGTTTTAACTAATTCAATCTTAATTTGTTGATTTTTGTGTAATTACCTATTTTTTTGTGACAAGCATGCCGAAAAATCTTGAACCGGTCAAAAATCTCGAGTATTTATCACATTTGAAGATATAATATGTGAACTATCACATCAATTGAGACTCATCTCAATTGATGAAATTGATATTTTTCATATGATAATTGAAAAATGAGTAGTTTTCATATAGAGCTTTTGAAAAAGGGTAAAAAAAAACCCAGTTTAGACTAATATTTTTTGTGGTGAATTTATAATATTAAAAATAAAAAACAAAATATATACTCCCTCGTTCATCAATTCTTGACCCAAAATTTTCGACACGGAGTATAATCTATTTTGGTGATGTGTTAATATTATAAAGTGTTAAAATGATAAAGTAAAATAATGATGAGCCCATTTATATTTTTAATAGTATTAAAGTGATAAAGTGTTAAAGTATATGGTGATAAAGTAATAACGAGGTCTACGTCCCAAAATGTAAATGGCTAAGAAATGGTGGACGGATCGATATAGTATTAGTGTCAAGAATTCATGGACGGACTGAGTATACAAAGAATAAATGAAGAAAAAATCAAACGTCAAGCGCACATGTGGCATTCGGCGAGCCATGTCGGCATTGAGTCACATGTCGTATAAAATATTATGTACTCCTATACATTGGCACATTATTACAAATTTCAAACGTTATTGTAAAATATTTAAAACGTCGGGACAATAAATAATAATAGCCATAAACAGTATTTTTATTTACGGAGAATAGGGTGTCTCAACGAGTTTCGAAATGCGAGATGTATATTCAAATTGCTTTATAGTCATTTTTCCTCGAGCATCATGACCCCTTTTATTATTAGGGTGTGTTCGTTTTTATGGAAAGAAAAATAAGAAAATATTGAATATTACTCCCTCCGACTCAGGATTTCTGACACTTATATAATAATAAAATGTGTCAGAAATCTTGAGCCGGAAGTAGTAGTACATAGTACATGGTCCAAAATATTTAGATGTCATAATATTCGAGATCATGTGTGATCGCTCTCCTTGCACACTCCCACATGATAGCTAGAACACCACAATTAGTACTAGGAGCTAGTTCCTTCCATGTAATATCTCCTCCCAACTCGATAGATTGGAACCACTGCTTCGCCTTGTCCCTCAAAGAGAATGGGAAGAGGCGAATTTTGATAGCATCCTCAGGTGCTCCATTGATCTTAACTGTGGCACATAGATCTAGAAACTGAGTGAGATGGGCATTCAGGTCCTCCAAAGGACCTCCTCCATACTGATTATGTTGGACCATTGATATCAGACCCGTCTTCAACTCGAAGTTGTTAGCCTCGATGGCTCTCCGGGAATTCCTCCATGAGCTATCACATTCTGAAACTGATCCCGAATAGGAGCTGGCTGAATGTTTGCTCGTTCCTGAGCTTCCCTCAGAATCCTTAATTGCTCCCTGAGTTGATTGAACTCCTCCTAAGTTGCCATTTTCCTCTTGTTTCTCTTTGCGTTGTTCCGACGACAAGTGGCTTCTATCTCCAGATCTACAGGCTCTAAAGTGATGCCTGAAGACCTTGTGCGCATTCACCACCTATAAACCAACAAAGAGAACGATTAGACAACTCAAACAAATTAAAATTGAAAATAGAATACTGAAAAATAAATGTCTAAATTAGTATCAAAGAAATCTAACTAATATCACTAGAACGAAAATCAATCCCCGGCAACGGCGCCAAAAACTTGTTCACTAATATTTTTACTACCGCAAGTGTACGGGTGTAATTATAGATAGGGAAGCAAGGTCGTATTCCACGAGGACTGATTAACCTAATGAGTACTAGTCTAATTTCCTATCCTCTATCTAGAAGAATAAATCGTGGGGTTTTGTTTTACTAAACTAATAAAAAGAAACAAAACAATTAACATAAACGACAAGGCACAAAAGAATCAAATAAGAGAAGACTTATTCTCGAGCTTCGGTTTCGATGAACAAACGAATTCAATTTAATCAAAATCAATCAATCACGTAGAGGACTCAACTATTACTAGAGCAACCACACAATAAGCTTAAACCTACTTCCGTAGTGCCTAAACCGTAGATCTCATGCAAGAATCGTTGTGCCCAACTAATAACTAACACATGAAACTCCTAAAGGTTCAAAAGGTTATAAGCTCTCACACAATTCTCAAGATCTCTCAACTTTATTGAAGTGTGTGTCCTATGTTCCCAATTCGAGTGTTAATTCTCATCTTCCGCCTATCGAATCAACACAATAATTCATGCGAATTTGGTAGCAAATCAAATAAGCAAGCAATAAACTCAAGAACATACGAAGCAAAGAGAGTCGTGATTGATTAATGAAAACTAAATCGAGTCTACAATATTCATCTACTCCCTAACTCTAGAATAAGAGAAAATTAGCCAAGCATATTGAGGACAAAAACTCCAAGATTCAAGATACACATAATCGGAAATAAATGAAAACCGTAGAAGGAACTAGGGTTCTGAATGTCGCCGATTTGAATCTCTTGATCTTCTTCTTCCAATTCTCCAACTCAAGGTCCCGTTTAATTCTCAAAAATCTGAGATAAAATATGAGATATCTTCTCCTTCTTCTCTCCGCATCTTTATCCTCTTCCCCCAATCCTCCTCGATCGGAACGTTACCAGCTCATTTAAAACGAATCCTAACTGCCACACTTTTTACTCTATTTCCATACGGGAAGCACGCGGTGGAGGTGCAATGAAACGCGTCGGCGTGGCTGGGCGCGTGGAAGGAGGCGCGGAGATGGGTCTCCTGGGCGCGGGGTGATGGCGACGCAGACGCGGCAGCGTCTGCCATGGATTGAAACGGGGGGCGCGGCTATGGGTGAAGAGACGCGGGGCTTTGTGCATGGCTGCGTGGACTTCTTTGCATGTTGGCTATGCTTGAATTCAAGGCCCATGCTTGCATGTTGGGCCATGCGTTGAATTCAAGGCCCATGGCCCCTACTCAATGATTTAATTCCCTTTTTCCTCCTATTTTTCCTACAAAACTCAACAAAACCACGATCAAGTGTAATATCTTCGAATATAAGAAATATATATCAAAAGTATCGAATTTGATCATGATAATACACTAGAATATAAATGTAAGCTCTTGAAACACGCAGAAAATCCGTGTTTATCAAATACCACCACCACAAAATATTTAGAGGTCATTATATAGATAGACACTTTTATTCACAGAGATATGCACTTTTGCCAAAACATAGGAGAATTCTTAAGGTATTAATTTTCTTTCATATATATATGCACTTTCATTCGCATAGATATGTACTTTTGACAAAACATAGGAATATTCTTGGGATATGCACTTTATTTCATAAAGATAGACATTTTTACTTTTTCCAAAACATGAGAGAATTCTTGGGATATGCACTTTATTTCATATAGATAGACACTTTTATTTACAGAGATGTGCACTTTTGCCAAAAACATAGGAAGAATCCTTTCGTATATATTTTAGCGTATTTTTTTATTAATAAATATTTTAAACTCAACCCTAAAAAATAAAAGAAATAAATAGACAAAAATGAAAGAAGTGTAAAAAAATGCTTTTTTTTTAAATATGAGAGAAATGAAAAAAAAAATGTGCATAAGAACAAAAATGAAAAAAAATGTAGAAAAAAAATAAACAAATAAGAAAATGTGATTAGTATTTCAAAGCAAAATAAAAAAGTGATTATTATTATTATTATTGCAAACGTAAAAAAAAAAATGTGATTGGTGGGTGAACACTCACCACTAGAAAATTATAGTCAATTATAGTCCATGCTCAGAATCAATTGGGCTGCAAGGTTAACATGAAAAATAATATATTTTATATAGGGCTTGATGGTTTGAGTGTGGGCTCGATTTGGGCCGGGTAATGGTTGGGTTGGGCCAGTTTGGGGTAAATTCGGGTCTGGCTGACTATAGCCGGGCTTATGGGAAGAAATGGTAAAAGTTGAGATATCAAATTAATATCCATATACTGATATATCAAATAGGTGATATAGTTATGAGCCATTTGGATACCCATGTTATAGATTTATAGGCTTTAGAGCGAGAAGCATATTTGTAAATTGGGAAAGGAATATATATATAGAGGATGAATCGTATAGAAATAAGTCTTGGTGTGAAAAATATGAATAAATCTGGACCATTAATCTTAATTTGATCTGTGACTGTAATTGATTAAGCATGACTATAAGGTATCATAAGCATGACTAAGTTTAAGCATGAATTTGTACATTAAAAAGCATAATGGTGTTGTAAGCATAAATATATACTGATTTAAGCATGATTTTGTATAGCTTTAAGCATCTTTCTCATTTTAGGATGCAAGGTATATATATATATATATATATATATACCTTCGTCCCGCCAAAGACGTTACATTTCTTTTTGTCAATTTCTGACACGTTTTTCCACGCTTCTTGATGATGCGTTTTAAAATAGATTTTTGAAAAAAAAAAAAATCTTTTACGGGATACTATAATAGTTGTATTATCTCGCAAAAGAAAAAATTCTTCAAAAATCTATTTTAAAACACTTCATTACGAAGCGTGAAGAAACGTGCCAAAAATTGACAAAAAGAAATGTAACATCTTTGGCGGAACGGGGGGGGTAATTGTTACATGAGCTTAGATTGGAAGACTTATATTCTAGCTATTCAAGACTTGTAAACAAATTATTATCTGATTATTATTATTCTTCATTACAGAACACAGCTCTAACATATCTTCTCCTCAATCTGTTTCACAAAAGATACCGGCAAAAATATAATCATCATCATCTTAATAACCAACATAAATATTAGAGCATATTCAAGAAACATGAATGCACCAACATAGTTCATCACGAGACGCTATACGTGCAGAATAGTAGAGGAGCTAGGAACGAACTAGGAAAGAGTAAGTGTAGAAGATTCAGATTTCATGCTTTGGTTTGGAGCAACAGTAGAAGATTCAGATTTCAAGCGAGCAGAATAGTCAGCTAGCACATTTCTTCTGGAAGTTGGTCGAGAAACATAATTCTCACGTACTCTCAGAGATTGTCCATTAAAGGAAACTCAGAAACGAAGTCACAATCGCCGCATTTGTTCCCAACCTGCGAATCAGTCGCCATCATCTCAGTTGCAGAGCTCCCACAGCCGTAGCACTGAACAAATTTCTTGTTGAAGCCTTTTTCGATGATACTAGAGAGTTTTGCAGCATCATGAAAGTCATACAAGCTGCCAACTCCAGTTTTCTTGTCAAAATAACATTCAAGATCGAGTTCCTCTTCGATGAAAAGGGCCAACAGGAATCCTGGCCTACCCAAAGCATTTGTATTCTTGTCAAAATTCGTTATGAATGTCATCTCCCAGCCGCTGCCCACTCTTCTATGCTCAACAGCCATCTTGTTTTGCAAAGCCATTTTCACACACCTATTTCGTTTCGTTCCGTTCAAAGGAACTAATTAGAAAGCATCTAACAACAATAATCTCAAGCATTCATTCCTCATAAAAGGAACAATAAATTATGCGCATAACATATGTTAATACTACCCTCTTTAAAACTAATCATAAAAATCACAAAAATAGAGACTCCAACATATACTGTTGGTATAACCAGAATCAATAGAATATATCAAATTCAATCCCCATCCTCCATTAAAAAATAAGGGTTAATTCATTTTATTTTAGAAAACAAATCAATTGAAATGAGATATTCCGACTAAGAAAGGAAGTCAAGTGAAGTGAGACATATGTAGTATATCGGAAGTCAAGTGAAGTGGGACACATGGAGTGTAAAATAATGCAATAGGTCAAATGGAGTGGAAGAGTTAAAATATTAAATTTGGTCTATAGTATGTCAAATAAAGTGGAACAAATGAAGTATTAACATCAATACTTATATATGGTATGAATCGGGCCAAAAATGTATGGGTCAGGAAAAGGACCTGGTCAAAACCCATGAACGGCCCAAACCAAACATTCGATGAATATTTTGTAAGGCACACTACGAATGACTTGAAACTGCACGTTTGACTATGTTAACTAATTTTGAATTCAGTGTTTTAGAAATCGGACCTTATCGGCAGTTAAACCAATTGAATCAAGATTCAGTAATGGTTTCGGTTTGCAACTTATTTTGGTTTTAAATTTCAATTGGTTGAATCGTGGTTCAACCAAAAAAATCTTAAATCGAATACCTCGCTTGTTCGACTTCCGATTTGGTTTTTCAAGACATTAGTTCAGTGTACTATATTATGCGTGCAAAAAGATTATATGCAATAAGACGAGGACGAGAGGAGTATATGTGAATACTAAGATATATGAAAACACCCAGCATAAGGAAATTACTTGCTCAAATGGCAGAATATTAGAGGCCTCAATGTCAACAAATCCTATTACTACATTATTTAGTTGGAGGAATTTTATGCTACTAATCAGACAATTACAAGAATACTATGTTCCTATTTTTCTTATCAGATGAAAATCACTACACAATACAGTAGAGAGTGCAATCGCCATATCCAAAACAAGAGTCTACCATTCAACTTCCGCACCAGGCCGTTCACAAACGATCAGCACATTTTCAGTAGCCGTGTCTAATTTTAGGTTCGGGTTTAAGCAAAGCTCTTCTCCTTACTTAATTTGGAGTTCTCCATTCTGATTCGTCTCAATCTCTCTTTCTGTTCCTTGCTTTTCTCGAAATTTGCCTTCCTCTTCACGACTTTCTGCAAAGAAGAGGAGTTAGGTGATGTCATTACGTAATAATAATATATGACCCCCATTTTTATCATACCTCTTGCCAGAAACATTTATCAAGCTTGATTTTGAGATCCGTGCATTCACCGAAAAACTTCCCTAGAGGATGATCCGTATGACACTTCTGGAAAAGCTCAATTATCTTGCAACGATCAAGTCACATTTGTAAACTCCAATTCGCAGAGGACATTACATTTAGCTAGCTGAGAGAGATAAACGCTACTGAATCTAATCCAAGCAATTCTTTCAAGACGATGAGGGTAAAAGAGAAGAAAATAAAGAAATAAACAAGGACGAAGATTTTTTTTCTTCTATAGAAAGCTCAAGTCGAGATCAAAGGATATGCAGCTCTCAACACCTATAACCATCACTTCAATTTCATTAACTTCAAAACAGACCATCAATCGAGACTTTCCAAGAGCAGCAACATTGCAACTTCATTAAAACCAGAATAGCACAAGTTTGCAACGAAAAAGGCCTAAGATAATAATCTTAGAATAGGGATACCAGACCACCATCAAGAATATCCTTTTTGCACACATTCACCATTCCTATAACACAGCTTTAGTTGACATACTTCCATACATGAACAGAGTTTGCATTACACGGGAACTAAATTACGCCTAGTGAAATTGTTCGATTAAGCATATCATGCTGATAATCAAACATCACACTTTTAGAAAGCTATCATTTCATAACTCACCTCAGCACACATCGGATGTCTGTGTATCGTCAGTGGAGGATGCATTCTGCTCCTTTCGACTATTCTCGTATCTCGAAAGCCCACGAATAACTGCAAGACATGAGTGGATAAAAGAGGATGTAAAGATGAGGTCATTCTACTACAGTTTCAGTTAAATTTGATTGTTTCATCCATGAATAGAGCTCATTTCGTCATAACAACACAAAAAGCTCACTCCAAAAAGGATTCACTGGTAGAGAAATCACAAAATACACAGGCTTCATAAACCCTAAACACATTTCACTTTCAGATTACGCGCTAGGGAAATGAACTGTTAAGAGAGGAAACGGAAATTCACACTTCTCAGCTCGCAAATTTAGAACCGCATCGTGATTCTGAATTTTTGATGAAGTGATAACAACATTTTACGCTAGATGCCACATGAAACAATCAGTCGGCTGTGAAATTCAACCTCGATTCGCACACAGAGTTTAATCAACACAATCAATTGAACGCCGCTTGCCTTACCAATCCTCCGAGTGAGAGAAGAATCCGGTTTCTGCATAGAAAGGAGTATGAGAGAGAATCCTTTCTCCAGCGGCAAATGGTGGTGGACTCCAGCGATTTGAGAATTGTTTCTTGGAGAAAAAGGAACGGCCTGTAGTAAGCAATTAACACATAATATGAGGAATGTCCTTTAGGAACTGAACATCAAAGCAGGGGACCATATCAAAACACACGGCTGCAGGATTATCTGCGATAAATTAAAGACAGAAGATTCAATGAAGTAAATGACCAAATAACTATCTATTTTCAATAAACAGCATCCCGTTATTGACATACTAAAGAACTTCATATTGAGAAACTGAATGAATTTTTTCAGGACCACCGCCAGAAAAGGCGACTGGTCTCACAAGGAATATCACATGCTACCATAGCAAATAGATAGGAGGATCATAATCACAAGTTCGCAACCTCTCCCTCTGCACGGCGTTCTCAGCAACCAAACGTCTCCCTCCCTCACACATCCCCCAGTCTTGCATGATAATCGATAAGAGCACACGGCTAACGAAACTACGACCAATTAAGTAGAATTTAAGCTCATAGAATAATATTTTGCAACAAATTAAAGGTGAAATTACTGCTGTAGAAGCCCTAAGCACCAGAACAAACCACAAAGAACGTGTTTCGCACAAAACATAAAACCTAGAAGCCCTTAGACTCATCTAAAAAATATTAGTGTACAAAGACATTTTGTCACCAGCATTCGAATGGGTTATGACTCTTGGCCATGACCTCACCACCAATCTCCACATAACTTGATTTTTTTCCAGAAATAACAACTTAAAAATATCAGCATTATAAAAAAATTCCATAAGGCCGAACATCAGCATTGCCAAAAAGATCTAGCTCGGAATTTCCAAACTCCTAACAAACATAAATATATTAATGTGCAGTACTTCATCTCATATTTTTGTTAAAGAAGTCAAAAACCAAAGCACGGACCATAACTATATAGAAGGAAATTTCTACACATTATACGGTTATACCATCGAAACCATAAGATCTAATCCAAACCTTCAAATTTTGTGGATACAGATCTTTGCAACCTCAAAAGCTGAAAATCCAACAATAGAAAAAAGATTGAACTCCATAGAGGTTCTGCTTTGTCTCGCAGGATTTCATTTTCTCTGAAACCCCTTATATTTTGGTTTGGCTTCTTTTAATGCTCACTCGTCACTATCTTTACAATCTATACCTATTGTGGTTAGCTGGACTCTTATGTGTAAATAACCAGCTCAGCTCCGCCAAAAATGAGATGTTATTGTTATTACTTTCCACCAGTTTTATACAGCTCTAACACATAGCCATAAAAGATTCTCCATCCATTTAAGCATGATGTGTCTACATGTGTATCCTTCATTCCGCATACACAACTTTGCAAAAAAAATGATGTAACGTGCCCCGACTGCAGGACATCAGGTGAATAGTATGTAACCAGCTGAAAATCCGATAGGATAAAACTACTTTTGCGGGTTTTCGGTGCATTTGGACACAGAGTAACGTGAAAGGGGAAATATATTTATCAGCAAAGTAGGAAAAAGCCTGAAAATTGCATCATGTTGAATATCAGTACATTATATTGATGGTAAATAATCCAAAAATAAAGTTGATACAATCAATTACTGACATGCATCCAAATAAGAAATCATCAAGACCTATTAACATGCCAAACTAGGAAATTCAGGGAGTCGTTCATCACTTTGAACCACAAAGGTTCGGGAACAACTATGCTCAGCCTAAACTAGCAGATATTCTCTGTACCGTGTTCCCTTAATGATATACTTTTATCATTAAAATAGAAACATCATCAGTTCGTGAATTCTCGAAAAGGGGAGAAACTTATTATCATCACCATCTTTACGTTCCAGATTCACCAATTCATCCAGAAAAAGAAAAATTCAATCGTAATCCTGTTTCAGTATCATTTCCGAGTTGCCTCAATCTTTTCCGCTCTAAATGGAAACATAGATGTCGAGAAAATTTCCGTGACCAGTTAAATATCACTAACACTACAAATATATAACATTGATCAATCCCTATACAGAAGTTAGAAGCTCTAAAATCTAAATAGCACCATTTCAGATAATCAAGATAAGTATTCATACCAAACCATATGTTGCAGCCTAATAATAATAAATCCCTCACTAAAGAAGTTTCGGACTCTTTTCCTTATCTCAACATTAACTGAAGAATGTGATTCAGAACGACCTCTACTACAAATCTGCAAACTCGATTGCACAGTTACAATTAAAAAAGTCATACTAAAAATTAACAAATTATTTACTACCGCATTTTCAAATATAAATCACTCCGAGTAGCTGGGAACCTAAAGAGTTCTAGACAAATATCACCATCATTCCCAGCTCACATGCTACAATCATGTCGATACGACAATATTAAACTAATTAAAAATCCTATGTAATTTGAAGTCTCCAGTAAAAATCCTTCTATACGAACACTAACCATAATATTTACAATCTTGATTCAAACCCCATACACCAATCCTCTATTTTCATCAACCAGTCCCAGTAATTCAACTAAAAACATAGTATTAGTACCAAATTTCACTTGCCCGCATTGTTTTGAACCCTAACGAGCTAAAATCAGCACCAAACCAGATAGAGAGAGATCAAACTCGCATAAAAATCGAACTCAGTAGCGTGAATTCAATCGATAGATTCGGGTGAAACGAATGCTTACCTCGGATAATTACGAGCTAAGATCTTGACAATGTGAGATGAAATCAGCCTGAAATTGAAATTAATCCACGCACCAGAATAAATAATCCTAGGGTTTCTCGTTCTCAGGAAGCCTCCTCTCTCTCTTGGATGGTTTTTGTTGGCTTCTTACTGTAACTTTCTCTCTCTAAACTAGTTGCAGATGATTGACGCCGTATCGTGAAAAGCGAACAGGTAAATATAGCATTCAGGCCCCTGTACTTTTGAGAAATTACACATTGACCCCAAAATTTGATAATATCCTACCAATTATACCCTTTTAGCATTTTATTTAATTGCAAAAATAATTCAGAAGTATTTTACTGTATATTTTAGTGAAGTCGTTTAGTTTTGTAATTTGAATGGGGAACCAAAAAACTAGAAATCCTTTTATATATAATAGCAAAGCAGATTCGAAGCACCACGTTCATTCACATGCCTACATGGCGCTTCATATGCTCTTCGTTCCTATTTATCTAAAAATCTATTTTATCTATAATAAAAAGTATTATCTAATTATTATCATTATTAATTAATTATAATATTATTATATCTTTTATAATTATCTTTGATACTATTCTATTCAAATTTAATAGATTTAATACTATTTTATTCTATTCTATTCACAAAATCGAAAAACACTTCACAGCAAAGCCTCTTCCACCAAAATACAAGAGACGATTTCTAACACATTACAATATTTGAGAGAGGCTACCGGACAAATTAATGAAACTCCAACATCGCCCATAGCGATGCCACGAGAACTTAGAGGAGGAAGAATAAAGGTGAGGCAAAAATTAATTTTATTTATAATAAAATAACAATGACAATCTATACAATAGAAAAATATAATAGAATCCTACATATTTTACGTAAAAGTAACAATATAAAGTGATTTATATAGAATATTTTATAATTATGTGAGGCTCTTTTTGACATATTTTTTATTATTAAAATAAACAACATGCAATTTGACTTATTGTGATATAACGACATTTTATTTTAGTACAATAAACGACGGGCTACCTAGAAGTAGTGATTCATATGGAATATATTATATATAACTATGTGAAACTCTCTTTGTCATATTTTTTATTATTAAAATAAACAGCGGGCGGTTTGACTTATTTTGATGTAACGACATTTTATTTTTATTACAATAAACAACGGGCTACCTAAAAGTAGCAATATAAAGTAATTCGAAACAACGAGCGGCTTAACTTATTTTGATATAACGATACTTTATTTTTATTACAATAAACAACGAGTTACCTAAAAGTAGCAATATAAAGTGATTCATATCGAATCTTTGTTTTTATTACAATAAACAACGGGCTACCTAAAAGTAGCAACATAAAGTGATTCATATCGAATATTGAGTTATTGATTTTAAAATTGATTATAACTATGTCAGACTCTCTTTGACATATTTTATTTATTAAAATAAACAACAGATTGCTTGACTTATTTTGAAATAACGACATATTATTTTTATTACAATAAGCATCGGGCTACGTGAATACTTATATGATAAGCATAGATAGTAGTATACAATACTATAAAACAAAATATAAGATAGATATTGTGAGAGATTGAAATATATTATAGTATTTTATATAATTAATATTATAAATATATGTATTTTAGATAATGAGAATGACGGATGTAGGAATTAACACGTATGTATGTCAATCAACGTGGTGGTTCGAAACGGGCATGCATCTTAACTTATTTTGATATAACGACATTTTCTTTTTATTAAAATAAACAACGAGTGGTTTGACGTATTTTAATATTTTCTTATAAACACGAGTAATCGGTGACTTTATATTGACATTTTGTTTTTATTACAATAAACAACGGGCTATGTGAGACTCTCTTTGACAGTTTCCATTTATGAAAATAAACAATGGACGTCTTGATTTATTTTGATATAACTGTCATTTTTTTTTATTACAAACTCTCATTGACAAGAAGAGTGCATCATAGTCTAAAGTATTTAAAAATAAATTTCATTGATAAAATATCTAAATGTTAAAAATAATTAGCACACTCAAATATTTTAAAATAAAATTTTCTAATAAATATCTAAATAGTAAATATTAAAAATAATTAGCACCCGTCGATTTCGACGGGTTGTAAACTAGTTATATTTTTTAAAAAAAAAAAGGAGACTAAAATTAAAAAAATATTCAAAGTTGTTGGTCTTTATTGGACGACCCGGCAAGGTCGATGCTGACTCCGTCGGCAATGCAGACCCCCTTTTAAAATCAAACACGTGTAAATTTTGTTTGCTTTATTTTTATTTAATTGGTACAGTAAATTGTATACTCCCTCCGTCTTTGAATAAGTGTCTCGAGCTGCCAATTTGAAAAAACCAAGGAGAATGCTAAAATGACATTTATGCCCTTAAAATCCTTGATTATTTATTTATTTATTTTTGTCTTTCTCCCACTTTTAGATTTTCAAGAGAAGAGTAGTTATGGTACTTTTGTGTAATTTTTGCTTGGAAAAATGTGATAGAACACTTTTAAGGACAAAATTTTGGCGGCTCGGGACACTTATTTAAAGACGGAGTAAGTAAATTGCAAGTACTCCCTCCGGTCTTTTACAGTTGAGTCACTTTCCCGATTGGGCCGGTCTCTCCTAGTTGAGTCGTTTCCTTTTTGGGTAAAAATTAAGTATTAAACACACAACTAATTGTACCCCTTATTTTACTTAATTAACATACTAATTACGCCCCAATTTCTCAATTTCTCCATTATTGCCATTGCCGTCTCTCTCGAAATAATTTTAAATTAATTTAAAATAAATCCATAAAAGTTTTAATTTTATAAAAAAAAAATTCCAGAAAAGTTTTTTATTTTAATTTTAAACATCAACAATAATTTTATTTAAAAAAAAATTCCAGAAAATTTTAAATTAATTTAAAATAAATCCAGAAAAGTTTTAATTTTATAAAAAAAAAAATCCAGAAAAGTTTTTTATTTTAATTTTAAACATCAACAATAATTTTATAAAAAAAGAATTCCAGAAAATTTTAAATTAATTTAAAATAAATCCAGAAAAGTTTTAATTTTATAAAAAAAAATCCATAAAAGTTTTTTATTTTAATTTTAAACATCAACAATAATTTTATAAAAAAAAATCCAGAAAATTTTAAATTAATTTAAAATAAATCCAGAAAAGTTTTAATTTTATATAAAAAAAAAATCCAGAAAAGTTTTTTATTTTAATTTTAAACATCAACAATAATTTTATAAAAAAAATTCCAGAAAATTTTAAATTAATTTAAAATAAATCCAGAAAAGTTTTAATTTTATAAAAAAAAAAAAAAGAGGAAATAGGGTATTCTACCCCTTTTAGAATAGAGAAACCAATAGTTGGTTTGTGAATAAAATTACACCAAATTTTACCCCTTTTTTGGTTTGGAGGACAAAAATACCCCTCCTACCCTCACTCCTATCCTATTCATTCTACTTTAATTTGAATTGAGATCCACACTCACTCTTCACATTATTTCCTCTCTCTAACCCTCTCTCTCTCTGCATCCAGATTTGAATGGCTCTCTCTCTCCATTTCAGACTTGAATGGCAACAAGCTCTCGGTGGAGGAGCTCCGTCGAGGTCGGCGGTCGTTGTCGGCCCTCTATACCCCCTTCATCGCTATATCTTCCCCTCCATTTCAGAAACGAGGGTGAAGACCAAGATATTACGAGGAAGAACATTGCCCCCTTTTCGTCTTCCTTCTCCTCTTTCGTTTCCGATTACTAGGTTTTCGGTGTTGAGATCCATCTCTTGCTGTTGTTGGTGATGGGAGGGAGATATTAATGGTTTTTTTCTTTGGTATTTGGATGAAGGGAGAAGAAGGAGAGGATGAGGAAGAAGGGGGAAGAGCGATGTCGATTCATGTAGTAGATCTCCTTGATGAAGCTTCATACCAGATTCGGCAAGAAAGCTTTAACACCACCACCGCCTCTCTCTTTCTCTCTCTAGTTCTCGATTTTGTATCTATTGTCTTTCATTATTTTTTATTTAATTATTTCACCATTGCAGGTGATTTTTAATAAGGAAAAGGGCATCTTCAAATTCTTTTGTTCAAGGTCACTTCATCGTCGAATTTACAAGAGTTAGGAGTTTTGGATCTTATTATTCTTCTTCTGCTACTTCTTCTTCGGTTTTCTCTTTTTTTTCTGCTACTCTTCTCATAGTAAATTTAAATTCGGAATGTATTACGAAAATCTTAATTAATTTTTCTGTACGATTTTAACCCTTTCGTACTACTTTATTTTGGTACTCCTTTATTTTTCTCCTTCGCATGGGTCTTTCTAGTAGAGAAAAGGACAACTTCAAATTCTATTTTCGTACCGCAATTGTTAGTACGAATTTAACATAAATATTGTTAGTACGTTTTTATCTTATCGTACTTTCCATGCAAATCAGTTTTGTATAGTATTTTCAAAACAAATAGGTACGATGTGTATCGTTTCGTACCTATACAAGTAAGGTTTATAGTATATTTTTTTCTCAGTATTTTCATTTTTTTTGCAGGGGATGCATTCTTCTTTATTTGTTGTCCATGGTGGAACATGGAATGACAACAAATATGAGGTTGGTATCAAATATTTTATCCCTATCCCATCTAGCGGTATGACGTTTGATGAACTATTGGACGACCGACTTTCTTCTCCACTTTATTCTTGTGTGGGAGTAAATTCCATGGCTGAAATGGACTAGAAGGTTCGACGACGTGGATGAGAGAATGGAGAGAGTGGCTAAAGCCATTGATGAGTT
Organism: Thymus mandschuricus; assembly: GCA_029379335.1. Classification (NCBI taxonomy): domain Eukaryota; kingdom Viridiplantae; phylum Streptophyta; class Magnoliopsida; order Lamiales; family Lamiaceae; genus Thymus; species Thymus mandschuricus. Next base: position 27,176,376 of record CM057080.1, read on the forward strand.
TCTGGAGCTGCGATTCAAGAACATAGATTGTAATAGAATTTTCGGCACGAATTTTACAGTTCGTACCAGATTTGATTTTTGTCTTGTGCATTTGAATTCGGAATGGATTAATGAATGTCTTACTTGATTATTTGGTATGATTTTAACATTTTCGTACTTTTTTATTTTGAGTACGGTGATTAAGTGTGAAGAAAAAGAAGTTTCTCACACAAATGATTGTAGGACTCATAAGAGGATGTCATCATATAGTTAATCTGTGAAAGAGTTGTAAATTGTTTCAATAATACTAGCTTTTTGTCTTACTTCGATTTTTTGCATAAATTTCACATTTCGTACTTATTTCATAGGTAATTTATACAAATTATTTATATTCGTACTGATAACTTAATATTTTCTTATGTAATTAGTAATACATGTAATCTATATGAATTGATTCATACTCGTACCAATATCATAAGTAAGTTATACGAATTGACTAATATTCGTACTGATAAATCACGGTACGAATAATAATAATTTTAAAGTTCGTACCAATATTATGTGGATGTATTATGCTGAGGTACGAGATACATTTTGCATGATGCACAATGTTTAATCAGATTTGTCATTCATAAAAGTGTACCATGATTATAAAAACAAAAACGTCAAAAAATGGAAAGGAAAAAGATATGTACTCGATAATCTATAATTGGTATTCGATAAGATTGGTAATCTACATAACTCATTTATTGGTAAAAACAAGAAAAATATTACTATGTAACTCATGTATTTGTAAAAATACCAAGAATCGTAACATGTAACATTTGTATTGGTAAAAACATCAAGAATTTTACCATGAGGAATACATATTATTTCGTAATGGATAATATAAGTACGAATTTTGAGTAATCGTACAGGCAAATAACTCGTATAGAAATCTACAAAATTCATGTATTTTCTATTCAAAATGCAAAAATCATAATATCAAGTTGGTTGTATTAGGCCCCACCGCGTCTGTTGCTCCCACTGCTGTCAACATGACGATGGATGTAGGTGCATTTGTTGTTATAGCCTCCCCCTTTTTCACTTGCTACAATCATTGTTTTTTCGGCCTACATATAATGTAACTCATATATTGGTAAGATTACACAAAATCGTACTAACACACTGAGAACATAGTACATATTTTCACAAATCGTACTAACACACTGAGAACATACTACATATTTTCACAAATAGTACTAACAAATTGATAACATACATAACATCACCACAAATCTTACTGGAGATATTAACAAGTTTGCACAAATCGTACTAAAACACTGATAACATACATAACATTAGTAAGATTTGCACAAATACTAACAAGATACGCTGATAATGTAGTATGATCAAATTATTTATAACATGTAACTCATTTATTAGTAAGATCACAACAAATCTTAATGAAATCAATGCCAACAAAGTAAAAATTCCACAAATCTCTCCAATTCATGAATAACATCAAAAACAAAATTAGAGGTAACATCAATTAATAACACAGAAAAAAATCCAAAAAATATTTAACTCATTCATTAATATGATTTAACACAAATATTTTCACAAATCGTACTAACACACTGAGAACATAGTACATATTTTCACAAATCGTACTAATTTACTGAGAACGTAGTACATATTTTCACAAATCGTACTAACACGGTATGCTGATGCACAAGATATAATTTAGTAGTTCGTACCAATATTAAGTGGTTGTATTATGCTGAGACACAAGATACAATTTACATGTTTTGTGCAATGTTTTATCAGATTTGTCACTCATAAAAGTGTACCGTGATTATTTTCACAAATCGTACTAACACACTGAGAACATAGTACATATTTTCACAAATCGTACTAACACACTGATAACATAGTACATATTTTTCACAAATCGTACTAACACATTGATAACATACATAACATTACCACAAATCTTACTAGAGATATTAAGAAGTTTGCACAAATCGTATTAAAACACTGATAACATACATAACATTAGTAAGATTCGCACAAATACTAACAAGATAAGCTGATAATGTAGTATGATCATGTTATTTGTAACATGTAACAACAAATCTTAATGAAATCCACAAAATATTAACTCATTCATTAGTATGATTTAACACAAATATTACTAATAGAACTGTTAAGATCTACACAAATCTTACCAAACGTACTAACACACTGAGAACATAGTACATATTTTCACAAATCGTACTAACACACTAAGAACACAGTACATATTTTCACAAATCGAGAACATAGTGCAAATCTTACCAAACACATCACGAAGTTGAGAACATAGTACATATTTTTATAAATCGTACTAACACGTTGAGAACATAGTACATATTTTCACAAATCGTAATAACACATTGATAACATACATAATATTACCACAAATCTTACTGGAGATATTAACAAGTTTGCACAAATCGTACTAACACACTGAGAACATAGTACATATTTTCACAAATCGTACTAACACACTGAGTACATACTACATATTTTTCAATTTCTCATTCGTACAAACCCTAAAAAACCCAAAATTATGCTCATAAAAAAAACTCATAATTTTTCCACAAAAGAACCCAGATCAACCCACAAAACGAATCACTTTTCATTTTTTCACATGCAATCAATGATAAACATAAGAAAACAAATCGTTTTCAAAACTAGGGCTCGTATTTTCAAATATTAGTACTAGAAAAACAACCAAGAATACCTGTATACAGTGCTTCGTCTTCCATGTAATCGTCTTCTTCACGTAGTTCCTCCGATTTTTCTGAAATTTTTGGATCTTGAACTTCAAGCTCGAGGCTCGTCGAGTCGTCGACGGAATGAAAAAGAGAGAAGAAGGTGAATCGATGCCGGAATCGCGCTGTAAAAGGTTGGAATCACGCAGCGGAAGGTTGAATCGTGTTTTTCGTCGGCGGCTACACGCGGTGGTCCTCACGGTGGGGGAAGGTTGGAATCGGTGGTGGTGGGTCGGAAATTTTTGAGAGAAACTGCAAAAGAGAGTCGGAAGTTTTGAGAGAGAAAGTGAAACGGTGGGGAGGGAGAGTTGGTGAGGAAGAGTGAAATGCATTGACGTTTGCGCAGGGGAATTGGTTTTCTTATTACTTTCTGCAGGGGTATTTTGGTACATAATTTGAAAATAAGGGTAAGATTTGGTTTTTTTTATTCCCAAACCAACAATTGGTTTTGTTATCACTAAGGGGTCAATATAATTTTTGCCTCAAAAAAAAATCCAGAAAAGTTTTTTATTTTAATTTTAAACATCAACAATAATTTTATAAAAAAAAATCTAGAAAATTTTAAATTAATTTAAAATAAATCCAGAAAAGTTTTAATTTTATATAAAAAAAATCCAGAAAAGTTTTTAATTTTAATTTTAAACATCAACAATAATTTTATAAAAAAAAATTCCAGAAAATTTTAAATTAATTTAAAATAAATCCAGAAAAGTTTTAATTTTATAAAAAAAAAAATCCAGAAAAGTTTTTTATTTTAATTTTAAACATCAACAATAATTTTATATAAAAAAAAATCCAGAAAATTTTAAATTAATTTAAAATAAACTGAAAAACAAAAAAAATATTAATTAATAAAAAACATTTTTTATATTAATTAAAACAACTCTTCTCAATTATAAACATAATCTCATTCTCTTCTCAATTACCAAACATACTTAAAGTACTAAACAACTCTTCTTAATTCCCGTGTCGAAAAGTTTCGACTCAACTGTAAAAGACCGGAGGGAGTATTGTTCTTCAAAATTAATTACCAGGCTGATTTACTTTAACATGGGCCCATTAACATCTATCTATGATGTCATGCTTTTCTTTTAAATACAGTAACATTTTTTTATACGTGAGTAATTCTTTTCCATTTCATTTTGAATTTGTCATATTTATTTTTTCTTTAACTCCACTTACTTCACTATTTTTACTCTCTCTTTTTCCTATATTAATGGGATATTTCAAATTGGAAAATTTAAATTTAACGGGAGGAGTATATATATTGTTGGGACAAATACGCACTATTGTATTTCATTAGTGTGTTATTGTCAGCTTTTGACTAAGCTCTATGATTTTGTTTTTAAGTTTCTTCTCAAAAGGTCTCAAATTAATATGGAGGTACTCCGCTTATGTACAAATTATATCTTCTGTATATTTTTAAGTTGAACTCATTATTTATACCCAACATATATATATAAACCATGTGATTTAGTGCAACTGGCCACCAGACATCTCTCTTTAGTAAGTGGCTCGAGTGATTCCTTATGAGAACGAATTTGGGAACAACTAATTTAACAACTAATATATTTTTCAATTAAAAAAAAACATATACATATCTATATATATATATATATCTTGTGGTATAAATTTACTAATACTCGCATATTTATCTTCTTAGCCAAATTTGTAGAGCGAAAAGAAAAGAAAAGAGAAATAGCAAAAATAATGGAATGATTGGAGTGAAAGCAAAAACAAATGTGACAAAATTCAGATGAAGGGAACAAATTTACACGTAAAAAAAAAAAATTAAAAAAAAAATGTTCTTTAAAAAACAATCATGACATCATAGAATATCATATTCATGGATCCACGTTAAAGTTTATCAGCTATTGTAAGATGGTAATTAGTTTTGGAGAACAAGTCCCCCGTGCAACTGCACGGAAAAATTTTCTTCTTTCTTTTTTTGAATAAATAAAATACGGAGTATGAAGTTTTTACTTCACGAATTAATTAAGAGGTATGATATCTCTTGCCTCCCTCTCTCTCATCAATTCCATAAAATTTAAATCATTCATGTAAATAGGAAGAATTAAGAACAAAAAATAAAATGTCATTTTTGAAAACCCCATCTCACTCCACCCTTTAAAATCTGCAAAAAAAAAAAAAAAAAGAAAAAAAAAAAAACTAAATAAATAAATAAAGTAGAATGAGATATTAAAATTGCGATGAGGAATCAAATTGAAGAAGAAGAAGAAGAATGAGACTAACTGGGATTGAGAACTTAATTACATAGCTTTAAAACATTTGAATTCAAAATTTTGAAATAGCATTGGAAACTTAAAAGCCACCATTTGCTTCCCAATGGTAATCTATATATATATATATAAAGGGAGTTTTTCAATTTTAAATTAATTGAAAAGTAGTTATCAATGGAACTTTTGTAATTAGAGAAAAAAACTATTTTTCCTTTTAATACCCACACACACGTTCTTTTTATTTTTTCAACAAAAGTAGTTTTAAAATTTTTGTTAGAAAATATTTATAGAGTTAATATAATAAAACAACATAGGTATTTTTTACTTTTATTTTAGAGTGGAAAAATAAAATACCCAATATGGTATAAGAAAATCAAATTAAGGACAAACATTAAAAAAACACAAAAAATACCCATTTTTGACGCAAAATGACATAAATACCCTTACTAATAAACTTTGACTTTTACTAGTCAACACCACTCTTCTCTCCTCCCCCTCCTTCTCCATTTTCCACGTGTCTTTTCTCTCCTCATTATTTATTTATTATTATTATTATTTTTTTTAATTTTCGAATTTTTTAATTTAAGGTTTTTTTTTTTTTTTTTTTTTTTTTTTCCCTGACTACTGTAGCTGTGATATTCGTATAACTTTAAGAAGGTACGAAATATAACGAATTCGTACCAGTTATATATAAGAATTACGAAATACATATTTGAGTATGCAATTATGCAGTTATTGGTACGAATAAGATTCACTTCGTACTAAAGCAACTATTTATTGGTACGAAATAAATTCACTTCGTACTAAAGCAACTATGTATTGGTACGAAATAAATTCACTTCGTACTGAAGTCTACTGAGGAATTAAACCTTGAAACTAAAAATTCGTAACAAAACTATTATTAAGGAAGTATGAAATCAACAAGTCGTAACATTAATAATGTGTTTTTTTTAGGAAAATGGTTTATTTTACCACGAAGAAGAGGTACGAACTATGAAATTCGTATCAGTATCGAATAAAAATACGTAATATTTAGTAACATATTCTGAATGGCTCCAGTTTCAGCTAGGAGAGGATCCGATGCAATCAGTTTATCTCGAGTTTCATAAGCTTGAGCGAGGGCCAGCGGATTGACCTACCAGGAAGAGTAAAATAAATTCTTTCAGTAACAAATTCGGGTGCCAGAGAACCATTCGAAAAGAGAAAATACCACATTAAACACACTAATCACGAAGCATACAAGTGACTTCACAACAAAGAACAACCAAACAAATCGACACAACAAAAAAACTACAAACTCAGCCATTACACAAGTTAGGAACCAATCACGAATTTCAAAAAACAAATTACTGCATAAATATATAAATTATTACACATTATGAACTCAAATAACAACTTTTTTTTTGGCAGAACAAGAGTAGAACCTCATCCATTAACAGAAATTCAACGGTAGGCCTACAAACCATCGGTTCACTCGCAATAAAAAAGAATCAATACAATTAAGGTGTAAAATTAAGAATCGTTTCATCCTCACCGTCGAGCTCGAACAATCCGAGTTCTCGTCGGAGTATACTCAGCTCCGCCTCGCACCTTCGCTCCAGCCACTCTAGCGACTTAATCGCCTCCTCATCGCGAGCTCGTTCCGCCTCGACCAATCGACGGTGCTGATTGAACTCCATCTCCATCAAGCGAGATTACAATTGTTAGCACCCAACCTAATTCGGATTACACACTAGTAGTAAGAGAGACCAAAATCAGTTGCAAATTCACAGCAAAATAATTTATCCATTAAAAATTGAACATGTATATGAGATGCAAGCAAAGCACCAAAGAATTACCTGTAGCTGAAGCCGACCTCTCCCTCTCCACCTCCGCACACGCCGAATCCGCCCTCCGCCGCTCCATCTTTACCAGTTTCCTCAGCGCCGATGCTTCTGCTTCCAGCACCAGCACCATTCACCTTCCAAAAACAAAATTCTCGCCCTTACCTTCCTCCCCCGCCTCCTCCTTCAGCTTCAGCAACGACAGCCGCAGTGCCGTGCCGGGAGGGGGCGCCACTGGGCCGCAGAATCCGTCGGCGACCCAATCGACGGCCATGAAGTCGTCGACCACCAGATCCAAATGCGCCCCGCCCTTCAGTTCCGCCCCTCTGACCAGCGCCGCCTCCGAATTGGTGGCGCAACTTATGATGTCGCCGATTCTCACCGCCGCATCCAAGCTCTCGACCGCCTCGAAACGGATCCCCTCGTAGCCGTCCTCCTCCTTCAATTGACTGGATAATTTCTGCTTCTCTGTTGCTGAATTTTCCGTTTCTTCTTCGTGCTTTTGCCGATCTGCTCCTTGGCGGAGTCGATTAGGCCGCCGCCGTGGCAGGAATCGGCGACGGCGGTGATGGAGGAGGCTGCAGATCGGTGAATTAGAGAGAGAAAGAAGGGGTGAGGGAGAGAGGAAGGGGAGATAGAGAGGATAGAGAAAAAGATCGCGCGCGTGTTTGTGAAAAGTTAGACGGAGAAATCTAAGAAACAGGGGTATTTGTGTCCTTTCGCGTCAATTTTGGGTAAAATTTTAGTTTTTTATATGGGTGACCTACTATTGATTTTACTAAACTTTATTATATTAACTCTTTATTTTATTTTACATTTAAGTGACGTTTTTTCCCTTCTAATTAGATATTTTGAAAACTAATTCCACAAATTTAGGAAATTGATAGGTTGTGCTTTATTTTATTAAGAATTTAGGGGAAAAAAAAAATTAGTGGGTGATTTTATTCGGTATAAAAATAAAATAACAATAAATAAATAAATAGTGAATACATTTATATATTAAAATTTCAATATTAAATTTTATTTATCCTAAATCCCAATTATAATTTATAAATTATGAATATAGGATAAAATATGATGACGTGTTTTACTTCTAACTAAACACAATCACAGGAATATGAGTTAACAACTTTCACAATGTATTGTAAATATTTTACAAATTTAGAAATAGATTGATAACATATTAATTATACTAGGATTTTTTTTCATTTGCAATGATTTTTTCTAAATAACGTTTTCTAATCAAAGTTAACTTCTAGATATTAGTATATTATTTTATTAGTGTTATAGTTATCATAACTTTACACACGGAGAGAGGTGTATAAAATAAGTGAATAAATTACTCAATTATAACCCAATTTGAAAAGGAAGTTTATAAGTATTATACAGATTATAAGAGTAAACTGGACATTTGTAGTGAGTTAATTTTGATATATTTTTTGAGGGATTTAGATAACATTTTTTTCCTAAATAGTTATTAAAAAAAACCTACTTTTTTTTTTAAAGTATTACATCACACTAATATTACCATCGACATAAATTTTAAGAAACTATGAAAGTCTCATAATTGTGTGATTATCACATTTAATTTTAAAACTAATTATATTAATATCTCATTAATATAAATCTCAATAAATTTTAAGAATATTAAAAAACTCGCTTAAAAATATGTAAATATAATTTCTTGAAAACAATTTAACACAACCCGAGTAAATAAATAAAGATGATATTGAGTAAACATCAACCGATTTGTGGTGGGTAAAGTATTTTTATTTAGAGTATTATGTTCAAAGTAAACATGACTTCTAAAATATTACAACCCCCACTGTAGTAGGAAGATAGGAGTAACACATATTTAAAAGAAGAAGGAGGAGGTAAAAGTAGTACTCGACTGTGGAAGAAAATGTAATGTAGAAAATTATAAAAATTGTAGGGTTAGGTGGATAAAAAATATTGTAAATAATGTAAATATCAAGTGAAGAGAAATGGGTAGTAAATATTTTTATTTTGAAAAACCACACTAATTTAAGAGATCTCGAACGGGTAATAAACATATGGATTTATGTAACAAAGGGAACACTAAATTATTTTGTTATGCTCTTTAATTTGTCTAAGATATTAGATCACTATGCATTACTTCATCCTTTCCATCAAATTAGTCTCATTGAAAATTTATATGTGGGTATACAATATTTCAATTGGAACCATGCATCTAATGGGACAGAGGGAATACATATTAATATTATTTTGATATGATAATTGAATTGTGCTTTAACATATTTATATCCGTGCATAGCACGGGTGCAAAATCTAGTAAATGGGTAAGCAACACTTTTGTTATAAATAAATAAATGAAAAATTACTATTAAAAATCTACCGAAAATAGAAAACAATCTTGTTACAAATGATGTTGATAATTAATAGAGAAAAATCGTTAAACTGATGAGTAGGAAAAACAATATAGAATAATAGAATTTATGAAGAATTTGAGCATATGTTTCAAAGAAACTAATCAAAGATAAAGATAGTTGGTTATATAGTATAGAGAGAGAGAGTTAGCAATTAATTCATCCAAAATGTGAAATTTGAATTACTGCTCTAGTCTCCAAACAAAAGTAAAAATTGGAAGAAGAAGTGCCCGCGTTTGATTTATTTAATGAATTAGAAGTGAAAAGGTATGCACACTTATTATTTAGGCAGCTAATTCAATGAACTCTTTGCAAAGAAATGAATGAATAAAGAACTTATTAATTAAAGAGGTGTTTAGGCGGGAAAATGAATTGTGAAAAATGATTTTGTTTTTATATATATAATAGATTTGATTGTGGGAAAAAAAATTCAATTAATAATTTCAATATAAAGTTAAATATCGTTAATCTTATTTTATGTTTCCAAGATGATTAATATTATGCAAAAGCCACTATGTGAAAGAAATGTCACTTTTGTTGTCACTTTTGTTGGTGGCTGAATATGAAGAGACACCATTTTACCCTAATAATTAAGTTTATTAGGGGATCTAATAATTAAGGGATTTCTTAAACTAAACCAAAAGTCACTATTTTATTGTTTATTGAAGTTAATAATCAATGGATTACGATGGTATTTTTTTTTTTTTTTTTTTTCAAAGTTGAGCTTCTAAGTTCTGCACATGCACATATATATTTTAGCAAAATATGTAATTTCTAAGACTTGCTTATATTGTTGTTTATGTTAAATATTTTACTAATTTTTTCTAATGTTATAATGTGTGATTTTTAAAAGAATGAAAAATAGTATTTCAATTCATGTATTGGAAACAACATCAATTAAAATTTAAAATAAACAACAATAATGAAATGTATTGGAAATGAACATTGTAGGGAAGAAGAGAGAATTAAATAAGAGAATATATAGTCTTTTACCCACTTTCAAGTTTGAAAACTAAAATTAGCTTCGGAAGTTTAGAAACACAAAAAAATACCCGTTTTTTGGTTCGGTGGATAAGAATGCCCTTACTTTTTAGGTTTGGAGTACTTTTTCATTTCTTTTCTATTTTTCAAATTTGAATTATTGGATCTTCTCCATACAAACAAACCCTCTCCCTCTCTATTTTTTTTCTTCACTCTCTCTCTCTTTCTCTCTCTTCCCCTCTCTCTTTCTCTCTCTATCGCCGGCTGCCTGGCCTCCATCGCCGCCGCATTCCTCTCCCTCACCTCCATCATCCGCCGCCGCGTTGCCTCCGACCAATCTGTACTATTCAGAAACACAATACCTCAGCTTCATCAACATGCTTCCAGCAACTCGGTTTCCCTTCCATCCCACGCCTTGTCTTCAGCTTTCCTGCTGCGACCCTTAGCAGCCACGCCGCGATCATCCTCATCCCGGAAGAAATGCTTAGCATCTCCACCTCCGAATCGTCGCCCTCATCCACCGCCTGCTTCTTCTGCTTACTGCCCCCTTCTTCTGCGCTGCCGTGCCGGCGCTCATGCCGCCGCGGCTCGCCGGCGGCTGGACGTAGCTACGGCAGTGTATTCTTTCCTGAACCCGACCCCGTCGCCCGCCTCCGCAGTTTGCCGGAGCTCTCTCTCTCTCTCTCTCTGTCTCTCTCTCTCGCCCTGTATTTATTGATTTTCTTGTTTGTTTGTGTGTGTGTGTTTATTGATGAGCTTGATGTTCTTGCCCTGTATCCACGATTTTCATCGCCAATTATGGTCATTTTCTAGAGAGAGAGAGAGAGAGAGAGATGGGTGTGATTTGTCTGTTTATTCCTCATTAAAGTTGGCTAAAGTTCAAGCTTCAGTTTCAACTCCCCTCATTTTCAGGGTGGAGAGAGAAAGAGGCGGTGGAGAGAGAAGGGTGGAGAGAGAAAGAGGCGGTGGAGAAAGGAGGGATGGAGGAGAGAGAACGAACTCACGACGAGGTTGAAGCTTTCGACGTCCGCCGTCGCCGGAATTAGTTGTTGTCGAAATTAAATGTGTTGTTAAAATCTATAGTAGTGAATTTTACCAATACGAATGTTATCCTCTATCCCGATTACTTAAGTACACAGTACAAAATACAAAAAAAGATTACTAATCTTGTGTAAGTTTTTGTTCAATTTATATGATATACTAAAGTACACAGTACGAAAGGAAGAAAGCTTACTGTGTACTTAAGTGCACAGTAAGAAACACAAAAAAAGATTACTAGTCTTGTGTAAGTTTTTGTTCAATTTACATGATATACTAAAGTACACAGTACGAAAGGAAGAAAAGATTACTAGTTTTGTGCAAGTTTTTGTTCAATTTACATTTGCATGTTTTTACGTCACTTGCATGTTTTGCACGCTTGCATGTTTTTACGTTTGAATCTAAAGTTTTTACTTAATTACACAGTACGAAATACAAAAAAAGATTACTAGTCTTTTGTAAGTTTTTGTTCAATTTACATGATATACTAAAATACACAGTACGAAAGGAAGAAAAGCTTACTATGTACTTAAGTACACAGTAAGAAACACAAAAAAGATTACTAGTCTTGTGTAAGTTTTTGTTCAATTTACATGATATACTAAGTACACAGTACGAAAGGAAGAAAAACTTACTGTGTACTTAAGTACACAGTAAGAAACACGTTTCGTACTTATTTGTATGGAACACATTACGATTTATAACAAGCAAAGGGAGAGAGAGTTGGTGGTCAAAGTCAAAAAACAAAAAGCAAAAAGCAAGGGCATTCTTGTCTCAAATTCAAAAATATGGGTATTTTTTTTAGCTTTTAAACATCCAAAGCTAATTTTAGGTTTTGAAGTTCAATTAGGTATTTTATTTTTTGCCTCATTAAATAAACTCTCATGCTAAAACCAAAAAAAATAAAATAAAGAAAAAGTCCCCCATGAAGAGAAATGATGTCAATAAGAATTTAAATTAAAGAGCAATAGTTAGGGTGCCTCCAATGATAACATAACTTACTAACTTTCACTAATGCCACATCATTATTTGGGCTCACTCAACTTTCATTATTTTTTCTTCTTCAACAATGAACCCAACTTTCAACTTTTTCACCTCCAATAAATTGATGTGTGTTCCACTCCCACTTTTTTGCCTCCCACTTTATTTCATGAAACCAACTTCCAAAATTAGAAGTTGGGCTTTCAACTTTCAAAAATGAAAGTTGGGTCCAATGGTTGAAAGTTGAAAAAACAACTTTCTTTCAACTTTTAAAAGCCCATAAAAGCTACCATTGGAGGCACCCTTACTTTTCTTAAACAACATAGGGATGCGGAGAGTCAGTAAAATAATAAAATATGCTTGTGTCTTACAAGTTTAGGCGAGAAAAATGTTGTGGAATTGGTTTTTGTTATTAGGGTGCCCCCAATGGGCACATTTTCCAGCTTCCATGAAACTGGAACCACCATTGGAGGATTTGGAAGCTAGTTTCCAAAAAATAAACATGAAACTGGTTTCCCTGCAGGAACTAGTTTCTTGCGGGGCCCACTTCATTTTTTTTTTCCCCTTTTCTTTTGCTGTTTTGTTTTACGTTTCCTTTTCTTTTTTTCTTTTTTTTTTCTTTTCTTTTGTTGTTTACGTTTTCCTTTTCCTTTTGCATTTCTTTCTTTTTCTTTTTTTTTTTTCCTTTTCTTATATGTAAGAACTAGTTTCCTCATACATTTATTTTCTTTTTTTTTAGTTCTTTTTTTATTTATTTATTGTATTTATATGACAAAAAAAAAAACGTTTCTCATTTTTTCGTTTGTTTTTTTTTCGTATTTTATTTTATTTTTTTCATCAAATCATTATTTCCAATAATGCTTTCAATAATTGTTTGTGAGTAAATTATTTTTCCCAATAATTCAATTAAATCATTTACCGACATACATATTTTTCTTTCAATTTATATTTTCTAATAAATTATTTTTTTAATATGTAAAGAAAGACTAACGGCTATATTTTGCAACGGCTATATTTTCCTCTATATATACACACTTCTCTCAATTGATATTTCTCACACACTTCTTCTTATTCCATAGCCTTCATTTCTCTTCTTCATATATCGAAGTTTAAAAAAATGGCAGATTCAAGCTCTCAAAATTCCGACTCTAGCAATTCAAGCTCTCAATATTTTCAAAATTCACATCCTGGTCAAATGTCGTCTTACCCTCAACAACAACTTCCATTCAATTATCAAATACAACAGAATTTCCCACAACAATTTCCACTTAACTTCCCCCCGGGTTTCAATTTTCCTCAACAATTTCCACTCAATTCTGCACCTACTGGTCATCCTCAACAAAATCCTTTCATGTCTCCTCAGCAATTTTATTTCAACTCGCCTGGTGGGCCAATTTATCCTCAACAGATACCACTCGATTCTCCTTCTGGATCAATTATTCCTGAGCTTCTTCACAAATTCCACTTGCTGTTGTTGCTGATGTTGATGAGGAAGTTCGTGATCCCTCTACAAAATCCATTTGGACGCATGATGAAGATACTCAACTTGTAAAAGCTTGGCACAACACCAGCACCGACTCCATGATTGGCAATGAACAAAAGAAAAACGAATTTTGGCTGAAAATTGTAGACCACTACAATGTGTACAGGCCGAAGGGCACTATTCAGCGAACACTCACTCAGGTAAAAAATCGTTATTACAAAATTTTACCAGACCTTAACAAATGGGCATGTATGTACAATAATTTCTGGATTAATCGAGCTAGCGGACAAGGTGATGATGATGTATTGGAGGCGGCCAAAAAATGTTGGAGAAACGCTGATCCGAATAGCAAGAACTTCAAGTTCTTGCACATTTGGAAGGGCATCCAAGAATGTGAGAAATGGACTCCTCAACAAAGGCCACAGAATCCAAACAAAAAATCAAAGACTTCTGAAACGGACAATCCATCATCTGGTGATACTGGGACTCGAACATGACCAATGGGGCAATAGAGAACTAAACGGCTAGCTAAACAAAAGGCAAAAGTCACATCTACAAGCAACGAAGAGGGGTGGAAGCATCTGCAGGAGACTATGGTTAGACAATTGAGCCTTCAAGAGGAACAACTCAAGCTCCAACATATTGAGTTTTGCAGTAAGGATACAAGTGGCATGTCTGAGGCAGAACTATACAATTTTAACATGATGGCAGCTGAAATCAAAGCTAAATATGGGTGGAAGTAATAATTTTAAGTGCCTAATTGTTTTTGTTTGCTTTTAATTCTTAGTGTATTGTGTGGTTTTGTAATATTTCAATTATAAATGTATTTGTATTATGTACTTGTCGACATCTTTGCAATAATAATGTTAAAGTTTCATCTACCACAAAACGACAAATATTTTTCTTACAATTTTTATTTTCAATTATCACATGAATTCAATTTCCATCTACCGACATACATATTTTTATTTCAATTTTTATTTACAATTATCACATGTATTCAATTTCCATCTACCGACATACATATTTTTATTTCAATTTTTATTTACAATTACCACATGTATTCAATTTCCATCTACCGACATACATATTTTTATTTCAATTTTTATTTACAATTAGGGGTGGTTATCCGGGAACCGGTTCTTCGGGAAACCGGTACCGAACCGGGAACCGGGAACTGGTACCGGTAAAAACCGGTTCCGGTCCGGTAACCGGTACCAAACATTTAAGAAATTCCGATTCCCGGTTAACCGGTACCGAACCGGTAAGGAACCGGAACCGGATTTTATTATTAACGAAAATTTTAATATTTATTATATATACATAATAATATAAATAAAATTAAAAAAGAATATCTAATTTCGGTTGCCACGACCCACGTATGATAAAATTGAACGGAAAATTGTATAATTTATTAATTATATAATTTATTAATTTCTAATTTCTAATTTTATTAATTTTTTCTTTAAAATATATAAAATTATAAATTATAAAAAAGTTGTAAAAAAAAAATTGCAAACCGGTTCCTTAACCGGTTCTACCGGTTAACCGGTACCGAACCGGTCCAGTACCGGTTACCCGGTTATTTAACCGGTCCGGTAACCGGTTCCTGAATTTCCTGCTTAACCGGTAACCGGTAAACCGGTTCCGTACCGGATAACCACCCCTATTTACAATTATCACATGTATTCAATTTCCATCTACCGACATACATATTTTTCTCTCAATTATTATTTTCTGTTAAATCATTTTTTTGCAACGATTATATGTTGCAACGGTTATATTTTACAACGACTATATTTTGCAACGGTTATATTTTCAACGGTTAAAACATATTTCCTCTACATATACACACTTCGACCCATGTATATTTCTCACACACTTCTTATTCCATATCCTTCCTTTCTCCTCTTCTTTCATCCATTCATTCTCATCTAAAAATCTTCAAAAGAAAACAGGAAGATGTCTAATATTCCTAGTTCAAATGAAATTAATGAAATGTGGAAGCAATTCATCAGAAATTCAACGACGGATCCAGTCATGCGAGAGATGGTTGATATGCTTGACGCAAATGCAACAACAGCTCAACCTTCACGAAGGAGAAGCGGTCCTAGAAAATATATGGACCGGGAGCGTGAAAATGGCCACGATCGTCATGACTACTTCAGTGACGACCCAATTTATGATGGTGTTCTTTTTCGTCGTCGATTCCGTATGCGGAGAGAGTTATTTGTGAAGATCGTTGATGCATTGAGCACGCACTCCCCCTATTTCACATTGAGACAAGATGCAACGGGAAGGAACGGTCTGTCACCACTTCAAAAGTGCACCGCAACTATCCGACAATTGGCATATGCATCGCCCGCTGATTCACTTGATGAGTATATGCGGATGGGCGAGAGTACAGCGTTGGAATGCCTACATCAATTTTGTAAGTGTATACTTGAAATATTTTCTATCAATATTTGAGGACTCCAAATGCCACAGATACAAACGCTTACTACAAATGCATGAAGAAAGACATGGCTTTCCGGGAATGTTAGGGAGTCTCGATTGTATGCATTGGGAGTGGCGAAATTGTCCCGTCGCCTACAAAGGATTGTATACACGAGGCGATCATGGAGTTCCTACTATAGTTCTTGAAGCAGTGGCATCGGCTGATTTATGGATATGGCATGCTTTCTTTGGTGTCCCCGGAGCAAGCAACGATATCAATGTGCTTCATGGATCTCCGTTATTTAATCCACGTCTGCAGGGGAATACTGCACCGGTTCAGTTCACGGTGAATGGCAGAGTGTATAACCAAGAATATTATCTAACAGATGGAATCTATTCAGATGGGCTTCGTTCGTCAAGAGTTACGTAGTACCGGAAGATCCGGTAAGAAAACACTTTGCGCAGAGGCAGGAGGCTGCAAGAAAAGACATCGAACGAGCATTTGGAGTGCTACGAGCTCGTTGGGCAGTAGTTCGATATCCCGCACGACCTTACTTCAAAGATGATCTCCGCAATATAATACTCACATGTATTATTTTGCATAACATGATCGTTGAGGACGAGGGCGAAGAAGTGGTTAATTGGTCTGACGAAGATGCAACTCCCTACGAACCAATACCAATGGGTACTGATAATTGGGAAGAATTTGAAAATTATCTAAAAAATCACAACGATTTAACAAACATGGAAGCTCATGATCGACTTCAACATGATTTAACACAATATATGTGGGCACAATTCAACGGTAGTGGAGACAATTAAGTACTATTTTGTTTATGTTAGTGGTGTGTTTGAGTACTTTTGTTAATTTTAATTATGTAATCTTTAATTTTGAAATGTAATTCATATTTTTCTATGTAATTTTTATATTATTTAATATCCCTTTCAAATTAGTAATTTAATGTGAATTTTATAATAATTTTTTTTAATTATTATAATTCAATAGATTATTTTTTCATATGTAAATAATAAATTAGAAAAAATAAACACAAATATATTACAAGATGTACTAATAATAGATTTATTAATAATATATATATATATGTATATATATATATTATAATATTAAAAGGTGGGGTCCTTAAATAGTAAAAAACTGGGTTTATTGTTGGAGGAAAAAAATGGTTAGGTTCCAAAGCTGACGTGACATTTTGGAAGCTGAAAATGTGGCTTCTCTGTTGGGGGCACCTTATATACCGGTATATAATAGATAGAATAAACCCTAATTAATTGAGAATTTCCCAATTTTCCCCCAATTTCTTAAGCGCGCGCACAGACCCCTTTCTCTCTCCCTCTCTTTCTCAAACTATTTCGCACCTTCCCCCGTCTCCGTTCGCCGGCGCCGTCAGTATTCCAGTCAGTCGTTCGCCGGCGCCGTCTGTCTCTCTCTCTCGCGCTCAGCGTACGAGTTGTTGCCATCTAATTGTCGCCGGCGCCATCTTCAAACAGGTCAGTCTCTCACTCTCTCTCTCTTTAATTAAAACAAAGCCTCTTCCTGAGTACTAAGAGATTTAAATTTTCTTCCATTTTGGCGCTGCCTACTTGTGTCTCACTCTCTCTCTCTTTAATTAAAACAAAGCCTCTCCCTGAGTACTAAGAGATTTAAATTTTCTTCCATTTTGGCACTGCCTACTTGTGTATGTGGCTCCGATTATAGCGTTTTTTTTTAGGAGTTTAGTTCTGTGATTTACAAGTTTTGTCAAAGTTGTTCTACTGTAACTGTAAGGATGTATTATTAGTGGTCTGGAAGGGGAAAAATTAACACACACAAACACCCCTTACCGTAAGGCTCATCGCTTCATTAGACTGCGAAAACACGCTCTACTACTATCCATTCGTTGTCTCATTCAAATGCATTTATTCTTTAAAATCTCTCTTTGTGAATCTTATTATTGTTCTTGATAACTTTGTTTAGTTTTTGAAACCAGGTTGGAGTCGCTCTTGACTCTTTGGTTAGTTTTGGAAATTTTAATTGTCTTTACCTGCCTGTAGATGGAATTTCACTATAAGAGTGGTGTAGAATATTTATGAATAGGGCACTTTCATACAAATACTATGAGAGCCGTCAGATCAACAAACGATCAATAACCCGAATTGTAGAAACGGCTCACATATAACCCGAGTTGTAGAAGTAGAAACGGCTCACAAATAATCCGAATTGTAGAGATAGAAATGAACTAGGATTGAAATCCAACGTTGACTAAATAACAAATGCACGGGCCATGTCTTCATCTCTTGCGTCAATCTGCATAAACTGCATTTCCGCCATCTTCAGCATGACAATCTCTACAAATACCAAAACTGAGAATATTAATCTCAGTGAGTATTTAATACCTCCCTCCGTCACATCTAAGAAGTTACGTATTTTTTACAAGAGAATTATAAATTGTGTATTTTATGCACCTGGGGCCAACCATGTAATTATAGTGTTTACTTGTGCATACTTTTACCAAATAAAAAAAAAATGTAAGGGCCATTACTCTTATGGAAGGTCTCCTCGTCTTTTCATGTTCTTGTTAGTAATACTACTATAATATAATTCCCTCAATTTTTTAGAAAACTTGTAAACAAGAATACCTCTTCTAGCTCACGACAAAAATCTAGCTAGCCTAATTAAGAACCGTAATTATTATCAAATAAAACCATAATCATATTTCTTTTCTTTTTTTAATGATTTCTACATTTGTTGGGTATGTGTGCGTTTTGTTGCTTCCAATTAGCTGTTTGTGATGCCGATTATGGTAGAAGGCATTCTTGTTTATCTGGCTCCTGCTGAGGAAATGGTATAAGTGGGCATAATTATCTTGGCATTGCATGAAATGGTTCTCCATAATTTCTTTGTTTGACGCGCATCTTATGTTATATAACTGATATATAATTCACCTTATTCATCACACAACATTGAGATCGTCCATCTCAGTATGCTCGGAGAGTAGAAGACAACTCCCTATTTTTTCAAACACTTATATAACCTTTTGAATTCTCTGCGTCCACATCAGGTGAAGTAACTGAAACTGCATTTATATAGTTGTGGAATGAAGGAAAAGAAAACTCAGGCTTTTTGCTTCTGCTTAATTTTATATAGTTCCATTATTTTCTCAGGCTAGAGCGACATTAATATCCTAGAACTCCAGATACAGCGCTGCAAACAGGCTGTAAGACATTAAAAGGTATTTTACCTTGCCCTCTAACTGACTAGGAATCTGTATGCTGTTTCCGACATGAATTATAATTTCTACGTATTTCAATATCCCATTACCTCCAATTCCCAGTAGTCCTAAGAAAGGGCTATTATGTCACATGTCATTGCTAGTTTTTGCTTGCTATAGTCTTTGCTTTCTGTTTCTTGACAGCTCTTGTATGCGTTTGATTATCTTGATACCTTTTGGTTTATGTCAATACATATATGATTTATATTGGTGATTATATGTTAAGTAAAATTGCTTTGATAATTTATTAGAAATAAGATTATAGAGTAAGAAATTTAGGATTCGGTGCTGGTAATAATTTTACAACAGCATATACACGTACCAATTAAGATCTTTCGAATAAGTTACTCGAAACAAGACTGTATCTAATACGCCTCTACGACTTCCTTGCTTACTATAAGTAATTTGTTTCTCCTTTACTATCAAATTAGCAATGATATATGAGGTCCTTTCACTACTAGAGAGAATTAATAACATGACTGTGAGGTCTTTTAAACTAGACTGGAATATATGACCGCCTTTCGTAATAGAAGATCTTTCCTCTTCCGTATTGTATATCCGATGTTGGAGAGTTATTCTTGATTGATAAAACCTTTAGTTAATGTGCTGCGACATTTTACACTGATGATGGTGATGATGATGATGGCAACTATTGTTTATGTATAGTGAAGCATGGAAGGGTGTGTTAAACCTTATAGTGAAGTTTCATAGAAGACTAGATATGTTTTTGTGTTTTATACTATGAAACATGGAAGAGTGTGCTGAATCTTACTACTTTTTTGCGAAACATTTATTTTGGAAATAAAAAGGGGTTAAAGTTGCTTAACCCATTTAAGCCTAATTCTCATAATGAATATTAAACTCAATTTGCCTAGGAAGAGAGAAACAATTATGTTCATACTTTAATCTAAGAATTAAGATCGAGTGCACTATTATTCATCTCTTATCTTACCAGATAATTTTTATCCCTGGATGGTGCAGTATCAAATCAATGTCTACTTCTTTCTCCCATCGGAAAATTTTTGTGTACATTTGGATATTTATGCGATATTCTGCTGAAGATATCGTTGGTTGGGTGTCTCCTTAGACTCAACTCTCTTCTCTTCCCCTGTGCACTGCTTATCGCCTTATCCCAATTGCAGTGGTAATTGCAGGTCAGTGTAGTAACATACATCCAATTACTGAATTTCTCGATTATACATATACTGCAATCAATCAATTTGTGGGTGCGTGCGTGCAGGTCTCTTCATTGCGGTGTTATTTCCGACTTGGATTTAGTCTTGGAAAAGGAAAAGAATGGCACTCGCTTGTTCATACAGTCTTTTTAACGGTACTGGTGTTCAATTTTGGGACAACCACAACCAGTTGCTCAGTTCAAAACCAAGTTTTTTCACCTGGCTCTCGTTTCAAGTGGGACCCAACAAATGGGTTGCTGAGAATGGTGGTTGTAACGTTGCTCGAGTACGCGGGAGGCGTTATAACCAATCTGCGATTCCTGTATATAAAAACAGCCTTGCTTCAAACGACGCGGCTTCCTCTATTTCCGGTACCTTTTCTTGTGTAATTTACTTTTCCTCGATATTGATTTGTTTAAGTGTATTTCGAATTTGGTGTATGTCATTCAAGTTGGCAGTTGAAATGAAGAGTTGGTATTTCTGAGTGTTCCTATTATGCTTACATATGTTTATTACAAAAAAGAAGAAGTGGAATTTGCACAATTTCCTTTTATTGAAGAACTGCGTGATCGTGTAAGGTTAAACTAGCACGTTATGTTATGTTATGTATGTTGAGATGATATTCTCCGGTACAGTTTTATTGTGGATTTTAGTATCTCATACCTCTTGACATAGTATGCTTCCTAAAATAAAAGTTGGTACCTTGTTTGGTTAAAAATCCATTAATCTGTGTGACGTCTTGATGTTTCTGCATGAAGGAATGCTTAAAGAAGACTTTTTTTTTTTTTTTGTTGGTTGATCTATTCGTATTGCTTGCTATTGTCATTGTAGAGGAAGGGACAGTTGTACTGGTTATTGGAGGAGGGGGGAGGGAGCACGCCCTTTGTTTTGCCCTGAAACGATCTCCTTCCTGTGTTTCCGTGTTTTGTGCTCCTGGGAATGCTGGAATTTCGAATTCGGGTGATGCAATTTGTATAAAGGATCTTGATATCTCTGATAGCTCAGCCGTGGTTGCATTTTGCCGTGAAAGGTCTATTGGACTAGTTGTGGTGGGACCAGAGGCTCCCCTTGTAGCTGGTCTCGCTAATGATCTTGTTAAGGCTGGTATTCCTACTTTTGGCCCTTCTTCCGAAGCTGCCGCCTTAGAAGGTTCAAAGGACTTCATGAAACGGTTATGTGTCAAATATGATATCCCTACTGCCAAGGTTCATTACGATTTAGATTTGGATAGTAGATAGGCTTATTTTTAATACTTTAAAAGCTTAGATACATTTTCCTCTTGATTGTGCAGTATCAAACATTTACTGATCCATCTGCTGCAAAAGCATATATCGAAGCTCAAGGTGTTCCGATTGTTGTCAAAGCGGATGGTTTGGCAGCTGGAAAAGGTGTTATTGTTGCCATGACAATGCCCGAAGCATTTGAAGCCATTGATTCTATGCTTGTGGAAAATGTTTTTGGCTCTGCTGGCTGTCGTGTCATCATCGAAGAATATCTAGAAGGAGAGGAAGCATCATTCTTTGCTATAGTAGATGGGGAGAATGCTATACCTCTTGAATCTGCTCAGGACCATAAACGAGTTGGTGATGGTGATACAGGCCCTAATACTGGAGGAATGGGAGCATACTCTCCTGCCCCTATCATAACTAAAGAACTAGAATCCATTGTCATGAAATCAATAATTTTTCCTACCGTGAAGGGAATGGCTGCAGAAGGCTGCAAGTTTATTGGGGTTTTGTATGCAGGGTTAATGATCGATAAGAAATCTGGATTACCAAAGTTGATCGAGTACAATGTCCGCTTTGGAGATCCTGAGTGCCAGGTTTGTCCTTGTTTTTGTTTTCCACTGGACTTATCTCCCCGGGCTGTTTTAATCCCGTCTGTTTCTTTTTCGTCACCTCGGGGATGAATTTCTCAAATTATTATGTTGAACTAATACGAATACATTAGATTCATATGCCGTCTTCCTATACCAAGATATCTCTAGAAAGCAGTTAAAGATCTTATTCATCAGGGCACGTAGGCATAAAGAAAGTGAGTTATATGGTTCTTCAAGTTACTTATCAATTCCCGCTTTTCATTGTCCAATCTTTTTTTGTACTAAAGCAATTCGTAATTCTGAATTCTGTTTTTAGTTACCTATTCTTCTTTTCTAAAATTCAAAAGCTATTTCACCCATGGTTAATTACAGACCATTTTTCTGCTAGTTTAACTCTCTTCTGATGAAAATGGTGATTGAACTTTTCACTAAGGATTTAATCGACCAAGCTCATCATATTCATATGGAATTGTCAGCTCCTCGTTTCTATCTTTACTTTAGGCCTTTGTTTTTATTGCTTTTCTATGATAGTACCGAAATTATTTCTTACGTTGTTCTACCCTTATACTGATGCTTTTGTCAGTCGTTATGTCCTCAAAGTGCATTGATTGTTCCGTAATGGGATTTATGTCTATTTTGCATATCGTTATGGGTCTCAAGCATTGATAGTTGTTTGAAATGACTGCATACTATGGACTCATACTCTAAGCTGATGTGTTGCTTGTATCTTTGTATATAATATTTTAGGTATTGATGGTTCGTTTGGAGTCGGATTTGGCAGAAGTCTTACTCTCAGCATGTAAAGGAGAGCTAAGTGGTGTATCATTAGACTGGTCGCCAGGGTCCGCGATGACTGTAGTGATGGCAAGCGATGGTTATCCTGGAAGCTACAAAAAGGGTACAGTGATTCAAAACCTTGAAGCAGCAGAAGAGGTGGCTCCAAGTGTGAAGATTTTCCACGCTGGTACGGCCCTCGACTCTGATGGGAACTTCATTGCCACCGGCGGACGAGTTCTTGGTGTCACTGCTAAAGGCAATGATCTTCAAGAGGCAAGAGACAGAGCATATGGAGCTGTAGAGCATGTAAACTGGCCATGTGGGTTCTACAGACGTGATATTGGATGGAGAGCTCTGACTCGTAAACAATATGCTTCAAGCGGCTGAAGCAACGACTTCCTCTTATCGATATTTATACTTTTGATTCATCGACGTTTGCTTGCAGAGTTTCTTCGGAATCGAGCATTCTGGAGCGATGGCTTAGTAAGAATGCTCACCAACGCTGCGGGACTTGTACGATGCTGCTCCTGCTCCTGCTCGTGAGGAATGTTGAGCAAGGATTGTCATTTTCTTTTGAAAGGAAAGTGAAATTTTGTAGTTTTTATTTTGATTTTGATTTAGTCTTGCAATTTGAAGGTGACAATTGTAAGTTGTATGACAACGACGAAGTGCAACACAGTTGGTAAGACATTTATGCTCCAATCTAGAGAGTTACCTCAAGTACATGTATGTGTGTTGTGCTTGCCTAATTAAAAAAAATGTAAGTTGTTTGATGAACAAAGTAGGAATGATATGACGTGATTATCTGCCCCTTGTATGGTCATTGAATCGTGGCGATAGTTAATACGGCAAAATACGTATCTAGTCTTTATACTTCAAATATACTACTCCCTCCGTCCTCCATTTAGTGACGTTAATACTATATTGAGACGTCCTCCATTTACTGACAATTTCCATTTTTGGACGTAGACCCCACAATCACTTTAACACTTTAACACTTTATACATCTACTTTTTATTATTTTAACATTTTAATACTATTAAACAATTCAAATGGACCCACAATTATTTCACTTTAACACTTTAACACATTAATTTATTATTATACCATAAAATGCGAAAAAACGCGTGCCCAAACTCCCTCCGTCACTAAATGGAGGACGGAGGGAGTATTTCTTTTCACCATTCTTGAATAAAAGTTCGGGCACTTTTTTTAATGTGTTTTGATGGTATTAAACTATTAATGTGTTTAAGTGTTAAATTAAAATTATTGTGGATTTATCTAATATCTTTAATAGTAGTTTGTACTAAAGTGTTAAAATGTTAAATAATGCTCCCCTCGTCTCATTTCAGTTGACTTTCTTTCGTAATCGGGACGTTCCACTTCAATTGATCTATTTCCTAAAATGAAAAGTCTTAACTCTTACTCCCTCCGTCTCCTAATAAGTGTCCCGAGCCGCCAAATTTTTTGTCCCCAAATAAGTGTCCTATCACATTTTTCAATGTAAAATTTTAGCTAAACTACCAATTTTACCCCCTGCTATCATTACATTTTTTTTACTTTTTCAATTTTCTATGTAATGATTAGGGGTTAATATGGTAAAATTATACACTTTCTTGGTTATTGCATTTTGACGGCTCAGGACACTTATTAGGGGACGGAGGGAGTACTTGTCAATGTAAACTCCCTACTTTTCACAGTTAACACTGCACATAAAATTTCGTGCCGAAAGTTCGTCTAATTTTTTGCAGGATTTTCCTAATATGATACCACAAGTGAGGGGTATTGAAAATTATAAATGAACAACTTTTAAATGAGTTGAAAATTGGGCCCATAACTGAAGGGGAATATTGAGAATTGTAAATGAAACTATTGGATAAGACATAATTCTATCAGAGTGTTTATAAAATTACGTTTCAATTCATAACTAGTATAGTGCCTGTCGAAATTCGACGGGGAGTACTTTATATTATATTTTATAGTAACAATATATATAGTATTTTTTTTTATGATTATAATTTATCAAAAAAATATCATTGAGTTTATATTTAAAAAAATGAAAAAAACAATACATAAAAATGTGACTTTTTGGTTAATTTTACTCCTTTCGAATGACGAGTAGCCCGTTGTTTATTGAAATACGAAAAATAGATTATGAGAGATGACATTTCACGAGAAGCTATATTTATTTTCAATGTCAAGCCGTCATTCGTACGTTGTAATATAAAGAGAAGTTTACAGTTGATATCATTCTTAAAACACTTGTATTTTTTTATATCAAGTTGTTCATTGCTTGAAATTTTGTTTGAAAGTAATAGGGCAAAGAGGTGTAGCATTTTTTTTTTTCCCGCTTTTTTAAATTCACTTGAGTGTAAAGTTTCCCGTTCTTTCACCTTTATACAAAACCTTCTTCATCCGCCCATTCCCTACTCCTAAAAAAATATAAGCCTTAGGGCCAGTTTGGTAGCCCACATTAAGCCTAGATAGGATTATTTATCTGGGTTTATCTGAGCTTATACTACCTCCATCTCGTTATATTAGCCCCATTTGCCAAAACGGTCCGTCTCAACTAATAGCAACATTTCCGTATATAGCAATAAATTAGAGTTAATGGGCCATCCCATCACAGAATAATAAGGGCCCTAATTACAGTTAATTAACCCTAATTGGGCCCCTAATTATGAGAGCCCAAATCCAAAAATGAAGAAGGGAGCCCATTTTGTGAGGGGTCAAAACCCTACCCCTCATTTGCCACACTTAGTTGGTCTCATTTTCATTTCTCTCGAACTCTCTCGAGCTCTCCTCCGCCTCCCTCTCTGTGAAACCCTAGTTCTCCCTTTCCCTCTCCCTCTCCCCTCCATCTCCGTCGATGGTTGGAGCAAAACTATACATCCCTTCGGATGATGAAGGGAGCCCCCAAAACCCTACCCCTCCCTCGCCGCCGTCTCCCCCCGCGGGAAATCTCCCAAAAGTCGGCCGCCGGCGTACTCGTCTCATCCCTCCTCCCAGATCTGACCCCCTGGGTCGTAATTGCCGCCGTCGGCCTCGCCGGGAAAGGGGGGCAAAACTGGAGGAATATCCAGACTCTCCGCCGTCACCCCCCCCCCCCGTCTCTGAAAACTCTAGATCTTGGGCTCTCGTCACCGGAGGCGCCGACGTTGCCCGTCCCAGCTGCTCCTCCATCTCCGGACAGATCTGACCCGAAGAAATGGAGGCGGCTCCCAGATTACTTCTATCAGTACCGGATTCTCCCATCGTGGGCCACCGTCGGCGGCGCAGTTGAAACGGCTGGGAGCTCCGAGGCGGCGCCATGCACTAGCGATGCAGATGGGGTGATCTGAGCAGTAATTCAACATCTGCTGAATTCTATATAATCTCTTTTTATGAACCCTCTGCACTAATATGTTTTATATGAATTGAATTTCCTCTTTTTCTGTAGTGTAGTATATCTAAACTAATGCAGTGCTTTTCTGTAACATTTTAGTGCTGATTGTTCATAAAAAGATTGATAGATGGGGTGATGTGATGCTCTGTTGTTGCTGGAGATGCAGATGGGGTGATCTGAGCAGTAATTCATCTGGGTGAATTCTATTCTTCTCTTTATGTGGTGGTTGCTCTGTTCTTGGTTCACTGCCTAATTTTGGGCTGTTGTGATGCTCTGTTGTTGTTGTTGTTGTTTTACCTGCTGTGGTGATAAATAGTTGCTGATGACATTATATGGTCAAATGATGCTCTGTTCTTGCTCTATTACCTTCTGTGATGACAATTTCATGTGATTAAATGTATATGTTGTGATAAAAAGTTGCTGATGACAATATATGGTCAAATGATGCTCTGTTCTTGTTGGTCACATTGTTTGCTGTGATGATAATATGCTGATGACATTTATAATATCTTGAGATGGAGGTAGTATGTGGATGTGTGAATTCCCTGCTGATGTTATGTATCGGTTTCCATGTGACGTGATCTGAATTGTGCTTGATGCTCTGTTCTTGGGCAATTGTGGGATTTAGGGCTCTTAATAAGATGCAGTGATGACAACAGTTGGTAGATTTGTATGATGTGGCCTCTGATTGAAGTGGTTTCAACCTCTGTTACTTGGTTTTGGTTGTCTGTGCCTACACTATTTGATGATTTTACAATATGCTGATGACATATCACTAGTCAAATGATGCTTTGCCATAAACATGACTGAGAATACATGAGATTGAATGATGTGCATTACTGAATTAGTTGCATCTGCATGATGACATTTACAATTACAAAAACTATAACCTGCTGCTACTAAATGTACTTGAAATGGAAACTTAAACATACACAGTCTGAAAACTAATACCTACTGCTATTAGCTGTTGTCTTCATGTCTTCATGTTTACTTTCCCATTTCAGTCTTCACTCTATGCATTCAAGTCAAACATCTCACCTGCACCTTGTGGGACATTGATGCCCATTTCTTCCATCAAAATGTCTAATCCTTCAGTTCTTTATTCTGCAATCAAATGATCTATGCATTCCCTAACTATGTATTCTGAAACATCAAGGTTTTGAGGTAGTAAACCCTGCCTTAACAATAAATCCTTGGACATATGTGGCAATTTGAAGTTATTCATGCCTTTGCATTTCATTATCTCAACTAATACACACTGCAATGATAAAAAAACCTTATTTAATGTTTGTGGCTCCATTATTTGGAAACTTTCCTGCACTGCCTTAATGAGATCCTCTGGAGTTTTGCACTTCAACCTCTGCTGTAAACTTTGGATTGCTGTAAACAGTCCTAGATCATTTGCATTACAATCTGGGCTATTTGATGGTGGTTGGACTAGCTGAATCTGGAAACCATCTGCATTTGCTGCTTCTTGGAATTCTGCATCATTGTTGTTGATGTGTGTTCTGCAGTTATCTTGTTGTATTTGTATTCTCTTGCTCATATTTGTTGGCCATTTCAGCTTGATGGCAGGCAAATTCTGAACATGAATGTTGAAGGGTTAGTGTGTTAATAAACCCTCACAATTGATTGGCTTAATGGAAATAAAAAAAAAGGCATACTACCTCTTTTAAAATGCAATCTCTTTCACCACTGTTTTTGTGATGCTTTGAATTGGTTTTAGCTCCACTGTGCCTTTTGGTCTCTTGCTGCTGTTTCTCTTTGCTGTGTACTCCTCTATGAATGGCCATATACCAATCTTTCCATAAAAAACAACACTCCCATCCTCTGCAAACACTGGTCTACTAACTGCACACATGAACATGACTTTTGGGATGAAGTTTTTTGACTGTGTAACTCTAAGGGGATCTGCCTCCATGGGGGTCAGATAATATCTGCAGCTCTTCCTCTGTAAGTAGAACCATTTTTCATCTATATGAATGGTATTTTCCATGGGCTTGAATGTGGGAGTGTTCCTAGTAAAATCGAAGTGTAAGACTCGTAGACTAAAACCTAACCTCCATAACATGTTAGGAGTTGTTAACAGAGGCCTTATAGCATTACTATGGTGTCTGAGCAGTAACTTAGCCCATCTTCCCACAGTTGCTCTTGAAATCAGTGGACTTAATGCATCACTCAGTGAGGAAATGGTACCTCTTTTACTGGGGTCAATAGCCTCAATAATAGCAAAGTCAATTGTGTGCTTCTTCTTTCTGATTCTGCCCTCTCTATTTGCAGCAACATTCATAGCCTCACCCCTTTCTCTTTGTTTTTTTGCAGAATTCCAAATTCGAGTAACACTCCATCTGGAAATTTGGAAGAGATCAGCAACTGCATTGATGCTTCCATGGGATATCTTCCCATTCTTGAAGTGCTGCAGCAAGTATTGCATGAGCTGAGTCCTCCTTTCTGCTGGAACATCTGGCACTTTCCCCATCTCCTTCTTCTTCTTCTGTTTTTTGAGAGAGTTTGCTCAGTTTTGTTGGTGTTTTTGTCCAAATGATGGAAACTGATGGATGTATAGATGGTGTATGATGTGATTTGGGGGGAAATTTAAATGTTAAATTTCCCCCCTAAGATGAACAACTTCTGTTTAGCACTTTCTTTTTTTTTTAATTAATTTTTTATTCGGTGAACAGTAAAATGAGTGTACAGTAACTCCGCTACAGTGTAACACTGAACAGTAAATGCTATCCCTAATTTTTCCCTAATGTTGTAGTACTACTTAAAATCCCTTATCATTTTTTCCTTGGTTCAAGAGCCCATTTCAAATGGGGCTTATATCATGAGATATGTTATTTGGTAGGAGAGATGATTAATCTTGTGAGCCCTGATAAAAATGGAAGCCCGCTCTTATTTCACTGTTTCACCCCGACAATCGATCGCCCCTTCCCCCTCCGATAGATTACTCGACTCTGAACAGTGTTCAAGATTGTAGTGATATTTTCCCATCTTACCCTTCTTCATCCTTCTTTTCTCTCAACTCTCATCGCGTGCGAGGCGTTCGGCGACCCAGCGTACTGCTGCAGCGAGGCGTACAACACGCCGGAGACGTGCCCGCCGTCGGCGTACTCGCTCTTCTTCAAGAGCGCGTGCCCGCGCTCCCTACAGCTACGCCTACGACGACAAGACCAGCACCTTCACCTGCGCCGGTGCCGATTACGTCATCATCTTCTGCCCCTTGCCATACACCAGGTGATTATTATTCGTCGAATCCCTAATTTCTGTTCCTCGAGTTAATTTGTTAGTTTGCCAGTTTCTATTGAAAAAAGCTTTGTTATCTGTATATTTTGGATGAAAAATCAAGGAATAGGGAGTGTAGTCAGCTGAACGACGAGCTTGTGAAAGCTCGGGATGATCGAATGCTAAGTTTTTCTGGTCGAGATACCGGATAGAATAGGAAAACTAGCCATTTTTCTGCATTCATTCATGCTTAAAATTCGAAATGAGCAATTGAATTGTGCTATTTTCATCATCTTGATGAGAAGGTTCTCTCGATTGCTTAAATTTGTGCTGCAGTTGATGATTGAACGGCTGCTTAGGATTAGAATTAGTATTTGATGATATGAAGTCCTCCTGTTCCCTTGTTCTCGACTTTTGCCAGGGCTAAACTGATTGATATTTTGATCTTTTATGGTTCTCTTAGTTTTGCTGTTTCCTCTCCTATTGATGCTGAACTCAGTCATGAAAGTATGTGTTAATTGGTGTTAATTGTGAGCAACAGGCTAGTGTGCTATTGGTATTTGGTATTTCTACAAAGTTGAGGAAATCGAGATATGAAGGTTGAAAATAAGGTTAAGCTCTGTGGTTGTTGGATCATGTGTTGAATGCAGACTGGAATATATGACCGCCTTTCGTAATAGAAGATCTTTCCTCTTCCGTATTGTATATCCAATGTTGGAGTGTTATTCTTGATTGATAAAACCTTTAGTTTATGTGCTGCAACATTGTACAGTGATGACGATGATGATGATGATGATGATGATGATGATGATGATGATGATGATAGCAACTGTTGTTTATGTATAGTGAAGCATGGAAGGGTGTGTTAAACCTTATAGTGAAGTTTCATAGAAGACTAGATATGTTTTTGTGTTTTATACTATGAAACATGGAAGAGTGTGCTGAATCTTACTACTTTTTTGCGAAACATTGTTTTGGAAATAAAAAGGGGTTAAAGTTGCTTAACCCATTTAAGCCTAATTCTCATAATGAATTTTAAACTCAATTTGCCTAGGAAGAAAGAAACAATAATGTTCATGCTTTTATCTAAGAATTAAGATCGAGTGCACTATTATTCATCTCTTATCTTACCAGATAATTTTTATCCCTGGATGGTGCAGTATCAAATCAAAGTCTACTTCTTTCTCCCATCGGAAAATTTTTGTGTACATTTGGATATTTATGCGATATTCTGCTGAAGATATTGTTGTTTGTTGAAAACTGCCAATTCTAATGCTTTTCAAAATAACTTAGAGTGTTTAGGATTTTGTTGCGTTAATAGTGTGTCTGCTGAGCTGTAGCTGTTTCCGTGTCAGTGGTTTTGATATTGGATTGAATTGAATTGAATTGAATTGCTATCATCTTCTAGATTCTGTTGAGCCATACTTTGATCAATGTAGTTGCTTGTTTTGATATGCCTAACCGCTCCATTGAAAACTTTTCCGTTTCTCTAGAGAAGTTTACTCCACCCCAGTTAAATAGGATTTGGAGGAATTAGGAATGGCGAAAGTTAGAGATAGAACTGAGGATTTCAAGGATGCTGCGCGCCGAGCAGCACTGAATTTGGGATACGAAGAGGTGCTTTATGTGTCTGTGTTTTGTTAATATTCATTTCATCATGGTCTGCAGGATTTTCGTGATTTTTGTATTCTAGGGCATTTTCCAAGCCCATCGCAATCTGTATGCACTGTTTTGCAAATTTATGTCCATGGTTGTTTGTAATATCTTGATACTGTGGCCTCCAACTTTTCTGATTTGTGATTTTCTGGCAGTCCAAAATTGCAGCTATAATGGCGTCTTTTATCATGCATAAGTCCACAGAAAGATCATCTTTCACCAAAGCTGCACTAACAACGGTATTTTTGTTATATCGAGGTGGAATCACTTTTGAGTCGAGTGTGGGTGGCATGTTTATTACAGTAGTACTCTAACTTATCGGAGTTGATTTTATCTGCCAGCTTGAAAGTATTAGAGCTTTAGAGCAGTTCCTCTTGAAGCATAAGAAGGATTACGTGGATGTACACCGTATCACTGAACGAGAGAGAGATGGCATTGAGCATGAGGTGAGATGACTTCATTCTTTTACTTGCTTAATAAAATGCGTACCATCATTACCGATGCATTTGAAGTACTACCTTTCTTTGTTGATCTTCCATAAATTCTTATTTCTGGTCTCTGTTTTGACTTGTATAGAGACTGTTAAAGATTGGATTTAAATTCATTCTTTCTTCATGAATGAATCATATAAATGACATTAGTATTGGATTGTATGTTTGAGGGAACTGTGGCTGACATATTCTCACTATGCAGCAGTTCAATACCTTTCATGCATTAATGTCATTTTTATAGATTGCATGTATATAACAACTCACCAGGTTTTGTTGGACTAATATAGTCTTAGTATATTATACATAAAAGTAATCGTCTAGGAAAAGTAACTCCGGCATGTTGCATTTCTGAGATTATTGTAGGATAATATATTTGCTTCAGTGTTTTAACATTGCAAGGCAAAGTATGAAACTAACTTTTATGATGTTCCTCACATTCCGTTTTATATATGGAATATTATTATACTGAGTAAATCCTCTATGAGGTTTGCTGCTGCATATAGGAAAACATCTTGGGGATTACCAACATATCTTCTGGCAAAATCTACATTTTGCAGGTTACAGTTTTCATCAAGGCTTGCAAGGAGCAAATTGATGTTCTTAAGAATAGCATAAATGATGAGGAAGCAAATTCAAAGGGATGGCTTGGTATAAGGAGTGACAATTTGAATGCTGATACTATAGCTCATAAGCATGGAGTGGTATGACTTGGGTATCTTCGTTTTTCCTACGTCTATCATATCACTCTTTGCTTATTTAGCTGTTGCAGCTATGATTATTGTTTGCATTCACTATGTCTATACTCCAGGTGTTCGGTCTTATGTAGAACTAGGTTGTCGACCCTTTATAATGCTTACTATTAAAAACAAAGAGGGCCCTGCTTTGCTTACGACCTATGGCAGTCTTGAATCCAAGTTGTAGAGTCAAATGCGTTAGTCTATAAGTTAAGAATGATATGCCATCACCACCATTTGTTACTTGTTAGTAATGCTTAAAGACGCTGTGGCGATTCAATGCCTCGTTTCCTTTTTCTGAATTGGTGTTAGCATTTCCAGGGAATAAAGAATCATATCCATGTAGAAGATATCCTTTAAAAGCTTAATGTGTAGTAGTACTAGTTTGCTATGCCACTTTTTCCTCAACCGAAACAATTCTTCATTCAATTTCAGGTATTGATCTTAAGTGAGAAGCTTCATTCAGTACCATCACAGTTCGATCAGCTTCGAGCTATACGCTTCCGAGATGCTATTAACCGGGTGGCACCAAGAAGAAAACTCAAGCAGAGTGGCCCTGCTGCTGTTCCAGAGAGCTCGAGTTCTGGAAATATCGAGGCAAGGGAATCAAACATTTCAGAAGTCAGGCAGTCAGATGATGTTCAGGCTGAGCCAATCAGATTCCAGCAACAGCAATTAGATGACGAGACACACGCGCTTCAGGTATTCAAATCAACCGGTGATTAGCACAAGTTTATGTAACTAACTTGGTCAAGCTATAGCTCCTCTAATTCCAATTATCTACGATGTTTGTTTAGGTCGAGTTGGCCACTATGTTAGATGCTGTTCGAGATACAGAAACAAAGATGGTGGAGATGTCTGCACTGAACCACCTCATGCCTACCCATGTTTTGCAACAACCCCAACAGATAGAATTTTTGTACGAGCAGGTTGGTGTGCTTCATCCACATTTTCGAATCGTCTAAAAACCTATATTTGCATGTCTCCGAGTCAGGATTGTGTTTCGCGGCCTAGCTCGATTATCAGCGTAGGGTTCTGAATCTTATACTCGTTTGTTTGTTGGATCTAACAGGCAATCGAGGCTACAAATAACGTGGTGCTCGGTAATAAAGAATTGTCGCAAGCCATCCAAAGGAATAACAGTAGCAGAACATTTCTTTTGCTCTTCTTGTTTGTTCTTACCTTTTCAGTTCTGTTTCTTGATTGGTACAGTTGATGGAATATTGATTGTGCATGTTACACAAAAATATACCAGAGCTTAAAAAGAAAAGAAATAATGCATTATATATATATATATATATATATATATATATATATATATATATATATGGTGGAAACTAATATTAAAGTGAAACTTAGAAACCGACCATATTCATTGATTTTGAGGATCCAATGGATGAGATTAAATGAAATAATGTATTAAAAAAATAAAATATTGTGTCAATAAGGATAAATTCGTCCAGAAAATTAATTAAAAAAATAAACAAAATCTCATTCCATAATAATAGGAAATTTCCATAACCAACCTACACTACTCGACTTCTTTTGCAACAATGCAATTTCCGGCTAGATCTTAATGGCAATCGTAAAATGGACAATCGGGTTTTATTCTACTCGAAAAGACGAAGAGATTCATGGGTGGATCGCTCGTTTTGATGGAGAAACGAAGGAGATATTTGTTGGAGAAGTCGGACCAGTATGGAAATCGCAACTTCAGCGGCGATCTAAACTTCCAGACGCAATTCCGGCCTCATCGTCGATCGGATTTAGATGAGCGACCTACCGTTGGAAACGTCTTGAAGTGTAGAACATGTTTCTAGGGGACCGCGCTCGCAAGAACCTCCGTATATGTAGCAAGTCAAGCTAGAGGGTCGGGGTCTCTCCGTACTTGCTCCGAGGCTTCTTCGAGGATGCTGCTTCGGGCCTCTCAACCCTGGGCCCTAGGATCTCTACCCCGCCTCTTAATGAGCTATCTCAGCTCGTGGCGCACGACGACGAGGGGTCACTGCCCGAGAAGCATCCTTACACTTCAACTTCTCCACAACCTTAGCCATCTCGCTCTTCGCGTTCGATTGTCTTTCCTTGGCTGACAAATTGTTGGCGACATGGCGTTTGAGGGGACTAAACCTCACAACCATTGGCTCTATGTTGTCCAGAGACATGACTCTAGTGTCATACAAATCAAGTCCTTTTGGAACCAGAATCGGAATAACCTCGAGCTACAACAGAAAATAAAACAAAACATGTAAGTACTTTGCATATTTAATAATTAAAGTGAAATAAATTAAACAAGAAAATAAAATAAATCAATTACTTGAGAATCGTCGAAGAAACGAGTAAAGTCGTGAGGAGAGGAACTCGTGTGCCATCTCCTAAGACGGTGGGACTCGGTGATCATTCAGTCGTCGACCGCAAGCTCGCCCTAACTGGGGGATCGCCTCGTATGCCCAAATATTCAGGGCCCAAACCGGCCCGTACAAATGATAGGTACCCCTAGCATTAGTTATGTTTTCGGAGTCCTTCTTCATCATGTTGAGCTGGTGGCATAGGATCTGGAACGACCACGACCCCCAAGGAAACTGATCCCAAAGTCCTCGTGCTCGACTAACGGCCATACCCAATTCTTGATTGTAGGGTTGTCGCCTCCAACCAACATCAGATAGTACATGAGCAAATAGGCCTCCTTCAAATACTGCTCAGGTGTGCCCAACACCTTATCTTCAGCTTTTTCGTTAAAATTGGCATTCAGTTGATTTATTTTGATTGTTTTGCCCCATACTTCGTGTAGAGGTGGCTCCTCGAGGGACAATATGCCGCCCACGAGGGTTGAATGCGGATTCCATGAAATGCAGCCCGTACGTCATGATGGCGTACTCTTGCCTCGAGAACCGGATGTCTCGGTCATCGACGTGATACTATCTCTCGAACTCGGGAATCGAGTCATCCTTGAGCTCTCGAGCTAGAAGCTCATGGAGGCAGTGTTTGCACTCCCACTCCTTCTAATGTCGAGGAGGTATCGAAACGGGCCTTGCCTAAATCGATCAAGCAATCGTTCATCGCCTACACGACGCAAGACCCTTGGAATCGATTGGATCACGTCGTCTCGTACGTATAGATTGATCTCCCCTGTGTTTTCATTTGACTAGATTTGGGGGCTAAGCCGCTAAGGGGTAAGAATATAAAATCATATTATATTTTATTATTATTTTTTTGAAGGGGTATTAATTTAGGGGTGGTTCGGTACGGCATACCGTAAAATTTTCATCATACCGTATACTGTACCGTACCTTCGGCATACCAATGTTCGGTATACCGAAAATTCGGTATGGAAAAAATCCATACCGTTATCATACCGTATTTTCGGTATACCATACCGTACTTCGGTATGGTACGGTATACCAAAAATCATACAATTATCAAACATTATGTTATTCCAAATGTTTCTATTTAATTTTTTTTTTCCATACAATAAAGTCAATGAATAATTAAAAAACTATAAACTAATAATGCAAGTGTTGATTAAATTTGCTACGTTGTTAAAATGTGATTCAATCTTCATACAATCATGTTCATACACTTTTATACAATCATACTTTTAAAGTTTTAATACGTAAAGATTAACATATTATATATGTTAGTGTATCATTAATCATTATAAATTGTAGCCATCGACTATGATTATAGATAGTAGTATGTTTTATCTTCTATATTGTAAACATGTAGTAGTAATACATTCAAGAGTCGAGACTTTATCTTGTATGAACTAGTGTGCATATAATTTTCTAGGTACTAAAATATAAAGAATATTGTTATATAAAATCTCTTTAATTGGATAGCAAATTTCGATACCATAAAATACAATGTATACCATAATTTCGTATGTGCCGAACATTCGGTATATTCAGCATATACCGTGCATACCGTTTATTCGGCATATACCGAGCATTCGGTATATGCCGAATGTTCGGTATATACCGCGGTACGGTATTTTACGGTATACCGCAGTATCGCAATTTTGGATACCGTTGTCGTACCGAAACTTATCGGTACGATATGATACCGTACCGTAAAATCGGTATACCGTCTCTTTCGATATTTTTGGGTTTTTTTGGGCGCGGTATATTCGGTATTTCGACGCAACGACATCCCGACCCACCCCTAGGTACGTATGATGAGTAATTTAGAGATCGCCACGTTAGTTAGCAAGGCCGGCCAGGTGAGGGCGATGCTAAAGGCCCATATTTTACAAGAGGCCCATTATAAAATTGTAACGTTAATAGATTTATTATTATTAAATAAATGAGAAAGTGGGAGGCGTTTAAAACGGAGAAATTCGTTTAGCGCCAACTCTAAGTTTGACTCGTTCTCTCTTTCTCTCTCCACTCTCTCCACTCTCCTCCTCCTCCATAACCGTCACTTCTCTTCTCTTCTAACTGCTGCTGCTGCTACTTATATATACTCTGCTCTGCTCTGCTCTCCACATAATTGTATTTCACACACAGAGAAAGAGAAAGAGAGGATAACGCCGCTTCCGTTCAAATTAATCATATTCCGATGGCTTCCTCTGCTTTCAAATTCGTCCTCTTCTCTGCCGCCGTCGCCGCCTCCATGGCCGCCGGATTCCAGTTTGAAGTCGGAGGAAAAGCTGGGTGGAGGAAACCGACCGGAAAGGAAGCACAGACCTACAACCAGTGGGCGGCCAGTAACAGGTTCCACATCGGAGATTCAGTTCGTAAGTTAACTCACAACTCAAAATTGAATTCATCTCGACGAACTCGATTAGTAATTTTTGAATTTTTGTTGCGATTTGATTTTCAGACTTCAAGTACGAGAACGACTCGGTCCTGGTGGTGAGCGGCGCCGATTACAACAGCTGCAACACTCTGAATCCGATCTCCAAGTTCGAAGGCGGAAGCACGGTTTTCGAGCTGGATCGCTCCGGATTCTTCTACTTCATCAGCGGCGACCTCCGCCACTGCAGATCCGGCCAGAAGCTCATCGTCCGCGTCATGCATCCGCTGGAGGCGGAATCGCCGGAGCTCGCGCCGTCCCCGTCCCCGTCGGCTGCCGGAGGAGATGATGGCTTGGCGCCGCCGTTGGCCAGTTCCTCCGCCGCATTTGCACTCGTTTCCGGCTACCTGACTGCTTTCGCAACGCTCTTCACCGTTTGCTACTTCTTCGTCGTTTAGGAATTTTAGATCATGAATTATTGCTTAGGTTTTGTTCCATTGATTCTAATCTCAATTTCTAGATTAGGTTTAATTAGGATGCTGATCTGCTAGGAATGGTTGTTAATTTTTTTTAGATGTTTCTTCGTTTGCTGTTTGATTCAAAATTCAAAGATAGGCTTGTTTTCGGATTCTTCGTTTCGTATGGTGAATTTCTGGGTTTAGTTTATTTTAGCAGAAGATTGCAGAATTTCAATGTTTTTATGCAAAATACTTCAAACTTCATTAAAATTGAACCTTGTACATTAATCCCTATCTAAAATTTGAGCGAAAGGTGAAAGCTCAACGGTACATCAAATTCTCTGCACTCCAAACATGAGCAATAGCTTTCGACTCTCATGTCGAATAATCCAACCCCGTCTCAAGGTTTTTAGCTACCAGATTCAGCTCTTATGAGTTGAGTGGAATTTCTTCTGATTTAAGCCCTTTTTGAGTGATCAAATCTTCCATAATCATTGCAGCAGACGAAGGATATGGCTGCAGATGATTGTTGAAAACTGCATTGCTTGGAAAATGAAATCGTTTTTTTTGGACCGAATGAAGCAAGCAGACAGTAATAAGAGTAGCAGAAGTCGAATTACTTACTGGTAACTAAGTCAGGTAGATCTTAGAAGGCGAGCTGCAAAGGCTCCATCGAGGGAGTGTTTGACAGGATTCGACCTGTAGAATCCTTGTTCACTAACAAAAGTCGAGGGCACGAAGTTGTCTACGGGTTCTACATAGAATTCCTGCATGAATGGTGATGATTTTTGAGGTGAAACCAAATGTATTGAGTCTACTATTGACTAGTATTTTTTCTTTTCTTTTTCAATGAGGGTTCATGTCTGAAATGTGAAGTTATTGGAAATTAATATAGATGTACGGAGGCAACGAATGTCTTCAGACACTTACCGGATGCCACAGAAGAAAAGCAGCGATTCTCGCTTCATTCTCCTCTGGATCAATCGAACAAGTACTGTATATTAGCACTCCACCAGGCTTTACTAAACTGTAGATCAATAGAAAAGCATCATAACAAGAACAAATAGCATGAAATTGTAGAAACAGAAGGAACTACTACTATATTTG
This sequence comes from Thymus mandschuricus, assembly GCA_029379335.1. Taxonomy (NCBI): domain Eukaryota; kingdom Viridiplantae; phylum Streptophyta; class Magnoliopsida; order Lamiales; family Lamiaceae; genus Thymus; species Thymus mandschuricus. The sequence goes on from CM057080.1 coordinate 27,215,370, forward strand.
AATAATTTCTTATAATTTTATCACTATTATTACAGAAATGTACAATCATATACTCTACATATTGAAATTTTGGTTGTCGTCTCAGATTTAACGAAAACACTGCTTAGCCAATCAATGAAGTGGTAGACTCACTTGGAAGCTGAATCAAGAAGTGCATCTTGCAAATTTGTGAGTTCTTCCATGTCTTCGAGTCTTCTATTCCATCGCAAATCAGCCCTCTGTATTATTGAAAATGGATAAATTACAGTCAAGTAGCGCATTGGAACAATAGGCAGACATTAAACCAGGGGAAAAAAGTCGAATAAGTAATCTAACAGTTAAAATAGGATATGCTGCTAAAATTTACTTTTCGCCAAACTTATCATAAATGGATAATACGACGCGGAAATACATTTTTGGAGGATTGCAACATAATATACCTTAGATAGTACGCCCAGTCCAGAACAAGGAGCATCCAGCAAGACTTTATCAACTTTCAAAGAATTACTGTCCTGAAAAATTTAACACATAAAAAACTTTATTAATACATACCTTGATAACAATGTTACTCGAGTAAGAATAACGTCCTTACAAGTGTACGAAGATCAGCATGAACGGTGGTAATAACTTGATTCAGTTCGTGCAACTCTGCTGTCTCTTTAAGAATTCTCAATCGGCCTTTGTTAACGTCAACTGCACTTATGCTACCTGATAAGAATGTCACCATAACATCACTAATGCAACAAATAGTTTTGTCGATCAGACATGCATTATAGTTTGGAATGATGTTATGATCTCTAGTTCGGCAGAAAAATACTAATCGAAAGGAATGGACATCATAAATTTCAACTCGGAGGTGGTTACAGAAACAGTAAGACTTCATGTTTTTTACTACTACAAATTTCTATTATGTTCTGAAATCGTACTCTTAACTACAGCAGTCACCACAGTCTACAGCATTGTACCTTGACCATTCAAACACGAGGCCATGAAAAGAGTCTTTCCCCCTGGTGCTGCACAACAGTCGATAATACTATCACCAGGTTTTGGGTCCACAACTTTAACCACCAACCCTGCACCAAAAGTTTGTGTTAAGCAATCCATAAGAATTACACATATGGATTAAGTAATTGTGCAGCATGTACTTTTGCACGATCCACAGCCACAAGAATAATGGGACTAAGGGAACTTAGAGGATTTTGGTATAATATAGACTTTACCTGGACAAGAAGAAAAGAAAAACTATAGAAGATACGATCATTTTTGTCGAACGTCCAAGATAGGTGAATATGTTGGCTTACGAATTTTTACTTTTTTCTGACATGACGATTACCTGCACTCTCATCCTGGACTGAACAGAGACCCCTTTTCAGTAATCCAGCTTGTATGATGATCTGGAAAAGGTAAATGTGGAGTAATCAGGACTCAGGGAGAAACGTTTATCCCATCACGACCAACAATAACTAAATAAATAGGTTGTACCAGTTCAGGCAACAAGTCAATCCTATCAAGCACAAGTGTTATAATTTTTCTAGTTTCTTCGAGAGTTGCTGGACTATCAATGACATAAAGAAACTAGTCCTAGAATAAAAAATCAAGAACCAAATTCAGCTTAAGCAAATAAAGACCACACACAATGGCATGAAGGTTGACTTGAATCCACTGTCCGTGCCATCACTATAATGTAACCAACGACTAAGATTACAACGAAAAATATTATGTCTAATAAAGATTAACAAAAAGAAACTAACTGGAATCATTTAGAAAAACCAACCTGCATCCCTGTTCTTATGCAGACGAAATCATCCAAGTGCTGAGAAAGTTCATACGGAACCTAAAGTGGAAGAAGGGGGAAAAAGTAAGAAATCAAACATTGAAATATTGGTGCATGATGCAGTTCCCTTACTTGCTAGGAAAACATAGAAATGTAGATTATAAGCAAGAGCCAAAAGAGAATGCTTTTGGGCACAGAAAAGATGAGAGATTAAGTACCGACCTCTAACTTATCAAGCTCTTTAACAAGGTCGACCCTCGTGAAGCCTTTACCTGTGTTTGCTCTGAAATCGTCATCACTTGAAGTGTTGAGTCAAAGCGTACATATGCTTTTGAAAATAAACATAAAAGTTTTTGAGGGGAAAAAGGAAACCTGATGCTGAAACAAGGATCAGTGTTGTTCCATGTCATAAACTTGATAGCTTCATCAAAACCTAGGTCATTAACCCATCGTCTCACCATCCACTAGAAGAAAATGATAGTTGGATCTATGTAAGATTTCAAGGTACGGGAGGATTTCAGAAGTAAGACTAAAATCAGAAGGAACCCAAATTCTTTAGAATATAAATATCTTGAATAATAAGAAAGTTCAACATGCATTCCTTGTTTTTAGCTGGTTTCATTCTCAAAACAAAGGAGTTTTAAATACATATACTACAATTCACAATCTTGTAGGTCAAAAGGCCTCAATATCAATCAAAAGCATTCAGATTTTTTTTTTTCCTTGAGCACTGACGGGACATTTCTAATTCTATGGACTCAGTGTAAGACGATGACAATTTTAGAACTTTCAAAGAGTAAAGAATAAGGCAGGGCAGCAGCACTGTGTAGAGACAAAACAGCATTAAAACCAAGTCAACTAAATCAATTGAGAACCATCAAAATTAAAAGCTGAGGGACAAACTCACAACAGGATGAGAATGAATTATGGCCAAAGCGCGTGCTTTTTGCCTGTCATCACCATCCACTTTTGGTTCGGGTAGTGAGTTTTTCTCCTGTAGACATCCAAATTGAAAGGAAATTCACTAAGATAAAAATCATAGATAACCCCCAGGATATATTTGAATAGCAGAAATATAACCTTGAGCAAAACCAGCTTCCTCAAAAGCGCATTAACCATATTACCAGCACCAACTCTTAGTGCAGCTTTTGCGAGCTTCACATTCTGTCAGTCCCAAATAGATATAGCCACCATTAAAATTATATTTATTAATATCATAATATTCTACCTTTATATGAGATGAGAGAATTAGGAGTAAGGAAACATAAATGCATAATATCATCTCTCATTTGAAATGGTAGGAAAAGAAACGAGAAAGAAATTATGGGAAGACACAATCACCAGGAAAAAAAAGACAAGAAAACTCAAAATTGCCAGTTTATTGAGGTCTAGAACATCCGAAGCTACCCAATGTATATCTTATCTGCAGCTAAAGAAATCATCACATCTGGGCTCATGGATATTCATAGTTATTGGTGGCAATACAACAGTCAGAAAACAAAGAAACTTTTTTCAAGTTGAGATTCTACACATCCACGTACCTCATCAACAACAGCATATGGAGGCATTTCAAGCTTTAGGATCTCATAAAAACCAATTCGAAGAATCTGAAAGAAAGTGTGTCAGCTCACAGCGCTCCAAAAACCGTACCAGTCCTCAGTCAGGCCAACTATGTCATTAAATCACCCCCAGACGGAAAAAGAAAATGTCTATCACCTGTAGTAGAAGAGGCTCCATACTTCTGAAGGTGCTATCATCATGACATAGTGAAAGAATCAAATGGTCGAGGTATCTTTTCCAACGAGTTGTACCCCCAACAATTTCTGTTACCTAAAAATCCGAATCTTTAAATTGCCATAATTTGGTTTGAACAACAAATGCAAGAGGTGAAGTGAGAGTTAAAACCAGTCGAAGATCTCTATCCTCCAAATCACGAGTTCGGAAACCAAGAGTTCTCTCAACATATCCCATCTCATTCTCCCCCGAACCCTTGCCTTGCTCATTCAACAGATCCGCAAATGCACCGCCAAACTGAACACGCATCAATCTCACAGCAGACACTATTCAAGGATGCAAAACAAGAAAGATTGGAGCTTTTCACTTATTTTGAATTACTGGAACACAGAAGTACTGTAACGAGTAAATGAATCAATCACTGAAACGGTGAACTAAAAAAAAGAGTAAAAACTTCATCTACTTTCATGTGATTACCACTTAGCAATGCCTAAAAGATGGCTAAGTTGAATTTAACATAATTACAACAATAGCATACCAGCTCTATGTGGCGATATATCCGAATTCAACTTCTTAGCATCGCCTGCACCAATAAAATGACTTGAAGCACGAAATTTTTTCAATGAGATAGATAGATAGATAGATAGATAGAGAGAGAGAGAGAGAGAGAGAGAGAGAGAGAGAGAGAGAGAGAGTACACCTCCTCTTCTACCTCCAGTAGTCGAAGTTTGTGGACGACCTGCAACACAATAACTCGATGAGATTAAAGCGGCATCACCTCACCAGTGATGAACAGAAACTTCAAAATTGAATGTAGTAGTAGCCATGAAAATGGGATATAACCTGTTTTAGTTCTAGTAGACCAAGTTTTATTATCCGAGTTGTTTCTGGAACTCTCCCCCCTGTAATGCTTCACCACAGCTACACATGAACAACAGACAATCTTCGGCGGCGCTGAAATCAAAATTGTATAGTTACTCTTTCCGAAAAGTGAGCAGGGCGAGCTCACTGTCTCCATTTTTCCTGGGTGAAGAGAGAGAGAGGGGGAAAGAAAGGAGATGAAATCAACAATTTTTTCTTCCGTTTATTAAAAAAGGCATAAAACGTGCTAGCCTAGCCTCTTTTTTCATTACACTATTTTAATACTCCGGAACTGCGGCAAAGAGAGAGAAAGAGAGTGTTTTTTTTTCATTTTTCATTCTTCGTATTTCCCCCCTCAACTCACTGCCGTCGTAGTTCGTGAAGCGGCGGAGAGAATCAATGAGTTGCCCGGACCCTCCGACGGCAGTGTTTATCGAGACGAACTTGGGCACCCGCCTCGCCGTTCCGGCTTCTCCAGACATCACGGCCGGCGACTTCAAGAGTCAGTTGTTTCTTTCCATTTTCCTTTTCTTGGTTTTTGCTGCGTTCTTCTATTCTACTTCTCAGTTTCTGTTCAAGTTTTAGTTTTCTTGTTAAAGATCACATTTTTTTTTAATGGGGTCTTAAATAAATGGATTGTGGGCTGTACGAGGAATCTGTTTATGGACATTGGTTTAATGTATTGAACTGAGCATGTTGGTTGAGGGAGTACATTGGTTTTGTTCCATCTAGTTTTGCTTGTTGTTAGGTTTTGCATTAGGAAAATGGCAAACCACTTTGATTATTTTTGTAGCTATATTGTTTAATTCATGTAACTGCTTAGCATTGATTGGGAATTAATACCTAGGAAGTTGGATTTTCATGTTTAATTCTAAGAAAAGAAAGAGAGTAGTTAGATTGAAAAAGGTATGAGAATATGTAGAGGGTTTGAGAGAAACAATCTTTGCAATAGTTCCTTTTTTGGAGGTTTAGATGGCTCGTGAACAATCAAATGTTTCCTGTCATTTTTGGAGGTTCAACCGGAATGTTTTACTTTTAGTTCTTGTCCCAAACAACGGTGTTTTACTTTGATGTTTTGTCCAATGCTATGGTGTTTTCTTTTACCTCTTTATCATAGTTTCCTGCCAAGGACATTGAAACAGCTGAAAACTTCCGTATTCGTATCCAAAATAATTAGCTATCGACATATCACAATATGTTTTCCGACTTGTAGGAGAGGTGGAAAGGACACATCTGAATTGTTTCCCCGAATTCGGGATTATCCGAGTCGAAGCAGTGATGGTACGTTGTCTAGGTATCGTTCCCTCTCATTCTTTGATATTACAAGTGGAAGGCTGATTTATATACATATTTGGATTTAGATACTTGAGTTGACTGAAATCTATCTTAACATCCTCCTTGCAATACCAGGTGAAGAAAAAAGTTCACTTTTATCACCTATCTGCCACTTTTCCTCTCAAGTATGCTTTTCTGGGTTCGGATCTTACTTGGTTTCTTCAAGCACGTGTTGTTTCATCTCACGTAGAGTCATCGAAGAAGGACTATGAAGCCAATGTTCACAATCTTGATTCTGCTGCTAATGAAATTACCGGTTCAGTTGAACTGAGAGGTTCTTTGAGGTCTCTCTCTGAGAAGAGAACAAACTGCAGAAGAAAGAAAGTTAAGGTACGAAGATATCCGTACCTCAAAGCTTCGACTCTTACAGCTTCCTTTTTCTTCGGAAAGAGGAAAAGGTCGAATGTGAAGAAGAAAAGGCCCAAACTCGTTAAGGAAAAGCTCTGTCAATTTCCAACTGAAGCTGAAGTGAATTGGAGCAAAAAGTCGAGTCCCGCCATTGGTGAAACGAATTCAGAACCAGCATCGGTTTCACAGATAATCAATAAGTATTTTCCAGATTATGATGAAGTGGCCTCGAGTCCCAACTTTCCTTTCACCCCAATGCAGTGTCGAAACAGTAAGAAACCCCGCTCTGAAGCATCCAAGCACAAGAAACCCAAAGTTGGAGAACGCCTCGTGCATGCATCAAACAGCCTTAGGCTCACTCCAGGTAATCGAAAATCCATACTTTCTCTGTGCCATTACAACGATAGAGAATCACCGTTGCATAGATTCAACGCCACAGTACGGCATCTAGCATTCGAGATAGCAGGTGAAGGGTGACTGAAGAACTGTAAATCTAACATGTATGTATAGTATTTTGAGGTTATGTTTGTGCAAATTTGTGTACATATTATTACCCTTGTTTGTTCAGACAAGAAGCTTTGCCCTATTTTTGAAGTTTGTATTTGCAAAGAAAAATTGTATTGTTGTGTAACTTCAGCTTCAACTTGCTCTTGAAGAAAGGCATATTCTGCTTTTTGTTGGTGGGACTTTTTTGTAATAATAAAAATTAATGTTTTTTTTTTTTTGGTGCTATAAAAGTCTTCAACCTAATACTTATTTATAAATATTTGATGTTTTCTTTTTATTTATTTTTTAGTACTCCCTCCGTCCTCCATTTAGTGACGTTATTACTATATTGGGACGTCCTCCATTTACTGACATATTACGTTTTAGGACGTAGACCCCACAATCACTTTAACACTTTAACACTTTATACATCTACTTTTTATTATTTTAACATTTTAATACTATTAAACAATTCAAATGGACCCACAATTATTCCACTTTAACACTTTAACACATTAATTTATTATTATACCATAAAATGCGAAAAAACCTGTGCCCATACTCCCTCCGTCACTAAATGGAGGACGGAGGGAGTATACTAATTGATTTGTTAAATTTATTTTTCCTTGATTTTTTTTTTTTGATATGTTTTGTATGTTCCTAAAATACCTAGGAGATATGTTCGTGTTGATATTCAAAGTCGAAATCTTTAGAGTTTCGAAACTTAACACTCTATAATTAAGTCAGCATGCATAATATATATATATATATATATATATATATATATATATATATATATATATATATATATATATATATATATATATATAGGGGTGAGATCCTGTACAAAATAGGATTATCGTAAAAAATAAAAAATGATGCATTTTATGCATATAATTATAATGCACAATGCATTATAATGCATTATCTTTACAATCATAATGCATTTTAGTAAAATCATAATGCACCAGTTAATCTACACCGTAGATCACAGAGATCAATGGTCCAGATCATTTCTCATTTCTTACAGAACCTGTCTTTTGTATGTGATCTCTCCGCTATATATATATATATATATATATATATATATATATATATATATTTTTTTTTAATTTTAATAATTGTGGAACATACAAAATATTAGTAATATTCGTCTAAAAAAAACTTAGTGATGTAAAGTAGGCAAACTATATATATGCATGTAATTTTTTTTAAAATTTTTATGATAGAGGGGAAAACTATAATAGACACACGAAATGGATAAGTCTATTCAAAATTTACATGGGCACGGCACACGTGTTTGCAACATATTACTATTACTCTATGGAAGGTCGGAGGAATGATCGTTACCTATCGTAAATGTACTTAATTTATTAGCAAGTAACGCGGAGTGCTACATTTTAAGGATGAATATTACTCGTTTATATATGATGTACGGAATAAAGAAATGTCCCTCTTTCGATATAAGGAAAGAGTATCGGTTCATATATTGGCGCAACACTCTTAATGATATTTAGTACGTCTACGGTGGACGAAACATTTTTGGAAAGTAATTAGAGTGATATTTATATTTTCCATGAAGAAATTAATGGGCTCAAATAAATTTTGCCTATTCCGTGATGAACACAAAATAAATAAAAAACTTTATCCCTATTTTCTTTTTCCAGGGTGAAAATATAAATTATTATTATTATTATTATTATTATTATTATTATTATTATTATTATTATTATTATTATTATTATTATTATTATTATTATTATTATTATAAATAATTCCCATATTTTACCCCCTCTCGTAAGTTTCCTATATATAGAGCAAAAACTCCATGCCCAGCGTAATTTTTCCCCTTTTTCCCATTCACCAAAAATTCTATTCGATCACCAATTTCCCCAGAAAAACCCTCTCTTCGAAAACCCTAGGAATTCACGATCTTCATTCTCTGTAGATACACACAATCCTCTCTCCCTCTCCTCCTCAAATTCTTGTTATTTTTGCCCCAAATCCATCCAATTCCATCATTCACTTAACTCCTCACACCCTTCCGTCTCGACTGCGGAGCTGTTGAATCGGTGGTCGATTATTCAATTGAGCGGCTTTCTTATCGAATCGGGCAATGATCGCATTTGGTTGATCTTAAAAACATGAAGTTGAAGCGCCGGAGGGCGCTTGAAGTGGTCAGTGGGAATCATCTATCGTGCTCCGATCAATTTTTCTTTTAATTTCGTTGAAATTCTCGTTGATAGATGGTTGTTAGGGTTAGTTTGATTTGAATGCGTGGCCTGGGAGTGATATTCGATGAATTTAGGATTCAATTTGCATCAAGAACCTATACTCTGAGTGCTAATTAGTTAGAATTTTATGTCATCTCGACTGAAGTTGACGCAGTTGCACTTTTTTTTATAACACTAGTTGTAGAGCGAACTAATTTGTTGCTTGCATTGGGTCGGCCTTCGGTTTAGTTGTGTTTAGCTGTTGCCTTTCTTGCACAGCAAGTCTTCGGCTTTGCTGGAAAACTCAAATGTGTGGGTTGTTTAGGGGTCATCTAACTATTTTTTAGACGTATTTTTTCTGTTGTCATTAATGTAACGAGAAGCTCTTGCCTAGATATTATTTAAACACTGGATGGATAATGTGTCGTGCTTCACTGTTGCTTTATCTAGCGGGTTTAACTTTTCTTTATGTGATCAGCCTTTTGATGTAAAATTTATTTCCCTTTCCTCCTTCTGTTGGTTAATGTTTCAACCTTACAAGGTTCATGCTGAGTTTATTTATTTATTTTCCCTTTTTTTTTCCTAGTAATATCATTGTTTTTTGTCTTGGGATCAATTGGCAAAAGATATGTATGTGACGTTTGAAAAAGCTGTACATTCAATTGTAAACACCTTAAAAACATGGATGGATGTTGTGTTCATTGCATGATTCGTCAGTCTCGTCGAAAGAATAAACTTTTGTTTAAATTTTCGATTTCATACATTTTATATATAGGGGTAAATGGTAAGTCCATCTATTTTTGATATCTGTGACTGATACAGTATGTAATTTCCATATGAGTCTCAGTTAATTTTGCTCAAGTGTTCAGTCTTTTAGTTATTGATACATGTTCGGCAACTAAATAGGATATTTTATGTTTTTAGCTTTATGTTTTCTTTGAGTTTACTTGCGCAACTGGTATTTGTTTTCATGTTACTCTGTAGCTATAGAGAGAGTAAGGGTTAAGCTGAAGATCAAAATATTTGTCCTGTTAAATATTTTGGCATTATAGACATAAATATATTGAACGATTGGAAATGATGGATCTTCCTTCTTGCATTTCAAGCCGCTGAAGATTAAATCCTTCATCAACAATGTTACTGCTACACCCCTGGAGAAAATAGAAGTACCTCTCAAAAGGTTTTCTTGGGAGTTTGATAAGGTGCATTATCCTCCACAAACTACTTTGGTATTACTCCACTTGTTTTTGCATACTGAATTGCTTTGATGCAGGGCGATTTCCATCACTGGGTCGACTTGTTTAATCACTTCGACACTTTTTTTGAAAAGTTCATTAAACCAAGGAAGGATTTGCAACTTGAGGACGGTTTTCTAGAATCAGATCCGCCTTTCCCGCGCGATGCTGTTCTTCAGATTCTCCGTGTCATAAGAGTGATATTAGAAAACTGCACTAATAAGCATTTCTACAGCTCTTACGAGGTATGTGTCTTTATTTTATTTTGTTCTAACTCTATGCACCTGTAAAGGTCAATCTTTCGTATAGATGGTGCAATTGGTCTAGTATTTTTCTTTCCCTCAAGATAGCTGTTTTTTTAGAGATAAGAAATCTGATTTAATTCTGCAGTAAGATAAAATTTTGGTTCCTTTGGAATTATCTGATTGGCCTTAGTAGTTGCTCCACGTGTAGAGGATTAGCTGTTTATGTCTCCCATGTTTTCAACCAGGATAAAAGGAGAAAGAAAGAAAGATAAGCTTACATGTTTTATTGTACTGAGGTACTAGAAGCTATTAAATAGTTGGTGTTTATGCCTCAAAGAACACTATTAATATGCTACCCAAAGATAATTAATTAGAAAAGCATAAGTATATTATTAATGAAGAATTGTGTGGATGTATAGAGGATAAAGAAGATTCTATACCCGCGTTGGGTAAATTGGCTTGTGGATGATTAAAAAATTGTTGAATGCCCTGAGTCATAGTCAAGTTTGCGATGAGCTCCTCTAGAAGTTTTCTCTTGTATTCTTTTTGTCTACTATATGTGTGTATTGAGGTGGATATACTTGTTATTAAGGATTTCTAGAAGTGGTTGAATATTTTGAGACTAGGAATGCCATATTTTGTTAGTTGCCTTTGGATATGTTTGAAATGGGAAGCCCAGATTCAGCTTCAACCAGACGTGCGTAGGTTTCGCATTGGTTTATAGTTTCTGTACTCCTTGTTTTCCAATGGTCTCCTCCGATGACCTCAGTGGTTATCTGGTGTATTTTCAAAGTGTTTAATACTTAGTATGTTTCATTAGTTGTCTTCTTATTTACCTGTTTTTGTTGGTGCAGCATCACTTGTCATCTCTGCTTGCCTCCACCGATGCAGATGTAGTGGAGGCTTGTTTGCAGACTTTGGCTGCATTTTTGAAGAAATCTATTGGAAAATACGTAATAAGGGATCCATCCCTAAATTCAAGATTATTTTCTTTTGCCCAGGGTTGGGGGGGTAAAGAAGAAGGTCTTGGATTGATTCCATGTGCTTTACAGAATATATCTGACCCCGTTGCTCTTGAGTTGGGTAGCACTCTACACTTTGAATTTTATTCTGTGACTGAAGCGTCAGTTGAATCCAGCTCTTCGGGACAATCAACAAGGGGTTTACGGATTATACACATGCCTGATGTGAATGCAAGAAAAGAGTCTGATCTGGAACTTCTGAATACATTAGTTGTAGAGTATAAAGTTCCCCATAACTTGAGATTTTCTCTTTTGACAAGGTTGCGGTTTGCTAGGGCTTTCAGCTCCCTAGAAGCAAGGCAGCAATATACCTGTATACGCCTCTATGCTTTCGTAGTTCTTGTTCAAGCATGTAGTGATACTGATGACCTGGTGTCTTTCTTCAATGCCGAGCCAGAGTTCATCAATGAATTGGTTACTATGCTAAGCTATGAAGACGCAGTTCCAGAAAAGATTCGTATATTATGTCTTCTTTCCTTGGTTGCTCTTTGTCAAGATAGGTCACGTCAGCCTACTGTACTGACAGCTGTAACATCCGGTGGGCACCGTGGCATCCTCTCTAGCCTTATGCAAAAGGCAATTGGCTCAGTTGTAAATAATTCATCAAAGTGGTCTGTTGTATTTGCTGAGGCTCTACTGTCTCTGGTTACAGTTTTGGTTTCATCATCATCAGGTTGCTCAGCCATGCGTGAAGCAGGATTTATTCCCACTCTATTACCTCTATTGAAAGATACAGACCCTCAGCACTTGCATTTGGTTAGCACAGCTGTACATGTATTGGAAGCCTTTATGGATTACAGTAATCCAGCGGCTGCTCTTTTTCGAGACTTGGGTGGTCTAGATGATACCATTTCGCGCCTAATGGTAGAAGTTTCTCACGTTGAAAATGGTACAAAGCAGCAAAGTGCTTCTGGAGACCTTGAAATTCCAGAGTGCAGTGGTTCTGAGATAGCTTCAAATACTTCTGTGGAGCTTGATAATCTGCAGCCTCTTTACTCTGAGGCATTGGTTTCCTATCACCGCCGTTTGTTAATGAAAGCCTTGTTGCGTGCTATATCACTGGGAACATATGCTCCTGGGACAACAGCTCGTATGTACGGTACAGAAGAGAGCTTGCTACCGCAGTGCTTGTGCATTATATTCAAAAGAGCAAAAGATTTTGGTGGGGGTGTCTTTTCACTTGCAGCTACTGTGATGAGTGACGTAATTCACAAAGATCCTACCTGCTTTTCTATTCTAGAAACTGCGGGTCTTCCTTCAGCATTCATGGATGCCATAATGGATGGTGTTCTTTGCTCGGCCGAGGCTATCACCTGTATACCGCAGTGTCTTGATGCATTATGTTTGAACAACAATGGTCTTCAGGCTGTGAAAGATCGCAATGCTTTGAGGTGCTTTGTAAAAGTCTTCACTTCCAAACAGTACCTGCGAGCTCTTGCTGCTGATACATCAGGCTCCTTATCAAGTGGCCTGGATGAACTCATGCGCCATGCTTCCTCTTTACGTGGACCAGGTGTAGACATGCTGATTGAAATATTGACAAAAATTGTGAAAATAGGATCAGGACTTGACTCAGCATCTACATCTACATCTACAGAATGTTCTGGCAGCTCTCAACCTACTCCAATGGAAACTGAGCCTGATAATAGAGATGTGGTCTCAGTTGACGATAGAGATTCATGCAAGCCTGGAACTTCGGAGCAACTATCGGATGTAGTCCCTGATGCATCATTATCAAATGTTGAATCCTTTTTGCCTGACTGTATAAGCAATGCTGCTCGCCTTCTTGAAACAATTCTTCAGAATTCTGATACTTGCCGTATTTTTGTTGAGAAGAAGGGAATTGAGTCTGTCCTGCAATTGTTTTCTTTGCCTCTATTGCCTCCTTCAGCATCACTCGGTCAAAGCATAGCTGTTGCTTTTAAGAATTTCGCTGCTCAGCATGCTGCTGTACTTGCACGTGCAGTATGTTCTTTCCTAAGGGAACATTTGAAGTCAACAAATGAACTTTTGAGTTCAATTAAAGGATCTCAACTTGCTCAGGTGGAAGTATCTCAAAGAGTAAAGATCTTGAAGAGCCTCTCTACTTTAGAAGGAATCTTGTCTCTTTCTAATTCGTTGTTAAAAGGAGCAAATACCATAGTTTCTGAACTGGGTTCTGCAGATGCGGATGTACTGAAAGACCTTGGGAAGGCTTACAGGGAAATTCTGTGGCAAGTATCTTTGTGTTGCGAGTTGAAGGTGGAGGAGAAACGGAATGTTGACGTGGAGCCTGAAAGTGCAGATACTGGTCCATCTAATGTGGCTGGAAGAGAAAGTGATGATGATACTAATATTCCATCTATTAGATACATGAATCCCGTCTCGATCAGAAATAGTTCTCACCCACAGTGGGGAGTGGAACGCGACTTCATATCTGTGGTCCGCTCAAGTGAGGTTTTCAGTCGCCGCAGTCGACATAGTTTGGCTCGTCTACGAGGTGGTAGGACAGGGAGGCATTTGGAAGCCTTACAGATTGACTCTGAAGCTGGAGCAAGTAGTTCTGAGCCTGCACATGGAATGAAGAAGAAGAGTCCAGAATTACTGATTTTAGATAACCTTAATAAGCTTGCTTCAACCATGCGATCTTTCTTCACAGCACTTGTGAAAGGTTTTACTTTACCAAATCGTCGGAGGACTGAAACTGGATCCCTAAGTTCAGCTTCAAAGAGTATTGGAACTGCCCTAGCTAAAGTTTTTCTTGAGGCACTGGGTTTTCCAGATCCAAACTCTGGGGTTGATATCTCATTGTCAGTCAAGTGTCGCTATCTTGGAAAGGTTGTTGATGACATGATTGCTCTTACATTTGATAGTAGGCGGCGGACTTGTTACACTGCAATGATTAACAAATTTTACGTCCATGGGACCTTCAAGGAGCTTCTTACAACATTTGATGCAACAAGTCAGTTGTTGTGGAATGTTCCTTATGCTAATTCCACATCAGGTTCTGAGCCGGAAAAGAGTGGTGATGGGAGTAAACTGTCTCAGAGTTCATGGCTCCTTGATACGTTGCAGAGTTATTGTCGCGAGCTCGAGTATTTTGTGAATTCTGGATTACTATTGTCATCAACCTCCACATCCCAGTCTCAGCTGCTTGTGCAGCCTGTTGCGGTTGGTCTATCCATTGGGTTGTTCCCTGTTCCTAGAGACCCAGAAGCATTTATCCGGATGTTGCAGTCTCAAGTTCTGGATGTGATACTCCCTATCTGGAACAACCCAATGTTTTCCAATTGTAGTCCTGGCTTCATCACTTCCACCATTTCCCTAATTACCCATATATACAATGGTGTTAGTGATGCAAAACAAAATCGCGGTGGAGTACCTGGAACGGCGAGCCAACGTTTCATGCCGCCTCCACCAGATGAGTCTACCATTTCGACCATTGTTGAGATGGGATTTTCCAGAGCAAGAGCAGAGGAGGCGCTGAGACGAGTTGAAACTAACAGTGTTGAGATGGCAATGGAGTGGTTGTTCAGTCATGCTGAAGATCCTGTGCAGGAGGATGACGAATTAGCTCGTGCCCTGGCTTTATCCCTCGGAAACTCAACAGAAACACCTAAAGTTGATGGTGCTGATAAGTCTGCTGATACTGTGTCCGAAGAGGGGCAGGCAAAACCTCCTCCTGTGGATCTTCTCCTTGCTGTTGCAATGAAGCTGTTTCAGGGTTGTGATTCAATGGCTTTCCCCTTGACAGATTTATTGGGGACTCTTTGCAGCAGGAACAAGGGGGAAGATCGCTCAAAAGTACTTTCGTATCTTATTCAGCAGTTAAAGCTTTGCCCACTTGACTTCTCCAAGGATAGCTGTGCACTGGGCATGATTTCACATACTTTAGCATTGCTTCTTGCTGAAGATGGAGCCACCCGAGAAATTGCAGCACAAAATGGGATCGTCTCCATTGCAGTTGATATCTTGATTAATTTTATGGAGAGGACAGAGGCATCACAAGAGCTCCTTGTCCCTAAATGCATCAGCGCATTACTTCTTATCTTGGATGATTTGGTACAGTCTAGGCCTAAGTTATCCAGTGATGCTGCTGAGGGAACTGTTCCCGGGTCTTTGTCTGAGTTACCAGGAAATGAAGCTCCATCTGAAGCAGTAAAGGAAGAATCATTGCCTGTCGATGAAGGCATAGATGAATCTGCTAAGGCTAGCTCTGTGTTTGAAAAGCTTCTTGGGAAACCAACAGGTTACCTGACAATGGAGGAGAGCCGCAAAGTACTAGGAATTGCTTGTGACCTGATAAAAAGAAATGTACCCCCTATTATTATGCAGGCTGTTCTTCAGCTATGTGCTCGATTGACAAAATCACATGTCCTGGCTGTGCAATTCCTTGAAAGTGGTGGTATGGCTGCCCTCTTTAGCCTTCCAAGAAGTTGCTTCTTTCCTGGGTATGACACTTTAGCTTCTGCTATTGTTCGCCACCTTCTAGAAGATCCTCAGACGCTGCAAACAGCTATGGAATTGGAGATACGCCAAACACTGAGTGGAAGCAGGCATGGGGGGCGTATACTGGCGAGAACATTTCTGACATCTATGGCACCTGTTATATCCAGAGACCCAGAGATCTTTATGAGAGCAGTATCTGCTGTCTGTCAGTCGGAGTCATCAGGAGGGAGGTGCATTATTGTGCTGTCCAAAGACAAAGACAGAGACAAAGATAAAGATAAAGATAAGAAATCTTCTGGAATCGACGCTGGAGTATCTACTAATGAATGCATTAGATTAACAGAAAATAAGGCTCATGATGTGTCTAGTAAGTACTCCAAAGCCCACAAAAAGGTTTCAGCAAATCTTACTCAAGTCATTGATTACCTACTTGAGATTGTGTCAACCTATCCTTCACACAATGAGGATGGTGAGTGGGGAAAGCATGCCAGTGCTATGGATATAGATGAACCAAGTAGCAAAGTGAAGGGTAAATCGAAGGTTAATGAAACAGTAAAGACAGGAATAGACAGTCTGTCTGAGAAATCAGCTTCTCTTGCTAAAGTGACATTCGTTCTCAAGTTATTGAGTGATATTATGCTTATGTATGTTCATGTTGTCGGAGTAATCTTGAGACGAGATCATGAAATGTGCCAGCAGCGTGGGTCTAGTCATTTTGAGTGTCCTGGGCAGGGGGGCATAGTTCACCATGTTCTGCATCGTCTTCTTCCCTTGGCAACAGATAAGTCTGCTGGCCCTGATGAATGGAGAGACAAACTCTCGGAAAAAGCTTCATGGTTTCTGGTCGTATTGGCTGGCCGCTCCAGCGAGGGAAGAAGGAGAGTAGTGAATGAACTTGTGAAAGCATTGTCTTTATTTACAAATGTTGAGAGCAATTCTTCTAGTAGCAGTAGCTTATTACCTGATAAAAAAGTCTTTGCTTTTGTTGATTTAGTTTACTCCATTCTGTCAAAGAATTCTTCATCTGCCAACCTTCCTGGTTCTGGGTGTTCACCTGACATTGCCAAAAGCATGATAGAGGGTGGAATTGCGCAGTGTCTGTCAGGCATTCTTCAGGTAATTGACTTGGACCACCCTGATGCACCAAAAGTTGTAAATCTCATACTCAAGTCTCTGGAGAGCTTGACGAGGGCTGCAAATGCTAGTGAACAAGTCTCCAAGGTTGATACTCTGATTAAGAAAAAGGTAAATGGTTCAAGTGGAAGGTCTGATTCACAGGGTGTTGGAGCTGCTGCTTCTCAACAATTACAAACTTCTGCTGAAATTAGAAGTTCTGAACATGGACTCAGTGGAAATGCTGGATCTGAAGCTGTACCCTCAGGTAATTCTCAGGGTGATGGTGATCAAAATGAAAATCCAAGCCAATCGGAGGAACAAGATATGAGGGTTGAGGATCCTACAACTGATGCACCTTTGGATCTCGGGGATGATTATATGCGCGAGGATATGGAGGAAAGTGGTACTTTACCCAATGGTGAACAGATTGAGATGTCTTTTCATGTAGAAAATAGAGTAGATGATGATATGAATGAGGAAGAGGATGACATGGGAGATGACGGTGAGGATGACGATGATGGAGAGGATGAAGATGAAGATATAGCTGAAGATGGCACTGGTTTAATGTCCTTGGCTGATACAGATGTTGAGGATCATGATGATACTGGCTTAGGTGATGAATATAATGATGATATGGTTGATGAAGAGGATGATGATTTCCATGAAAACCGTGTCATTGAGGTTAGGTGGAGAGAAGCCCTTGATGGGTTAGATCATTTGCAGGTTCTTGGACAACCTGGAGCAGGGGGTGGGTTGATAGATGTGTCAGCTGAAGCTTTTGAAGGTGTTAATGTTGATGATTTTTTTGGGATCCGTAGATCTTTTGGTTTTGAACGCCGTCGTCAAGCCAATAGAACTTCCTATGAACGTTCAGTTACTGAAGGGAATGCTCTTCAACATCCTCTCCTTTCAAGGCCTTCAAATTCTAGTGATTTGTTTTCTATGTGGTCCTCTGCTAATTCGTCCCGGGATCCAGAAGGCATTTCAGCTGGTAACCTTGATCTAGCCCATTTTTATATGTTTGATGCTCCTGTTCTTCCTCATGACAATGCCCCGACTAATCTGTTTGGTGATCGGCTGGGTGGTTCTGCACCACCCCAACTAGCTGATTTTTCTGTTGGTCTAGAGTCGTTGCGTGGCTCAGGTCGGAGAGGGCCTGGTGATGGCCGTTGGACCGACGATGGCCAACCCCAAGGTGGTGGCCAAGCTGCTGCAATTGCTCAGGCAGTTGAAGAGCACTTCATATCTCAATTAAGCAGTACATCTGATCCTGCTGAAAATGCTTCGGAACAGCTTCCACAGAGCCTAGGATTGCCAGAAACGCAGGAGGGTGATCCGGTTGTGGCCACTGATAATCAACTGGCTGTAGAGGTCAGTGAAACTAATACTCGACTTAATTATTACAATGACCATATTAATTACAATGATTGAGATAATCAACTAACTGAATTTCAACTGTTGCAGGAAGTAAACCCTGAGGCTGTAGCTGAGCCAACAGGTGATGGCCATCAAGGGATAGAAAGTCAGCCAAGTGATATTGGTATTGATAGCATGGAAATCGGGGATGGAAATGCTACTGTTAGAGAGCCACTAGAGACATTTTCAGCTTCTGTTGCTCAGGCTAGTGGACCTGTTGATAGAGATTCAATGGGTCTTGTAAATTCCAGCAGTACGCCATCTCAGGCTGAGAGTTCTGATAGATCGCCGGGCCAGTCAAGTTTTCATGCAATTTCGGTCTCTGAGCCTGATATGGCTGGTCCAGGCACTCATTCTTCCTCTGTTCCAGAAAGTTCAGATGTGGATATGAATGCTACTGAAGTGGAAAGAGATCCTGTGGATTCGGGATTACCTCCGTCTGGGGTTAATCTAGAGGAGCCATCAGTGCTGCAAAATAGTCTGGTGGTTCAAGATGCCGCCCCGGCAGATGAAAATAGTTTGAATAATGAGGCTTCCAATGCTAATGGGATAGATCCGACATTTTTGGAGGCACTTCCAGAAGATCTTCGTGCGGAGGTTCTTGCTTCTCAGCAAGCTCAGTCTGCTCCACCACCACCGACATATGCTCCTCCAAGAGTTGAAGACATTGATCCAGAATTTTTAGCTGCTCTACCTCCAGATATTCAAGCTGAAGTTCTTGCGCAACAACGAGCACAAAGGATTGCACAGCAATCAGAAGGACAACCTGTTGACATGGACAATGCTTCCATTATTGCCACTTTTCCAGCTGATCTGCGTGAAGAGGTCTGTTTCTCAGACTCTGAAGCTAATAACTTGTCCGCTTCTTTGTCTGCTAATTTACTTTTTTTTTTTTTTTTTTTGGTGTGTGCTAGGTGCTTTTGACATCTTCAGAGGCTCTATTATCTGCATTGCCATCTCCATTACTTGCTGAAGCACAAATGCTTAGGGACAGAGCAATGAGTCACTACCATGCTCGCAGCTTGTTTGGAAGTAGCCAGAGACTAAACAGTAGGGGTAATAGATTTGGTTTTGATAGGCAAGCAGTTATGGACAGGGGTGTGGGAGTCAATATTGGAAGGAGAGCGTCTTCAGTCACTGAGAACTTTAAGCTGAATGAACTTGAGGGAGAACCACTTTTAGATGCTAATGGCTTGAAAGCATTAATCCGACTATTACGGCTGGCACAGGTAATTTTCATATGCTTTTTTGTTACCACAATTCTAGGCCGTTAAGTCCTCGACCGAAGTGGGTACTTTGCAATCTCTCTCTCTACTTAATATAAGATTCAAACATTTTGAATCTTTTGACTTCAGAAAGCTTGCTTGATAGCCTATGGCCTGGAAAATAGTTAGTAGCATCTCATTAGTTGTATCTCTAAATGTAATGATGGAACTAAAATGCTTCATTTTCTTTTTAGCCTCTTGGGAAGGGTCTACTGCAAAGACTTTTGTTGAACTTGTGCTCGCACAATGATACAAGAGCAATACTTGTTAGACTTCTGCTTGATATGATAATGCCTGAGACTGTGAGCACAGTGGGTGCGGTGACTTCAATGAATACGCAGAGACTCTATGGATGTCAGTCTGATGTTGTTTATGGCCGATCTCAATTATGTGATGGTACTTCTACTTTTCCTCTCTTTTCCTGGTGACAAATGTTCGCCTGTGTCTTGGATCTTACAGGGATGTTTTTTGCTCTGTACAGGTGTTCCTCCACTAGTGTTGCGAAGGGTTCTTGAGATTCTAACCTATCTTGCTACAAATCATTCTGGTGTAGCTGGTCTTCTTTTCCACTTTGAGAACTCAAATATTCCTGATTTTGCATATACAAACCAGTCAGAGGTAAAGAATGCAAAAGGTAAGGAGAAAGTCTCTGGTGGGCCACATCATACATACGTGTCCGGAAGCACAGAGGACAAGGATGTCCCTTTGATATTGCTTCTAAGACTTCTGAGTGAACCACTGTTTTTACGCAGTATTGCGCACCTTGAGCAGGTTTGTTTTTATCTCATCTACTTCATTTTAAAAGCTTCTGCAGAAATCATTTTTTTTTATAATTAATGCATTTGTTGTTCACTGAAAGGTCATGGGTCTACTCCAAGTGGTGGTGTATGCTGCAGCTTCCAAAGTAGATAGTCTGTCTAATACTGAAGAAGCTGCACCTCCCGCCGAAACCTCTCCTGGAAATGCTGAAATCTCTCCTGGAAATGAACCTGTCAGCGACACACAGAAAGATGCTCAGGATTTGATTGCGGAATCTAATCAACTTGACCAAAGTGCGAGTGCTGTGAATTCCAAATCAGATGGTCAGAGAAGCACTAGGATTTTCGACATTTTCCTATTGATGCCTCATTCAGATCTACGGAATCTCTGTGGTCTTCTTGGGCATGAAGGGTACTTATCTTTATTATCTTATATTTATGCATTTCTTCTGTTGAGTTTCGGGCAAAATCGTGGTCCCGCAGCTATATGTGTTAGTCTTTTCATAATTTATTAAGTTATTATGATAATTTGACCAGAAATCTGTTCAATTTTTGTTGATGACAGCTGATTGAGTTCTTTTAATAATTTGACCTGCAATCTATATGTTCTCTGTTAGTGAGCTATATTGACTCTAATTGAGTAATAATGATGTCAGAGCTTTGATCAGTATTGTTTATGAGTTAGACTCTTTATTTGAATAATAATGCCGGAGCATTGATCAGTATTGTATGTGAATTAGGCTTTCGGACAAAGTTTACACTCTGGCTGGTGACGTGCTGAGAAAATTGGCCTCTGTAGCTGCTGCTCATCGTAAGTTTTTTGTTGTTGAGCTTTCGGAGTTGGCCCAAAGGTTGAGCAGTTCGGCTGTTAGTGAACTTGTTACACTGAGGGATACACACATGCTGGGTTTGAGTGCTGGATCCATGGCTGGGGCTGCTGTTCTTCGGGTTCTGCAGATTCTCAGTTCTCTCACTTCTGTTGGCAGTGACAGTAAGGCCAAAGTAAAGAATGATGGTGATAAGGAGAAAGTGAATAATGAGGAACAGGAAGAACATGCTACAATGTGGAAGTTAAATGTAGCACTAGAGCCGCTATGGGGAGAACTAAGTCAGTGCATTAGTTCAATGGAATCGGAGTTGAATCAAAGCTCTCATTCTTCAGTTGTCTCAAGCGCTAACATGGGTGACCAGATACAGGGTTCTTCTTCAGCATCTCCTCCTCTTCCTCCTGGTACTCAGAGACTCCTGCCTTTCATTGAGGGGTTCTTTGTTCTGTGTGAAAAATTGCAGGCAAACAATTCAATATTGCAGCAAGATCATTCCAATGTTACTGCAAGAGAAGTGAAAGAGTCTAGCAGCAGTTCAGTTTCATCGTCTATCAGAAGTGTGGATAATTACAGGATGATTGATGGATCTGTGACATTTGTGAGATTTTCTGAGAAGCACCGTCGCCTGCTTAATGCTTTTGTGAGGCAGAATCCAGGTTTACTGGAAAAGTCGCTCTCAATGCTGCTAAAAGCTCCTCGGCTGATTGATTTTGACAACAAACGAGCTTATTTTCGATCTAGAATACGCCAGCAGCATGACCAACACCTCTCAGGGCCTCTGCGTATTAGTGTTAGACGGGCATACATTTTAGAGGATTCGTATAATCAGCTTCGAATGCGACCAAATCAAGATCTCAAGGGAAGGCTGAATGTTCATTTTCAAGGTGAAGAGGGTATCGACGCTGGTGGCTTGACTAGAGAATGGTATCAATTACTATCAAGGGTCGTCTTTGACAAAGGAGCTCTGCTTTTCACTACAGTCGGGAACAATGCAACTTTTCAGCCAAATCCCAATTCTGTTTATCAGACTGAACATCTCTCTTATTTCAGATTTGTTGGCCGCGTGGTACTTTTCTAGAGGACTTATCTTGAGCTTTGGATTTTCTTTAATCTTATCCTCTTTTTTCACCATTGGTATTTGCTCTGTTTCTTATAGGTAGCCAAGGCACTGTTTGATGGACAACTGCTTGATGTATATTTTACTCGGTCCTTCTACAAGCATATTCTCGGTGTAAAGGTGACCTATCATGATATTGAGGCCGTTGACCCTGATTACTACAAAAATTTGAAATGGATGCTGGAGGTAAGTGGGAGTACAAAATGGATTACTTAATCCAGCCAAAAATGCTTAGTTAATTACTTTGGCTTACCTTTCTCTGCAGAATGATGTGAGTGACATACCCGATCTGACCTTTAGCATGGATGCAGATGAAGAAAAGCACATCCTTTATGAGAAAACAGAGGTAGGGCTTTAGCCGTTACTCACTTGTCATTTTAATTTTGTCCTTTAATTTTTATGTTTGGATTACAGAAAAGTACTTGAGGTTGCCCGAAAAATCTCAAGAGTTTCACTGTTTTCCTGATATGATGCTTATTTGGTAGGTTACTGATTATGAGCTCAAACCTGGAGGAAGAAATATTAGAGTGACAGAGGAGACGAAGCATGAATATGTAGACCTGGTTGCTGACCACATTCTGACCAATGCTATCCGGCCTCAAATAAATTCATTCCTTGAGGGTTTCAACGAATTAGTACCACGTGAGCTTATATCTATTTTCAATGACAAGGAGCTTGAATTATTGATCAGCGGTCTTCCGGAGATTGATTGTAAGTTGGCTAGCGTCATCTACTGAGTTCACAAAACCTTATGATCACAAAACCTAATGATTTCGATATCTTTGCAGTGGCTGATCTTAAGGCCAACACAGAGTATACTGGCTACACTGTCGCATCGAATGTTGTTCAGTGGTTTTGGGAGGCTGTTGAGGCATTCAACAAGGAAGATATGGCAAGATTACTCCAATTTGTAACAGGCACTTCAAAGGTGATTCCCCTGAAACCGGATTTTTATCTTTTAATGCTCACCGGTTATTTATTGCCAAAATTAACCTTACCAGCTATATCACTGACATAGAATTTAATACTTCAATAGAGTTTATAAGCATGATTTGGTTCTTTAGTTTTCTGAGGGAAGGTCATTGTAGCCTATGAAAGCTATTAGGCTACAAAGTGTTGCAATGTATGTAATGAGGATCCTTTCATGTTTCTTGTTATTTTTCCTCTGTTACAAATGTCACATCGTCATATCTTCGTTCACTGAGGTTTCATTCATTCTGTTGAAAGTTGAGCTTATTTCATAACTTTCTGAAGGACTAATTGGTTTTGTTGGTCTATTAGGTTCCATTGGAAGGTTTTAAGGCGCTGCAAGGCATATCAGGTCCGCAGAAGTTTCAAATTCACAAAGCATATGGGGCTCCCGAGAGACTTCCCTCGGCTCATACCTGGTAACTCTCTCTTGTCTCTCTCTCTCTCTCTGGGCGTCAAGTTAACAAAATCATGCTATAACTATGTACATCTTGCAACTTCTTTTTCTGTTTATTGATATGTGTCGTTGCAACCTTCCCAGTTTCAATCAACTGGATCTTCCCGAGTATTCAACAAAAGAACAGCTTCAAGGACGCTTATTGCTGGCAATTCACGAAGCTAGTGAAGGATTTGGGTTTGGTTAAATCACAACCCACTTAGATCAAGTTCCAGCTCATGGATTCTTCACTGCAATGTACATGTATGTGTCACATCTACTGGCACTTAATTCGATTCCTAGCATGTTCAAAACTACAGCAAGTCTGATGAATCGTACCATTCACTCTTTTTGCAGTCATGAAGTGCGTCCCTATGTAGATGATGATTCGAGTATGTCTTGACAGACATATGGCGCAGGGGCATGGATGTCGTTCTCTGGCCTACACTTTTTGTCGGTGGTGGGCGTAATCCATAGTAGCGGAGCTGATGGCGTGTTTTCGCCAGAATTCTGTAGTATATATATATAGGTACTCTATAGATATGCATCAAGCAACAGAGATGGGAGGAAGGAGAGTGGTGCCGTCGTTTTTCGTTTTCTTTTTTCTTTTTCTTTTTTGATATAAATATTTTTGGATGCTCCTTGCCTTGTCTCATTCTTCCATCTCTCTCTCTCTAGCACTAGCAGCCGATTGGGCTCTAGGCTTACTACGTACAATAACAGAATAGTAATTTTCCCAAATACGATGATGGTTGGAAAGGCATTTATTATTCTAAATAATTGCTAGATTTTTGGTCCATTTTTCTTGTGTATTGTACAGGTTTTATTCATGCTTGCGAAATAATTATAATTAATTTTTGTTGTCTTGTTGCCTTTGCTTGAGCTGGAATGGAATCTTGCTCTCTAAATGTGTGTGTGTGTGTGTGGGTGTGGGTGTGGGTGTGGGCACAAGTTTAAACAATTAGTAGCTGGCAATACGTTTATGAATGCAAATATTCTCTTCACAAGATAAATGTTTGCAGACTCGAATAATAATGCTAATTGTTTTATATATTTCATGATAAACGCCTCGACGTCACCCCCAACGTAATCAAAGTTTTGCACTTTTCGTTTTGATTACACCCGACTTCAGTGGTACGTAGAGGTGCTCAAACGAACTGTAACTGCATGTTTATATTTGGGACAGTTCATCAACCTTGGAACTAACTGTAACCGGCGGATGAGTTTCGGTTTGGAATTGAATTTGAATTGATTAAACTTGGTCCTACTCAAATTACGCTACTTATTTAGTAAATTCATCATATTCCTCCTATTACTCACGTCACGATGTTTGAGTTAAGAGCAAACACATGAAATCTCCATGAATCAATCTTAAAAGGATTTATTGTACATGTGGGTTTGACCTCAAATATTAGTATAATTAATTTTTGGCAACAAATATTCTCTCTCTTTTTTTTTTTTGAAAGAACAATAAATATTCTTCTTCTAAAAGAAATTATAATTATTGCAAACAGCATTGAATCAAGTTGCAAAAACAGGCTGGGATGCAATTCTAATAATATTTTTTTTATTGACGTACTTTATGTCGTTATCACACCAATACTAATTAAGTGGGACTATAATATATAAAATATAATGTTTTACACAAAAATCACACAAACACACGCACATTTTTTATTATAATTAATGGATTACGAAGTGTTATCTAATTGTTACGATTGAAAATGAGACCAAATTGAATATAGGTTGAAAATTGTTGCCAGTTTTTAAGCCATACGAGTCGAGTCGTAGTCGTAGTCGTAGAAGAATGGATTACCATATTGGTGTTACGACACTATTGTGTATGTGTGGCGTGGTATTCCGGTGACATAATTGGCGGAATTGGTGTTAGGGCACCATTCGTAAACGATATTATATACTTTTGAACATTATTGAAAATTATAAAACGCTAGGACATTATTGAAATCATTGGAACAATAGGGGTAGAGGATCCCATGCCATTTTATAATTTTGAGTAAAATAGAATTTACTTGATATTTTAAATTGACAGTGGGGGCTTTTACTCTATAATTTGCTCAAACTAATCATAATTTGATAAATTTTTAAGGATAATTTTTTTAATTTTCTAATTGGGTAGGGGCTTAAGCCCTCACCCCCTTGTACTTAAATCCGCCACTGTTTATACCACTACCTATTTTTCTTTTTCTTTTTTTCTTTTTCTTTCTTAAAATATGTATCGTTTTTCTATCCACGCTAATATTATGAGTCAAAAGTGTAATTTAGAATGTAAAACGATAGTCTAATTTTATTGGCGGTTGTCCAAGTTGGTTCGCCAATGCACGCCCAAGCTAGCCGCCACAATTTAGAGTTGTCAACTAACAATTCCTTATCTTATAGATCTCATCCAACTTCAATAATCATATATTCCGTCTGTCTTATATTATTACTCTCCTTTAATTTCGATATAATAACTAAAATGTAAGGAAATATGCGATTGTAATCAATTCTAAAAAAAAAAAAAACATAGTTAATTGTAGGAAGTATTGTTAGTTTTTGCCTAAGGAACATATATAGTCAAAATCAATACTTACTCCAAACACAAGAAAAATCAATCTATACCCATAATTTCAATTTCAAAACTAGAATACCCCTCTTTTTTACTTTTTTTTTTTTTTTTTTTACAATTAACAGGAAATTTAAAGCTGCACCGAGGACTCGAACTCGGGACCTTTGACCCCATACATATTAACCCCCTACCGCTTGGCAAAGACACACACACAATTTGGCTAACTAACAGAGCGTAAAAGTTGGGAGTGTTACTTCAATGGAATTCTTACCATACTTAGAAACTAAATTTTAAATAAAAAGGTTATTGACATTTCACTATCACCATTCACCATTATGAAATTTGAAATGAAGGATTTTGTTTAGATGGTTTTCATATACACTTAACCCACTAAAGACCTCAAATTTTTGCTTTGACTATTGACTATAGAGAGTTTACGTTTACTGTTTACATTCAAAGAAACAATGATTATTTCTTTTGTAAAATAAAATATATATATATATATATAATAATACTCCAATATACAAAAATATAAATAAATAAATTAATTAATAAATAAATAATGTATATGAGTCTATAGTGACGACTAAACCCCCATATCTGTCTATACCTTTTTCCTCTCTCTCTCTCTCTACAATTCCATTCCTCAACTCATTTCCATTTTTTTTCCTCCCCTTTTTTTGGTTGGAGCATCTCTCGCTGAGGATTCATGTCGGTATGCAATCGGAATTCTTGAATACGTTCTTTGATGGTTATGGATTTTTAATATTAATCGGATTCGAGTTTGATTGTGTAATTTGCATCGGCGAACTTTTCGTTTCCCTTTCCAATTTCTTGTAATTTTAATTGGTTTGATCGATCGCTGTTCTTGTTTGGGGCTATGGTTTCCTAGGGTTGGGTGAATTTGAATTAGAACGTTTATTTGTTTGATTTTTGGTTCCTTTTTTCTATTGCGATTGGATGCTAGCCTTTTCTATTATTCAACTTCGATGCACCGTAAATTCTTTCCTTATGGCGATCTCTCAATGAATCGAAGGAATTATTCTGTATTAATTATGACCTAATTCAAAAGGAAACATGAGGGGTATTGGATTATGTTAATTTTTTTTAGAAATTTAACAAATAATAATTTGCTTTTCGATGATATTCTATGCCTATCTGTTTAATCTTGAATCAGAATTTAAACAGTTTCAGTTTGATCGATGAAATTTGGCATCATATTCTGCTCCGGTTCTCTAGATTGTAGTTTCTTAATCATACGACCATTTGCAAAGATCAATACTTTTATTATGACTATTAGATATCATGTGAATTCTTATTTTGCAGCAGGTCAATTTCTCCGACTTTTCGGATTTGAATGGTTTTGTGTTCATTTCTTCGTATCAGTCACTCTACCTGATTATTTGAGCTTTGCTTACTTCATTGGTCTTACGCTGCATAGAATGGAAATTGAATCCACTATGGATTTTGCTTTCTCTTGTAACTGACATGTTCCGCATTGGATTACCAATAGTTTGTTAATGTTATTTATGTCTCTATTTCTGTGTGAGTGTGTTTGCTCTCTGTCTGGTTGTATTTTCATTATTAATCACATAGTGTCCTCTGCCCTTTATATGCCCCAAAGAATCTCTCTTCTCATGAGTTTTCTGATTTGAGTTGGAATAGAAAGATATTGTTGATGGTGGGGTGACTAGCTATTTGAAGTGTAGAATTAGATTTACGAGGTGCTTGGGAATTGCAAGGCAGCGAGACGGGTTTTAGTTTTTCATACTTTTGTTCCCTATATTTATTTATTTTTCATTGAAGAGATCCATTCTCAACTTTTGGACATTGTAAGTGCCTGTGGTGAATGATTGACTTACAATTATCAATGTGATTCTCTGTTTAGTTTGCAATATGGCTTCAAATCTGTGCTCAGCTCTGCTTATTTTTATCTCAAGAGAAACTCTTTCGTCCAAAGTTAGTAGCTGAATGGCTGGATCATGAAAAGAAGGGAAGCTGTTGTTTGTAAATATTGCTCTATCATTCTACATGCTTGTACAGTTCTATGACCCTTGGTAATCTTGTATTGCTATTCGTGGCATCCTAGCCAAGTTATTGTCGTCATATTGGTCTTAATTTATTCTCATAACGTTGTTGTGTACTAATGTGGCACTTAGCATATCAGTCTGGCCATAAAGTGGTTTGCTTCAAAGAACTCACACTAGTTATTAAATTGGAATCACACACTTTAGTTCTTGAGATTTGAGGTAGAACGGTTTCACATCTTTGCTAACTGATTCTGTTTTCTTTCCCCTTTCATCTCTGCAGGAGAAGGGTCGGCCATTGCCAAAGTTTGGTGAATGGGACGTTAATGATCCTACATCAGCTGAGGGGTTTACTGTAATATTTAACAAGGCTCGTGATGAGAAAAAGACGGGTGGGAAACCAGATTCTCCTTCAAAGGTGGATACAAATACAAATTATGGAGGTGGAGCAGAACCTATAAAACCTCAGGGTGTAAGTTGTTCTTTAATTCGGTATTGCTGTATGAGTACACATATCTTTTGAGGGTTCAGGTGATTCTGCTGGCACAGTTTTTCCTAACCATTTAGGATATGCTTGTATATTTGTCCTTTGACTAATTCCTTCAGGCTTTAGCTATTATAGGGAAAAAGGTCACTTTATCCCCAACTTTCCTCTCATACTTACTTTATGATTCCGACTTTTTAATATGACAAATATAGGACAGACTTAACTTT
Source organism: Thymus mandschuricus (assembly GCA_029379335.1). Lineage (NCBI taxonomy): Eukaryota > Viridiplantae > Streptophyta > Magnoliopsida > Lamiales > Lamiaceae > Thymus > Thymus mandschuricus. The sequence goes on from CM057080.1 coordinate 27,244,241, forward strand.
GTTTCTCTGATTATGGCCCCAACTTTTTTTCTTAGTTACTTTATGTCCCCAATCTTTTAATATTACAAATATAACTCAAACTTTACTATATTGTCTTTGCTAATAGAAAGGTAGGAAAAAAACAATCAAAAAAATGAATAGGAAGGGTCAAGAATTCTGAGGTCTCTGCCATTAACAGAATCCAAAATCATCCCTCCGCACCTTTCTTCCTGAACAAGATCTCTATCTCTCCAGTCAATTCATCACTGTTTACCATAATCAATTTCAAGAAAACGAATTTTTGTTCTTTTTCGTTTTTTAGAGCAATGAGCAATGAGTTCACTGCTCGCAGTAAAATGCGTGCAAAACGATGAATCAATAATGATATTTTTTTGGTTAAGAAAGGTTTGATGGATTGTGTGAGAGTGGAGTAGGGGCCATTGATGTAACTATTTAGTTGTGTGTGTAAATTTTTTGCTAATATATATGCATGGTTTTCCATTCACCTACTCATTTTGCAATTATTCTCCACTTTTCCATTGAGATTTTTATCGTTAATATTTAGGTACGTATCAAGTTTTAGTAAGTTTGGGCTATATTTAGAAGTTAGGGCCATAAAATAATTAAGGGCTAAAAAAAGTTGGGAACTTGGGACTATAAGTGGAAAAATTGAGTAAAGTTTAGACTGTATTTGTTACGTTGAGAAGTTGGGGCCATTAAATAAGTCGTCAAAGTTGGGGACAATAAGTCACGTTTTCCCTTAGTTATATTTGTTTATTGTAACTTTCCTTGCAATCATGATAGGTTTAGATATGAAATATGCAATTCAACGTGTTTTGTGGACATCTCTTCCATATGATATCATCTTTTTTCTTTTCTTGTTTTAGTAGTCTAAAACTGATGCAAAAACTTTTTTGTATGCAGAAAAAATGGTTTTGCTGCATGCAGAGCCCGAATGCAGAATCTTGACGGATGTGTATGTGTAGAAGATAAAATGTAGCGTGCATATTTTATAAAGAACGCAAAAGGAGTCCCTAAATTGGAGATCCAGGTGGTATGAGGCACCATTACTCCATTTCTGTGTGTTGTAAAACTGCGTTCTTGTTGTGGGCAACGATTTCAGAAACTTGATAAACATACTGCTGTGTGTCTTGTTATGGATCATGATTAAGCAATTTATGCTTGTTTTTCTTTTTTGCTATTTACGACGTGTAAATTATTTGCAGTCCTCTGGTAATTACCATTTCAAACGATTCATTCGTTCCACAGGCTCGTTGTTTCATACAATTTGTTTTCTCATGTGTGTTTTTCCAGACTATCGCACGATGACACCCATATCTAGTGTGCTTGTCACATACCTATATTGTTCTTCTCAGTGTTCTCACAAGTATGTTAAGCCCCATTGCGCTTGTTGCTCCCTTTTATTCGATTGTTGTTTTCCTAGAAAGCTATCCAATTGTCATAGAAAAAGTTCCAATCGAACAACATTAGTCAAGAGCATAGCTTTCCGACCAATCTGGAAATCGGAAAAATCAACATCATGTACGATGATTCGAGTCGCTGCATACGAAGAAACTGCGAATAAATATGAGGAAGGTATACCTAAAAAAGCTAATAGTACTATTTTGCAACAAAAATACATTAGCAAAACTAATCCCGACACCGGCTCCGGGGGCTGTTTACCAAACATATCTAAGTATATGAGAAAATGTGAGATTAAGTTGATGAGAAGTTAGTCTCGAAATCCCACAATTTTGTACTAGTGATACCCGATTAGATTACAACATCATCAAACTCTTGAAGCTCCAAGCTTTCTCTCGAATAAACGGCGCAAAATGAACACTTGCAAACCGCTGGCTGCAATGAGAGCAGCTGATTCGAACAACGCTTTATTAATCGCCCCTTTGCTCATTTTCTCATTCACTGAAAACCCAAACAAACGAATTAAAATCGATTGAAAAGAGAAAAATAATGTCATATTTGTAATTTTCATTGCACGTGCTATGTGATGAACGAGTGAAGTGGATATAGGCAGCACAATGCATCTCTGGACTTTGGATGCGCTAAAGATCGCTAAACAACAAATATGAAGATGCTAAAGAGTATAATTCATATGCACTTTGCAAAAAAGATAGCCTCAGTGTGATCAAATTACCTATAGCTTGGCGATCAGTTTGGGCCTCTAGCCAATGTTGCTCGAACTGGATATTGTACAAAGCTTCCTCCAACTTTCCAATGTGCTCAAAAAGCGGTTTGAAATGCTCTGCACATGTCAACCAACCAAATTAAATATCTTGAACAATCCTCCATTCTCGTATGAAACAACAGGAAAAAGAAAGAATGCATATGTAGCAGTCATCACCATCTTTAGCATGTTCATCGTGATATAAGAAATGACCAGCATGCACATCAAAGTCGACGGTTTCATGATAGGGGGATTTATTAGTGAAACAAAACCGGTAGACTCCTTGATGATAAGCCACGAACTCATGCTTGTCACTTGTCTTGCCCCGAATGTCATGAACTTGTTCGTCATTTGGTCCCTTAACCTGGAATATCCAACATCTCAATCTCATCATAACCAGGCAGGAGAAGAGGAAATTTAGCACCCAATTTCAAGCAAAACATAGTATATAGCTCCAAAATATTTCTTCTACAGCAGATTGTAATGCTACATTTCCGACAGGATAATTGATGGTCTTATTAATCACTAACAGTGAAGTAGCTGGAGGTACTGAAGATCCGCATATATATCTCTATCATGAACAATTCTGGTTTTTATTCATAAGTATACAGATATACAGCTATGGAAAAAAAATTGTAGCCAATTACAGGATTCAAATTTATCAAGTATATATCCACTTGCACCAATAGCATAATGGAATTTGTTTCTTAAGTATATTGGTAGATTTCAGATGAAAAGGAAGAGTCATCTGGCATTGCTGGACATCATTAGAAAGTATTGATTATAAAACACAACTGTTGCTGGTGTTTTCAATGTTTGCAGAAATGCTTTCTAAGAAGATCTATGAAAAATGCTGTATATTGGAAGATATATTTATTAAATAGGCATTAAATCCATTGATTTTATTCTGCATAATAAAAAATGGAAAGGATACAAAAGATTGCCGAAGGTATTGCCAGAAATTTGTCTTACACAGATCAATTCACAGTTCATACATAAGTTAGACCCCTTTTTTGGCATGAAAAGCATATATATCCAAGCATCTTAGATAAGCAACACCACCGATCATATATCATAATTAATTCTCACCACAATTTATCATTTTAACTAACATGGAAAAGAGAGCTCCAGTAGTTTTGATTCAAATAGCACATTTTCCAGGGATTAATATTATCAGAAGGTTAAAGAAGAGAATTACCACAAGGTCTACACCATCTTCACTGTAATGCCATGACCCCTCGGATTTAATCACCACAAATGAGAAATGAACAGTATTGCCATATTCCACCTTGTGAGAGAAGCACTCCTCTCTGTCTATCACAAATCGAATACCAAAGGCCCCTCCAAAACTGCATAAAATTACCATCACAGCCACTGCTGCAACTGGAAACCTCATCTGCAGCCCAATTCATAACTTTATCAATTTGTTTGGTAAACAAGGGGTCAGCAGCTTTATAGGACGTGAATTTATTGGCCTCTTAACTTTCACATTAATCAACTATATTACAGAGCAATGAAAAGTTGCATACATATTAAAATTTACTTGCTACCTTGTACATGTATTAGATCAAACTTGTAATCTATAACTGTTTAGAAAATAAGGGTCCAGTATTTGTTCATGGTCTTTATATCCAGCTTCATTCATTTAATCTTGTTCGTTTTAATTGCAAACAAGAGGACTATAGACAACTATTAAAAAGTGATCATCTTATAAAATTCCCTCATGACTCTCAATGCCATGTATAATGTTCTATTTACCTACGTCTTGGAATATAAAATAACGTGAAATATACATGTAAAAAGATAAACACTCAATATCTCTACTCTATGATAAGCACACACTTGGGATCGCTTCAAGATGCTAGATTTATCGCCCGAAATACAATTGGATACATACACACCATGTCAATTAAACCAATCAGATAAGCGATTTCGAAAAAATAAACCTAAAAGAGACACAAAGGTCACTAATCTAAAAAGATCTCTCACAAATTGACTAATGCAAAGTTCAGCAAGAGATAATAATTTTCAATACGAGTAGCGTTTATCTCCACATAGTATACATAATAGAATCCGATAACATCTAGTTCAATCCGGCCGGCTTCGTAACTCCATTACTCAAATTACTGGACAATCGACAATGCAATACTTGTACACAAACCAGTAAATTCAATTGAAGCCTTATTTTCCAAAACCTCCAATTTCAGAATTGATGAGTACAAACAAATTTCAGAATTGATGAATTCATACGTGGAATTGAGCCAAAATCCCCAAATCCAAAAGAAAAGTTGAGGTTCCTTAAATCCAAAACAAAAATTCAGAGCTCCCAGAAAAAGTCAGCCCCAATCTCCAGCGATCAAAATTGATTGTAAGAAACAGACAAAGGAGAAGCGAATAGCAGGCGATCGATGAAAACGCACCTTGAAAAACAGAGGATCGTAATTCAAAGCGAGGTTTCGAGCGAGGAATTATAAATTGGGGCGAAGTTGAACGACTCAATCTCTCTCTATACTTTGTTTATGAATTTGTGTGTAGTTGGGAAGGGAACGGGTAATTACCTATGACATGGTTTTGCCACCTCAAACCAATCGGATGTCGACGCGTGGACTGGTATAATTCCGTCTAATTCATAAAATTTTTGTGTTAAAATTGAAAATTAAGAGGATCAAACAAAAAATTATAATTATTTCTTGAATTATTTCTCCAATTTTATTTACGTGTTTCTTTCTTAAAATTTGTGTCGTTTCTCGAAGATGACGAAAGGAGTGTATTATTTATTTGCTAGTTACGCTTTTTCATGGAGCAGGCGAGAATGGAGGTAAATGGGTGGGAAATGTGGGTCGGAGAAGCCATCGACAAACTCCACTCCCTTAAGATTTTACGTTCTCTCAGGCCAATTCATCAATCCGTCTCCGCTCCCAATCTCGACCAACAGTTTCGAGTGTTTGATGGTCCAAGCAAATGGGACAGAGCTTCGGTTGAATCCAACATTTCTCACTCCACATTCCAAAAATGGCTGCACAACCTCCCCAGTTCAGGTGTTCTTCTATTTCTTTCCCTACTTGTTTCTAGTTGAGATTTTTACTTCTCTTTTTCTTCGTCTTCTCTGGGGACTCAAGCTTCATAATTGATGATTCTCTCTGGATTGTTGAATGGTTTTCTGGAGTCAGGAGTGGGAGGTAAATTTATCGGTGGAAAGGAAACTGCATTGAGATATTAAAGAATATTTTTTTGAATTTTGATCTCAATTGATGAAAGGCTTCATAATTCTCTCTGGATTCTTGAATGGTTTGCTTCTCTCTTAGTTCGTAGGGGTTAGGGTTTTTTGGAGTTAGGAGTAGGAGTTAAATTTATCGGTGGAAAGGAAGAATAAATTTTGAATTTTGATATCAATTGATGAGAGGCTCCATAATTCTCTCTGGATTCTTGAATGGTTTGCTTCTCTCTTAGTTTTTAGGGTTTAGGATGGGTTTAGGGTTTATTGGAGTTAGGAGCAGTAGGTAAATTTATTGGTGGAAAGGAAATTGCATTGAGATATTAAAGAATTAAATTTTGGATTTTGATTTATCCTTTATATGCATCGACAGAATAGTTGAGGTTTTACATCTTCCTGTTTGAGGGGCATCGATATGAATGAATGAAGAACTTACTTAGTAGCCTATCGAAGTAATTTGTAATTGCATTGATCGTTTCCTTTATTTCCGATTTATTGAGTTTTTAGGGGACGATGGCGACGTGGTACCTGAACAAGTCAGAGCCGCTGATAAAGCAGAGCCATCTGATGGGGAATTTAGAAAGTTACTTGTCTTCTCGGGAAATGATTACTTGGGATTGAGTTCGCATCCGATGGTTAGAGATGCTGCATCAAAGGCATGTCTCGATGCACCTCTTGAATTTTATCAGTTATAACTAATATTTGTCTTTTATTGGTGCACATGTATTTATTTAACTTTTAATCATTATGTAGGCAGCTCAAGAACATGGAATGGGTCCTCGAGGCTCGGCCTTGATCTGTGGCTACACTAGTTACCACAGGTTACTTGAATCATCACTAGCGTACCTTAAGCGAAAGGAGGTACACTTTCTATCTTTAGCTCTGCGGATATCGTACTCGTTGGAGGTTTTCAAATGTACAATGTTTATATTGCTGCTCTTGGTTAAGATTTCACATAAAAAAGAATCTGAACTTTTCAAGTACTGAACCTTTTGTAGCTAGAAGAATTCATCTGCACCCCTTTTTCATTCTGATCTATCATCCTGTATCCCTTTTGTGAATGTTTTAAGTTATAAGATAGAATCATGTGATTTCTGTGGTTCATGGCAAGCTATAAACCGATGTATCCTCTCATGGCAAGAAAAGTCTGTGATCAGAAGACAAGTGTTTCATGGTTCGTTATAAATTAATTCTAATCTCACAATACACACGTGATAGCATATTTATTGAGTGGGTTATTGTGTAACAATTGTTTTTATATCCATTGTGCAGTAATTTAGCTATCAGAGGTTAGATTGTGCTTACTGCTTAACCGTCAACCTACATGTCACTTGGTTTTTTGTATTCAAAATTTATTTATCAGTGTTCTAATCTTAAATATTAGGACTGCCTTCTTTGTCCAACAGGCTTCTCAGCCAACATGGCCTTCATGACAGCAGTTGGAAATATTAGCAGGCTCATAGCTGGGGGAAAACCTTCAGAAGATGATAAAATTGCTATATTTTCTGATTCCCTAAATCATGCGTCGATAATTGATGGTGTTCGGCTTGCTGAGAAGCAAGGAAATGCTGTAGGATATGTCTACGGGCACTGTGATATGTGCCATCTCGATGAATTATTGTAGGACTCCTTTGCATTTATTGTTCCATGCCTTCATATTCTCTTTGATGAATTGAAATCGGAAGGCTTCCACTGACTGTTTGATTAACAACAGGTCAAACTGTCCAATGAAGAAAAGAGTTGTTGTAACTGATAGGTAAGTGCTTGTTGCAGTAACTGACTTGAAGATATTTGTTAAATATTCTGTATTTAATTTGCCATCGTTCTAATTATATAATTAGCTGCCACCACGATAACGTATTTTTAAGGAAATAGATTTTATAAAGATGCATAATGAGTAAATATAGTGGCTGACAGTTCATACCTTGTTAGGTTGAATTTTAGTCTTCAGTTCTTAGACCTTTAATCTTTTTCTTGTAAATGTCATCTTTGTTTTGTTCATCTAATAATTTGAGCCTAGATTGGTTGTTGATGAACTGATGTACTTTTCTTCCTCGATATAACATTACAACCAGACTGGTTGTAGTTTTCATTGTTTTCTCTATCATGGAGCCATGGAGGTATAAATTTTGTGTTACTCCTAAGACAAACTGAAATTATAAATACGAGGAAAAGATTTCTCTATGTAAGGTGTGCTCTACAGTTGATATTTTTGGTTCTCAAGTGCTCCATTCGGCTTCGGAAATCATTTTGATCGTTACAACACTGAACTTGGTTACTTTTTTTACATTTCCAAGCCTGTTTAGCATGGATGGAGACTTCGCACCCATGGTTGAGCTCTCAAAGCTACGTAAGAAGCACGGATTTCTGTTTGTAATTGATGATGTAAGTATCTTATTTATTACATTTTCTATTCTGGTAATATGGATCACATGCTGGCTAGCTACTATTGCTGTAGAAAAGGTAAAGGAATATACTTGCTTTCGCTCAAACAAATAGCATCAAGGAGCACTTGGATATAAGATCTGATATTGTGTCTTAATATCTTATTGTGATCCACCATCCACGTTGTTTTTTGGCTTGCTCATTTTCCTTTGCTATTCTAGGCTCATGCTACATTTGTTTGTGGACAAAATGGTGGTGGTGCTGCTGAAATGTATGATTGTGAAAACGATGTTGATATTTCCATAGGCACCTTGAGCAAAGCTGCTGGTTGCCATGGTGGATTCATTGCATGCAGGTAATATCTAACATTTTTAATTCTCGTAAACAGATTTTATAATGCTAGACTCAATCTTTTTCGTAATTCTGGACTCAGCTTTTTGTCCACGTAGAACTTCAGATAGCAACATTGATTTCAAATACATCTAAACATAGATTCAAGTGAAACTTAAGGATTAACAACTACTAATTATTTGATATATCATGGAGTAAGTTATTGATGCACTTTATGTCATGCTGGTGGCAGCAAGAAATGGAAATTGCTCATCCAATCTACGGGTCGTTCTTTTATATTTTCGACTTCTACTCCAGTGCCTGTTGCAGCTGCTGCCCTTGGTTTGTATCTTAAATTTATCTTAGCCCGTATTTGTCATTTGGTTTCATACATTTCGTTGTCCTTTATAAGACTGTGCAAGGAGAGGACTTGATATTTTCCTTCATACTTAGTACCATTCATGCGTAATTAAATGCATATATTGTGCTACACTATTCATGTTACCCTATTAGATCTACTGAAATTGCTCGGTATATCGATTTTTACATTATATAGATTGGTTCGTTGCTGTTGAAAATTCGGATGTATAGAAACAATGCAGAGGCATTTAGGACTGTCTTGCTAAGCGACTCTCCCTTATATTTTTCCCTACCTGCAGCTTCTGTCTTTGTTTCAAAGAAGGAAGCATGGCGTAGAACTGCTATACAGCAACGGGTGCATGAGTTCCGTACTTTGACTGGAATTCCAGTGGACAGCCACATTATTTCACTTGTTGTGGGGAGTGAGGAAAAGGCCCTGCAAGCTAGCAGGTCACACTCTCTCCCCTCCCTCATGATTATATTCCAGCTTTATTGTTACAGTACCTAAAATCTTCATTTTTATAAAACAGGCACCTTCTAAAATTAGGTTTTCACATAACTGCAATCAGACCTCCGACCGTACCTCAAAATTCCTGCAGGTTTGCAAACTTTTGTCCCGTTGTGAATTTTTGTATAACTCTAAATACTGCATCTGTTCGTTTGCTTGCTACCTGTATCCCATTGTACAATTGCACCTAGTTGATCCCAGATGTACTTCTGTTGTTTTGGTTATGAACGTATGATTAAATTTAGAGAACGAACTATTAATCATTCCACAAAGAACTTGTTGCAGTTTTAGCATTTTGAAAAAAATAAATTAAAAAATAGTGCCGTTACTTATAAAATATTGAGTGTTTGATGATACCAACCATGTGGTTTGGGCTCTCAGTTTTCTTTCCCGTGCTAAGGTAAGCTCGTTTTCTAGTATGGTGCTATCAAATTGATATCTTGCCATCATCCATACTATATGTCTCGACCTTCGTGCTTCGATCACTTGAACCGTGCTGGACCTGTGGTAAGCTAAATAGGAGATAACTGATTGTTGTGAATTTATTGTTAAGTTGCTGTCAGTCGAATTTGCCGTACTCTTCGCCTGTAAATAGGTAGAGAAATTTATGGAATTCTATTTGCCTTGTATCTCAGATTAAGGATAACTCTGAGTGCGGTGCATACGACTGACGACTTAAGGAGGCTGAGGGATGCGCTTGTTGAATGCATCGATCTGAAGGAGATCCAAGTTTTTAACAGAAGTTGTCGCCCCAAGCTTTAATATAGCTTTTGGTTTTAACGATTTTAGTTATGTCGTCTGCTGCTACTAATTCTTCGGGTTGGTATGCTTGTTTTTCGATTTTCCAGAGACCGTGTAAGTCTAGTTGCCGAGGCATATCGTTTACTCGAGCTAGATAGGTACGTAAAGTGCCATAATTTTGCCCTATTATGATGGTGGGAAATACTTAATGAGGAGATAGGCAAAATTCCTTTTAAATATAAGTAACTATCAATGTCGATTTGACGACGTCAACGGTGAGTAAGAAAACATTCTCAGGCAATATACACTTGCGATTTCAGAGGCTCAAGAAGTAAATAATTTGGCCTTTTTTAAGTAATATCGTTGCCTGGGATTTACGAGCAAATTATTTCAATTTTGTATTATGTTCTCCCCTACCCAAAATTATATACAAACAGTAATGGGATGGTTTGATCTACACAAATTTTTGCTATACTTCAAATTTTAAATAAAATAAAATAAAATTTGCTCATAGTGAGAGTTTTCATCAGTACATTTTCCCTTCTAATGAAATCATTATATTTTATTTCGACTCGGAATTTTAAGACCAGAGTTATAAAGCGAAATCAAAAGGAACTCGTTTTCGAAGTGAAAGTATGGAGTTGTAAAAATTCTAGTTTGATTATATGAGTACTATTTATTTACTTTTTGATTACTTGGAAATTTCGAATTCCATTGAAGTTTCCATGAGCTATTTTTTGAGATTATTTTCGTCTAGACAGTTAGAATTTTTATAGAATTATAAAATTCGCTTAAACTTTGATTACTGTGATGACTTTGCGGTGCCAATTTTTAATTGTAATATGCTTTAGTTTTGAATTTTTTCAAGTATTGTATTAACTAATGAAAATGAAATTAAATGTTAAAAAAATAAATATATACACTAATTTGGATTAGTGAATCTTATAAATAATCATAAAATTAAAATAAATTATTATAAATTAAATTTTTTGAAAAAAATGTACAAAGTTAATAGAAATTTAGATTTGGGACACAGTTGAGACACAGAATTCGGGACAAGGATTCCAAGTCAAATTGATGGGTATAAATTATCAAAAATAAAATTTAATGGATAGGAAGTAATAAAGTACACTCATCATTTTTTAATTAATTTATTGTTCTTTTATTTTTATAACTGATTTGTATCATAATTATATATGGATGAGCGACCAATTGATAGAGGATGGGGCGATTTCCTCTATCAAGAAACGAAAAGAAACAACGGCAGACGCGAGAACCTTGCTCGTCGTACACGCCAGATTACGATACAAAAAGGAAAAGCGGCAAATAAATAAACTAGGGTTTGTATTGTATTTCTTGATGATAAAAATAAGATAGAACTCTCCTATTTATACTAAATAACTAGGGTTGATTCGACCTACGATTCGGGAAAGAACCAACAAGAAAACCCGAAAAGATCGACCCAAATAATTAAACGGGCTAAGCCCAACGACAACCTAAATAAATAAATAACGTATCAACTCCCCCACCCTTGAGAATCACCTTGTCCTCAAGGTGGAGATACAATAAATCTTTGTAGACTTCCGCAAGCGCGTAGAACTTCAAAGCAATCCCTCCTCGAGCCACATTCGGAAAGAGGTGACCTAAAATCAGCTTGAACGGATCAAATCCATTCTCCTTTCCACCCCCTCCAGTCGGAAGCATGCAAACATATTCCTCCGGATGAGCTCCAATGATAGAGTGTGAAACAAATGAGTATTGTTGTATGGCACTATCTACCAGACCCATATCAAACCCCATGTTCAATACGTGCCCTCCTCTCGAGCAAATAATATTTGCATGAACCTCTTGTTGGATCCGTGAAGATCGCTCGGATGTTAATCAATTAAACAAAAATTATAACATGCAATTTCCTAGATCCTAGAGCGGGAACAGATCTAGATTGCATACCTTGTCGGGGCAGATCCAGCCGGTATAATGATATTTGGTGAAGTATTCCTCGCACTAGATCTCTGCACACGAGATCTAGCTCTTCTCGTAAACCTCGAGATCTTCTAGTGTATTCCCGAGCACAGAGAAGAATTCCGGATGGACGGAAATCTTTCTTCTCTCCTTCCCAGTAAAACCCTAGCCGCCACCTTTCGTATGTGAACCGATAATTGTCCGTATGCGGAATCTCTAATAACCATCTATATATATAGAGGCAGATTAGGGTTAGGGTTTCTCTTACTGGGCCAGGCCTGCTTCTGTTGGGCTACACTAGGGATCTTAAGGAGGATATGGACTGGGCCTCCCAATATAATTAATAATCCAAGTATTCTCTGGGCCGAATACTTTACTTAATTATATAAATATTATTTCACTCCACTATAGAAATAATATTGCACTGCCGTCCATCTCCCAAATTATTACGCACCGGGCTCCTTTTTGGATTATATTATTTCCCGTGTTAAAGATATCGCATGTCCATTAATTAATTAAGCTTACTGATAGCTCTATTAATTAATATCTCATTCCGAGAGTAGTACCCGCTCGACCTTATTATTATATCGGAACTTAATCCACCTGCAGGGTTTAATATAATAATCTTTGGAGCGCCTCAAGGGGACATCATCAACTCGGACTCAGCCGAGACACGATTTCTAGCATTAATATTAATTATCATATTTATAATATCATTACCCAAGATATCGAGATGCTTTGAGTTGCGATAACTCTCACTCATTGATAAATCAAAGTAATAATTATCATAAATATATAATTCAATATTACATGTCTAGAATTAAGAAATAATAATCGTCTGAGATCTTTGATCCTTTATTAAATCAGTACAAAAGGATTTATCTCACCGCGATCCTGTTCAATGCAACTGGATGCATTAGTATAAGCTACTTAGCCAAGATCAGCTAATATCAAGCATTATACTACAACCTTAACAAGTAATTTGTCCATGATTACTTAGGTTGCGAACACTATTTAAGTATATAAGAAAGTGATAATATGATCTTCCGTGTGAGCCCACACCATATTATCTATAATATATACTACAGGACGATATTTTGCATAACCATAACACGAATAAATATGCAAAAACATATGACATTATTTATTTCATAAAACAGGAAGAAGTACTATATAACACAGCATAAAAAGTATGCTTTTCAGTATATAATCCCAACAATCTCCCACTTATACTCAAAAGCATGCTTTCAAGTATACTAATACACTAAATATCTCTCCCACTTATACTCAAAGCAGTGCTGTCATGCAACGAACTCCCATGCCTTCAACATGCCTTTCGAACACCTTGATAGACAAGGCCTTCGTGAAAGGATCAGCCAGGTTATCCTCCGAAGCAATCTTTGACACCACGACCTCTCCTCTTTTCACATACTCTCGTATGAGGTGGTACTTCCTTTCAATGTGTTTACTGGCCTTATGGGTTCGTGGTTCCTTTGAATTTGCCACTGCACCAGAGTTATCACAATAGACTGTGATTGTCTGAGGCAAATTCGGAATCACATCCAAATCCAACAAGAAGTTCCGGAGCCATACAGCCTCTTTGGCTGCTTCCGAGGCTGCCACATACTCAGCCTCCATCGTGGAGTCAGCAATGCATTTCTGCTTTATGCTCCTCCAATAAATGGCTCCACCTCCCAGTGTAAAAACACAACCTGAGGTAGACTTTCGAGAATCCCTATCTGATTGGAAATCAGAATCAGTGTATCCCAGAGGATGTAGACTGTCAGACTGAAAGACCAACATATAATCCCTAGTCCTTCTCATGTACTTGATTATATTCTTTACAGCAGTCCAGTGTCCTCTTCCTGGGTTAGACTGATATCTGGCAACCATGCCCACAACATGACAGATATCCGGTCTAGTGCAAAGCATAGCATACATGAGGCTTCCAACTGCCGAAGCATACGAACTCCCTTCATGTCATCTATCTCAGCTTGTGTCTTCGGACACATATCCTTTGATAGATGGATTCCACTCTGGAGAGGGAGAGATCCTCTCTTGGAATTCTCCATGCTGAATCGCTTTACAACCGTATCTATATAGGTTGCTTGGGAGAGACACAGCATTCTCTTCTTACGATCTCTAAAGATCTTGATCCCAAGAATGTGTCCTGCTTCTCCCAAATTCTTCATCTTGAATTGCCTGGACAGCCACATCCGTACGTCCGATAACATATCTACGTTGTTGCCAATCAATAGAATGTCATCTACATACAGTACTAGAAACACCAAGTCGTTTCCATGACACTTCTTGTAAACACAACTCTCATATACACACTGCGTGAATCCATATGATTGGATTACCTCGTCAAACCGTGTGTTCCAAGACCTAGAAGCTTGCTTAAGTCCATAAATGGATCGCTTAAGCCTACACGCAAGATGCTCACTTCCTTCGGCAATATAACCCTCTGGTTGGCGCATGTAGATGGGTTTATCAAGACTACCATTAAGGAAAGCAGTCTTGACATCCATCTGCCAAATCTCCAGATCCATATGGGCCGCAATGGCCAAGAGAATTCGGATCGACTTAAGCATGACGACAGGCGAGAAGGTTTCATCATAATCGATACCCTCTTTCTGAGTGAAACCTTTTGCCACAAGTCTAGCTTTGAAAGTTTCAATCTTTCCGTCAGGTCCTCTCTTACGTTTGTTGACCCACTTACACCCGATGGGTTTAACCCCTTCAGGAAGTTCTACAACGTCATATACATCATTCTCATGCATGGATTCGATTTCCGAATCCATTGCAACTTGCCAAAGCTGTGCATCTTTGTCTTGGATTGCCTCTTTGTATGTCCAGGGGTCTGAGTCATCTTCACCAGGTAAGTTGTCCGAAGACTCTCCCAAACACAACCATCTTTCAGGTGAATGATGACCCTCCCACTGCGACGAGGCATATTCTGAGGTTGTGTACTAGTGTCAACACGTGGTGCAGTTGATTGTGCCACATCTAGTACGGGTGGTTCAAGCGGGTTTGTATCCCTCATCTCTTCTAGGATGACCTCACTCATGGGTTTGTGATTGTTCATATATTCTTCTTCCAAGAAATGAGCATTGGTGCTGACAATGATCTTTTGGTCCCTTGGACTATAGAACAATCCACCTCTCGTACCCTTAGGGTATCCTATGAACAGCCGTAATTCAGTTCTCGACTCCAACTTATCAGCATCCTTGCGCAACACATGAGCAGGACAACCCCAGATCCGAATGTGTTCAAGATTAGCCTTTCGGCCTGACCACAACTCCAAGGGTGTTTTGGGTACTGATTTGGAGGGAACTAAGTTTAGAATATATGCCGCTGTTTCTAAGGCATAGCCCCAAAACGAAGTAGGTAGCTCAGAATAGCTCATCATCGACCGAATCATGTACAGTAGGATTCGGTTCCTGCGTTCTGCCACACCATTCTGCTGTGGTGTTCCTGGCGCAGTAAGCTGGGACGTAATCCCGGCTTGTGACATGTATTCCAAGAATTCAGCGCTAAGGTACTCTCCACCTCGATCAGATCGAATGGATTTGATGGATTTATTATGCTGATTCTCAACTTCTGCCTTAAATGCTTTGAATTTATCAAAGGAATCAGACTTCCGTTTCATCAGATAAACGTATCCAAATCGTGAGTGATCATCAATAAAAGTGATGAAATACTCAAAACCACCTTTAGCCTGAATAGACATTGGACCACACACATCTGTATGAATCAAGTCCAACACATTCTCTGATCTGTTGCCCTTGGATTTGAAAATCCTTTTCGTCATTTTACCCTCTAAGCAAGATTCGCAAGTTGGTATCGGTCCTATTTGGAGTTTATCCAAGGGACCGTCTTTCACCAACCTTTGAATTCGCTTGAGGTTAATGTGACCCAGCCTCAGATGCCAGAGAAGTGTTTGATTCACATCTGAAGAAACCTTACGTTTCTTTGAACTCGATGATGTGCTATAAATAGCAGGTACAATACAGTTAATGATATAGAGATTGTTAGACATAATACCCGAACAAATGACATCATTGTTACGAAAAATAGTAACGTCATTCAAACCGAAAGTAACCGAATATCCATCCAAATACAATTTGGAAACAGAAATAAGGTTCCTTTTAAAACCAGGTACTAACAAAACGTCTCTCAAAACCAGTGTTTTATCCAAAAACGGTAAACTGACAACTCCCACTGCAGAAACCGCCACGTGCGTAGCATTCCCCATGGTGACGGTGATCTCCCTTGCATTAAGTCTTCGGGTTTGTGAGAACCCCTGCAAGTCAAAACATACATGATCAGTGGCTCCCGTATCTACAACCCAAGTATGTGTAGAACGAGCCGCTAAACAAGCTTCGACTACTAATGCACAAGATTTACCTTTAGGATTGCCTCTTAACTGAGGACAAACCGCCTTGTAATGTCCCTTCTCTCCACAACGGTAACACTTCCCCTTAGGCTTCTTTATCCCTCCCTGAGGTCCTCCCACTCTTTGACTTGCTCGATTTTGAGCTTGGCCAACCCGTTTCTTCTTCTTCTTAATTCTGCCTTTCGGCTTAGAAGGTTCAGAAACAGTAGTCACATGTACCTGAGGTTCAACCCGAAGAACTTCCTCAGCTTGCACAAGCTCATTGAGTAATTCGGATAACGTGTACAACTTTTGATTCATGTTGTAGTTCATCCGAAACTGATCAAAGGATCTGGGAAGAGACTCAATAATAATATCGACCTGGGTTTCCCCATCGATCTCAGCACCAAGGACCTCAAGTTCATTGAGATGACCGATCATCTTTAGAACATGTTCCTTAACAGAATCACCATTCCCCATGCGCATAGTCATAATAGCTCTCATAGTTTTCTGACGCGCTTGGCGACCATGGTGCCCAAACATTTCCGTAAGGCTATAGATCATATCAGCTGCAGATCGGACATGTTGATGTTGATGCTGCAAAATGCTTGACATAGAAGCCAGTATATAGCTTTTTGCCATCTCATCAGCCCTTTTCCAGCTGGTATAAGCCTCACGCTGTTCTGGCCTGGATTCATCAGTAGGTTCAGGGGGGCAAGCCTGAATGAGGACATATTTGTGTCCGTCAGCAGTAAGAACAATATCCAAGTTTCTTTTCCAATCAATATAATTGGAACCCTCGAGTTTATTCTCTTTGAGAATCGTAGCAAGCGGATTAAGAGACATAGTGAAGCTGAAATAAATAAATAAATAAACATCACATAACAGTCATATAAAAATTTGAAGCAGATTATATTGATGAGCCTTGAAACAATATAAAAGGTATCCCCCAACACCTCAAGTTCTTACATATAAGCCACTATAGGTGGACAGTACATATAATACCTGTTTCACTAAAAAGTGTTCGCAATAGACGAAATCTATCGTAGCACTAGCAAGTAAAACCTAAGTATCGAATCTCAAGGAAAACTTAACAGGGCAAATAATTATGTAGTAAACCTAAAACTAAGAAAACAAGTAAAGAAGAATTTGGGGTTTTTGTTTTAAATCCTAGGCAAGAAAATAAATAAAAGCAATAAATTAAAGCAAGTAAATAATCTAATCTAGAACTTGAGAAATAAATCTAAGAAATAAACTAAGAAAGCGATTAATCTACCTAGGCAAGAATCGAAAGGAAAGCAATAAAGAAAGCAATAAAGAAAGCATAAACTACTCTAGACATGATGAATAAAATCTGGAAATTAAAAGGCTAATTAATCTAACTATGAAAGCTTTGAAAAACGAGAGAATCGAAACTAGAAAAACGAATCTAAACTTTAAACTAGAAATCGAAAGAACAAAATTAAAACTAAGCAAATTAAACGAAGCAATTAAGAGAACGAATCTAAAACTAAAGCAAAACAATTAAAGCAAATAAACGAAAGCAATAAAAGAACTTACGAGAATTAAACGAAGACGAAGAACGCAAATTAAATAAAGAAGTCTTGAATTAAACGAACTAAGAATCCGGATCCGAACAAAGTAAAGCTAATCTAGAGAATTTTAGTGCTGAAAAATAAAGCTAACTAATGCTAAAAATTGATACAAATTCGTCCCAAAGTACTAGTATTTTTATAATAGGGAGAAAACCTAATTAAATAAGGAAACACAGCTGGACGCCGACATCTGGACGATCGTCCAGATGTTGAAGGAAATCTGGACGATCGTCCAAATGAGGTACTGGCACGTTCGCACGCGACTCTCTTGTTTCGGCCGTATCTTCCTCATTCGAACTCCGAATTGACCTCCGTTTTCGCCTATGTGCTCCTATCGAACCCCTCTTCGATATAATGCTTTCATTACTTCCAAAATGAATCTTCAATAAAATCATGAGAGGTTAGAACTCGAGGTCAATGATTGCTCAACAACCTTTCTTCTCGTTTTCTTCTCGTTTCCGCCCTTTTCATCCTACAAGTACCAAAAACTCCAAACAAACGAATCATAGCCAAAAGACATACTAAAAGACACGAAACACAATGAAAACGAACACGAAAACACAACGAAAAACCTAACAACTAAACACCAATCAAACTCCCCCATACTTAGACCTTTGCTTGTCCTCAAGCAAAACAAAATAAACAATAGACTCAAGTATTGTGAACTATATAGGCCTCAAAACTTTTCGAAAACAAACTCTCATGATCATGATCAAAACTATGCACACAACCTTAGCATCAATCAACACAATCTACTCAACTAATTCAAAATATGCTAATCCATCAAAGAACACTCCCAACATGTGAAATTTTATATATGAAAGTGAACACTCAACTCTCTTTTTTTTCTTTTTTTTTACACAAGTGAACGTTTTTTGGCACATAATTCACTAGGTTTAATCATCGATGGGTCACATCGAGCCTCCTAGTGCGGTTTCCCGTACCCATTGTCAAGAGGGGTAGAATGCCTACGAACACATTATTCTAATATACATGAGTATCATCTAGGACAAAGTTCATGAAATGTGATCATTCGAGGGTCTCTCGAAGCCTTTTCATGTGGTTTCCCATGCTCATTACTCTAGTATTTTCATACGTTACAAGTAAGAGGAGCAGAATCCTATCAACTCTTTTATTCACATTTTTTTTTTTTAAGCTCATAGGGATAGCTAACTACATAAATCAAGCATCTAAAACTCCTTTCTCCATTATCCAAAACAACATCTAATTTGAAACTTCCGGGATCACCTTGTTTCGGTAGAGATGAGAGATGACCAGCTGGGGTGGGTGAGGCGTGAAGACGTTGTTGGCTCGCTTTGATGGCAGCCACGGTGCGACTTCTCCATTTATTTTGTGCCATTGCTTCGAGCTCTCGTCTTCTTCTTCCAACTTCACGGTTAAGAGCGCCTTTTTCCTATTGATTTCGTCGATGTGAGGTGTCAACTTCCTTTAGAGACTTCGACGACCTAGCATACACAACACTCAACAAACAGATTAAACGCACCGAGTGGAAGGGAAAAGAAATCGAACAATAAAGCAATTAAATAAAACGAATAAAAATACTACACAATTAAATAGCCTAAAGTTCTCCCCGGCAACGGCGCCAAAATTTGTTTCACTAAAAAGTGTTCGCAATAGACGAAATCTATCGTAGCACTAGCAAGTAAAACCTAAGTATCGAATCTCAAGGAAAACTTAACAGGGCAAATAATTATGTAGTAAACCTAAAACTAAGAAAACAAGTAAAGAAGATTTTGGGGTTTTTGTTTTAAATCCTAGGCAAGAAAATAAATAAAAGCAATAAATTAAAGCAAGTAAATAATCTAATCTAGAACTTGAGAAATAAATCTAAGAAATAAACTAAGAAAGCGATTAATCTACCTAGGCAAGAATCGAAAGGAAAGCAATAAAGAAAGCAATAAAGAAAGCATAAACTACTCTAGACATGATGAATAAAATCTGGAAATTAAAAGGCTAATTAATCTAACTATGAAAGCTTTGAAAAACGAGAGAATCGAAACTAGAAAAACGAATCTAAACTTTAAACTAGAAATCGAAAGAACAAAATTAAAACTAAGCAAATTAAACGAAGCAATTAAGAGAACGAATCTAAAACTAAAGCAAAACAATTAAAGCAAATAAACGAAAGCAATAAAAGAACTTACGAGAATTAAACGAAGACGAAGAACGCAAATTAAATAAAGAAGTCTTGAATTAAATGAACTAAGAATCCGGATCCGAACAAAGTAAAGTTAATCTAGAGAATTTTAGTGCTGAAAAATAAAGCTAACTAATGCTAAAAATTGATACAAATTCGTCCCAAAGTACTAGTATTTATAATAAGGAGAAAACCTAATTAAATAAGGAAACACAGCTGGACGCCGACATCTGGACGATCGTCCAGATGTTGAAGGAAATCTGGACGATCGTCCAAATGAGGTACTGGCACGTTCGCGCGCGACTCTCTTGTTTCGGCCGTATCTTCCTCATTCGAACTCCGAATTGACCTCCGTTTTCGCCTATGTGCTCCTATCGAACCCCTCTTCGATATAATGCTTTCATTACTTCCAAAATGAATCTTCAATAAAATCATGAGAGGTTAGAACTCGAGGTCAATGATTGCTCAACAACCTTTCTTCTCGTTTTCTTCTCGTTTCCGCCCTTTTCATCCTACAAGTACCAAAAACTCCAAACAAACGAATCATAGCCAAAAGACACACTAAAAGACACGAAACACAATGAAAACGAACACGAAAACACAACGAAAAACCTAACAACTAAACACCAATCAATACCTTAAGTAGATCTTGAAATCTTTAACTTATTATCCAATCAACCTTAGCCTTCTGATTGATAAGTTAATAGTTGGTCCTCCTAGCCATGCAAAAATAATTAATTACCTTTCCTATAGGGAAATAATTAATTAAGTCGCATCTAAGTGAATACCATAATTTAATATTTCCAAAAATGATTTCTATAAAGAGTAACTCTACCATAAGGAGCAGTTACCTAAATAAAACATTTTTCTAATATTATCAATTTGATTTAACCAATGAATACCATAATTAGTGTCTCCTATAGGGAGGAAGACTCATTGTCAACGCGAACACTAATCATTTCATTTTAAATCAAATTATGTTTTTACGAAGTCTAAACCAATGAAATCCATAATCAACATCTCCTATAGGGAGGAAGACTCATCGTCAACGCGAATGCTAATTACTTCATTATTTTAAACCAATTATGGAGGCTAGATTATCATCGTCTTTCGAATTAAATCGAATAATGATAATATTATCACACTTAGTAATTTTCATCAAGGTTTTTACCATTTTCAAGTATAGCACATAAACAATTATCGCGAATAATTAAACAACATGCTATCCACCACATCGAAATAAAACAACCATGGAAATAAAGTAAATTATCCAATCGTCATGGTCTTCATTTATCTTCGAACGAGCTTGAAAATCTGGATTCTTCAAGTAACGGGCTGATCTTCACGAGAAAACGGGCCCACAAATCGGCCCGTAGGGTTTCGGCCCATTAGGGTTTGGAAAAACCCTAACCGCAGACCCTAGCCACCAAAACGCCGCTGCCGTCGCCATCACCGCCGCTGCCGCCGAGCCGCCGCTGCATGGAGTTGAAGGGGACCTCGCCGGAGGTCTCCCACTGGACGTTGCCACCGCCGGTCGCCGGATAGACGAAGGGCAGCAGCAAAAGCGCTGCTGCCGCCGCTGCACAGTCGTGAAACGACTGCCGCGGGCAGCAGCTGCTGCCGCCTTTCCTCCGCCTTCCACGCCGCCGTCTGGAGAGCTGCTGCCGGCCTGGAAGAGGCCGGACGTCAGTCCAGCGCCGCCTGCTGCCGTCGCGATCTGCTAGGGTTTCGAAAAACCCTAGCCGCGCTGCTGCTCGTTCACGGCGTCGCTGTCGCCGTCGCCTGTAGCTCCGGGCGCTGCTGCTCCCTCCTCCGACCAGTCCTCGTCGTCGAGGGGGTCGAGCGGTGTCTCCCACCGGCGAAGCCGAGCAGCAACAGCCGCGTAGGGCAGAAGCCTAGCGAGTTGCGCCCGTCGCCGTCGAGCCGCTGCCGCCGCCTCGATTTCCGACGAGACTTTCACCTCCTCTCCTCCGGATTTGATCGGTTACAAGATAGGGAATATTTACATCGAATTTACAACGAAAAACGAAAAATAAAACCTAATCTAACACGATCAACCCTCGTGTTTTACAAACGCGGCCACAAACAGACCGATTTCAATACAAAATTAAAACCGAAAAACATTCATATTAACCATGACAATTGGATCTCTGCAAGAACACAAAATTCGCATCCAATACAATAATATGAAACACATAATTTTAATTAATCAATCAACAGAGCCGAGTTGGCTCTGATACCAATTGTTGATCCGTGAAGATCGTTCGGATGTTAATCAATTAAACAAAAATTATAACATGCAATTTCCTAGATCCTAGAGCGGAAACAGATCTAGATTGCATACCTTGTCGGGGCAGATCCAGCCGGTATAATGATATTTGGTGAAGTATTCCTCGCACTAGATCTCTGCACACGAGATCTAGCTCTTCTCGTAAACCTCGAGACCTTCTAGTGTATTCCCGAGCACAGAGAAGAATTCCGGATGGACGGAAATCTTTCTTCTCTCCTTCCCAGTAAAACCCTAGTCGCCACCTTTCGTATATGAACCGATAATTGTCCGTATGCGGAATCTCTAATCACCATCTATATATATAGAGGCAGATTAGGGTTAGGGTTTCTCTTACTGGGCCAGGCCTGCTTCTGTTGGGCTACACTAGGGATCTTAAGGAGGATATGGACTGGGCCTCCCAATATAATTAATAATCCAAGTATTCTCTGGGCCCGAATACTTTACTTAATTATATAAATATTATTTCACTCCACTATAGAAATAATATTGCACTGCCGTCCATCTCCCAAATTATTACGCACCGGGCTCCTTTTTGGATTATATTATTTCCCGTGTTAAAGATATCGCATGTCCATTAATTAATTAAGCTTACTGATAGCTCTATTAATTAATATCTCATTCCGAGAGTAGTACCCGCTCGACCTTATTATTATGTCGGAACTTAATCCACCTGCAGGGTTTAATATAATAATCTTTGGAGCGCCTCAAGGGGACATCATCAACTCGAACTCAGCCGAGACACGATTTCTAGCATTAATATTAATTATCATATTTATAATATCATTACCCAAGATATCGAGATGCTTTGAGTTGCGTAACTCTCAGTCATTGATAAATCAAAGTAATAATTATCATAAATATATAATTCAATATTACATGTCTAGAATTAAGAAATAATAATCGTCTGAGATCTTTGATCCTTTATTAAATCAGTACAAAAGGATTTATCTCACCGTGATCCTGTTCAATGCAACTGGATGCATTAGTATAAGCTACTTAGCCAAGATCAGCTAATATCAAGCATTATACTACAACCTTAACAAGTAATTTGTCCATGATTACTTAGGTTGCGAACACTATTTAAGTATATAAGAAAGTGATAATATGATCTTCCGTGTGAGCCCACACCATATTATCTATAATATATACTACAGGACGATATTTTGCATAACCATAACAAGAATAAATATGCAAAACATATGACATTATTTATTTCATAAAACAGGAAGAAGTACTATATAACACAGCATAAAAAGTATGCTTTTCAGTATATAATCCCAACACCTCTATTAATGGCCTCTCCTCCAAATAATCCCAACCAGGATCGCCCTTTGCATTCCCTTTCGTGAGACCTTCGACATCGATGGAAATGACATCGACTCCGGCTGCAATGAGAGAATTGACTGTCTCGGGCTCGCCATTTCGAGCGGCAGCGAAGAGGGCTTCGTCCTTGTTCTCCGCCCTAGATAAACCTCCTTCCTCATCCGCCATCTTTGTCACTCCTCTCTCTCTCTCCCTCTCTGCAGCGGTCTCTCTCTCTGCAGCGATGATAAATTGGGGAGCGTTGTGAGTAGTTAAAGAACCTGACGAACCCCATGGATGCTGAGGTTGAGGGTGCGACCGCGGAGTCAGCTGAGGAGCCTGCACGTAGCAGCCTACCCGCGAAGGAGGAGGTGACGGTGCGTAGGCGGCCGGTAAGGAGAGATCTCTCGTCGTAACAGCCCTAGCTGCCACGGACGCGGTCGGAATCCGGCGAATATCGATCGGACCCACCTGTGGAATATTATGGCCAACCGGCAGCCCGGAATATTCCATCGCGACGGAGTAATTAACGCCGTAATCATCGTCGTCGGTGGCCGGCGATTCCCACGGTGCAAGCTGAGGCGGCCGCAACTGCCGGAACCCTAACGGGGGCTGGCGGCGTCATAGTGTGCGGGCAGGGGATGAGGCTGGTGCTGCACTGCCGGCAGCGACGTCGCAAAGATGGGGGCAGCCGGTGTTGTGGCCTGGTGGCTGCCGGGATCCCACGTCGGAAGGAGCCAATCGGGCAGACCGAACGGCGGAGCAGCTTCCGCTCGCGGTGGAGGACACGTCGGGGCCCAACGTTGTTCCCTTGCCTCGAGTCGCGCCTCCAAACGAGCCGCCAAACGTGCAATCCTTACTAAAATGGCTTCCATTGAAGCGGGAGCAGATGAGGACGACGACGGCGGCGAAAGCGGCGCCGGAGAGGTAACCTGCGTCGAGGTTCCGCGTGGAGCCGTTGGTTCCCAATATGAACGCGGGACATGAACTTCTCCAACTCTCGTTGTTGGATGATCCCACGACGTCGGAGGCGTTCCCTTGTACGGCTGAAAACCCGTACCCCCTGCTGGAACGGACGATCCCATGACGTGGAAGGATGAACGTCCACCGGCCGCGAAACGAAGCCGATATGCTGCGTGGCAGATCCGCGGCTAAGAGAATCCGGATGCGGCCACCCAAAACTAGGGTTTCCGCCTCTCTCACGATTTGAATTCATACTCAACAGAAAGTTAAGTTCAATGAAGGCCTCGTAGCCAATTGAATCAAATCACGAACCACCACCAAATCCAAGCAGCGGACAGAATCAATTCACCCCCCCAAAGCACTTGTAGCCAATTGATCCAATTGACTTGCGAAGGTGAACGAAATTGACACCCTTGATTAAATAATCGATACCTCGCCCCCTCAAAGAGACTCCACTTCGGAAGCTCTCAATGAAAGCACCAGTTGATAGGAACGGGGTTCCTATCGAAGAACAAGGTAGACGCGAGAGCGACTCTCGACGTACACACCGGAACGGGAAGATAAAAAACGCAAAGAAAAGCTAGAATATTAGGGTTTATTGATTGAATGAATCACGGCAATACACCCCAACTCCTATAAATACCTAGACTCTAGGGTTGGTTCGACTTACGGCCCGGGAAAGAACCAACAAGAAAACCCGGAACGGAGCTCATAAAACGCTCGACTCGATAAAAATAAAACACGGGCTAAGCCCAATAATCGTCCAACAAAACATAGAAAATATTAATGATAAATAATGAAATCATCCAACTTTCTTGGACCCCGAGTTCTCCTCTTCGGCCTGCCCACGCGGCCCGCATCTTCCCTCTCCTCGCCATACGTATCAAACGTGTCGACGTTTGGCAGTTCGGACGAGTCTTCCCGCAGCTCCTCCTCGTCCGTACTCGTATCAAGGGATAATTTTATGAAATATCACCGAACTATACTCATTGTTACAAATTTATCAATGAACTTTAATTTGTTACAAATTTATCACTGAACTAATATTTAGTTTCATTAACATTATTTCGTTCAATTTTATCTTACGTGGCAACCAGAATTCCAAGTAATCTAATCAAAACATTGCCATGTCATTTTTCAATTTAAAAATAAAATAAAAACTAATCAGACCTAATTAAATATTATTCACATCAATTTTCTACTGATCTTTTTGGAACGACGGCGGCACGGCCTTTGTGGTGCGGCAGCCGGCAGAGTTCACCCGGGACCTCCTCCCGACGCTCTTCAAGCACATCAATTTCTCCAGATTTGTGAGGCAGCTCAACACTTACGTACGTTTTCATTACCCAATTAATTGATTAACCAATTGTTCCACAGATCCATCGTGTTTCCCTAATTTTACGAATAATCTTCCCTACGATTTTAACGTGGTATGCCGCCGATTGATTGAGAATCAATGGTAATCTCTCGTTGTATATTTTTGTGTTCCTCTAACTCTCTTGAAGAGCAGCAAATGTTTTGCAATATTTCCTAAACTCCTTTTGCTTCGATGGTTTAGGGATTTTGGTTTGTAGTTTAAATAATATAGAAATGTATAAAGCAAGTTTAGAGAAATGAATAAGCAGTTGGCTGCTCAACCTGATTTATGCCCTACCGAGCTTAGCCATCGGTCTAGAGAATTTTTTTACCACCACCTACGTATTCACCCTCTTATTAGAAGCTTGGGAATATTTATTTAAGTCAATTAATCATGATTAGTTTCTATTTTGAAATATGACGTGGTAATCTGTTGATTAGCCTACGCGGAATTACGGTTGCCACGTAAGATAAAATTAAACGGAATAGTGTTAATGAAACAAAATATTAGTTCAGTGATAAATTTGTAACAAATTAAAGTTCGGTGATAAATTTGTAATAGTGAGTATAGTTTGGTGATATTTCATAAAATTATCCCGATGAGCGACAAAGTATGAATAAAAAATATATCTACATAAATATATCATAACATTTTATTTTATTCCATAACAAATATAAAGCAGATAGGAGATTTAGTTTTACTAGTGCAATACCCGTCGAAATTCGACGGGATTCAATTTATTTCGTGATTTTACATAAAATTTTAATGAAAATACATAATTTTGTATATTAATTAATTATTTCAAGCACCCCGTCACTCGTGGTAATATGAAATGAGTTAGTAAATTAATATTTTTACGATTATTTCATCATGTCAAAATTTGACATATATCACTTTATAATGTTATTTTAATCAAAATATAAAATTAAATAAAATATATTAAGCCACCCCGTTTTTATTTTAACTAAAGCACCCTTCAGATGGATCTTTTTGACCAAATAAAAAGGGATAGTTAGGGTTAACATTTCTGAAATAACTATATAGTTTTACTAAGTCACGCCAAAATTCGACTCTATATTGTTAATTTTAAGCAAAATATAAAAGAAAAATATCAAAATATATTAAGTCACCCGTTGTTTGTTTCGATGAAACTGATAAAAAGTTGTATTTATTTTATATCTAAAGCACCTGTCGAACATGTATATTGAAATAAAAATATGTCGATAAAGGCTAACATTTCTCAAATAATTATACGTGGTATGAATGTCAAACCTCCCGTTATTTATTATTACAGTTATTCTCCTCAAAATATATAAGCTTAGAGAAATAAATTATTACGACTTCTTATAAATTATTTTAATCCGCCCGTTACTTGTGACATTAAAAAAAAAATGTTAAGACGTACTATCACAATTTTTCGATTAGCTCATTGCTCGATATCACGTTAGCATGAATAGTGCAAATTTACCCGTTAATTTTTCTGTTAGCCCGTTGTTCGATATAACGTTAACATGAATAGTGCATATCTGCCCGTTAAATTTTCCGTTAGCCCGTTGTTCGATATAACGTTAGCATGAATTAGTAATGCATTTCCACACATCAAATATGAATTTTGGTGAAGATACATTATCTATTTATATATGTACTTTGTCACTAATTCTTGTAAAAATCCTATATAATCAACGTGGGACAATTGATAGTGAATAGATTTAATGATTATTACTTGGTAATTAAAAAATTACGCTAGTTTTTCACATATAAAAATCTTTTGATTTTTGTTTTTGAGATTTTTACATTAATTATGTAGTTTCTCAAATTAAAGATGAATTTCATTGTTAAGTTTTTGTAAAAAATCGATGTGGGACAGAATTCATTGTGAATAAATATAAAATAACCCAAATCAATAAAAATATTCGAAAATATTCAAGAAAATCATACGCGATGTCACGTAGGATTGGGATCCATATCGGTATTATATATATATATATATATATTGATATCCTAGTTCTTATCAAATTAGAATTCTAAATTCCTCACTTAAAGCTACGTAAGAAGCACGGATTTCTGTTTGTAATTGATGATGTAAGTATCTTATTTATTACATTTTCTATGCTGGTAATATGGATCACATGCTGGCTAGCTACTATTGCTGTAGAAAAGATAAAGGAATATACTTGCTTTCGCTCAAACAAATAGCATCAAGGAGCACTTGGATATAAGATCTGATATTGTGTCTTAATATCTTATTGTGATCCACCATCCACGTTGTTTTTTGGCTTGCTCATTTTCCTTTGCTATTCTAGGCTCATGCTACATTTGTTTGTGGACAAAATGGTGGTGGTGCTGCTGAAATGTATGATTGTGAACGCGATGTTGATATTTCCATAGGCACCTTGAGCAAAGCTGCTGGTTGCCATGGTGGATTCATTGCATGCAGGTAATATCTAACATTTTTAATTCTCGTAAACAGATTTTATAATGCTAGACTCAATCTTTTTCGTAATTCTGGACTCAGCTTTTTGTCCACGTAGAACTTCAGATAGCAACATTGATTTCAAATACATCTAAACATAGATTCAAGTGAAACTTAAGGATTAACAACTACTAATTATTTGATATATCATTGATGGAGATTGAAGTCAGAGAAGAGATGAAAATCATCACATGAAGAGAAAAGTTGAAGAGAAACATGTAGAGTAGAAACTCTAACCAGATAGAAGATAGATCATAAACGTCTGTCTTCCCCACTCCTATCTTCCTTTATTTATATTTACAAGAACTCAAAAGACCCAACAATTATTGCTAATCAATGGAGGCAAAAATACATTACGCCTCTTTATTTGCTCTAGAAATTTAACTCCCACATGGACGTTACGCGCGAACCTCATCATTCTCCCCAGGTAAGGAAAAAATCGACCACGAGTTGCCATCGTCAATCTCTCCAAAGTACTCTGACAAGTCTTTGACATTAAAGGTAGGATGAGTCTGAATATTGGGAGGGAGATCTATCTTGTAAGCATTATCATTGATCTTCTTAAGAATTTGACATGGCCCGATTTTCTTTTCTTTCAACTTGTTGTATGAACCTTGAGGAAATCGCTCCTTCCTCAAGAAAACCCAAACAAGATCTCCTTCGTTAAAAAGAAGGGAACCTTTTTCTCATATTAGCAGTGAGGGTTTTAATCAGCACTTTTTCCGTTCTAGTTAAATCATTATATTTTATTATATTTTATTTCGACTTGGAATTTTAAGAACAGAGTTATAAAGCGAAATTAAAATGAACTCGTTTTCGAAGTGAAAGTATGGAGTTGTAAAAATTCTAGTTTGATTATATGAGTACTATTTATTTACTTTTTGATTACTTGGTTTTTTCGAATTCCATTGAAGTTTCCACGAGCTTTTTTTTGGGATTATTTTCGTCTAGACAGATAGAATTTTTATAGAATTATAAAATTGGCTTAAACTTTGATTATTATGATGACTTTGCGGTGCCAATTTTTAATTGTAATATGCCTTAGTTTTGAATTTTTCAATATTATATAACTAATGAAAATGAAATTAAATGTTTAAAAAATAATTATATATACTAATATGAATTAGTGAATCTTATAAATAATCATAAAATTAAAATAAATTATTTTAAACTAAATTTTTTGAAAAAAAATGTACAAAATTAATAGAAATTTAGATTTGGGGACACGGTTGAGACACAGAATTCGGGACAAAGATTTTAAGTCAAATTTATGGTTGGACCATTGATCTTAATTTGATCTATAACTGTAATTGATTTAAGCATGATTATAAGGTATTATAAGCATGACTATGTTTAAGCATGAATTTGTACATTAAAAAGCATAAAGGTGTTGTAAGCATAAATATATACTGATTTAAGCATGATTTTGTATAGTTTTAAGCATCTTTCGCATTTTAGCACGCCATGATTTATTTGCACACGAACTACTCCCTATATATATATATATATATATATATATATATATATATATATAGAGGAGAGATCATATAAAAAAGGCATATTCAGTAAGAAATAAGAAACAATCTTATCCATCTATTTTTTGTGATCTATGGCTATTATTAATTTCAATACATATACGTTATATTTCATTGAATTGTATATGTGGAGGGTAATTTTGTACTATCTCTTCTCATGTATGCACGGTTTTCTCCTAAATTTGGGGTTTTTTTTTTTTTTTTTTTTTTTTTTTTTTTTATAATAATTTACATATCTTGACTGATTTGAATGTGTGGCTTGATTTTGTTTATTTTTTTTAATTCTAACGAGAGGGTTTCAACTTATTTACTTAGCATGTATTATAAAATTAGTTAAATGATAATTTGCAAATTTAGGTATTATAGAATCACATAGAAATTTCTCGATTCATTTTCAGTATAATTACATCTAATGTGTTGTACCACATCAATATTTTATTTTTCATTTAGGGTTTTAGTTCATTTTATTGGGGTTTATTTTTTTGATCAGAATATATTAATGATATATTTCTTTTAAATATAGCATTGCACCCAAATACCCAATCACCTTTTTGCAAATTAAATGCGTCTAAGGGGACAATTCTCTTACTTATAATGCATTACCTAATTCAGTGATAGATTATGATCAAAATGAGAAATTCGTAAAATTCTTGCACAAAAATAGCATAATGCACGATAGTAAAGGATTATAATGCATTTTTCACTTCACGTAATGCATTAATCAAAGAATTGTAATGCACATAAGAAAGTATTATAATGCATTTTATTATTCCACTTAATGCATTATAGTAGTAATAGTTTGTTGTGCATGCGATATTTTTAAAGAATTGCATTATTCATATAATCATTATAGATACTTAATTTTATAACTTTTTTTGTAATGCACTTAACAATAGAAACAATAGAGGTGATGCATTATATTGCATACAGTAATGCAACCGATATTTTGAAGAAGAAACTAACCAACATTTTATATTCATTTTTACACATGCATTATAAATAGCTAGAGCATTAATGCATTAAATTAGTATAAATTGAGTGCATGATAAAAGAAAAAGGAAATAAAAAATAATTCCTAATTTTTAGCTTGCAACAACTAAGTATTTTTTAAAACTATTATTCATTAATATTGGTGGTTCTATTTTCATTTCAAATTCCATGATAATCGTCATATTTGGTTTGGTAGTGGATAAGAAAGATTTTAATTTTACTAATTTGTCCTTGAGCGGAATAGAAGTCAACGCTTTCAACATAAAATCAATTAATGTGCATTTTTAAAGATTAAATTTGGGCCGTGGATCTTGTATTAATCAAGGGATTAGATTACTCTTATTTCTTACACAAAGAGAACTTTTTATGTGATCTCACCCCTATATATATATATATATATATATATATATATATATATATATATAGCGGAGAGATCATATACAAAAGACAGGTTCTGTAAGAAATGAGAAATGATCTGGACCATTGATCTCTGTGATCTACGGTGTAGATTAACTGGTGCATTATAATTTTACTAAAATGCATTATGATTGTATAGATAATGCATTATAATGCATTGTGCATTATAATTATGTGCATCATGCATTATAATTATATGCATAAAATGCATCATTTTTTATTTTTTACGATAATCCTATTTTGTACAGGATCTCACCATATATATATATATATATATATATATATATATATATATATATATATATATATATATTATAACATTTTATTTTATTCCATAACAAATATAGAGCAGATAGGAGATTTATTTTTATATCCTAGTTCTTATCAAATTAGAATTCTAAAATCCTTACTTATAATCCTCTATATATAGAACAACACCGTCACCTTCTACGCTCATATTCTACGCTCATAAACTCTCTACAATGGCTGCACGTAATCTTTTCTTCGTCTCTCTTTTGTGCGCTCTCTCTTTAGCCACCGGCTTTCCTCCTGCTTACAAGAGTTGCAAGTTCGATCAAATCTATCAACTTGGTGATTCGATCAACGATGCTGGGAATTTGATTAGAGAAATACCCGTCGGTGCGTCTACCGCCTTTGCCCGACTTCCCTATGGTCAAACGTTCTTCAACAATGCCACTGGTCGTTGCTCCAATGGCCTTCTTATGATTGATTATTTTGGTAAGATCACTTAATAAAAATAACTATGTTTATTTTACTATCTATTGCTAATTGCTACTTGTACAAATTCTTGATACTTATTGTCGTGCGTATTGGTTATGTTATGACTTCCGATCTGATTACTTATTGAATTGTTCATCATGATTTATTTAAATATCAGAATCAAAAGAGTTACGATTTGTTGCTACCATAAATTACGTATGTTCTATCTATTGAATTTATGATATTATTACATGCATGCAGCAATGGCGGCTGGAGTTCCTCTGATTCCGCCATACAAGAACATGAAGACTGGGTTCAGCCACGGAGTCAACTTCGCCGTTGCCGGTTCCACCGCGCTGCCGTCGCCGGTTTTGGCGGCTCAAAGGGTGTTTAATCCGGTGACCAACAGCTCTTTGGATGTACAGTTGGAATGGATGTCTTCTCTCTTCGATTCCGTATGCCTCGATCGTAAAGGTAATTAATTAGATATATCATCATTACTCATTAATTACTATATATATTTAAACTATTACTACTTGAATTAATATTAACTAACAATATATATGAATACTACACAGATTGTGCTGAAAAACTGGAAAGCGCTCTGTTCATGGTGGGCGAGACCGGCGGAAACGATTACAACTACGCCATCTTCCAAGGCAAGCAGATCGAGCAACTCCAGAGCATGGTTCCCGACGTCGTTGCAGCTATCATCAACGCGGCAAGGGTAAGTAACGAACGTATGATCAATGATTCAGATATATTCATATTTCTCACGTCAAAACTTATTTCTATATAAACGAAACTGTCTGTCTCTATATATGTATATGTATTGATTTGAAAATGATCGATCTTTGCAGAGAGTGATTGAGATGGGAGGAAAGAGACTTGTGATTCCGGGCAACTTCCCGATCGGGTGCCTTCCTATATACAAAACCGCATTCCAGAGCAACGCAACGGAGGCGTACGACGAGAACGGATGCCTGAGGCAGCTGAACGAGTTTGCGGGGTACCACAACGAGCAGCTGCAGGAAGCCATAGCCAGACTCAGGCAAGAGAAGCCCGGGGCAGTGATCGTCTACGGCGACTACTACAACGCCTACAAGTTCCTCCTCGGCCTCGGGAAGCGGTTCGGATACGAGACGGAGAAGGCGTGCTGCGGAAGCGGAGGAGAGTACAACTTCAGCCTGAGGCAGATGTGTGGGGCCCCCAACGTCACCGTGTGCGCCGACCCCGGACGCCACGTCAGCTGGGATGGGGTCCACATGACCCAACAAGGCTACAAGGTGATGGCCGGATGGTTGATTCGCAGCATCTTCCCCCAACTTCGCTGCCCTTACTGAACTCTCTTGCACCACCACCTAGAATAATATTTATTCCTACAGTTTTTATTTTTATTTCTTTTTATTTCGTTTTTTAATCTTTCGTTATTACTGACCTGCATTTTTAGAGAATTTATTTTATTTTTTATGGATTTATATATATATATATATATTTTATTCTTTATGTTCTTATTTTTTGATCAAAGACATCACTTGAGATCCTTTGTAATTAAGATGAATAAATTGGAATTTATGACGTCTTATTGACTAAGTTTCATAAATAATCGATGTTATATTGCTAAAATTAAAATACAAAATAAATCAATTATGAAATTTCAAAGCCATAAAAACTTTAAAAAATAATCATGTAAATTCATAATAATTATTACACGCAGACATATTTAAGAATGTTTTAATTTCCAATTTTTCAGTAAACAGAAATAACCGCCACTAAGGAAGTAGTAATAACTAAAGACTTGAGCAAAACAGAGAAGCCCATTCTTCCCTTATCCTTCCTAAACAACATACCTTCATAAACCGGCAAATTCAGCACCACTAGAGCCCCACAGATCGCCACCTGCGCCGCGAATTCATCCAGCGCCGCTGCCGGAGAACGCAGCACCTTCGCCGCTCCCCACCCTAGCCCCAAGAGGTTGACCAGCGCCACCGTCGCAACAATCACCATCATCACGGACGACGAGCTCCCGAACTCCATCACCCCCTTCTTGTACCTCTCCTCCGCCTCCTCGTCCACGACCTTCGCCGTCAGCACGAAACCTGCCTTCGACAAGCCCGCCATCCTAAGAACTGTCTCGACTAATGCTAACAAGTACGCCGTCGTCCGCCTCATCACCACAATCCTCTGCAAATTCCACCACCCTTTAAAACTGTTCCCCACCGCAGCCTCCTCCGCCAAGCTGTAGCCCGTCTTTGCGAGAAACGCGTACGCAAAAGGCACCATCCACGGCGTAGAGGCCTCGGGGAACAAGGGGAGGCTGCAGAGGAGAGAGAGAGCAGGGACGACGGCGTAGTAGAGGGTAGGTAAGGAGAGGAGAGGCCAGACAAGGTAGGTGCAGTATCCGATCTGTGCGGTGAAGCTGATTTTGCGGCGGCCAAAGACGAAGGGGCAGTATCTGGAGAGGAAGATCTGAAACATGCCCTCCGACCACCTCGTGAACTGGATGAGAGACACGCCCAAGGTTGTTGGAGCAACGCCTTCGAAGGCGGGCTTTCTCGGATTGTAGTACACCGGCTTCCATCCCCTGCATTGTATCGATAGCCCCGTCACTATGTCTTCCACCGCACCTCCGTACACCAATCCCATCTGCAAATTGGAGTCATTAGTATCATGAAGATGAAGAGAGAGAAAGTGAGTGAGGGGGAGAGAGAACCTCCTTCCCCCAAGGAGTGCCCTTCTCGTAGCTACAAGTGGCTAAATTCTTCGAAGAACTCTGCAGCTCTTCCAAGCTTCTTCCTTTGATATTATCTTCCACATTACCATTCTGAATCCTATGATTGCCGGAGAATTTCTTCCCGGAGAGGCTTTCCCTGCGGTGGAAGCAGCCGGTGCCAACATATAAGGCGACGCCTAAGCCATCTAAGCCACAGAGCTCGATCTTGCAGAGCAGAAGAAGCAAGAGTTTTCAACCAATTTGATTAGGACAGAGAGAACTCAGAAGAGATGAGGCAAGAAACACATACGTCGTTGACCGCATAATTCCGGTTAGCATAAACGTCGTAAGGGGCTATGTTGTGATAATGCTGGGGATATTGGACGTAGCTAATTGGGGAGCCATGCTTCTCATCTAGAAAGAAGCAGAGTGCGTCCCGTATCGCATCTGGATCGTTGACGTACATGTCGCAGTCGACGTTCAGGATTACCGGTGCGTTGCTGATTTCCGACGACACTCTTATCTTCCATTGATTAAACAAGATGCTTATGGTAACGATGAACATTAACTTAATTTAGTAAGAAAATCGAAAACTTGATTGATTACCAAAGCATTCATGGATCCAGCCTTGAAGTTATGAGGGAAGGACGGCCTCTTTTCTCTGGACAAATACACTAGTGTTGGTAGTCTATTCCCCTCCATATCTCTTGCTTTTGGATTCCATCCATCGATCAAAATCTGTAAACACAGCCATTAATCTCTCTCTCTCTCTCTCTCATTCATCAGTCATAGAGAGATACCTGAACAATGGATTGATGATCATGTTTATGGAAGTTCTTAGAGTTCCATTCCGAAAAGCCTTTATGCTGAACCCTAATTTCTTGGGGAACACGCCCCTCTTTTGCTGCTGAATCAATTCGGCCTCTCATCTCATCGAAGAGTTTCTAAAGAAATTAATTGAATGTAAAACAGAGATTAATTGAAACTGGATTGAGATTTACAGTAATTGAAAATTGAGTTTGACCTTGACAGTGGCCCATTCCTGGGCGAAGCTGGAGCCGGACTCGTCGGCAGCGGCGGAGGCCATGGAGGAGTGAGAGAAGTAGAAATGAGGGGACCTGGGCTCGACGTTGTACCTCTTGGAGAAAGGTAACCAGTATTTGCAGAAATCGGAGGCCTCGAGGAGAGCGTAGAGCGTCAGCTCGGAGCCGCCGTCGTCCGACACGTACACGCTCATCTTCTCCGGCGGGTAATTGTACGACATGAGAGATAACACGGTGCTCGCCACCATCGACGGCGGCTCCAGCACCGGATCCGCCGTGCAAACGAACATATCCACCGCCGGTAGCTTCTCCTCGTACCTGCAAAACTTATCGCTAGTATCAATGTCGAAATATATTTTCCGATTAGTCGGAGCCCTAATTCGGAGAGGAGGAAGAAATTTCGATTGATTGACCTGGTGGTGGAGGATAGTCTGTCCTTGAAGGGGAAGCGGTTGACGACGGTCCACCGGCAGGACTGGCAGATGATCCAGTATAATCCGAGCACCGCCTCCGAGCAGAGCATACCTATCCAAGCGTACCTTCCTCCTCCGGCGGCAGGGATGTGAGTTAATCTGTACGCCCATACTGAAATAATGGCTGCTAGTATTGTTGCGGAAATCGCTTTGTGCGCTGCTCCGCCTCTCGCCGCCCTCGTCTCGAACAAACCTTCACTACTACCTCCGCCCCTCCTCATCGTCATCCTCTCTCTCTCTCTCTCTCTCTCTCTGCGTGACTGACAGTGACCTAGCTACCTAGATCAACGATGCACTGCATTTTTTATTGCCGAACCTCATGTAACCCGTGTGGAACATCTACCCATTTCCATGTTACCAATCAACGTCGATTTTATTATTTTTAATTTTTTTTTTTAAATAATTTTGATGTTCTATTATTTTGAATAATTTTAAACAATAACTTTAATCGTTTTCCCCTTAAAAAGTTCACGGGAGCCTGGGCGATGCTACCCACTTCTGCATGCAGAAGGGGAATCACCACAGTATGCGTGTCCCTCTTCTTCTTTTTTTTTTTTTTTTTTTTTTTTTTTTTTTTTTTTTTTTTTACATTTTTTTGAATATTTTTTTTGCTACAGTTTAGTAAACCACTAACTTTAAATGGCAGGTGGTTTAATATGGTGGGTCCCGTGCATGATGTCATGGGTGGTTTAGTATGGAGTATATAATACGATTTTTGTTCATTTTTTTCCCTTTTTTTTGTTTTTCCCTTTTTTTTGTTTTGTTTTTTTTTTTTAACTTTCATTTTATGTATTATTTGTGTTATCTTTTTCTCCCTATTATTTTCACTTCTCTCTACAATTTTTCTTCCTTTTTCATTTCCTCATCTATATAGTTAAACTGAAATAATAATCTTCTCGTCTCGTGTTAGACGATACATCCTTTTTTAAGTCATCCCGCACTAGAAGGTATATTTCGTTTTCTAAAAAGAAGTAGAAACCTTAAAATGATCATAATATAAATTACAAATTTTAAAAAGGATGATAGCTTGTAGTTTGTTTATTGATTTAACATTTTTTATATAAATTAAAGGTTTCGATACATTATTTTTATTTAAATTCAAACATCGATATTTTTAGAAGTTTAAACATAGATTAAACAAGATATAAAGCTTACAACACACTTAGAATCATAAACATTTTAATTCTCATGCCCAAGAGAAAGGTGTTCGTCTTCGACGAGACGAAATGAGTAGTATTAATGTAACATAAAAAACTGGTTTTCTTTTCTTGATTTTGCCTAATTTTACGTCACTCACGGTCAAATTTTCTTTGATATTCACTTGGAGATATGAAGAAATTTACATGAAAATAAAAAATAAAAAATCATCGATCGTGTTTTTAGTTCTTCCATTCCGCAAGTATATACAACTAAAAGTTATCATAAGAAAGAACACGATTGAACAATATAAAGATAACAATAATAAGAATTAATTATAACAACATTAATAACAATATAAGACCCAACAATATAATTATATGTAAATCTACTATTGAAAAATTATACTAAAGTTTAATTGAAAAAAATTATAATACTTAAGTTTAACAATATCATATATATCCAAATAACATATGAGTAACCAATTCATGATCTAAAATGTATACCTATTATCTTATTAAGTCTAATAAAATTCTAATAACATTTGTGAGGGTAATTGTACGCTTTATAATGTTGTTAATATAGTAAGATTTACATAATTTTGCTTGTGTGTTCGGCTAAATGATAAGAAAAAATTAATGTTCGATATTAAATGTATCAAATTCGAATTCTACGTGACACAATCTTTAAATTTAATATCAAATTGTTAAAAAAGAATTAAATAATCGTATTGTGATACGCGTATAAATGTAAATAATTGAAAAGTTGATATATTTGATTATAGAGTTAGTCTATATTGCAAATTAACTAATAATAAAATCAATACGGAACTTGAATCATTGTAAACGATCATTGAATTATAATTTCTTAGTTTTTTAATTAAACTTTTTATACGTATTAATTATTCTAATTAAATTTATATTTTTTTAGTTAAGGATTAAAATTTAAAGCTGTATTAGGAGAAATTAAAACATTACACTTTTGTATTTTAACTTATTCTTTATACATTAATTTTTCCCCCTATTTATCATAACAAAAATTCCTTACTAATTAATTATGCCTCCGATTCATGATGATGATATTTCCTTTTTTTTTTTTTTTAAATATTTATTTAAAGAACAATATCGACCTTATTATTTTGTCCATGTTATGCACTCTCTTAATAATTTTCGTACAAAAAAATAAGACATTTCAAATGGAACGGAGAGATTATTATACAGTTTTGGAATATAAATAAAATTCATAATTAAATAATTCTCATTAAGATATATGTTTGATAGGAAAAAAAAAAGACACCTTCAATAATTACATATATTTTTTAAGAGAGAGCAAAAATAATTGACTTATTGGAGTTAAAATAAAATTAATATTCACTATGCCCCACTTCATTAGTCTCGTTTGCTATTTTGAGTCCTCCCAATTCACTAATTTTGTTTCCTAAATAGTTATGATATTTTTAAATTTTGTAATTTATGTTATGATCATTTTTAGGTTTCTACTTTTTATTAGAAAACGAAATATACCTTCTAGTGCGGGATAACTTAAAAAATGATGTACCGACGGTACCGTCTAACACGAGACGAGAAGATTATTATTTTAGTTTAAGTATATAGATGAGGAAATAAAAAAGGAAAAAAAAAATTGTAGAGAGAAGTGAAAATAAAAGGGAGAAAAAGATAGCACAAATAATACATAAAATGAAAGTTAAAAAAAAAAAAGATAAAAAAGAAAAAGGGAAAAAAATGAACAAAAATCGTAAAATATACTCCATACTAAACCACCATGACATCATGCACGGGACCCGCCATATTAAACCACCTGTGTTAGTGGTTTACTAAACTGTAGCAAAAAAAATTCAAATAAATGTAAAAGCAAAAAAAAAAAAAAAAAGAAGAGGGACACGTGTACTGTGGTGATTCCCCTTCTGCATGCAGAAGTGGGTAGCATGTTAAGTTATTTAATTTCGATAATAGTATTTTATTTCAAATAAATATATATATTAAAAATTGGTTTAGTAGAGATGCACTTTATATCAAATAAAAAAAGTATTACTATTTTGCTTACTTAGCTAATCTAGGAAACTAATTAAAATACACCGATTGTTATCAATTGCTACATATATATTATAAGATATATCCTAATTCTAATCAAATAAGAATTGTAATATTCTTACTTATAATCCTCACTATAAATAGAGTTGAATCACATTCTACACTCATAAATTCTTTGTTTCTCGGCAACATTGACTATGACTATAACTATGGCTACACTTAATCTTTTATTTTACTTCTTCCCTTTTGCTTACGTGTTGAAGAGTTGCAATTTTGATCAAATATATCAGTTGGGAGATTCGATCAAGGATGCCGGAAATCTCATTAGAGAATCCGTCGGCTCCTCCACCACCTTTGCCCGACTTCCATATGGCCAGACATTGTTCAAGAACGCCATTGGCCGTTGCTCCAACGGGCGGCTTATGATCGACTATTTTTGTTAGATAGCTTAGACATATATGGTATATGTGTAATCATGTTTATTTACTATCATGTCGTTGTTAGTAACCTCTTGACTATGACAGTCATGCTTATTAATTATGATTTAACACTTTGGATCAGATTAGTTACTAATAGTAACCCAAAACTCATTTAAAACATAAATGGTTAACATTACTTCTTATATTTAATTTACAACCTTAGATTTATACAAATAACATTATAAGATTAGTTTATAATTCTTATAAAAAGAAAGGTTTCCATACATATATTTATAGAGAGTTTAGTTCATATACAAACAAACATTGGCGTGAGAAATAAAAATTGATTTGGACTGTTAATTTGAATTTTATTAATGTGAGAAATATGAATAGATTTATACCATTCATCTTGAAACTGATCACGTCCGTAATAAAACCAAGGTGTGGATCAGAAAGAAAATAATATTACCTATTATAATTTTGAAATTATCTATAAATATATCTAACCGTGGGTTGAGATGGTGTATTTTCAATTATTTTTATCTAGAGTGTTCTTATGTAGGTTTTGACTATTGTTTTTCTAGTTTTCAAACCGTTTTCATATAAAATCTATAGAGAAAATGGGTGTAACAACTATCTATATTATATTAAAATAAAACAATTTGACAGTTTTATTTTCCCGGCAAATATAACAGTTATATGTTCGTGATTTTAACCGCAAGATTTCAGGTCATTGATTGAGGGATAGTGGGGAAGTTACGAGAATTTATCTTGATAAATTCGTAGTTGAAACCCTATATTTTCTCTATTAAACTCATCTTCTCTCTAAAAATTGAGATCGATCGATTTAGGGAAAAAAAAAAGATATCGACAAACATGGCTTAGCCGTTCAAATTATATGTTCGAGAAAGAAATCCATCCTGTTATCACGATATATGCAGTTCGTAGAAGACTGCTCTTCTTAGTCCCGGGAGAAATCTCATGATTTACGCAGTTCGTATTCTCTTCTATGTCCCTGGAGAAATCTGAATCATGCTGCTGATTTCGTAGAAGACATCGTTGATTCAGTAATCTGAAATTTTCTGATTTTCAAACGTCGTCATCCAACTGATGGTTGTTATTGGGTTCAATTTGGATCTATACTTCTCTACTTTGAAGAAGGTATACTTGAAGTGTGTCCTTTGCAATTTGGCTTTCGACTATCTGAGGCAATCTCCATTCGAAATTCGGAGGGACTATACATATAGTCTCCCATGAATGGAATTAATGGTTTATCATGCATATATGATTTATTATATAGCCGAATTACTTTATTGGTCTCTTTTCAATATTTGTGCTTTGTTGAATGTTATACGTGATTGTGCTATGCTCCAAGGACGACGTAGGACAGCGCAAAACAGATACATATATACTTTGAGATTATTCTAATTCCTTTCATTTCCTTTCTAATCCCTATACATATAATATACCCCCATTCTAATGCTACGAACCAATATTTAACATTTAATTTGTTATAATAAAAATCTAGCCTTAACTAAATGAATTGTTGAATGTTGGTGATTTAAGTGCACATTGATTATACGTTTACATGGTTTGCTTATGTTGTATTTTAATTTAGACTTGTGTTGCTCATTCATTTAAAGTTCTTGAATTCATGAATCCTCCATCTTGATATTTTTTCTCTACAATTTGTCTTAGTTTGAATTTATTTACACAAGCATATCGACTTGCCTTCATATGATGATGTCGACGGTGGATCCATTGAGATATTCAATTGGTAACTTTGTGTTATGCAGATTATAGAAAATGTGTCTGAAATTTGAATATAGTTGTATTACTGCAATAAAAATGATGTACAGATTATAGTCTTCTTCTTATTATTTTTGTTGCAGCTGTGAGAGGATGGTGACTCTGAATTGATAATGGAGTGGAAGAAATTTGCAAATGATGTGGTTACTTAATTTTGCATGATTAGAAGAGATCTTCTTCCTTGCATATAGGTTATAACTTATAGCCCACCTCCACAATGTCAAGCATAGGTGAGTCATTTCTTTTAAATTTGAGATCTCACTACTTCCGTTACTATCTACAATCAATAGGAAATGCAAAGATAATTTCTGTATATTCAATCATTCAAATTAAATGACAAATGATAACCGTATTTAATCTTTGTAGTGTTTATATATGAGATCATCTATTCTCATAATTGAATGTCAAGTTACCAAAATTGATTTTTCTTGATTCTTTACCATCAATTTCCCGATTTTGTGGTTCAATCTAAATTTGCACTGATTGACTAGGGCTCACCAATCCGCTTAGGAATTTATTGTTAATTTTTGTATTCAATTTTTATTTTATTAGTTAAAAATATGAAGAAAATGACAAAAATTAATTATAGTACCCTAAAAAAATTAATGAACCATTTGTTAATAATTAGTATAAAATTAGTTTAAACCATATTAAACTGAAATTGGTGATATTTGATACATTTAAGAAAAATTGATTTTGGAATACAGATATTGTTATATCATAGTTGATACAAAGGATCTCACCAGATAATTATAATCTTATTTTCTAAAATCTTAATAAATTTATGCACATTTCTTAGAAAATAAAATAAATTATGATCATATATTTAAAAAAAAAAAAAGTATGAATGTCATATATGTTAATCTTGAATTACTTTGTATCGCTAATTCATGCGAAAAACAAAATTTCACCTTACCATCTAATATAAAAAAAATAATCCCTTTTTTCTCACTGTAGTTTATGATTTATATTCATTTGTAAAAATTCATTGTCTATAGAGTAGAAAGAATTTTATGATTTATATTAGTTTGTAAAAATCCGTTGTCTATAGAGTAGAAAGATTTGCTATCCATGCATCGCACGGGAATGATTACTAGTAATATATTAAAATAAAACAGAAATTCAGTTTTTTTCCCCTCCAAATTAAGGATAAAATTGTCCTTTTATTATGAGAAGTTTTTTTTTAAAAGGACAGTTATTAACTACGTTCAATTTAATCTGTCATATTTAATATAGGAGTACAAAATATTTAAATAATAATAATAATATTAATTACCTATAAACAAGGCATAATAACATTTTTCCCATAATTTTAGGGATTTAGTTAATAAGATTTTTAGGAATAATTAAAAAAAAAGTATAACAATTTTCTTCCACGATATTGGTTTCAGTTATTATTGTAATTCATAGTGTACGTATTTACAATGTTTAATTCTCTTTTTTCTTTTCTTTTTCATACACTATTTTTTTTTTTTGGGTGCCATTATGTATTAAATCTCCTCAACAAATTTTACATGTTTTCTATTCATAAATGCTTAATTATCTATAATTAACTGTAAATTAGTAATGAAGAAAAAACACACGTTTAACAATTAAATCACACTTAATACTTTTTTGGAGTATATCGCAACTTATGTTAGAAAAGTTATATACGAGTAACATATTACACTTTGTATTATGAATCGAACCGTGGAAGTCACATTAAAGAGAGTCTGGGTACTTCCACCATATTAACACATGTCTAACATTCTTACGTTCACTATGTTCAACAAAAATTTTGTGTATAATTTTCTTACCAAGAGTGTTGTGAGATGATATATAGTCTTCGATATCATAAAATTGAATAAATAAGAAACATAAATATGTTCAAAACAAACTTATTAACAAAATTAACAAAACAAGGTTGCCGAGCGAAGTCGGATTTGCCAAACTAGTTTTTTCATAAAAACAAAACAAAACAATTGTACCCGCATTTTTTAAAACTTTATTAATAGTTACTATAGAAAGAGTAATACTGAGTAATGTTCTTATTACCACAGGCCCCATCCCGGAAACTTTACGTGAAATTAAAAATATTGGCCATAGGGACGTTTATTTTTTTATTTTTATAATTATCGTATAATATATTTTTATGTGAACTAAATTTCATGTTTTGTCTTAAATAATAAACTTTTATGGACCCTTTCTTAATTGGGTGGAAACTAGAAAGTGCCCAATAATATTAGGTTATTATTTTGTTTAACATACATTATTATATTAATACTAAAAAAAATTGGGTTTTTTTTTTTGGTGGGCCTGTTCGGGTGCACCGTGCACCAATCGCCCTATCCTAGGCACCAATCCTCAAAGTATCAATAAAAATCTATGTCCACATATATATTGTCACATTTTATCAT
The DNA here is from genome assembly GCA_029379335.1 of Thymus mandschuricus. NCBI lineage: Eukaryota > Viridiplantae > Streptophyta > Magnoliopsida > Lamiales > Lamiaceae > Thymus > Thymus mandschuricus. The sequence goes on from CM057080.1 coordinate 27,288,124, forward strand.
ATAATAAAAATAAAACAAGTCTTTTCATATTCTAATTGATACACAAGTATGAAGGATAGATTATCCCATTAGCTACCTATTATATTACACAGATCCGATTTCTATTCAAGTTAGAATTATAATTTTGTTATATAATTCTACATTAATACAATTGTCTCTCACAATAAATAGAGTCGAGTATTCTACCTCCATCTCAAAACATCAAGAAACTCATACTTTCGCAACAATGGGCTTCCTCACATAACCTCGTCTTCTTCCTCTCTCTTATGCTTTCTGTAGAAATTGTAGAGAGAAGAAGATAGTGTTTTCATTCAAACTAGGGAGAAAATGGTGCAGTAAGCAAAATCATAACTAATTTTCTGTTAATCACTGTTTATATAAACAGTGATTAACTAGAAATCAGTTGACGTGTCCACTTACAACACAACCCAAAACCCGTAGCAACTTTACAAGTTAAAACACGAGTCTATCTATCACCGTCAGATTATAAACACAATCTACGGTTATTATTGCGACACGTGGACTAAACTAAGAAACCCTAAAATAACACTGGACAACTCATCATCTTCATTCTTCAACGTACTCTCCATCATTTCCCTGTAATGCTTCATGCACGCTATTCATCACAGCTTCAACTGCTTCAACATCAGCACCATTTGAACTAGGATCTCTATACCCCCCCTCAAGATGGAATTGGTGAAGATCCATCAATCCCATCTTGGAGAGTAAAGTTCGAAACCGAGGAGAAGCTAGAGATTTAGTCAAAAAGTTTGCTAACTGATCAGATGAGGAAACTGGTGATGGAACTAGAAGCCCAGAAACATATTTCTCTCGCACGATGTGACAATCCATTTCAATGTGTTTGGTTTTCTCATGGAACACATTGTTTTTGGTGATGTTTATAGCAGCTAAATTGTCACAATAAAGAGGAAATGGTAGAGAGATTGGAACCTGGAAATATGAAGAAGATAAGAAATCTAGGTCAACTCCCTTGTAGTGAGGCTGAGTGCCCTATACTCAGCCTCTGCTGTAGAAGCAGCAACAGTTTGCTGTTTTTTACACTTCCATGAAACAAGTCCTTCACCCATAAAGATGCAATAACCAGTCACAGACCTCCTCGAATCAACACATGTACCCCAGTCTGCATCTGCAAAAGCTCGAATCTGCATATCACATGATGAAGAATAGAATACACCAACAGAAGGGCTCCCTTTGAGATATCTAAGAACATGTAAAGCTGCTTTCCAATGAGAAGACCTTGGCTTTGCAACGAACTGACTTAACTGTTGGGATGCAAAAGTAACATCTGGGCGTGTGAGATTTAGATATAGAAGCTGCCCTACTAACCTTCTATATGGCTCAGGATCTGAAAGAAGATCGCCATCATATCTTGAAAACACAAGACCAGGGGGAAAAGGAGTTAAAGCAGGTTTACATCCCATCAATCCAGCTGAGGAAATGAGGTCTAACACATACTTCCTTTGGTTTAGAGCAATTCCTTCCTTCCCTCTAGCCACTTCCATTCCCAGAAAGTATTTTGCAAAACCCAGGTCTTTAATTGTAAAAGCAGCATGTAGGAAAGCCTTTAACTCATCAATAAGAACTTGAGAAGGACCACTAATCAGCACATCGTCCACATATACAAGCAAGCCCAAAAAATCTTCACCTGAACCTTTTAAAAACAAACAATGATCACTGCATGATTGTGTAAAACCAAAATTGATCAATTGCTTGGTGAATTCTGCGTTCCATTCCCTAGATGCTTGCTTGAGGCCATATAAACTTTTGACAAGTTTACAAACTTGATGAGGAAGAGCTCCTTTAAGACCAGGTGGGACTGTCATGTAGATCTCATCTTTTAGGAAACCATGCAAAAACGCATTATTTACATCTAGCTGTGCTACTGGCCAATCATATGCAGCAGCCATAGCAAAGAGAAACCTCACTGTAACCATCTTGGCTACTGGAGAAAAGACCTCTGTATAATCTATCCCAGGCTTTTGATTTAATCCCTTTGCTACCAGTCTAGCTTTATACCTTTCAACTGATCCATCAGGATTTAGTTTGACCTTGTACACCCATTTACACCCAATTGGTTTCTTCCCAGATGGTAACTCAGTCAAAATCCAAGTCTGATTCTCATTTAAGGCAGTTAATTCTCTGTCAATTGCATCCACCCACTCTTGAGAGATGCAGGCTTCCTTGTAAGTAGTAGGCTCTTTAATCAAAGAAAGGTTAAAGAGAAAAGTAGTGTAAGAAGTGGATAAGGCTGAACTAATATAGAAAGGGAAGGTTGGTGGAGTAGTACTAGATGAAGAAGTACCTAAATACTGAGATGTGAAACTGGAACAGACATAGTCTTCCAACCAATTTGGTGGTCTACGATTTCTAGCCCCCCTTCCTGCAGTAGGTGAAGGCAAATTAGATGAAGGCAAATCCAATGTTTCACTCTCAAAAATATCAGTGTCTATAGAACAATCATCTCCTTCATCACTATCAGTAGATGGGGAAATAACATCAGGAACAGGATCAGTACTAGATACATCAACAGAATCATTAGATGTACATGATGTATCCACTAAATCCTTTACTTGAGTGGTAGGAATCTGTGGTAAAGAGCTTGATTGTGTAGGAATATCCCCACTTAAAGGTTTTGGGTTAATAAATGGGTAAGTATCAGGAAAAAATTTCACATCCCTTGATACCAGGACTTTAGAATGTTCAATATCAAAGAGTAGATAGCCTTTATGAAAGAGATCATAACCCAAAAATGCACACTTAAGTGATCTACTATCAAACTTACTTCTTGTAGGGGAAAGATCCACAGCAAAAGCCAAGCAACCAAATGGCCGCAACATTGAGTAATCTGGTACTTCCTTGAATAGAATCTCATAAGGTGTAAACCATTCAATCACTCTACTAGGTAACCTGTTTATCAACCAAGTAGCAGTGAGCAAAGAATAAGGCCAGAATCTGGAAGGCATACCACTTGTAAACATCAAAGCTCGAGCAGTTTGTAGTAGGTTTCTGTGCCTCCTCTCTACAATCCCATTTTGTTGAGGTGTGTAGGGACAACTCCTCTGATGAATGATCCCATGTTCTGCAAAAATCTTGTACACAGACTGATTCACAAACTCTGTTCCATTATCTGTTCTAAACCCCTTCACATCATGTTGAAACTGAGTTTTAATCATCAAGATAAATGTCTGAAGTGTAGAAGCAACCTGATCTTTGCTGTGTAACATGTAAGTCCACAACATCCTACTATGATCTTCTACCAGAGTTAACATATATTTGGTATTGCACAGATTATCCTTTGTATAGGGCCCCCACAGGTCAGCATGCACTAAATCAAAAAGGTGATTAGTCCTTCTGTTAAGTATAGAAAATGTACCTCTTGTTTGTTTGGCACGAATACACACCTCACACCTTTCTATGATATCCACCAACTGTTTCTCCAACTTGCCATCTAGAATTCTCATATGCTTCATCACTGTAAGAGAGGGATGGCCCATTGCTATATGCCATTCTTGCAGATTCAGGTCTTTGGGATTCAACAAACTGCAACAATATCTTTCAGAAACTACATCCATAATATAGAGGTTTCCTTTCATTGTTCCAATACCTAGAATTTGCTCAGATCCCTCCCTTTGGAAAACACAATGACTCTTGTAAAACATGCATTTAATACCAAATTCTTGTATCAATCTTGCCACAGACAGCAAGTTATGAGTAAAACCTGGTATACTTAGCACATCAGCCAACACAATGTCCTTATTCAACCTTACATTCCCAGCATGAGTCACCAACTTAGAGGATCCATCAGGGAGATGTATATTCACAGGCCTATCCATTCTGTTAGTTGTGCAAAATAGCATAGGATCACAACAAATGTGATCACTAGCTCCAGAATCCACAATCCAAATGTCTCTACCCATACTTGGCAACAAACTAAAAGCATAATGCCCTTCAAAAGGTGTAGATTTACTTACTGAATCTAGCACCAGATTTATGTCAGCTTTTGTCTTCTCATTTGACTGCTGCTGCAAATGTGTCTGTAAGTACTTAGCTATCTCAACTTGTATCATCTTGCTCATGTCTTGTGCAACTTCTCTCTGTACAGATGATTCCTGCATTGGTTCTTTATCATCCTCAGTTTCCACCATGTTGGCTCTTCCCTGCACTTTGTTTTCTTTTAACTTCTTATACCATTCAGGCACTCCATGAAGCTTGAAACATTCACTGATTTCATGCCCACTACCTTGACAATGTGAACATCTCAGTTTCCTTTTATCTTCTTTTGACATCCTAGGTTTAAACTGCCCAGGCTTCCCATAGTTATCACCTCTATATCCACTGCCATTTTTCACAAATTGACCAGCATTCATGCTCATTAATCCACTATTATCATACACAGAGTTATTCAATTGCTTCATGTCTTCTACTTGAACAATCAGAGAGTATGCTCTCTCAATATCAGGCAAAGGCTCAATCATCATGATTTGATCAGACACAGACTGGTATTCCTCATTTAGACCTTCCAAAAACTTCATAAGCCTTTGTTGTTCTTCTCTAGCAACAACCTGATTCCTAGCTTTACATATACACTCAATAGGAGGTAAAACTGAATCCAACTCATCCCATAATGCTACCAAATTATTGAAGTATTCAAGCACATTTTAAGATCCTTGAGTATACTTGAAAATTTCTCTTTGCAACCTATACACCTTAGGTCCATTCCTCCTACCAAAACGTAAGGTAATAGCTCTCCATAGCTTAGATGTGCTTTCTATGTGAGTAAAAGCATTTACGAATTCCTTAGATATTGAGTTTATTATCCAATTAGAGATCATCAAATCCACTTTTAGCCAACGCTTATAATAAACTGCAGTAGGATCTGGTTTCGGAAAGCTACCATATATCAATTCCAATTTACTACGTGTAGCTAACGCACGCCTCACAGATTTACACCAGTTCGTGAAATTATTACCTGTGAGGTGCGCCGTGACCAACTGCATCCCAGGATGGTCAGATTTCTCCAAATGTAAAATCTCCAGAACTTGACGCACTGTGAATCCTTCTGGCGGATCGAAATCATCATCGTCGCCTCCATCAGATCCACCTCCAATCGGTGGAAATCCTCCTCCAACCAACTCAGATCTAAAAGACCAGTACCGATTATCCTTAACTCCTGAACCTTCTGGTTGCTCATCTTCAGCTCGCCTCACCCAATTCTCGTGACGTTGTTGCTTCACCATTGTTGTTCAAATCGAAGCTCAGTAACAGAGAATACAAATACGAAAACCCTAGAATCCAGCTCTAGATACCATGTAGAAATTGTAGAGAGAAGAAGATAGTGTTTTCATTCAAACTAAGGAGAAAATGGTGCAGTAAGCAAAATCATAACTAATTTTCTATTAATCACTGGTTATATAAACAGTGATTAACTAGAAATCAGTTGACGTGTCCACTTACAACACAAACCAAAACGCGTAGCAACTTTACAAGTTAAAACACGAGTCTATCTATCTCCATCAGATTATAAACACAATCTACGGTTATTATTGCGACACGTGGACTAAACTAAGAAACCCTAAAATAACACTGGACAACTCATCATCTTCATTCTTCAACGTACTCTCCATCATTTCCCTGTAATGCTTCATGCACGCTATTGTTTCACCAAAAAGTGTTCGCAATAGACGAAATCTATCGTAGCACTAGCAAGTAAAACCTAAGTATCGAATCTCAAGGAAAACTTAACAGGGCAATTAATTATGTAGTAAAAATCTAATATAAGAAAGCAAGTAAAGAATATTTGGGGTTTTTTGTTTTAAATCCTAGGCAAATAAAATAAATCAAAGCAAGTAAATAAAAGCAATTAAATAACTAATCTAGAACTCAAGAAATAAATCTAAGAATTAAACTAGAAGAAAGCAATAAATCTACCTAGGCAAGAATCGAAAAGAAAGCAATAAACAAAGCAACGAAGGAAACAAAAACAAAGAAAGAAGCATAAATAAATCTAGACATGATGAATTGAAATCTGGAAATTAAAGGCAAATAAATCTAACTTGAAAACTTTGAAAAACGAAAGAGAATTGAAAGCAAGAAAACGAATCTAAACTTTAAACTTGAAATCGAAAGAATGAAATTAAACTAAGGAATTTAAACGGAGCAATTAAGAAAACGAATCTAAAACGAAAGCAAGCAATTAAAACGAATAAACGAAAGCAATAAAAGAACTTACGAAAATTGAGACGAAGAACGAAGAACTTGAATTAAATAAAGCGTCTTGAATTAAATTGCAAAAACGAAGAACGAATCCGGATCCGAACAATAGAAAGCTAAACTAAAGTATTTGAATCTGAAAACTAAAGCTAAACAATGATAAAAGATGATCATAATTCGTGTACAAGGGATGATATATATATACTAGGTAAAAACCTAGATAAATAAGGAAAGAACAGCTGGACGCCGACATCTGGACGATCGTCCAAATGTTGAATGAAATCTGGACGGTCGTCCAGATCAGACACTGGATAACCTCTTCGCGTGTGTTTGGACGATCGTCCAGATTGTGAAGGAAATCTGGACGGACGTCCAGATGAGGAACTGCTTCTCACGACTTTTCCTTCTCTTCGTGCACTTTTCGTCCCGTTTTCTTCCAATTTCTCACCTTTTGCTCCTACGATACTCAAAGCTCCAAACAAACAATCATAGCCAAAAGACACACTAAAAGACACAAAAACATAATAAAAACTAACACGAAAACGCAACGAAAAACCTAACAAATAAACACCAATCAAACTCCCCCACACTTAGACCTTTGCTTGTCCTCAAGCAAAACAAAACAAACAATAGACTCAAGTATCGTGAACTATATTGGCCTCAAAGCTTTTCAAAAACAACTCTCATGTTCATGATCAAAACTATGCACACAACCTTAGCATCAATCAACACAATCTACTCAACTAATTCAAAGTATGCTAATCCATCAAAGAACACTCCCAAACATGTGAAATTTTGTATATGAAAGTGAACACTCAACTCTCTCAAAGAAAAGATGTAATATAATGCACATCAAGAAGTTTCACTCAACATCAATGCAATGCAACATGTTTACCATAAGCTTGCCTTTAATCTCAACATCTCCACCTAATGTAATACTTACAAACAAGGATAAAAAAGGTCTTTATATAAGCTTGTAATGTAGGGACATTGGTTAAGGTAGGGAATATATAGGCTAAGTGACTCAAAATGTTCTAAATCATCAACCTCTTTTTCAACTCCAACCAAAGTATGGATTTAAATCTCCATCTTCTACCCTCCAACACACCAAATACAAACTCAAAGATGCTAAAATATACAAATTAAGGCTAACTATCCCCTTATGCTTATTTTTTTCCCTTTTTTTTTTTTTTTTTTTTTTTCTTTCTTTTCTTTTTTTTCGAGAGCTCAACTAATAAATGTTCTTTCTAATGTGAACAAAAGCTCTATATTTTTTTCTCATCTCTTTTTTTTTTTTTCTCTTTTTTTTTTCTAAGCTCATAGGGATAGCTAACTACACTTAAACAAGCATCTAAAATTTCTTTTCTTTCTCTCCTTTTACACCACAACAAATATTTTTCAATTATCTCCTTTCATATCACCAACTACAACTAAGGATACCCATAATCATCCAAACCTCCTATCATCCGGTTTCACAAAGAACGGCTAATAAAGGCTCAAAAGGGGTAAACAAAGGATTATGAACAAGGTTAGTGTATAGGAATCATGTGGCTAAAGAAAGATGGCCTAAGATCATTTCCTAGTTCGTAAATATACGAAGGTCTTAATGGAGAAACAAGGCAAGTTCTAGAAACAATGAAGCATGCACGATCACTCAATCAAAGAATAGGCATAAATATGCACAAATAGCTCAAATCTCACGGGTTCAAACTAACTAGTTCCCGACATCATAGCATACATCAAATTCATCAAATAAAACGCGTCGCTTCGCCAAGGTTCCATGCATAATAAAGATCATGAATTTTTCCAAAAATCAACAATTCTCTATCATTGGCCAAGTCCACAATACTATCATCACATGCTCATTTGTCTCAACGACTCAATTAACTCTTAAGACTCAACAAAATTAAAAACTACATGCCAAAAGTTCAAAGACCCCCCCCCCCCCCCACACTTAAAATCAAGCAATGTCCCCATTGCGAGAAAATAAAAAGGAAAGGGATAGAAAAACTTATCGCATGAAGACAAACAACACACTCGAAATCCCGAGAGACTCCAAGTATCACCTACAAAACAAACACAAAACAAAACACAAAAGCGTAAAATCGAACAAAATAAAGAGAAAACAATAAAAGACTCAACAAAAATAAAAGACACAAACATGGCTATGATCAATTGAATGGACCTCCAAACCGTGGTTCTTGCCAACGTGGATCGTGGGGAGACCAATAACGGGGATCATTCGGGTTTGGTGGAGCGGAGGTGGAGCCAATGGAGAAGTCGGTGTACCGCATCAAATGGCCCTCGATGTTCGACACCCGCCTATCCAAGCCAGACACGTGTGTAGACAAACCCGCCATTTGGTTAGACAAACCCGTCATTTGGGTGGACATGGAATCGAAACGAGCAAACATCCCTTGTTGAAAATCAGCCCAATATGGAGGAATCTCGGCCTCCATGGCCTGGCGAGCTCGGACGCGATCTCTTCGAGTGTAGTAGTAGTGAATAATGCGCTCATCATCGTCCGGAACATGCTGCTGCTCCTCCTCGTCTCCATTCCCGTCGTCCTCGTTTTCCACTTCCTCCTCCTCTTCTTCCTCTTCTTCTCCATCTTCTTCTTCCTCAGCGTCTTCCTCCTCTTGGTGCGCAGCTTCTTGCCCGGCTCTTCGAATACGACGCACGTCAGAATAGTAAGCACGAACAGAGGCTCGATCCTCAACTCGAGTGAACTCGGTTGGACTCCTCATCAAGCGAGCATTGATCAACTCCGTGGATGACATCTCCACACTTTGCACCAACCCTCCGGCCTCCGAAATATCCACTCCAAAGTGACGAGCAAGGGCCGTCGCGACGTATCCAAGAGTGGGATGGGCGCCGTTCTTCGACTGCACGTGGGAGAGCTGCGTCCATATGAATGGGGCCAAACACACCTTCCGATTGTACCTAGCACACCAAAGCAAATAGACCTCCATGCCCGTTACCTTACTGGCCTCTTTTTTTACCGGAGACCATGTTAGATATGAAGCGATGGAGTATAATCAAAGCATCATCGCGTAAAAAGGAACTAGACACACCCGAAGTTCTAAAATTATTAACACCCGTCAAATCCATCCAAGCCTCATTAACATTAAAATCAGCAGGCACACAATCAGAGATATTAGGGTTACACGAAAACCAAATACTGATTTCATCGTTTCCTTAGAAACTTCACACAAGACACCACGAAAAGTGCATTCCATCACAACCTCATCACCACGTCTAGATAATCGAAAACTACTACACATCTCTAGACACAAACTATTATGCGCCTCCCATTGTCTAGACATACATTGCATTAATCCTAATCGAAGAGCATATTCGCGAATAGTCGGAAAAATAGACAAACGCCTCAAAAAATCCATATCGTAATGCCTAGGAGGACGTATATCAAGATTTTTCAAACGAAGGTAGAGATTAGTAGTCGCGTACCTAGCGGTTTCAAAAGGAACCCGTTCGCGACGCCCGTACTCTTGCTCATTGTCACCCGGTGAGTGGCGATCGAGACTCACAATGTAGGGAGTACGATTCATGGTGATGATGTGAAGTGGTTTGACGAAGGATGGCACACGAACGGAGCACGAACAACGAAAGTGAAAAACGGGGCAGCCTCCAATCTGGCCGGTCGTCCAGATTCAGCTTGAATTCTGGACGGTCGTCCAAAAATCTGGCCGGTCGCGGTGACGCGGCGGCGACTGGGTGATGGCTGAGCGACGGTGGCGCGGTGGTGGCTGGAGGTGTTCGAACGACGTCGGCGAGCTGGCGGCGATGGGTGAACGGCGGTGGCTAACGGTGGTGATATGGCTGCCGGCGGCGTGCTGACGGCGGACTAACGGCGGACTGACGGCGGCAGCGGTGGCTCTGAACGGCGGCGGGCGGTAGGCTGCTGGCGGCGGTCTGTGGTGCTGGTGTGTGAGCTGTGGGAGGAAATAGGTGGAGATAGATAGGAGATAAGAGAAGAGAGGTGAAGGAGAAAAATATAGGTCAAATATAATAAATGGGCTGAAATCGAGTTTGACTAGGCAAAGGAGTGGGGCCCACGAAATTTGTTTCACCAAAAAGTGTTCGCAATAGACGAAATCTATCGTAGCACTAGCAAGTAAAACCTAAGTATCGAATCTCAAGGAAAACTTAACAGGGCAATTAATTATGTAGTAAAAATCTAATCTAAGAAAGCAAGTAAAGAATATTTTGGGGTTTTTTGTTTTAAATCCTAGGCAAATAAAATAAATCAAAGCAAGTAAATAAAAGCAATTAAATAACTAATCTAGAACTCAAGAAATAAATCTAAGAATTAAACTAGAAGAAAGCAATAAATCTACCTAGGCAAGAATCGAAAAGAAAGCAATAAACAAAGCAACGAAGGAAACGAAAACAAAGAAAGAAGCATAAATAAATCTAGACATGATGAATTGAAATCTGGAAATTAAAGGCAAATAAATCTAACTTGAAAACTTTGAAAAACGAAAGAGAATTGAAAGCAAGAAAACGAATCTAAACTTTAAACTTGAAATCGAAAGAATGAAATTAAACTAAGGAATTTAAACGGAGCAATTAAGAAAACGAATCTAAAACGAAAGCAAGCAATTAAAACGAATAAACGAAAGCAATAAAAGAACTTACGAAAATTGAGACGAAGAACGAAGAACTTGAATTAAATAAAGCGTCTTGAATTAAATTGCAAAAACGAAGAACGAATCCGGATCCGAACAATAGAAAGCTAAACTAAAGTATTTGAATCTGAAAACTAAAGCTAAACAATGATAAAAGATGATCATAATTCGTGTACAAGGGATGATATATATATACTAGGTAAAAACCTAGATAAATAAGGAAAGAACAGCTGGACGCCGACATCTGGACGATCGTCCAAATGTTGAATGAAATCTGGACGGTCGTCCAGAACAGACACTGGATAACCTCTTCGCGTGTGTTTGGACGATCGTCCAGGTTGTGAAGGAAATCTGGACGGTCGTCCAGATGAGGAACTGCTTCTCACGACTTTTCCTTCTCTTCGTACACTTTTCGTCCCGTTTTCTTCCAATTTCTCACCTTTTGCTCCTACGATACTCAAAGCTCCAAACAAACAATCATAGCCAAAAGACACACTAAAAGACACAAAAACATAATAAAAACTAACACGAAAACGCAACGAAAAACCTAACAAATAAACACCAATCAGCTATTCATCACAGCTTCAACTGCTTCAACATCAGCACAATTTGAACTAGGATCTCTATACTTTCTCTCTCCTTAAGCAACGGTTTCCATCCTGCTTATGTGAAAAATGCAATTTCAATCAGATTTATCAATTGGGCGATTCCATCAACGACGCCGGTAATCTCATCAGAGAACCCGTCAGTGCGTCCACCGCCTTCGCCCAACTTCCGTACGGCCAGACGTTATTCAAGAAAGCCAGCCGCTGCTCCAATGGCCAGGGGCGGAGCCAGGGCCCTGGCAACCCCGGCGTCCGCCCGGGCAAAAAAAAATTTTGTTACCTTATATTATATATATTTTTAGTGTATTTTTAATTTTTTACATGTATATATATTGTTTCGCCCGGTCAAATTCATATAAACACGATCTCGCCCGGGAACTTCTAGATTTCTAGCTCCGCCCCTGCCAATGGCCTTCTTATGATCGACTACTTTGGTAAGGATCATTTAATATACATGTTTATTTAATATATCAATCGAAACCTATAATGTTCTTCTATGTTATTATTGTTATACTATAACTTAATTATTGAGTATAATATTATTGCAGCAATGGCAGCTGGGGTTCCTCTGATTCCGCCATACAAGAACATGAAGTCTGGTTTCAGGCTTTCAGCCACGGAGTCAACTTCGCCGTTGCCGGCTCCACCGCGCTGCCGTCGCCGGTTTTGGCGGCTCAAAAGGTGTTTAATCCGGTGACCAACAGTTCTTTGAATGTGCAGTTGGAATGGATGTCTTCTCTATTCGATTCCGTATGCCTAGATCGTAAAGGTAATTAATTAGACATATTATTATTCATTAACTCCTATATAGTAGTACTTAGTATTATATTCTAACAAATTTACTATTTAAAATTAATATATAATCAAACAATATGAATACTTGACACTTGACAGATTGCGTTGAGAAATTGGAAAGCGGTCTGTTCATGGTGGGAGAAACCGGCGTAAACGATTACAACTACGCCATCTTCCAGCGCAAGCAGATGGATCAACTCCGGAGCATGGTCCCCGACGTCGTCTCAGCTATCATCAACGCCGCAAGGGTAAGTAACGAACGAAAGATCAATTTCATATATATTCCTATTTCTCACGTCAGAACTTATTTCTACGTAAGTCTCTATATATGTATATGTATTGATTTGAAAGTGATATATCTTTGCAGAGAGTGATTGAGATGGGAGGAAAGAGACTTGTGATTCCGGGGAACTTCCCGATCGGGTGCCTTCCTATATACAAAACCGCATTCCAGAGCAACGCAACGGAGGCGTACGACGAGAACAAATGCCTGAGGCAGCTGAACGAGTTTGCGGGGTACCACAACGAGCAGCTGCAGGAAGCCATAGCCAGACTGAGGCAAGAGAAGCCCGGGGCAGTGATCGTCTACGGCGACTACTACAATGCGTACCAGTTCCTCCTCGGCCTCGGGAAGCGGTTCGGATACGAGACGGAGAAGGCGTGCTGCGGAACCGGAGGGGAGTACAACTTCAGCCTGAGGCAGATGTGTGGGGCCCCCAACGTCACCGTGTGCGCCGACCCCGGACGCCACGTCAGCTGGGATGGGGTCCACATGACCCAGCAAGGATATAAGGTGATGGCCGGATGGTTGATTCTTAACATCTTCCCCCAACTTCGCTGCCGTCACTGAACCACCACCACCTAGCTAGAACTAATTCAGTTTTTATTTTTATTTTTATTTTTATTTTTATTTTTATTTTTATTCTTTTTCTTCATTTAGTTAATTGATCTGGATTTTATGAGACTTTTTTTAATTATTAATGGGATTTTATTTATTTATTTAAGAAATACATTTCTCTTTTTACACACAAAAACACCACTTGCTCTCATCCAATTACAAGCAGCAATTTACATTACCACAAAACCAGAAACATTTTTTTTTTTTTAAAAAGAAAAAGAAAAAAGAGAGAGAGAGAGAGAGAGAGAGAGAGAGAGAGAGAGAGAGAGAGAGAGAAGCAAATTATGAAAGCAGTATAACTAACTAACTAACTCAACCAACAACCAAGCAAGCATTATAGTCTCAAATTTACAATATAAACCAATCCTCTCTCAAAAGTGTAATTATTCTGCACAATTTCAACTCAAGAAACTGATAATAATCACCAAATAGGTCTCTCACCTGGCAAGTAAGAAGGAGAGCCTCCTTCCACTTTGTTCTTCTTTTTCTGGAAAACATATGTAAGGCTCGGCATCAGCACTTTCTTCGAAACTGACGTCTTCGCCTTCTCCAGCCTCTTCATCTCCTTCACTTGAGGCTTCTGCTGCTTCTGTAATTGGTAATTACTAGGTGATGATTCCAAGGATCTATCTGTCTCTTCAAGAATTCTTGCTGCTGCTTCTTCAGCCTTCTTCTGCTCCCTCTCCCTCCACCTTCTGAGCTCCCCCTCGACCGCCTTCCTTGCGGCCTCAGCCATCTCTGCTTTCCTTAAGGCCTCTTGTGTTGCGGCTTTCATGTCCTCAATTTCCTTTCGGGTAGCCTCCAGTCTTTGGAGGGCCTCGTTTTCACTAGCTTGGACTGCTTCCACCTGGGCCATGGCGGCTGCGACTTTCATGTCAGACAGTTTCTCGGACTCCTCGACCTTTCGGCTCAGTGACTCGAACTCGTCCTTTGACAGCGTGATCTGGGCTCCGGGCTCGGATGTGGAGGCGCGTGCAGCGTCGGTTTTCTCGGAAAGCACTTTGATTTGGTCGAGGGCTTTGGTTTCAGCGGCCTTGGCCTCCTCAGCTTCATTCATCGCGATCTCTAGATTGTTCTCTGCTTCTTCCAGCTCGATTCTTGCGGCTTCTGCTTCTCTGTTGAGCTCTTCAGCCTTCTGCTTCATCACTTGAGCTTCGGCCTTTGCAGTTTCGTTCTCAGAAGCTAGCTGATGAATCGAAGCAATCAGTTCATCAGATTCTCCTCTGATTTTGGCTTCTTCTGCCAGTGCTTCTTCAAGCTCTGACTTAGCTTTCCGGAGCTTTACATGCAGATTACCTGCTAATGATTCGGTTTCTGCTTCTTTCTCCTTTAATTCAGCATGCACGTTTTTAATGTTTTCGACTTCAATCTTTAGACTCTCCACTAGACTTCTCAGCAAGCTCTCCTCCTCCGCAACTTTGTTCAGTGATTCTTTGGCACCATTCAACTCTACAGTGACGGCCTTAACAGAACCAAGATCTGAAACCCTTGTACTCTCCATCTCATTTCGTAGAGATTCAATTTCAGACAAGGTTCCACTCAACTCCGACTCCAGATTCCTTGTCACCTCAGGATCGACGTCTTTCTTCAAAGCAAGCAGTTTTTTTGCTGATTCTTCCAGTCTCTCTTTGTGTAATAGCTTCTGTTTCTCCTTATCAGCACGAATTTGTGTTTCCTCTTCCGTTGCTTGTGCTCTTGCCATCTTCACTTGCTGAATCGAGTCATGTATTCTAGAAATTTCAGCAGAAAGCTCACCAACTTTCTCCGTGTTTGCTTTTGCAGCAATCTCAGCTTCAGCAGCTTCCTTTGCAGCTCTGTTTTTTTCTTCTAAAGATGCATCGAATTCTTGTTTAATTCTCCTCAACTCCAGTTTTGCTGCATTGAGTTCAGCAACGGCATTCAAATACTGAGCTTTGTCAGTTTCCACGTCACCATTCGAAGATCCATTTACTCCTTCCGAAACAGTATTGTTGGCTTCTGCAAGTTGACTTGCCTGACTCCTAGCTGCTTCTGTAGCTTTAATGGCTGAATCTTTAGATTCGTTGATGACTCTTAGCTTCTGGCTCAGTTCCTCGACAGTGCGTTTCGCCTTTTCAAGCTCTAGAAGAGCATCAGCTTTGGTAGTCTCTGCACTATTCAATTGTTCCTTCAACTTATTCAACTCCCTTTGAGTTAGGTGAAGCTGCGTCTCTTTTGCCAGCACTCGCTACAGAGAAGAAATACCATCCATATTTAATACTATTATCATGAATTCCAAGGAAACTATCGCATGTTAAAGCACCCAGAATCATCATGTTAGCATGGAGAGAGATACTGTTATATTAATTCGAAAGAAGAAAATAAATTAACTATTTGATGACGAGCAGTTGAACCCAATATATATTTGCTCCAAAACCTATCGGCACGAATCAAGATTGGTAACCATATATATAACAAATAGATTTCTTATTTCCGTTGGCACATACTACGTATTAACTAAGGCAAGTGCTATTAATCCTTAATTTACTGATGCAAATGCCAAAACACGAAACCGTTTAAGAACATGAAAATCACATATATCTTGAGCTAAAGTAACAGAAAAGGCAAGCACATAATGACACTTTCCTCAGAGGTGGTAGCATATAGGCACATTATTCTTTCAGCTTCAAGTCGAAGAAGAAACCAACAAAACATGATAAGAAATGAGGACGAACATACTTCTGCAGATTGTGCCTTGGGCTTCCTAATGGCAGGCCTTTCCCCGGAAAAGGCACCTTCACCGAATAAGTTGACAGCATCTTTGACTGATTGAAATGGTGCACTGGTGTCTATTTCTCCCACCTCAGCTTTATTCGGTCCTTTGCTTTTCTGGTAATCTTTCGCCACCATAATGCCTCAATTTTTATTCACCTCTTAACTGAAAAAGAAAAGACAAAGAAAGAATATGTTGAGAAAATAAATGGCAATTAAAGACCATCATGTACAACGAGAATATAATTGGTTACTTCCAGTAATTAAACATGCGAAACACGTGACAAGAAAATGGTGAGGTTGTGATTTAAAAAAAGTTATAACCAAGCTAATTGTTAAATCTCAAAAACTTGTATCAATAAGAAACTAGACCTTACTTGAGTAGGGGATCGTGGCAGGATACGGGAAATCCTATTTCTATTTCAACCAGTCTAATGATAAATATCAAATAAGCTACGGCAAAGAGGTTCACCACAAGATCAAGAAAGAACTTCGATACCAAAATTAGCATCTGAAAGTATAAAAGTAAGTAACAAATTCTCATTTTTTACTTGCTCTGTACTTAAAAAGCCATCCAAATTCTAACATAGCAACTGCAACCATTAGATTTCATGCAAAAGGCTCCAACAGTTCTCAAAGTATGTTGTCGTGAAAAGGTAAGCATGTTCTCAACGAAACCCATGAGGCTAATATCCCATTAAGAGTTCCATCATTGTGAGTCCTGCAAATTCCATCAGTACTAGATGAAATTCAAATAAAGAAGTGTTCTTTATTCAGAAAAGGCTTCACGGACAATAAGAGAACACACGAACACAAACACAGACTCGCGGATATACTAAGAGAATGCACACACTAATATCAACAGAAGGTAAGAGAGATAGAATACGTCCAGTTGGGCGACTATACAAGGTTAGTCAATAACACAGACTTGAACTCTGTAACAAATAGCATTAAGATTAATACTGACATCACATATAACACGACACTGCATAGCACGTTTAATAGTTACAAAGTTTAACGAGACATTCAGGAAGCACAACAATTTTGTTAGGATAAAAATGACATGAGAGGCACAAACTACAAAATCTGTTGCAAAATAAGTAACATCATAATAGGCAGACTGATATTAGCCAAAATTACAAGATTCCATTCAAACTTCATGATCCTAACCAACTATTGAAATTACAAACGAGTTTCGTCAAATACAACAATTTGGCAGATTCATTTCTGGACTTTTTCACATTCATCAAAAGGTCTCAGAGATCAATACCATAACATACAAGTCAAACAAGGGTTGAAAGCAGTTCCTGAACGAAGACTAAGGAGTAATTCAATTCAAGAGACTCAATTTTGCCATAAATGCAGAGAATCAGCGGATTCAATGAGAGACTAATTAGTCTGCGAAAGTCAAGAACAAGAAAAGACTTTCAAGAAAGTGGAAAATCAACCTGAAATGAATTCAGTGCTTCTGTAAACAGCTTCAATACTTAATTTTCTCAGAGAACCTGCAATATCAAAACGAAGATACTGTACATGATAATCTAGAGAGAGAAATCACGATATAAAGCAATCAAGGGGGTAGAAAAGTAACAAAAAGACTAATAACAACTCACCCCAAAAACCCTAATCATATGAGAGAGAGAGGGAACAAAACCCTCCAGAAATCATCAACGCACTCAAATCCCAAAAAGGGGCAGCCTAAAATCTTGATGAAAAATTCAACACTATTTCAACAGCCCCACAAAAGTCAAACCCTTTTCCAGAATCTGCAATCCGGAAAGAAAAACCCAACTCAAGAAAAAAACCACCTCACGGAATTATTCAGTCCAAAAGGCAAAACTCAAAGGCAGTAAAGAAAACAAGATTTTCTTTTTTTTTCTCTTGATTCTTGAAAGTGAAAAACTCGGCGTTTTGGGGTGGATAAAACGAGGATGGGAGCTTTAAAGAAAGGATTTTTTTCACCGTTGAGAGAGATTTTGAAAATTCTTGGGCCACTTTTCATGGGGGGTTTTAAAAATGAGAGGGCAAATGAGAGAGGAGAGAGAGAGAGAGAGAGAGAGAGAGAGGGAGAGGAGTACCAGGTCAGCAAAGAGCACCGCCCAAACGCTGACTAGCTGAAAAAAAAGGTGAAAACAACAAATTTTGATTTATTTATTTATTTTTGTTATTTTTTGTTTGTCTTTTCCTTTTTCTTGCTTTTTTAGTGTCTTGTACTAATAAGTAATTTATTGATTCTTTCTTTAATCATTGAACTAGATTTAAAGGTTGAATGGCTGATGGACTCGAACTCCAGACATTTATCCTCAAAATTAAAACTCCCGATCGACAGACCAACGTACACGATTTATTGATTTATTTATTTTTTGATAATGGCACACTACAACTTCTGGAAAAAAAAAAAAAAAAAAAAAAAACTTTGAGTATGTATAGGAATTAGGAAATCCAACTAAAGGAAATTGCCCTACTTGCGTAATGTTTCCTCTTTGAGTGAAAACACATAAAAGGGTGGCAAAATCCACATTTGTAATTTCTCCGTTTCAACTATTTTAGCCGTTTTTATATATACATTTAAATAGAAAAAAGATGAGATAGTCGAGATGGAAGAAATGTTTATTTAGACATACTTATCTTCAAAACTAAAGAGTTGTGTCCCTTTTTTTTTCTTTTTTTTTTTTGAGATAAAATTTCGTTATTTTGTTATATTCTTTGGAACAATTCAAAACGTCTCATTCTTTTTTTCTAATTATCAAAAAATTGATGTAGATAGTTTTGAAAGGAAAAAAAAGAAGAAGAAGAAGATAAATTTCCCTTAATATATAGACATATAAAATAGATTTGATGCAGACTCACTAGTACTTCGAAATCAATGCGACGTGAACGTTTTTCTATAATTCAAAAATACTACTACTATATTGTTAACATCAAATAAAAATTTTAAATGACCCCCACACCTATATATCTTTCCAACTATTGTTATTATATTAGTATTAAGTTGGTATTACAAAATTGAGTTCGAAACAGATAATAAAATTGTATTTGATTCGATTATATCTATTTTATAAATAATTTTTTCTGAGCTCAGATCTATTACGAGAAGCTGCATTAATATTTTAGCTTTGAATCCTAATTTGTATGGTTAAGCATAATAGACGTGATGCTAATATTACAGCTCGTGAAATTGCTTGAATTTCTTTGAATTTTTTTAACCCGCATGTTTGACTTGAACCTCTAAACATTGTGGAGGTCCTTCATATTCTATGCATATCCTCTTAATAGAAATCATTTCCTTGTTTAAATAAAAATTGACATTGCCAAAATCTACAATACTTTCCTCAGAGTAATCAAATGATGATTCGTGGTGTTCGTGTATTGTGTTAGCAGTAGGTGTGTTAAGTTTTGAGATCAAATATCCCGAGTTCGAATCCTCTGTAATATAATCTTTAAATTTATGTCATTAAAACTTGTTTAGAATGATGGTCGGTAGTAAGGTTTAGACAAACGGAACTAACTACGCAAATAATCTATATATATATATACTAAAACAAAATACGTATTCTAAGTTTTCCCTCCAAATTTCTTGATATGTGTGTTTTATTAATTTTATTTTATAAATTAATTACTTAGCCTATTAATTTCAGTCAAATGTATTTCATTATACCAATATAAAATTAATTTTCATCTTATATTTATAGTCATACTACTACTCATTTATACATGACAACTGAAAATACGAGACATATGGTAGTGTTAAAGATTTATTTTATTATAAATGATGTATTTTTATAAATAAATGATAGTAGTGATGTCAAATTATAAAATACAATGGTAAAGTAGTGTATAAAAATCGACATGCAGAGATCAATTATTGTCCAAAACAAGAAAATGTACATAGATTAAATAATTGATAGGAGTATTTGCTACACTCTTTCTCGATCGAGTAAACCCCTGCATCGCGGGGGTACAATTCTAGTTAAGATTAACAGAACAAGCGGATAAAAAGTTGCATTCGCATTCACAGTCCTTTATTTACATGCCCACTTGGTAGGGCTCATGAAGAATGGGACGGAGGGAGTATAAGCTTAAGGTAGAGACATACTCTCTCCGTCCCATTTCACTTGACTTCATTTCTTAATTGGATCTCACTTTATTTTGTTTGTTTCATAAAATAGAAATAATCAACTCTTATTTTTCAATGGGAACTCCTTATTTTTACTTTTCACTTTTATATTACACCTAAAATCATGTATTAAAATGAAATAGGTCAATTCATCTGAACGGAAGGAGTAACTTATTTGAATTAGAAAAATTAGAATTATCCTTCGTGATTTTAGAATTGACAGTGAAGAAAGGGGAGGATAAAAAATAAAAAAGGAGAGGATGAAATGTTTTGTTGTCGGTCGTTAGCATCAAAGTGAGGGAAGATTTTTTTTTCTTCCATTTACTCCGTATTAATTTTGTTCAATATTCTAAAGTAGTCAGTCATGGCTAGGACTAGGTTAAAGAAGTAGAGTACTTCTTTTGCTTAGGTTTATTTATTAAGCAATTATTGCCCTAAATCATTACAAACCCATAATTTAAAGGAGTTTATTATAGTCTCAATATATGAAAATAGTCATTCTCACTAAATATATATCTTTTATAACCACTAGTTTAAATCTATAACTTATATAGCCACTTTCCATTGAATGTACAATTTTGTCCTTATGCTTGTTTATTTGCAACCCCAAAATTGCTATGGACAAGAATTCCTTTGTTTGAAGTATTCATCCATTAAAATGATTTGTAAAAATGGGATAAAAATCTCGTTTTCGCATATTATGATCCTACGCTTTCAAAATGGTATCAGAGCTCAGGGTTTATTTGTGAATTATATTTATTTATTGCATAATTGATTATTAACTAACGGAGGAGACTCCAAGTTATAATGGAACCGGACCATTGTCCGAGTTGCTTGAGTTACAGTTTTTACCTCGATCTGTTAAAAGATCAGAGGAACTTCGAACTTTCTCGATTAGAAGAAAGACAAGAGCTTCTCGAAATTGCCATTCGAGAAGGTGCCAGTCCCGACCAAATCCAGATCAAGGAAGAGGTCGTGAAGATGTACGTGGATCGCCTTTGGGTAAACCATTACCTAGAGGGAGTTCTAAGACGAGCCATGAGTTTATTTCATCAAACTCATACCAGATGACGGACTCACCCAGAGGAGTCGGCCCTAATTTCCAGGAGATTGAACCAGATTCATCAAAAATCTCTAAGGATTTAAGGGAGATCCAGAAGACGGTGCAAAACTACGGCAACTGCCAGTACGGAGTACCACAACAAGTTGAAAAGATATCTTCTCAACAAGATGAAATCCTAAACATCTTGAAAGATATCCAGCAACGAGTGGAGAAATTGGAACAACCACGTTCCAGTTCCTTCAGAAGGAATTTCGCCTTTAAAGGCGAATCCAGCAGTTCCCAAATGGTGCTGCCCATTAAGGATCCCGACCTAAAGGATCCAAAGCAGGAATTCATAAACAAACTGATTCGAGATGTCAAATCTTGAAAGGATCGGTTTGGAAGATCTACAGGAGTTGGCAGAATCATTTGCTGACCTCAGAATGGTAGATCTAAAGGTGAACGAAAGAGAACCGGAGCAAAAGCCATTTGTTGAAGCCGCATCTTCGTTCCATGAGCGGTTTGAGGATCAGAGTTATGAAGCTCACAAAATCAACCTGCGGAATTCAAGGTGGAAGCCCTCCGAAAAACAGGACACTCCTGTAGGAAAGGCAACAATGGAACCCATCCATCCATATGGAATTCATCTCAACCTCGACGATGTCAACTTCAACGAGAGAGAGGAAGCCATCGAAGAATGGAAAAATTCCATGACTATTGCAGCAGCCACTCTTGATATGAGTCAAGATAACTTTGCAAAGACTCTCGAGGTGAGCCTCGTGGGGGTGGTCAGGATTGCTTGGGAAGGAATGAGCCAAGCTACAAGAGACAAGTGCCTAAAGGGAGACTATCAAAACATGGCTCCTTCCATGGCGGATGTTATGAAGCATCATTTCCTAGGGGAAGGATACTTCAAGGGATATGATGAAGAGAAAAAGAAGAAATACTTATTGGCGTTCTACAATCTGAGGCTCGTGGTCTTGGAGCAAAAGACGCTCAACAAGTTTTTAAAACTCTTCACCTTATATCAACATCAATCTAGGATTGATGAAGAGAAGGCCAGGGAAATTTTCTTTCTAAAATTTCCAAGCCCTTGGAGAGAAATGCTTATTCGTGGATATACCCCAGGTATTCATGATAGCGTTGCTAAAAGGATGTCCTATGTGCATGCCAAGTTGATGGAATGGTGTCAACAAGCTACTGCACAGAAAAACGTGAAGAAGTTGAGGAGAATGAACAAAACCACCCTCAACTGTGAAGGCAGTGATCTACCAACGGTCATTGGAGAAGAACCTTCGGTGAAACGAAGGTATAAGAAGAATAGGTTTCAGCCCTATTCAAAAGAAGGAAAATCCAGGAGAAAATCTTGGAAGCCAAGAACTATGTGGTCCAGACAGAAGGCCGGATCATATAAATATGGACAGCGAAGCGGTCCATCCAGGAGCAGATTTCAACCCAGAAAGACGGACCAGAAGACGGACCAGTCTCAGGGAAAATTTGCAGGCAAGAAAACTTTCAGAAAAGCTCATGCTCGAGCCAATGAAAGTTTCAAAGATTGCAACTGCTGGACGTGCGGTGCACTTGGGCATATCTCAACCAATTGCCCAGAGAACAGAAGGATGAATAGATTCGAGTCAACACCCGACATTGAAGACGCGATCTATTTCAAGGATCTGGTACAAGTTTATCAGTTCGAGGATATACCCTCTGATGAGAGTATATATGAAGCCGAAGAGGACTTCGACAGTGAAGATTCTGATGGATCCAGTGATTCAGAATCCAACTGAAGAAGAGGTACATCATCAGGAATGTGAAGATAGAACCGGATTTTCTAGCCGGACGATTATCTCACAAAGCCAGATTGATAAGATCATGAAGAAGAACCTGAGTATACAAAGATACCAGGGTTTTTCAGCAGGAAGCATAGACCAAGTTCTAAGGAACTTTAGTCTAAAGAGTCGGAAGCACCATATTGTCTATGGAATCACCAGACGAGAAATGGCGCTACCAATCGAGCTCACGGGGAATCAAGTGGAGATGCAGTTGATTCCAGCAAGCGATATCCGGGAAGATCTATCAAAGATGAAACCGGAGGTTGCGGAAAAGATGAATTGGATCCACATCGGAGCAATTCAACTCGTGCTTAAATCAGCTTTGTTCGTAGGAGTCGATTCACCAATCGACATTGCTATTTGCGACAGGCGAGTACGAAACCTGCAAGATTCGGTGATGGGAACCATCGCAGGAAATCTATGTGCTGGACAAGTGGTGGGGATTATCTATCCAAAGATTGCTTACAATCTTAACGACACCAGCTTCAGCAAAGCCCTGACGTTGTATCAGGACTTCAAAAGAAAGGATTTGGTGGAAGAAGGAAACAGACCTTATTCCATCACATATCAGGTATCTTATGCGCTTTCCAACTCTCATCACACTGAGTTGTTCCTGGGAAAGCAATTTATTGAGATACCAGATATCTTCAAGAAGGTGACAACGGCGATTTGTCCCGATAGAGTTGAGATTCCACGACTGAGAGACGTGGATATCCAAATTCAAGACAGGGTAGTCATAAGACATGATCAAAGTCTTAGATTACACTCTGGAAGATTATCATTCCAGGGAGACAGGATTACTTCTCAACCTTTGGGAAGGAGTCTGAGTCTGAGACAACCTGCCCAACCAAGGTTGTTGGATTTCAACAAGACGGTTATCACCATCAAATGTCCAGAAGGATGGAGAGGAGTAACCACCAGATTTGATACTACAAGATGGGAAAATAATTTTCCCTGTAATATCTTGTATTATCTGGAACAACCGGAGATCCATCATTACAAGGCCATGATCGAGATGGGGGGATGGAAGGTTGAAGTCAAAGGCCGAGCAGGAAAAGAAGAAGATATTCTTATCCTCGGTCTAGATTTCCTCGAGAAATACAAGCCCTGGAGAAGCAGGGAAGGAGGAATGGAGATCACGATCAATCAGAGAAAGCTGTTGATCGGATGACAAGTCCATTCTCAATCTACATTCCTATTGGAGTGTTGTATGAGAAATATAAGGCAGAATACTTTGCTGCTTATATTGATTCAGGTGCAGGAATATGCACAGCAAGACGTGAAATCTTCCCAGCAGAAGTTGAGGAAGAACTACCACGGATTGCGGGACGAGACTTTTCCAAGCGGATCTTGATTCTATCAAAAGGAATTAAGACAGTGGAAATCCTGATTGGAGGAGCAGGTCAGACGCCTTGGTATAAGGTCAAAACCCCTCCAATTTATTTTCATGATACCGGTGCAGATATCTTGCTCGGTAACAATTTCTTGCAGATGTTCAAAAGATATATGCAGGATAATGAGAGGCAGAGATTGGTGTTCACAACGAAGTGTGACCACAAAATCATTGTTCAAAGATTGAGAGGAGCATTTAATCGACAAATGCCAATCAATTTTCGCAGCAAGCGTGGTGATGAAGGACTACTTCGGAACCCGAAAATGCAAGACCAGCGACGATTCAACGAAGCGTTGTTGGATTATAGGATCAAAGGGAAACTTAGCAAGAACGATGAGGAAAATGTTGCTAAGATCCAGATCCTAAAGGTATCTTTAATTTGTAAAGATATAGAAACTGATACACAGGTATCATTAGAAGATGTCAAAAGGAAAATTGTACGTTGTTACAATGAGAATCCTTTGGCATGGTGGGAGAAGAATCAACTCAGAGCAACCTTGAAGGTCAAACCTGACAAGGTTCACGAGTTTGTTCGATACAGGCCGATCTTGATGAATATCAAAGATCAAGAGGACATGAAAGGCATCATCAAGGAGCACCTTGACATGAAGCTGATCGAACCAGGAAACTTACCATACAGTAGCCCAGGCTTCTTGGTAAGGAATCATGGTGAGATTAAAAGAAATAAACCTCGACTTGTTATTAATTACAAAGGTATTAATGACATTTTGGAATTCGATGGTTATTTCATACCAAGTAGAGAACACCTTATTAACTGCATAAGAAATGCAAAGGTTTTCTCAAAGTTTGATTGCAAGTCAGGTTTCTACCAGATTCGCATGGAAGAAGGGAGTAAGAAGTTCACAGCTTTTTCTACTCCACAAGGACATTACGTTTGGAACGTAATGCCAATGGGGCTAGCTAATGCACCCCAGATTTTTCAGAGGAAGATGGATAATTTATTTAAAGATTATTCATCATTTATGTTTGTTTATATTGATGACATTCTCATAACGTCAAAAGATATGAATGAACACAATAAACATCTTGAGATCTTTGCAGATGTTTGTTACAGAGAAGGGCTAGTACTGTCTGAGAAAAAGGCAGTTATAGCAACCCGAAAAATGGAATTTCTGGGAATCGAGATCGATGAGACGGGGATTCTTTTGCAGGATCATATCGTGCAAAAGGTGAAAGATTTCCCAGAAGATCTCAAGGAGAAGAAGCAACTTCAAAGCTTCTTAGGAGTGGTTAATTTTGCAGGAGCATTTATTAAGAATCTTGCAAAATACAGGAAGGTCTTTAGTCCACTTCTAAAGAAGGATGTTCCATTCATCTGGACTGAAGAACACAAAGAAGGAATGAGAGTATTGAAAGAAGTATGTGGGAACCTCCCCAAACTTTCAATGCCACAGGACGAAGATGATTTAGTCCTGTATACCGATGCAAGTGATCATTGGTGGGCAGCAGTCCTTACAAAGATCACACCAAATGGAGAAGAACCATGCAGATACTGTAGTGGTTTGTTCCAAGCAAATGAGGCCATCAGATGGCACATTAACGAAAAGGAATTCTTTGCAGTTCGAAAGGCGTTTAAAAAATGGCCTTTATTTTTATTAGCAAAGAAATTTACTTTGAAAGTCGATAACACACAGGTTAAGGCTTTCTTAAAAAACAAGATAGAATCTAAACCTGAAAAGGCTAGATTACTAAGATGGCAAGCTGAATGTCAATATTTTGTTTTTGACATTGTTATTGTGAAATCTCATGAGAATGTTCTTGCAGATTTCTTGACAAGAGATGGAGCCAACTGAATGTAGCTCTATCATGATTGCCCAGAAGCATCTCCGAGAGAACCTCGAGATGTTATCAAAAGAATGGGACGAGTGTGTCTTGAGGGCTGAACAAGCCGGAAAGATACAAGCTGTCGATAAGACGAAAGTCTCCGATAGAATACAAGCTTGCAGGATGGCACAAACCCAGTGCTGGAATGCAGTACAAGCGCCACTCCTTCGGGCGTCCTCTAAGGAAAAAGAAGTGATTCGGTTGCCGGCCCCTATAACGGCAGCAGAGGATTCAAATACCTCTAGCACAAGTCCTAAGTTGGTAGCATCAATAGATCTATCGGCCCAAGGAAAAGATGAGGTTCAGGTGTCAAAATCTGAATCATCATGTCAACCCAGCACCTCTGGGGTTAAAGAGGGAGAGATCAATCTTAGGCCAATGACTGGCAATTCTAAGGTTGATACTAACCAAGTTATTCAAGTTTCTCCATTTTGGCAGGTATATCAAGCTAGCTGGGAGAAGCTTCTTACAAGAAGGGGATTGAATCCAAACCATTGTATTATTGATGGTTCAGGAAAATATCCCAGGATGTGGATGAAGCCAGGTGCAAATCCACATGATGTCAAGCAATGGTATGATTTTGGAGC
Source organism: Thymus mandschuricus (assembly GCA_029379335.1). Classification (NCBI taxonomy): domain Eukaryota; kingdom Viridiplantae; phylum Streptophyta; class Magnoliopsida; order Lamiales; family Lamiaceae; genus Thymus; species Thymus mandschuricus. Next base: position 27,314,848 of record CM057080.1, read on the forward strand.
TCTTGCTTCAGTTTCAACCATATCACCAGCGTTCGCAGAGATCAGGAATCTACCCAGGTGGATTCAAGAAGCTGTGTACGATTCATGGGCTAACAACGATCAACTTAGCCGCGGTGATGTTCTGGAGTTATACTTCATAAGTGCAGCTCCTGAACCAGCAGGAAAAGGGAATCACGAGGCCTTCCACTACATAAGGCTAAGGAGACCCGACGAGAGAGCCTTAAACAGTGTTAAGGCAATTGATGGAGATGCTCCACTCGTCTCCACCATCTCAGAAGATGAAATCTCAACTCGACGAGCTTGGGGTTTATGGGTTTGTCTCACAGAGATGGACAAAGTCAAATACCAGTTCAAATTTTATCAGAACTCGGTAAACGGATCTTTCCTGTTAAACACTATAACAGGAAAAACCACAAGATTCGCAGAGGAAGCTTTCGAGAGAAAAAGGACTCTGCTATGGGAGAACAAGCTGGTGGTGAGCAAAGAGACTCATCGCAAATATTGCAACATGGCTCATTTCGGTCATTGGGATGAACGCATTTGTTCATCATGCCAAAACCAGAAGGAGCTGGAGTTCGGGAAAGGATTCAGGCCAAGAGCAGGCCGAGCCCGAGCCACCGACAAGAAGGAGTCCCAGGCGGTTCCAGACAAACGAACGCCAAGAGCCCCGGGGAAAGGCTTTCCCAACCAAAGATAGTGGAGTCACGTGACTCTACTCAACAGGAGCCCCACTCAAAAAGAAGACGACAAGAGTGGGCTGCAGGAGAGTGACGTTCCACCAACAATTTCGGTGGAATTCAAAGATGGAGGTCCCAGACTCCATTCATCAAAGGTGCATTATCAATACCTTTCGGTGGAGATAATGACAGATCAACCTCACCGGATGAATTATTATAACTTTCGGTGGATTGATTAATAAACTGGCCCTCACCACTACCGAAATTTGCGGTGAAGAAGAAAGATGCCAACGACTTTAGCATCCGAGGCAATAATGCAGGATTAGGTAGATGCCATTCAGCATCTATATAAGGAGTCGAAGGAAGAAGGAGAAGATCATCGAACATTTTCTTCAGCTTCTTCAAAATAAACTCTGTAATAGTTTTCCAGTTTTTAGTTTATGAGTGTTCTTACTTCCGCTACCATAGGTAGCTAAACAAGTTTGTCTCCTCCCAAAAGGAGATAATCTATATGTAATAAATAGTTTATAATTCCCCAATAAAAGTTTGAGCTTTTGTTCATCACCTTTTGCCGAATTTTAATTTTTTATATACCAACAAAATACTCTACGCCCCGGGTAGAAAACGAACGAGGGCTGTGCTGTTTGCTGCTGAAGGAATCTGGGCTGGAACCATCCGGTGCTCCGCGTGGTTGGAATGCGTTTGCCGTAAAACCCAGACGGATAGGACCCGGCAGCAACTCGGTCAAAAAGGTATGAAGTTGGTTTTATGAAAAAATTTTAATTTTACGGAAGAGTGATGGGCCTGATAAACGTATGCATGCATAGGAGTGGAAATATACAAAAAAACAAAGAGTAATTCATTGTATAAAGGGCATTAATGTACATTCATGCAAAAGTGGCTATAAAACTTACACTTTTAAAGTTGTGGCTATAATAGTTATTGTTATAGTAAAAGTGGCTAAATATGAGTTTCACCCTTTATTATAACCATATTTTAAAAATTTTAAAAATAATAGTTTGAAGTTTTAAAACAAAATCCCTTTATAGGTGTGATATAACCATAGATAATAACTACTTCTTCAGTCCTTAAATCTCTTGTCTCGTCTTATTATTATGAAGAAATGCAAGCATAATATGAGGAAGTCAAAAGGACAAAGGAAAAGGGACAATAGGCCACAAAGGAACATGGATTAAACTCAAGACCTAATAAACTCAGATTGAGCAATTTACCAACTACGCTATCACCTATTTACATAATCATAAATTGAGATTGAGTTGTTTACCAACTATGCTAAGACTTATTAATTTATTCAAATGTTATCAGATTCTATTTATATCTGTATAAGTATAACACATTGACCCCAAAATTTTGGGCCCTTAATTTTTAGGGAATGCAGTCGTCACCATATGTGCACGCTCTTTAACCGCCTTTATCTAACATGACTAGTATGTAAGAATGATTTAGAAATGAATGATCATTCATGCTGCTACAATATTGGTATCTTCTATTGGTGCAACTGGTTGTAATCCATAGATATAAAAGCATGCATTAAAGTATTTTATGGATAGGATTATATAAATACAGTATATATGTAAACCATGACAAATTAATTATTCCATTCTTTTTCTTTTTTTTAAACCAATCATACAGAGTTAATTATTTGATTTATTCACGAAGTTGGAGTTTATGAACTATTCTACTCAACGTTGAGATGAAATCCACACCGGCCTTTTGGAGTGGAACTTTTTATCCCTTTTCCTATTAAAGCGTTAATAAAAAAATTATATAACTTGAACTCGAGACATTTGGCTCCAAAACTTTACCCCTACTATTTGATTAACACTTGAGTGATATCTTTGTCGATTATTAGTGGCACATGTATTTTTAGTTTGGTTGGGTTAAGCTATACTTAATGGGCTCTAGTACCTTAAATTCTTTATTAGATCCAACCCAATCTAACCCAAATTGGTATTATTCAAATAAATAATTAAAAATTCCAAATATAAACATATTGATTTTGATATTTTATTAATATGTGATAATTATTTACCGGTGTAGTTAAATATGTAACACGTCAAATTGGTATTTACCAATCTCAAATTGGTACCTGACGTATGTTTCATTATCCCACGACCTCAGAGTTGATCCGAGGTTTTGGATTAAATATAAAAAAATATTCATCTCATTTTATAGGTTGGAACCGGTCATGGTTTTAGTGTCTTTTGTGTTTTTTAGTTCGGTCTATATAATTGTAGTTTAATCGAATTTTTTTGGAGAATTAAAGATCTTGATTTGACTTATTAAATGATGATATATTACGTACGTACAGATGGAATTGGTGGAAGATATACTAATATTCCCTCTGTCCACCATTTACTGATATTTTTCATTTTAGAACGTAGACTTCACAATCACTTTAACACTTTATTCATCTACTTTTTATTACTTTAACATTTTAATACTATTGGAAAAATTCAAATGGGCCTACAATTATTCCATTTTAACACATTAATTTATTACTATACCATAAAAATACAAAAAAATTGTGCCCAAGATAGGGTGTCACTAAATCATAGACGGAGGAGTATATAAATAATAAATAAAATAAAAATCCCATTAAAAATTAAAATTTTAATAAGTTCCCTAAAAATCGCAGATGAATAATAGCTAAAGATTAAAAAAAAAAAAAAAAAAAAAAAAAAAAAAAAAAAAAAAAAACTGAAGAAATAAATAGTATTCTAGGTGGTGGTGCATGGGAGTTGAGTTCAGCAGCGAAGTTGGGGGAAGATACTGCGAATCAACCATCCGGCCATCACCTTGTAGCCTTGTTGGGTCATGTGGACCCCATCCCAGCTGACGTGGCGCCCGGGGTCGGCGCACACGGTGACGTTGGGGGCCCCACACATCTGCCTCAGGCTGAAGTTGTACTCCCCTCCGCTTCCGCAGCACGCCTTCTCCGTCTCGTATCCGAACTGCTTCCCGAGGCCGAGGAGGAACTTGTAGGCGTTGTAGTAGTCGCCGTAGACGATCACTGCCCCGGGCTTCTCTTGCCTCAGTCTGGCTATGGCTTCCTGCAGCTGCTCGTTGTGGTACCCCGCAAACTCGTTCAGCTGCCTCAGGCATCCGTTCTCGTCGTACGCCTCCGTTGCGTTGCTCTGGAATGCGGTTTTGTATATAGGAAGGCACCCGATCGGGAAGTTGCCCGGAATCACAAGTCTCTTTCCTCCCATCTCAATCACTCTCTGCAAAGATCGATCATTTTCAAATCAATACATATACATATATAGAGACAGACAGTTTCGTTTATATAGAAATAAGTTTTGACGTGAGAAATATGAATATATCTGAATCATTGATCATACGTTCGTTACTTACCCTTGCCGCGTTGATGATAGCTGCAACGACGTCGGGAACCATGCTCTGGAGTTGCTCGATCTGCTTGCCTTGGAAGATGGCGTAGTTGTAATCGTTTCCGCCGGTCTCGCCCACCATGAACAGAGCGCTTTCCAGTTTTTCAGCACAATCTGTGTAGTATTCATATATATTGTTAGTTAATATTAATTCAAGTAGTAATAGTATAGTAATTAATGAGTAATGATGATATATCTAATTAATTACCTTTACGATCGAGGCATACGGAATCGAAGAGAGAAGACATCCATTCCAACTGTACATCCAAAGAGCTGTTGGTCACCGGATTAAACACCCTTTGAGCCGCCAAAACCGGCGACGGCAGCGCGGTGGAACCGGCAACGGCGAAGTTGACTCCGTGGCTGAACCCAGTCTTCATGTTCTTGTATGGCGGAATCAGAGGACTTCCAGCCGCCATTGCTGCATGCATGTAATAATATTATAAGTTTCGATTGATTCATGTAGATATAAATTCAATAGATAGAACATTCGTAATTTATGGTAGCAACAAATCGTAACTCTTTTGATTATAATTTTGAAATAAATTATGATGAACAATTCAATAAGTAATCAGATCGGAAATCATAACATAACCAATGCGCACGACAATAAGTATCAAGAATTTGTACAAGCAGCAATAGATAGTAAAATAAACATAGTTATAATTATTAAGTGATCGATCTTACCAAAATAATCAATCATAAGAAGGCCATTGGAGCAACGACCAGTGGCATTGTTGAAGAACGTTTGACCATAGGGAAGTCGGGCAAAGGCGGTGGACGCACCGACGGGGATTTCTCTAATGAGATTCCCAACATCGTTTATCGAATCACCTAGTTGGTATACTTGATCGAACTTGCACTTTCTCAAAACAAAAGTAGGAAAGAAGCAACTACCTAGAGAGAGTAATGAGAGAAAAAAGGAAACAAAAACAAAATTACGTAAAATTGAAACCATCATTGCCATGATGAAAAAAGAAAGTGTTAATCGAATGTGGAAGCCAATGGGCAATGGAATTTGTTCGAATAGTTCGAGATCTATTTATAGTTCTATTTATAGGGAGGATTATATATATGATAAAATATTATAATATTAGAATTCTAATTTCAGTAAAATTAGGATGTAATAATAAATCTCGTGTTTGAGTGTATTACGAACAGGTTTGCTTTATTCTTATGTATTAATATATATCCATCGAATTGAATGTCTTCGTAGCACATAGATGCTACCCTATGTTGTTAATAACTCTTATGTTTCAAAACATTCTTACTCCCTCCATTTTTCCTATGTTGTTAATAACTCTTATGTTTCAAAACATTCTTACTCCCTCCGTTTTTTCCGTACGTGTGATCTTTATCATATTACACTTATTAATAAATCATGAAATCTACATTAATTTCATCCTTATTTATTATTTTACTTTTTTTTTAGCATTAACTTATACTATCTTCGTCTGACTTCACTAGTTTTGTTGAATATTTATATATGAAATATATAATGTTCTAACATTACTAATAAAGTGGGACAAAGGGTGTATATGACATTAATCACATATTTAAAATAATAAAATTTGCCTATTTTATCATCAAATTTCAAAATAGATAAAAATAATCAACAAAAATGACAAGTGAAACACCTAAAGAAACGGAGGAATTACATCTTATGGAATTTGATTATTTGAGTTTGTTTTATCGGGAAATCAAAGATATTGAAATTATTTTAATCACTTTCACGTAATTGAGTCACTTCCATGATTGATTGTGGAGAACAAAAGTAGTACGTGACAACTATTTCATTTTTTAGTTTTATGCATTTTTTCTTTTTCATTTTTTAAATTAATTATAATGATTTTTCTTAATTTTATGATTATTTCTAGAGCTCACTAATTCAAATTAGGTTATATGATTATTTGTTAACATTAATTTTGCTTTTATTGGTTATATATTGATTGAAATTTTCAAAACTATTTTTTTAAAAAAAATCCCATAAATATAAATTAATTTTATAATGTAATCCAATTTTTATTTTTTTAAAATATAATGTTTAACTAACAGAATATACTCTCTTTGTTTATTATGAAATGACCACATTTCCACTTTGAAACGTTTTATTCGAAATGACAAGTTTTCTATTTTAGCTCAACTGTCCCATGTGCACCCCTATTAATCCTTTAATACACTAAACTCTCATTTTAAATATGTGGATCACAACTATTATACAACAAACCTCAATTTTCTTAATATGTTTATCCATAAGAAAGTGACAGTTTCAGAAGAAACGGAGAGAGTATGTAACAAGGACGTAGCATAATCCTTATCGCACCATTCCGCCATCTCGATCCCCTCGGCCTCTACATTCGCATCTCGACAAAATTCGTAAATGAAGAAGTTGAACAACAAAAATTATAGAGAAGGAGAGGTTTATTTTTATTACCATGATGAGAACCGTTCGGAAACCCCCCAAGAGCTCTAAAATCTGGTAATGCGGCATGGATGATGATTTTGTGTTCGGAAGCATGTGACTAGCAACGGTGATGATGAACAACGGCCATGAGTTGCGATAATGATATACCCGTAGATTAGTAGTATTTTATTATTTAGTTTAGTATTTATTTTGTTATTTAATTAAGTTGTTATTTAATTTATATTATTGAGTTGGGCTAATTCTTAAGCTCGTAGATTAGGTCTATATCCATAACAGTCTTAGTTAGTATAAATAGTTGTAATCTCTGACTATGTCATTAATAAAAGATTATTCTTATTGATATTTCAGTTCCATAACCTTATGATTTAAAATAGGCTTCACGTGATCGTTTAAATTAATTAGGACATTTCACGATCTCATTGTAGATTATCGATTCATTCCGTAAGGTGAGGAGTATATATTGATATGAACGAAAAAAGTTTGGTGGGGAAGAAGTTCCTCAAGTAATTGATTTTCAAAAAAATAACATTATATATGGGCAAAATATAAAAATAACAAGAGCAAGATTGTTTATTTTTATAGTAGTAGAAAAATAATAATCTAAACCTCTATAAGAACACTCAATCCCATCTCAACTCACGTTTATACTCAATCCCATTTTAATTAATTGTCGATTTTTTCTTTTCAAACATTTGTATATTAAATGTGATTTTGACATTTATTTTCATTTAAGTCCCCATTTAATTTTAATTTATATTATTCCTGTTCACATACTTTTTATGTGTTAACCTGAACGTTAATTGAGGTTAATATAGGCATAATATATATTTTTTATTAATTTATTTGCCCAACTGCGAAATGACATTAAAAAAAAAAAAAAGGAGAGAGCATTTATTTCTGACTAATTTCAAAATTATAATATGTAATTTTTTTTTTCTTTCTAAGTCACTAATTGATATGTTTTTTTTGCCTTATAAAAATAAATGATACTCATTTGTTATCGATATTATTTTTTTTCAACTTTGGATGACACTTGTTTGAATTACAAAAAAATATAACGATTTATAGAAAACAAATACACATATACTGATTTTTTCTTTTATAATATATATAGGCTTATTACACGGTTATGCATTTTTATGTAGAAGTTGATGCTTAAATCTAATCATATATTTATTGTACCTTATAATCATGTGTAAACAGATTAAAGCCATTGATTAAATCAATTAAGATCAATGACTCAAATTTATTCATATTTCTATATCATAATTTATTTTTGTATAAACCAAACTCTATATATATGTATATAAAACGGACTATACGAACTGAATCATATAAGGACTCTTTCTTTTAATGAGATTGAGGAACTATTCTCATCAATATATATATAAGGTTGTAAATTAAAGGCATAAAATAGTGTTAACTGCTTTTCTAAAATGGGTTTGAAGATATTTTTTACTATTTACTTAAACTCGATCTACCAAATCATTATAATTATGAAATGTATTTCTAATCATGTATGTAGAACAATTAATTGTGCCGTTTTGTTGATCTTTAAATATTTGTAAACGAGAATTGTAACTATAATGATGAGATTTACGGGCATCGGTGAGTGGTACATGATTACACCTGATCAAATCACCAAGTTGATAGATTTGATCGAACTTGCACTTTCTCAGCACAAAAGCAAGAAAGAAACAACTGCCTAGAGAGAGTAACGAGAGAAAAAAGGAAACGAAAACAACATTACGTAAAAGAGAAACCATTGTTGCAACGATGAAAAAGAGAGAGTTAATCGAGTATGGAATGCAATGGAGTTTGTTAGAGTAGTTCGACTATGCAATTCTCTATTTATAGGGAAGATCATATGTAAAAATATTAGAATATTAACATTCTAATTTTGATAAAACTAGAATATATAATAATAAAATATATATTCGTGTTTGAGTGTATTACGAAGAGGCTTCCTATATTCTTATGTATTAATATATCCATCGAATTGAATGCCTCCGTAGCACATATATGTATATCCTATGTTGTTTATAACTCTTATGTTTCAAAACATTCTTACTCTGTTTTTTTTCCGTAAGTGTTATCTTTATATTGCACGTTAATAAATCATGAAATTTACATTTCAACCTTATTTAATATTTTACTTTTTTTTTAACATTAACTTATATTCCCTCCTTTTGGCTTCACTAGTTCTATTAGATATTCATATATGAGATATATAATATTCCAACGTTAACTAGTGAAGTAGAATGAATTTTTGCCTATTTTAACATCAAATTTCAAAATAGATGAAAATAACCAACATAAATGACAAGTGAAACACCTAAAAAACCAGAGGGAGTATGTTGGGAATAGAACAACATGTTAAGGGGGAACCTATAAGGGATAATTTTATTGTTTTGATTTGATCCCAAAACCCCAAGTGTTCTATTCCCAAGCGACCCATTTTGATGTAGTTAATAGGTTAGAATTTGTCTAAGCCTACTCTGTTAGGATGGCTCTTTATTTTGCTTAGATTATAGGCTTCAAAAGTTCAAGTGAAGGCCACTCGCTTGAGTGTGTTTTCCAAAGCGAAGCAAGTCTAGCGAGCTGAAGTGAAGCGTGCCGAAGAACAGTGTAGCGAATCGAGCGCTACAGTAGATTCAAAGTGAGTCTGCCAAAGCGAAGCGAAGCTAGCGCTACAGTTCGAAGCCAAAGCGAAGCAAAGCGAGCGCTACAGTGTAAGTCAAAGCTAGTCAACTCTAGTCAGCAATTTCCAAAGCAGTCACTAGGGAACTTTATCTCCCGAAGCGGCTCACTACAGAATGACTACGAAGTGACTCAACTAAAGCGGACGCTACAACTTCATAGCGAAGCGAGCCACTACCTACCAGAAAGCGACAGCACAGTTCCCGCTCCGAATTTGAACTCCAGTCAACTGGGGATCTCCGCATTTATTACGAGATCTCCACGTGTCGAACGCGGAGAGGAGCAAAGGAGTTGACTGCCAGGCCGACAAAGGCGCCGCAACAGTACTGGCTCGCTCCAGTTACTGTTAGGTTTGTAAGTTAGCCATTTTTGGCAAACAGACAAACTGGCGCGTCTGTAAAAGCATCCGCCTGCGCAAGTACTGTCGAGAGAAGGAGGGACAAGGCCACCAACCAAGCAACGGATCGCAGCCAACCCTCCGCCTATAAATAGTGAAGGATCACAACGTGAAGAGATAGAACACTACTTGAGCATTCGAGCGCATACAACAAACAAACACTCCCAAGCCTTTGAGCAAATCTTCGAGTCTTTGTTTCTAAGTGTTCTCCGAGTTTCCAGTTCATCGGAACTCGTCTTCACAACCTTCACACTTAGAGTCTAAGCCCACTTCAAATATTCAAGCTTAGAAGAAGAGCTCTAGCCGACTTTGCATCTACTGTAAAGAGCTCTTCATAGTGTGTTCGTCTACCAAAAACCCTAAACTCTGTCTGTTAGGTTTTTGAGTCGTTGTTAGGTTGTTTCGATCCAAGACTCTTCTTTCGTCGATTGAAGAAGTCTCGATCATAGAGTTTAGATCCAAGCTTGCACCTACATCGTTTGTGTGAAGCTCGATCGAAACTAGGCTGTAAGGAGAGCCCGTAATCTCCCTGTCTGTGTTTGACTGAAGCAAGTGAAGCTTCCAGTCTTGTCTAGGTTTGTGTAGTGAACCCGTAATCACTACGTCTGTCGTTAGATCCAGGCGAGTGAAGCCCGATCTCGACCAAGGTTTTTGAAGGACCCGTAACCTTCAAGTTCTTGAGTGAAGAGATGTAACGACCGCAGTTTTTCTTAGTGAGTAATAAAAACTTCGGTGTTATTTAGTAATAAAAATTTTAAGAATATTAATATAAGTATTATTATGGAAAATAAAATTTTAAATGTTACTAGTAGTGTCGCTTATAGTGGAAATAGTATACCGAAACGAGAATCGATTATAATCGAAGAAAGCCGATAGGGAATAATCGGTGAATTAAATTTCCTCAAAAGGGCCGAGGCCCACTTAGTTTTGCAAGGCCCAATTAACATATTTTGGCCCACATAGTTGTTGAGGCCCAATTAACATATTTTTGGGTCCACATAGTTGTCAAGGCCCGATTAATTAATAGTTGTTCGATTTATTTGGCCTGAGGACGAGAGCACACGTTCTAAAAGAAATTCGGAAGTGATCGAAAAACCCATTACTAATAATTTCGATCCATAATAAAGTATACATGAGAAATAATAGTATGAAATAAATACATACATTCCATTATAATATACAAGAAAAACAATAGAAATAAATTGAAGGAAGAAAAAGGGAGGGAAATCTCGGTTGTAGCATACAACATAAATCTGAAAATTTAAATCACTAATCTCTCTAACACCAATTAAGAATAAGAGAGGAAGAAATGCTAATTATCATTAGGGACATAAATTAGTACATCATTAGAAGTTTAAGTGGACAAAAAAAAAAAAAAAAAATGCATGGGGAAGGGGAGAGCTAGAGCTAGCCGTCCAACCCTTCACCTCCTTGAGTCACAATTTGAAATGAGCCCTTCACCAATCCAAGCCATATATGCAATGATTACAAGCCATCTTCACAAGTAAGCCCTTCATCCTTATACAAAAGAAACAAAGGGATGAGTAGCATAAATCATACACTCACACAACACAAGAACAAGTAGAGAGAGAGAGAGAGACTGCCGAGAGCAAGGAAGAGAGAGAGGCTGCCGGATTTCCAGCAAGCACCCTGCCGGAATCCAGCCACCGGTGACCCCCACACATCAAGGTAAACCTCCCTCAAACCTTCCTAAGGCCTAGAATGAACATGCATTGACTTGAGAATCAATTTTCCCTTTCTAGGATAGAAGATAGAAGAAGAGAGAAGACAAGCAAGCACAAATTGAAGGAGGACAGCTGATCGCACTATTTTCTACCACACAAAATAGGTATAGTATAAGAAAGTACGAGTATCGTATCCATAGGGATTGATATATCGAAATCACACAAAGTACCTCTACTCTAGAATTAAACTGATGTCTAGGCAATTAAGAAAATAAGAATGTGGTATTTATAATCTAGACAAATAAATAAAAGACTCAATTAAACAAATAAGGAAATAAATAAATAATAAAGCAAATAACAATTAATGCAAATAAACAAATAAGCAAATAACTAAATAAGGTAAAGTCAAAGAAATCAAATAAGGAAAAGTGTTGATTCTAGGGAAGCCTACCTAATCAAATATATGCAAGTAATTAATGAATACAATTAACCAATTTAATCCAATCTAGATGTGATACATGAAAATAACCTAACACTCCGGCTAAGGCAGTATAGATCGTCACCTAATAAGATCCTAATCTCCTTCCGGACTCATAGATATCAAATCAAGTGCAAAATAGAACAAGTACCAATGATATAATCAACTAAGTTCAATCACGACACTCAAATCGATTATATATGAACATATAATAATTCAATTATCAATTAAGACAAATCAAACTATCATATCATGTATTAATGAGATCTATTATGCAATTACCCTATTAAGGCATAAACACATAATTATGCATACACAATTAATGGCCAATTAACTATGCATGAGAATAAGCACCATGAAACATGCATCTAGATTGGAAGGCTAATTGTAAACAAAAACACTCACATAAATTCAATTAGGCATTCAATCCCTAAAATCAACTGAGGAATTTAGCTAGACATAATTAAAAGAAAGGTAGAAGGAAGAATAAACATAATTAAAAGCATAAAGTAAAAGAAAGGGATAGAAAAACTCTTGAATCTTGATAAATCTTCAATCTTCAATTGTCTTCATACATAAAATAAATCTAAATCTAAAGTATAAAAGTAGAGAAAAGAATAAAAACTAATCTAAAGAATGTAGGAGAGTGGAGAAACTTCTTTACAATGATAGGTTTAGAGGTATTTATAGGGGAGAAACTTCTTTACAATGATAGGTTTAGAGGTATTTATAGAGTGGAGAAACTTCTTTGCATCCTAATTGTACAAGGAAACCAAGAAAAAGTCAAAAATTGCCTTTTAAAAGAAATCCCGTCTGGAAAACAGGAGGCACCTCTCGACACCTCTCTCGATCGAGAGGTCGGTCGAGAGGGTCGAGAGGGTTCTGCGCAACTTTCTTATTTCGGTCATATCTTCCTCATCCGAACTCCGAATTGACCTCCGTTTTCGCCTACGTGCTCCTATTGAACCCCTCTTCAATTCTATGCTTTCAATTTTCCAGAATAACTCTTTTACAAAATCGTGAAAAGTCAGAACATGGGATCAATACTTCATCTCTTCCTTGGTTTCATCGCCTCTTGTCTTATCTTGGGTTTTCTCGACTCAAAAGCCCTAAAAACACTCAAAACAACCCAAAAGCGTAATCTAGCTCGAAATAACATAAACAATATAAATCATGAGCTAAACTATCAAAATACGACAAGAAAACGATAATATAACACTTAGATGATAGGGTAAAAATGCACCCTATCAAAATCCCCCAAACTTAAACATTGTTCGTCCCGAACAATAAACTAAATCTAAAGAATAGACAAATCGAGCAAACACAATATACAAGCATAATGAACTCTAAGGGCCTCATAGATCTTCAAAGAAACATCAATCAATATCATATAAGCAACCTCAAAGTTTCGACTCTACGAAAGTACAACAAAATCAAATCATGCTTCAAAAGGGAAACTCACTCAAGACATGTGAAGATATAAGTGTATAAGTGAACTCTCAACTCACAATGAAAGAATTAAAGTGTATAGGCTCACTCATAATCAATACAATGCAAAAGACTTACCATAGGCTTGCCCTTTATCTCAACATCTCCACCACTTAATTGTATGTAAGAACTAAGATCAATTAGGTCTTTTTTTAAGGTTGTAACGTAGGCACATTGGTTTAGGGTAGGGAAAATATAGGCTAAGTGACTTAGACGTCTCCAAGTATCAACCTTTTAGCAACTCCAAACTAGTATGGATATAACTCCCTCTTCTACTCATCAACTCATTCTCAAATATCAACCTTATCACTTCTTAACCTTCTTCTATTCAACTCCCAAAATACTAAAAATTCTATTCATCCCTTTATGCTCTATTTTTTTTTTTCTTTTTTTCTTTTTTCTTTTTTTTTTTTTTTTGAACTAGGACTCTCTATATATATTTTTTCAAAACTGTTTTTCTAAGTCCTTTATTCCTTTTTTTTTTCTTTTTTTTCTAGAGCTTATAGGGATCTAAAATTCCGTTCTTTCAAAGGAGCTTACTAAAAGGACAACTTCTCCAAACATAATCCCGAACAAAACAACTCCCAAGATACCCATAATTCCTCCTTTACCTCCTTTCATCCGGTTAAGAAACAAACGGCTATAAAGGCTCAAAAGTGGCTAGCAAAGGAATATATGTAAAGGATAGTGTTTAGGAAAGATGTGGCTAACAAAAGATGGCCTAAAATCACTTCTAAATTCCTACACACATACGTAGTCTCGATGGAGAACAAAGGCAAGTTCTAGAAGTACAAATACATGTCTGATACTCTCATGAAAGAAAATAGACATAAATATGCACCAAAGGCTCAAATCCTCACGGGTTATAACAAAACGTTTCCCAAAATCAAAGCATAATCCAAGTTTATCACACACATGCATAATCTCCACCAAGGTTCCAAACATAATATCAACCAATTATTCAAAGAAAATCATGCTATCATTGGCAAATTCAATTATACTCATAACTCATGCTCGACTCAATCATCTATACTCCTAAAGAACACTACTAATATCCAAAATTAAACTACTATCCAAGAACGCATGCAAACGAGTTAACGAAGCCACACTTCCCCCTCCCCCAAACTTATTTCGAATCATGATGAAGGAATAAGTTTCAAAAGGAAGAAGTGGATAAGTTAACGAGCGTACCTTTCACCGAAGCTAGCTTACTATCGATCTTCTCTTCTAGCCGAAACCTCATCAAGAAAACCTACAATTCACAAGCTTCGAAAATTCTTGGATAAAAGCTTAATAAAAGATAAGACACAAAGAAAAATAAAAACAAAAATAAATATAACAAAAACTGAAAATTAAAGATAGAGTTGGGTTACCTCCCAACAAGTGCTACGTTTTATGTCTTTAGCCCGACGATACCTCTTATCAAGGTGGATCAAAATGAAAGTTCGTCTCTCCCACATCATCGAGTTTCTTCATGGCTCCATCGATTGATCTCTTGAATTCGGCTAACTTCATTGGTGGAATGGCTTCCAAATGATTTAAACACTCGAGAATCTCCTCGCAAACTCCATCCGGTGCCGGCGGTATAGGTGGTTCCAAGACTTGAACGGCAAAAACGTCCTCTCGATGATCATCGGGCCTCTTCATTGCTTCATAGATGGAAATCTTCAATTCTTCTCCGTTGACTCTAAATGTCAAATCTCCATCTTGAATATCGATTAAAGCTCTCCCCGTAGCTAGGAATGGCCGTCCTAAGATCAATGGTTGATTCTCATCCTCGGGCATATCCAACACTACAAAATCAGCCGGGAAAACAAGATTCTGAACTTGTACGAGCACATCTTCAACTATCCCCCTTGGATAAGAAACTGATCGATCCGCCATAAGTAGGGAGATAGTTGTCGGCTTCATCTTTCCAATCTTGAGCCGGTTGAAAATAGAGAGGGGCATCAAATTGATGCTAGCACCAAGATCACAAAGGACATTTTGGAAGACGTGATCACCAATCTTGCAAGCTAATGTGAACCTCCCGGGATCCTTTTGCTTTAATGGAAGCTTCTTTTGTAGGACCGCGCTACACTCCTCCGTCAAGTTAATCGTCTCGAACTTAGCCCACTTCTTCTTTCCCGATACCGCATCCTTGATGAACTTCATGTGGTTTGGCATGTCTCGGAGAGCATCTAGAAGCGGGATGTTGATGTTGACCTTTTGAAGCATCTCCAAAAACCGTTGATACTTCTAGTCTTGCTTCGTCTTGGTCAATTGTTGCGGGAAGGGAGCCTTCGGAGTGTAAGTCGGAAGTTGGTGCGGCTGCTGGGCCTCTCGACCGACCTCTCGATCGAGAGAGGTGTCGAGAGGTCCCTTCTGACTTCGGGTTTTGACCTCTCGATCCACCTCTAGATCGAGAGAGGTATCGAGAGGTGGATTCTGCATAAGCTCGTCGTGGGCCTCTCGATCGACCTCTCGATCGAAAGAGGTATCGAGAGGTGGATTTTGACCTCCAGTATTGACCTCTCGATCGACCTCTCGATCGAGAGAGGTGTCGAGAGGTCCTCGATTCAGACTTCGTCTTCTCGTCTCCTCGAACTCCAAATCCTTGTGCCTTCTTTCTCCATTATGTTCAGCTTCCAAAGATGAATTCGTGTACCGAGTACCGCTCCGAAGCTCGATAGCATGAACTTGATGGTCGGGCTTATGTACTCCGCCTTGAGCATTGACTACTTGATCAACTCGAGCATCCAACATATTCATGTGCTTGGTCAAATTTGCTACACTAGACTCCAAGGCTCCAATTTTATTTGTCGTCGTTGATATGAGAGTCTTTATCAACTCCTCCAATGAAGGTTCCTTCTTCGGCTCTTGGACAACTCTATTCTCCTCATAAGTCTTCTTGAAAGCATCCAACTCCGTTGCCGTCTTGGTGTATTTCTCCATCAAATCTTCATAAGCTTCGGATCCAATGGCGGCAACCTTCCTTCTCCCAACTCTTCTATCGGTAGCCTCCTCATAACTTGTATTGACGTTGAGCTCGATGATCTCCCAGGCCGTCTCTACATCGTTATTTAAGAATCCTCCTTTAGATGCATAATCGAGCTCCTTCTTGCATTGCTTGTTCAATCCTTGATGGAAGCAGAAGATTTGTTCCCCCTTGTCCATACCATGATTGGGGCATACACGAAGCATCTTTCTGAATCTCCCCCATGCTTCGTAAAGGTACTCATCTTCAAATTGTTGGAATGTTTTGATCTCGTTTAGAAGCCTCTGAGCCCTCGAAGGTGGGAAGAACTTATTTAAGAACAATTTGCACAGCTCGCTCCATGTCTTTATCTCGGCTCGATTCTCTATATCCTCAAGCCACTCTCTAGCATCATCCTTGAGAGACCACTCGAAGAGAGTGAGCTTGATGTAGTCTGCAGGCACTCCATTTGCCTTGTAGGTGGCACAGATGTTGAGAAATTGCTTCAGGTGAGCATTAGGATCCTCCATCGGTGTGCCTCCATATTGATTTGCTTGCACCATGTTGATGAGGGAAGCCTTGATCTCGTACTCGGTAGCCTCAACAGTCCCCCATCCTCCATTTTGGAATTGATCAACAACCGGTTTGAATCGATCGTTGAGAGTCCTCCTCACTCCTTGATCCGCCATCGAACTTTATTCCTCGACAAAGAAAGGAAACGGTTAGATTAATACTCAAAAACAGAAAAATAAACGCCTAAATCACCTATTAATCCTATTTCAAAATATCTATGTGAAATCTAATCAATCCCCGGCAACGGCGCCAAAATTTGATCGCACTATTTTCTACCACACAAAATAGGTATAGTATAAGAAAGTACGAGTATCGTATCCACAGGGATTGATATATCGAAATCACACAAAGTACCTCTACTCTAGAATTAAACTGATGTCTAGGCAATTAAGAAAATAAGAATGTGGTATTTATAATCTAGACAAATAAATAAAAGACTCAATTAAACAAATAAGGAAATAAATAAATAATAAAGCAAATAACAATTAATGCAAATAAACAAATAAGCAAATAACTAAATAAGGTAAAGTCAAAGAAATCAAATAAGGAAAAGTGTTGATTCTAGGGAAGCCTACCTAATCAAATATATGCAAGTAATTAATGAATACAATTAACCAATTTAATCCAATCTAGATGTGATACATGAAAATAACCTAACACTCCGGCTAAGGCAGTATAGATCGTCACCTAATAAGATCCTAATCTCCTTCCGGACTCATAGATATCAAATCAAGTGCAAAATAGAACAAGTACCAATGATATAATCAACTAAGTTCAATCACGACACTCAAATCGATTATATATGAACATATAATAATTCAATTATCAATTAAGACAAATCAAACTATCATATCATGTATTCATGAGATCTATTATGCAATTACCCTATTAAGGCATAAACACATAATTATGCATACACAATTAATGGCCAATTAACTATGCATGAGAATAAGCACCATGAAACATGCATCTAGATTGGAAGGCTAATTGTAAACAAAAACACTCACATAAATTCAATTAGGCATTCAATCCCTAAAATCAACTAAGGAATTTAGCTAGACATAATTAAAAGAAAGGTAGAAGGAAGAATAAACATAATTAAAAGCATAAAGTAAAAGAAAGGGATAGAAAAACTCTTGAATCTTGATAAATCTTCAATCTTCAATTGTCTTCATACATAAAATAAATCTAAATCTAAAGTATAAAAGTAGAGAAAAGAATAAAAACTAATCTAAAGAATGTAGGAGAGTGGAGAAACTTCTTTACAATGATAGGTTTAGAGGTATTTATAGGGTAGAAGTTTGCATCCAATACCTAATTGTACAAGGAAACCAAGAAAAAGTCAAAAATTGCCTTATAAAAGAAATCCCGTCTGGAAAACAGGAGGCACCTCTCGACACCTCTCTCGATCGAGAGGTCGGTCGAGAGGGTCGAGAGGGTTCTGCGCAACTTTCTTATTTCGGTCATATCTTCCTCATCCGAACTCCGAATTGACCTCCGTTTTCGCCTACGTGCTCCTATTGAACCCCTCTTCAATTCTATGCTTTCAATTTTCCAGAATAAATCTTTTACAAAATCGTGAAAAGTCAGAACATGGGATCAATACTTCATCTCTTCCTCGGTTTCATCGCCTCTTGTCTTATCTTGGGTTTTCTCGACTCAAAAGCCCTAAAAACACTCAAAACAACCCAAAAGCGTAATCTAGCTCGAAATAACATAAACAATATAAATCATGAGCTAAACTATCAAAATACGACAAGAAAACGATAATATAACACTTAGATGATAGGGTAAAAATGCACCCTATCAACAGCCTTCATTGGGAGATAGAGGTCCAATTTCAGTTTCTAAAGGTGAGGAAAACCCCACTTCTTTCCCCTAGCATGAACAATCAAGGCTTTAACACTTAGAAACCCAACATGCAAGTGTAGGTCTCAAGTTGGATCAAGAGGAAGGGGAACCGAGGGGAAGGAGGTGACAAGGAGAAGGAGACAGCCACCAATCCAACCAAGAAATCAGTTTTCAACCTTCCACAATCACAAGTAAGACTCCCCATATCATTTCTTTTTAGAGATTCAAGCTATTAAGCATGCAATCCCATTAGGATCACCAAAGAACCAACAATAGGCATAATTTAGAAATCCATCAACCCTTGAGCATGAAACATAGATCAAAACCTCAAGATTGAAACATAAAAAGCTTATCAATCACTTGGAGATGATGCATGTTAATCT
This sequence comes from Thymus mandschuricus, assembly GCA_029379335.1. NCBI lineage: Eukaryota > Viridiplantae > Streptophyta > Magnoliopsida > Lamiales > Lamiaceae > Thymus > Thymus mandschuricus. The sequence continues at coordinate 27,333,874 of CM057080.1, forward strand.
ATAGGCCAAGAACTGGAAATTTGGGCATGATAGAACACATAGGACCTCCCTTAGAAGGCCTAAAGCATTGCATGTATGATAACCTTTAATTCAACCCCTCAAATCAACAAGACACCAGTTTCAAGCAAATCATAAATCTGGAAAGATTGTTCTAACCAAGACACCATAAACTCAAGATAAAACAGCCCCTAAATTGCTCTAACACAACCCTAAATCCTAAAACTTGAATGACAATAAAATTGGAAATAAATCAAGAGGGTAAAGGGGTGAGTGGTGGACCTGCCAACGGTGAGAAGAGGTGCCGGAGACGGGTTTTTCGAACCCAACGGCTGCCACGAAGGGCCTGGGCAGCCTCGGCAGAGCAGCCTCTACACCGGAGCTCACCTCAGAGGGAACCTGCAAGGGGAAAAAGGAGAAGGTCAGACGCAGGGGAGAGATAAGGGAGGTACCGGCGACAACCTTGCCGCCGGCGCCGGAATTTGAGACAGAGAGAGAGATGCAGGGCACGACGAAGACGGTCGCGATGATGAACCCTAGCCATGAGGGCTAGGGCAAAGGATGGACAGAGCAAGATAGGGCAGGGAGGAGCCGCCGCAGAGGGGGGAAACGCTGCCGGCGGACTCGACGGAGAGGCGGAGAGCCGACGGGAGGAATTTCCCCAATTCCTGAGTTAGGGATTTAATTTCCCAATTGATTCCAACATTGAGAGTTAAGTGTAGATGAGGAGGACGGTGACCGGAATTATCGAAGGGGGAGAAGGAAATTGGCGGCGATGATGCCGTCGAGCAGGGGGAGGCCGACGGCAGAGAGAGAGAGTGAGAAGTAGTCCAGAGAGGGAGAAAGAGAGAGATCGCGAGGGAGAGAAGGAGAAATGAGTGAGGGAATGTTCTGCAGTTCATAAACCATAAACGGGCCGGGCCGAATAGACGGGCCAAACGTATTTAATACTAAATGACGGGCCGGACCTACATTAGTTAGGCCGGGAATTAAATTAAAAGATGAACAAAGACTTTAAAATTTAAACGGGCCGATTCATAAGCCAATTAAACCGAGGGCCGCACACGATAAATTATCAAGAATAAATAATAGGCTTCGACTTTAATAATTCTATTATACTCATTAATTATAAACCAGATTAATAAAACATCAACTCAGATTAATCCTATAAGTGTAAACCACTTACATTCCTCCATAGAAACACGGGAATTAGTTAAAGGATAGCTTTTGCTTAAATCGATAAGATTATCGAGTTTCAGTTCAAGTTACTTACTTTACGTTCTTTGAACGAGGTTAGGCGGAGAAACAAGCAAAGCCTAAGCAACTCCGGGAATTTCATCAGTAGTGTCAGAATAACAAGCAAGGTGGGCTTTCAAAAATATTTTCCTTATGTTATAATTATTTCTTTAAAAGCATTGTCATGCCATAAATGCCTTGTTTTGTATGATGTCTATCTGAAGGGCTTCGGCCATAGTTATCAGAAAGAATTCGGGTCTATCGGGGTCGCACCTCGATGGACTTAGTGCACTTAGTTATGTAGACCGTGAGCTACGTATTGGCCGGTCGAGGTATCCGGAGGAGTGGCCACTCCTTCCGGGTACACCAGAATCATTCCAGATATGACGGATTACACCATAAAATAGCTTGCAAGCATTCTTTAGTTTAATTGTTTTCTGTGAGTATAGGTTTTTCCTAAAACCCCTATGCCTCACTTTAATGGCTGGCAATAAAAATGTTTTGGCATGTGTCCACTGAGTACTCTGTACTCAGCCCTGTACATATTTCCCGTGTGCAGGTTGATCGTGATGGATGTGGAGCAGTCTGAGGAGCTTTTTGTCGGGTATCAGTGTGTGGAAGCCTCTTGGTGGTGCGTGTCGCCATACATGCATCTCACGCTTTTCCGCAACGTTCGTTACGTAGTTCACACAGTCTATTTCGTGTATCGTTGCAACGAGATGTTGTTTTGTATAACGTTGCAACGAGTCGAGCTCTTCGTAGCCGATGAACTCTTTATTGAATAAGCTTCCGCTCTATCATGTAATGTTCTTTGTGTAAACAGACACGTTTCCGCGTATTTCTTTTATCAGTACTTCATATGTATCGAACACAGTCTTTTGTCAACATTCTCGACGAATGTTGAGTATTTTGAATCGAACTTGGAGTTGTTTTCCTTGTTAGATTTTCTTTCCATTTATGTTCATGTACCCAATTTCTTCTTCATCCCATTTCTTTGCGTCACAACCTAGCTTGCCCGAGTCGTGGCGGGGCGGGTTGTGACAAGAGAACAGTTGCCGTCGTGCAACAAGTGGACGTAGGAGCTTTATCTCCGAACCACTATAAATCTCTGTGTCGTATATCTCTCTAACCCTAAACTCTTTACTGTATTTGATTATCCATTGCACGTGCATCTAAACAAACATAACTTGGATTCTTAATTACTTAGGAAAAAGATTTTAGCTCACTGAATTTCCGCATACACGAGTAAAGACTCCCTCTTGATCAAGTCCTTACTTCGGTCAAGCAGGCAAGCTACGTACTGTAGATCTAGCTTCAGCTAGGTCTTAAGTTTCAAGCGAGCTCTTTACTTGTCACTCTGAGTTAAAGGGAAAAAAGTTGAAAAACTTGAAATACGTATTCACCCCCCCCCCCCCTACGTATTTCCCTATTAACAAACCGGGACCAACAAGTGGTATCAGAGCAGCGGTTCTTTCGAGCCTCTGCTTTGCATATCCGAAGCGAGTCCCCACTCGCTTCACGTTGTCTCACTGAACCGGATCCTATTTTCCTAAGTGCATCAAAACCTCACTCACGCATACTGCATTTACTGCTGATAGTTTGCTATGTCTACATACAGTGCATCAAACCTGCCACAGTTCTCTATCGAAGGATACGAGACATGGAGTTTCCGAGTCGAAAGCTTCCTATGCTCCATCCACGACCGGATGTGGGAAGTCATAGAGGACGGACCAATCGAAATCAAGAAAGCCATATCTGTGAACGTCCCAGCTGCTGAAGGACGCGAAGCTCATGTTCGACAAACATACGTAGAAAAGGACAAAGATGAGTACACTCCGAATGACTTCAAAGTCGCCAACCTTGACAAGATAGCACGCCACACGATGCAGAGCACCGTGTCGGACGCCTATCTACCATGGATAAGGAAGTGCGCAACGGCGAAAGAAATGTGGGAAACCCTAGCCCTCATTCTCAAGGAACGGACAAGATCAAAGAGAACAAACTCGCCGTTCAGATGCGGGAGTTTGAGAGTCTGATAATGAAGCCAGGAGAGTCTATCGACGCCTTCGAACTGAGAGTTACAAACATTATTGCAACTCTCAACTCGCTTGGGAAAGAACTCACAGATAAGGAAGTCAACCTGAAGATTGTCCGAGCTCTCACAAGGAAGTGGCAGACAATGAAGGAACTGTACCTTGCTACCAAGGATCTATCAAAGCTCACACCTGAGATTCTGTTCTCCGAACTCAAAGCTCATGAATTCGATCTGAATCGAATGAATCTCGACGAAGAGGATGAAGCTCCCACGACATCAAAAGGTGTAGCTTTCAAAGCTGTTGAAGGACCAAGTGACCAGTCGCTAGCCAAGATGACGAGGGAAGAGTTGGAAGAACACATTGCGTTCTTATCCAAGAACTTCAACAAGATGAACTCTCGAGTGGGCAAATACAAAAGATTCTATAAGCAATACAAAGGGAGGAGCACTGATGCTCGAGAAGGAAAAGGGAAGAGAGAAGAGACGACCAAGCCGATCTCAAGGGACATGATGGAAGTGGAATGCTACCACTGCCACCAGATGGGCCACTACAAATCCGATTGCCCAAAGCTGAGTGCGAAGGAGCGAGAGGAACTTAAAGCGAAGAGGGATGCTCCAAGGCGAGCGCTCGTAGCGAGTGAAGTGCCAGTCGCTTCAACTGAAGATCCGGCAAGCGATTTCGATGCATTCACAGATCCCAACTCCAGTGAGGGTGAGGATCTTGGACTCATGGCGCTCACCGACGAAGAGACCGGAGATGTATTTATCTATCCCTCACCTAGTTCAATTACACTCGCACACACTCACCAAGAGGAAGCTAATTCCTCAACATGGAGTGAGTTGCTTGACAAGCACATTAAATTGTCAAGTGACCACGAAGTGTTGAAGCAAGCTATGTCTCAAAGCGAGAAGGAGAACCGAAAGCTAGCCACTGAGCTTGACCAAGTCAAACTTAATCTAAGGGCTATGACTAGTAAGTTCGAGGATCTCTTCGCTAGACATCAAAACTTGCAAGGAAGGTATGTAACCCAATCCGCGCTAGTTGCCAACTTGAACAAAGCCTCATATGCTAGGCAGGCACTAGAAAGCTCACTTCTACCTTTTGGTAGAAAGGGAGGACTCGGATATGAGGGTGGACCTTCCAGGCCTACTGTCTTTGTTGGTGCTTCAAACACCACACCATCAGTTACTTTGGAAATGCCCACTGCATCCAAAGCGACCACTAACAAAGACAAAGGCAAAGTGGCTGAGAACCCTAAAAGGAAGCCAGTGAAGATGTCTATATCTTCAAGGGTGGAAACTAAGGGCAAGCAAAATTCAACATTCCCTAGCACTCAAACTGCTAAAACTTATCAATCAAAGGGTAATGGGAAAAATGTTGAAGCTTCTAAGTCTCAAGCCAAGACACGAGAGACAAAGGATCTCCCTTTCAAGAAAAGGAGTAATGTCTATGTGTCACGTTATCCGGACTGGAGATGGTCCAACCGGACTAATGCTGAGGGGGAAGAACTCGAAGCACCAAAGAGGCCGCTTCGAACTTCCAAGGTTACTCAAGCGAGTCGGGTTCAAAACCCTAGTTGGACCGCTTCGAGAAAACCTAGCGAGCCGCTTCGACAGTCTAGAAATCATAAGTCAGTCTCTAAACCCGTAGCTAATCTGAAGCGAGTCGCTTCAGGATACAATCCAAAGGGTAAGAGCATAGGTAGGACTGAAGCGAGCCGCTACCCCCGACCCTCTTGCACACACTGCTGCACATGTGAAACTGCTTTAAGGCAGAAGTCACAGTTTTCGAAGGTCGAGAAACCCAAGACACAAACTTCATCTCAAAAGAGAGTGAAGCAAGTGTGGGTACCTAAGGGAACTAACCTGCAAGGACCCAAACTAATTTGGGTACCAAAATCTGTCTAATTGCAGGTGAGCGCCGTGGATCCCATGCCAAGTGAGGGTCAACAAATCTGGTATTTGGACAGTGGATGTTCAAGACACATGACCGGCATGAAAGCTCTACTTCAAAACTACATAGAGAATAAGGGTCCACACGTCACTTTTGGTGATAACTCTTGAGGAAGCACCAGAGGGTACGGCGCACTGAAAGTCGGAAAGCTCACAATGAAGAAGTTTCCTATGTAGAAGGACTTAAGCACAACTTGTTATCCATTTCACAATTCTGTGACAAGGGATACAAGGTGGAATTCATTTCCAACAAGTGCATAGTGAAGAGCAAGCTCACATCCCAGATTGTGCTAACTGAAATTAGACAAAGGAACGTCTATATAGCACAATGGGATAGCTGCAAAGAGGAGACGTGCTTAGTAGCAAGGAGTGCTACAGAAATAGGATGGCTATGGCACAGACGCTTGAACCACCTCAACTTCAAAGCCATCAATCGCTTAGCTCGAAAGGGTTTGGTGCAAGGCATACCGAATGAAGTCTTCATCAAAGACCATCCTTGCTCACCATGCCAACGAGGGAAGCAGACTAAGAAGCACTTCGCCAGTCTCGAAGAAGCTTCATCAAAGCGAGTGCTCGAGCTGCTTCACATGGATCTGTTTGGTCCAGTCACTCCAGTTAGTGTGAATGGAAGAAAGTACACGCTAGTTGTAGTCGACGACTTCTCTCGCTACACTTGGGTTGTATTTCTCTTCAGCAAAAAGGAGACACTGACCAAGCTACCACAATTGCTCAAGCGATTGGCTGTGGAGAAGAATCAAGCAATTGTGACCATTTGCTCTGACAAAGGCACAAAGTTCTTGAACTCTACCATTGAAGCTAACTGCACGGAGCATGGCATAGCACATCAGACCTCTTCAGCACGCACACCTCAGCAGAATGGAGTTGCTGAAAGAAGAAATTGAATCATCAAAGAAGCCGTTCGAACCATGATTGCAGACTCGAAGCTTCCGATGAAGTATTGGGCTGAAGCTGCCAATACAACATGCTACACGCAGAATCGAACGCTTCTCTGCAAACGGCACGACAAGACACCATATGAAATATGGACAGGGAGAATTCCTAACATATCTTATTTCCATATTTTCGGTTGTAGGGTCTTCATCCATGACAATGGGAAGTCACAGTTGAAAGCCTTTGAAAGCAAAGCTGATGAAGGAATATTCTTAGGATATTCTACATCAAGCAAAGCTTATAGGGTGTTCAATTGTAAAACCCTAATCGTGGAGGAATCACCCCATGTCGTATTTGATGAATCTTCTTTAAGTCTTTCACAGGAACAGGCTAACTCAAATGAGAAGAATTCAAGCAAGGAACCCTCAAACTCACTCACTTGGGACATGCTCGAAGAAGATGATGAGATCAACGATTCAAGCGAGCAAAATCCCAAAGGAGAAGGTGAAACTGCCCCAAAGATTCCGGAAGCGAGTGCTGGCCAAGCACCCAATCCAGTCGCTTCAGATGGTGAAGCGAGTGTCCAGGAAGAAGATGGAGATGAAGCTGGCAGATCCAAGCGTGCATGGCTCAAAGATCACTCACCAAGTCAAATCATTGGAGATCCATCCAAGGGTGTAGTGACCAGAAGTCAAGTGTTTGGAGAAAGTGCCATGTTCAGTTGCTTTCTCTCAAACATCGAGCCGTCATGCGTGGGAGAAGCCCTAGACGATTCAAATTGGGTGATTGCCATGCAAGAAGAGCTGAATCAGTTCACCAGAAACGATGTATGGTACCTCGTGGATCGTCCCAAATTTCAGCATGTGATTGGCACCAAATGGGTGTTCAAGAACAAGACGGACGAAGACCACAACGTTGTGAGGAACAAGGCGCGTCTCGTTGCTAAAGGCTACTGCCAAGAGGAAGGAATCGACTTTGATGAGACCTTCGCTCCAGTGGCACGGCTTGAAGCGATTCGACTATTTCTGGCCTATGCAGCGGCCAAGAAATTCAAAGTGTATCAAATGGATGTGAAGAGCGCGTTCCTCAACGGTGAATTGAAGGAAGAAGTGTATGTGGAGCAGCCACCGGGTTTCGAGCAAGGAGATAAAGTGTATCGATTGAAGAAAGCCCTATATGGATTAAAGCAAGCTCCCAGAGCTTGGTATGATACTCTCTCTCAATTCCTAGAGGATAATGGTTTCCACAAAGGGAAGATAGATCGAACCCTATTCACCATCAATCATGGAGATGATATGCTATGGGTTCAGATCTACGTGGACGACATCATATTTGGATCACCAAACCAGTCGCTTAGCGAGAAGTTTGGAGAGCTTATGAAGACCAAATATGAGATGTCAATGATTGGCTTGATGAGCTGCTTTCTAGGTCTTCAAGTGAAGCAGCAGGATGATGGTATCTTCATCAATCAAGCTAAGTATACTCGAGACATGCTTGCTAAGTTCGGTGTTCAGCATGCCAAAGCTGTGAAGATTCCGATGAACACGAACTGGAAGATGGAGCCAGACATAGATGGGAAGTCTGTGGATGCTACAGACTATCGAGCCTTGATCGGATCCCTTCTATATCTCACTGCAAGTAGGCCGGATATAGGTTTGGCAGTTGGAGTCTGTGCTCGCTTCCAAAGCAACCCCAAGCACAGCCATCTTGAAGCTGCCAAAAGAATCCTTCGATATTTGAAGGGCACTGTCAATATGGGGTTGTGGTATCCAACGGAGGACAATTTGGAGCTCACTGGATATTCAGACGCTGACTATGGAGGGTGCCGAATTGATAGGAAGTCAACTTCGGGCACTTGTCAGTTCTTGGGAAGCAAGCTGATCTCATGGTTTTCAAAGAAGCAGACGAGTGTAGCTACTTCAACGACTGAAGCCGAATATATGGCCGCTGGAAGCTGCTGTTCCCAAATTCTATGGCTTCGTCAGCAGTTGAAGGACTACAATGTTGAAGCAAATGAAATTCCGATATTCTGCGACAACAACAGCTCAATCTGCATCTCTCAAAATCCAGTGCTTCACACCAGATGCAAGCACGTGGAAATCCGACATCACTTCATTCGTGATCATGTCGAGAAGAAGGGTATCAAGCTCGAGAAAATCCATACCGATCTCCAGCGAGCAGATATCCTCACCAAGCCTCTAGCTGAGTCTCGTTTCAATCAGCTATGCATGGAATTAAGGTTATTAGACCCTGGTGAAGAATGCTAGATCCAGGATGCACGAAGGAATGGTCGCTAGTTTTTCGTAGCGTCACTCGCTTCGGATCTTCACCAACTCAAGCGAGTCACTTCAAAAGCTCACTCGCTTGAAGAAATTGAAGTTAGGTGGAGAAAGGTGGAGTATTGGAAGAAGTTCCCTACCAACTTATAGGAATTGTTAAGTATTTGGTTAAGGGGGAACTAGTGTTTACTCTCGGAGCAAGCTACTTCCAAAAGCGAGCAAAGAATGCTACTCACGTTGAATTTTGCATCGCTTCAATTTGCCCTAACTTGGGTCAAAGCAAGTCGATTGCAAGTTCATTCTGTAGCTTGTAGGAGGAAGCTTGAAGGTTTACCTTTTTCTACAAAAGGTTGCAGGGCTGGTGACATGCTTCTGTGTAAAATACGAGATTGTCTTGTCAGAGCATTCTCATTGTCATCCTGTCCATTTCTGCTCTGAGATAAGGACTTGTACTCATCCCCCATTCGTCGTGAATAAGTACACTTACGTGAAGCTCCCCTCTGGGTTGTAGTAAGCTTGTGTACTATATTCATTTTCTTCCTCATTCACTTCGATGGAGGACTCTCTAATTCGTAGAGGAAGATGAATGCCATGAAGATGAATGCCAAGAAGATGAAGTACTCTACAGGTGGCATCAACAAGCTTAAAAGCGAATGCATTCATCAACGAGTATATTCAACAACTTGAAGTCCAAATCAAATGATGTCTTCAAAACTGGTATCAATCTCCTACGAAGTGAGATTGACTGGTAAGCGTTTCAATTTTAAGTACACTAAGTGAGCTGAAGCGTGCTAGAAACCTTCACTCGCTATGTGGAAAATATGAAATGAATCTGACACAATTACAAAGAGGAAAACATTCTTGTTTATCCTCGAAGTATGTAAGTCAGAAACATTTTAAAATTGAGCAAAGAAATTCAATTTCTTACTCCAGTCGCTTCAGATGGCCAAGCGAGTGCTACGTCACTCAAAGCTAGCCATCGCAAGCGAGTGCGGAACAGTCACTCAAAGCGAATGCCTCTCAAGTGAGTTAAGGCCTAGCGGCCCAACTCAAAGCGAGTGGACACGAAGCGAGTATGAGCTGTCTGCACTCGAGTGCAAATTTCACTTTCTGCCAAGCATTTAATGCAGGTTCAAGTACGGCGAAAATATCGGGCGCGTGGTTCTCACTTTGAATTCGACGCGGGAAAAGACGGAGAAGATCCAGCCGTCGAATCTTAACAGTCCCAGATCTACAGCCGTTGGATCAGCGCCGTATAAGACAACCCAATCACAGCAGGCCACGTGGAGACGCCGAGCAAGTGGCGGACGCCGGACACATCAGACCCATCACCGCACGTCCGCCGCCTACCTACAGGACTTTCGGTGATATTACCGTCTTACCCCTGCCATGTCAGCCAAGACCTAATTCTATATATATGGGACTTCGCTGAACTGCAGAACCTTTCACAGCCTTCAAAAATTGCCATTCTCGTGTTTAGATCTGCACCTTCTGCAACTCACGAGTCTCATCCCTTTTTCGTCATTAAAACTCCTTTCAAAATCCTTCGTTTTTCATCATGGGAAGAAGTTGAACACTGAAACTATGGAGCAATTCCTCACGGAGGTCGACAAACACATCAACGTCGAGCCTCATCTCGACCCCGCTGTCATTGAAGAAGATGGCTTCTTCCGTAGAGCCGTGAACACGGCCGGTCTATGGGAGTTCGTGACGGCGGTTCCGTCAAAGATTCTGGCGAAGGCCGTTGGAGAGCTACTGCTAAATTTAAGGAAGGAGCAGAACTCATCCTCGTTCACAGATCCACAATCCAATAAGCCGGTGGAGGTGGACTTGAACGAGCTAATCGGCGTGTTCGACTTGCCAAGGGAAGGAGGAGATTCCCTTTTGGATTTGGGATTTTCGGCCGGAGTGGAGTATGGCCGTTTTGCCGTCGCCAGAGCTGCAACAAATTTTAAGGAGGCCAGTATTCGTACAAGTCTGAAGGCCCCCTTCAACCTTATTTGCGAACTCTTCTCGAAGAGCATCGCATGTTACGTCGGAACCCTAGATACGTTGTCGGAGACGAAGCTGATAGCCACCACAGTTATCGTCGACAGCCTCACCGGAACCAGCTTCAACTGGCATGACTGGTTTCTCAAACAACTCCATGAAGCTGCTGATGACTTTGCGTTCGTACCTGGGAGCGCCGATCAGATTCTCCGCAAGGGGAAACTGAAGTTCTTCTCGAGACTCTCTTTTGCTTTGGAGAAGAAGTTTCCGGGCAAAGCATGGCCGGAAACTGACACCATCATCTACAACAAACAGTCCATTTTCTATGACAAATGGAGAAAGAAAAAGATTCCGATGGATCAGGAACTTCTAAATGTAGAAGTGCCCGCAGCAAGGCCAGTTGTGGAAACACAAGCTGAAGTGAGCCAAGCAAAGCGAGCCGCTTCACCCTTGAAGCGTGCGGCGCCGAAGCGAGGCAAAAAGAAGATGAAGAGAGTCACTTCACTTGTCCAAGAAAGCGAGGCGGTGGAGAAGTCGCTTGAAGACGTTGAAGTGACTCAACACCAATCCTCACCCATCAAAATCCAAACTTCCCAACCCCTAGTCCAAACCCAAACCCAAACCTTTCAAATACAAACCCAACCACTACCAGAAACCCAAACATCCTCGACAGCCCAACATCAATCCCAGAAATCACCCCTATCCCTACATGAAGAAGAAATCGGTTCTTCATTCCAAATACCCGAAATCCCCCTACTCCATGTCGATCCAGTCGAAGCCTACACCACCTTTCAGCCATTCCAAATCCAACCGATCAGATTCTCCGCAAGGGGAAACTGAAGTTCTTCTCGAGACTCTCTTTTGCTTTGGAGAAGAAGTTTCCGGGCAAAGCATGGCCGGAAACTGACACCATCATCTACAACAAACAGTCCATTTTCTATGACAAATGGAGAAAGAAAAAGGTTCCGATGGATCAGGGACTTCTAAATGTAGAAGTGCCCGCAGCAAGGCCAGTTGTGGAAACACAAGCTGAAGTGAGCCAAGCAAAGCGAGCCGCTTCACCCTTGAAGCGTGCGGCGCCGAAGCGAGGCAAAAAGAAGATGAAGAGAGTCACTTCACTTGTCCAAGAAAGCGAGGCGGTGGAGAAGCCGCTTGAAGACGTTGAAGTGACTCAACACCAATCCTCACCCATCAAAATCCAAACTTCCCAAACCCTAGTCCAAACCCAAACCCAAACATTTCATATACAAACCCAACCACTACCAGAAACCCAAACATCCTCGACAGCCCAACATCAATCCCAGAAATCACCCATATCCCTACATGAAGAAGAAATCGGTTCTTCATTCCAAATACCCGAAATCTCCCTACTCCATGTCGATCCAGTCGAAGCCTACACCACCTTTCAGCCATTCCAAATCCAACAAACACAACCACCACCTACTGAAGCCATCCAATAACAGAAACCACAGAAGCCTCATCATCATCCCTACCCCCCTTGACATCGGCAGCTACAGCCGATACCGCCCAAACCACCGGAGAACTCACCATTGTCCCACAATTTGCACCTTCTGTTGTAACCGCGGAAATGCAAGCGATCAATCGCTACCTCAGAGATCGGGAGCAAGCTAAAGAAATCATCGACCTTCGCTACTCCAATGTCCCATGGAGCGACGAGTTCTACACCAAGACCGTCGACTTCCTAACCTATATTACATACCGTGGGACGGAATATTACAAGATTTTCAAACTAATGAAAGCCTTCACAGAAGAAGAATTGATCCAGTTGGAGGCCAAGCTGCTAAATTTCATTGGCGTAAACGGCTTCCACACTTTTCTAGAGGGCACCAGCTTCTGGGATAAGCTGGATGCTAAAATAAAGGAGGCCTATCCAACCGCTTCATTCCCAAAGCGAGAACCGACACTTCACGAAAAGCAGCTATTGAGAGAGCATGCGGAGGAGTTGGAGGTGAAGGAGGCGGAGATCTCGACTCTGCAAAGCGAGATCACCAGAAAGGAGTTGGAGATGGAGAAGAAGACAGAGGAGGTCAAGAGTCTTCGAGAAGACTTTGACAAGAAGAAGAGAGAACTGGATGGAAAGGTAGGAGAAAAGGAGAGATTACTAGAAGAGAAGGAGAAAGCGCTGGAGGCGCAAGTGAAGTTGGTAGGAGATTGATTGGTGTGTAAATGTTAGGATTTTCGTAGTGTTTTCGAGTCCGTTTTCGTTATGTTTTCGTGTCTTTGTGTGTGTTTATGGCTATGATTCGTTTGTTTGGAGTTTTTGGGACTTGTAGGTGATTATGGATGAAAAGGAGCGGAAACGGGCCGAAAAGGAAGAAAAGACGACGATCGAGCGAACAAGGACAGATTCATGATCTGGACGCCGTCCAGATGGAGTTGGACGCCGTCCAGAATCACGTCCAAAGGGAAGCTGGACGCCATCCAGCGTGTTGAGCAAAATCATGCAGAATCAGCTTCTGGACGCCGTCCAGAATAAGTTGGACGCCGTCCAACTAAGGCGGCCAGCAAATCTTTCCTTTTTCATCTAGGTTTTTACCTAGTATATATATATCATCCTTGTGCACGAATTGGTATCAGTTTTTAGCATTAGTTAGCTTTATTTTTCAGCACTAAAATTCTCTAGATTAGCTTTACTTTGTTCGGATCCGGATTCTTAGTTCGTTTAATTCAAGACTTCTTTATTTAATTCGCGTTCTTCATCTTCGTTTAATTCTCGTAAGTTCTTTTATTGCTTTCGTTTATTTGCTTTAATTGCTTTGCTTTAGTTTTAGATTTGTTCTCTTAATTGCTTCGTTTAATTTGCTTAGTTTTAATTTCGTTCTTTCGATTTCTAGTTTAAAGTTTAGATTCGTTTTTCTAGTTTCGATTCTCTAGTTTTTCAAAGCTTTCAAAGTTAGATTAATTTTCTTTTAAATTTCCAGATTTCATTCATCATGTCTAGAGTAGTTTATGCTTTCTTTATTGCTTTCTTTTCGATTCTTGTCTAGGTAGATTTATTGCTTTCTTTTAGTTTAATTCTTAGATTTATTTATTGAGTTCTAGATTAGATTTATTTGCTTTAATTTATTGCTTTGATTTATTTTATTTGCCTAGGATTTAAAACTAAAACCCCAAAATCTTCTTTACTTGCTTTCTTAGTTTTAGGCTAGATTAGGTTTTACTACATAATTAATTGCCCTGCAAAGTTTTCCTTCGAGATTCGACATTGGGTTTTTACTTACTAAGTGCTAGGATAGATTTCGTTCTATTGCGAACACTTTTTAGTGAAACAAATTTTGGCGCCGTTGCCGGGGAAAACTTTAGGCGATTTATTGTGTAGTATTTTTATTTTTATTTGTTTTATTTTTATTTTTATTTGTGTTTATTTCGATTTCTTATCTCTCCCACTCGGTGCGTTTAACCCGTTTGTTGAGTGTTGTTTATGCATGGTCGCCGAAGTCTTCAAAGGAATTTAGCGCCCTACGTCGACAACATCCATCAAAGGAAAGCGATTTTAGCCGCGAAGGAGAAGGAGGAGATCGATTCTCAAGACTTTGGTTTAGTCTTGTTGTTTGCAGAGCCTGAAGCCATGGCAACTAGAGTCGTCATGGGCGATTTTGCTCGCCCCACATTCACAGCCACCACTTCGGCGATTGTCCTGACGGAAGCGGTCAGGAATCATGAGCTTAAACCTCACCACATGGCGTTGCTCCCATCCTACCACGCGCTGCCCAACGAAGATGCTTTGACGTTCATCCGAGAGTTTTGCACGGTGGTTCAGACTTTCCCACTTTCGGGACTCACGGAGGACAATCTGAAGATGAAGTGCTTCCCGTACACCTTGAAGGATCGAGCAAAGTCGTGGTATTTGGCGCTCCCGGCCAACTCTCTCGCCACATGGAATGCGGTGTGCGAGAAGTTCATGCTCAAGTACTATCCCAACCGCAAGACTCAAGAGGTGCGGTCAAAGATTATGAATTTCTCCCAAGACAACGATGAGCCATTTCACGAAGCATGGGAGAGGTTCCAAGAGCTGCTTCAACAATGCCCTCATCATCAAATGGCACCGGAGTTGCTCTGGCAATATTTCTACGACGCCCTCAACCAGACTTGTCAGTTCATGGTGGATAGTTCGGCCGGAGGCAACATTGCGGTCAAGACAGCTGAAGATTTGAAGGATATTTTCGAGACGCTTGCTGCGAGTTCTCAACAAAAATCAGCTAGACCGAGGAAAGTAGAGGCGAGTGCAATTTCGATGAGCCCCGACTTGAAGAAGCAAATTGCCGACATGTATAGGGATCTCGAGAACTTGAAGATTAAGCAAAGTGCACCGGCCCCGAAGGAGGAAGAGAGGAAGCCCGATCAATGCGAAATTTGTGGAGAGCTTGGGCACATCAAGGAGGTGTGCCACAACATGGGAGAGTTTCCATACGAAGGAGGAGCCGAGGTCTACGCCTCTCAAGGATACCCACCTCAAGTGCCTCCACCTCAAGGATATCAATGGGGATACTATCAAAATTCGAGGCCGATACAAGGGCAAGGTAATCCTCCTACCTATCCTAATAGGCGTCCTCCACCATATAATAACTCCTATCCTCCTCCACCAACCTTACTACTCTCAACCTCCACCATATTATCCACCTCCTCAATACCCTCCAAATCCATATTATCCACCACCTCCATACTACCCTCCTCAACCTACTCCTACACCACCTACATATCCAAATGCTCGTCCCCAAGGACCTCCACAAAAGCCTCCCGTCGATGAGGATCGTCTCCATGCACTTGATGCAAACATTAAGAGGCTCGAGACAGCCATTGGCCAAATTTCCAGTTCCATGCACCTAATGCAACAACCGGGGCGAATTCCGAGCCAAGGGATTCAACCGAAACAAGCCAACAAGGTGCAATATCCTCCATATGTTCCTCCCGTTCCTCACCAAGCTCATGCAATCACGGTGTTACAACGCAATGGTGTCACGAGGTCGCCCCAAGGGAGTTCAAGTGATAGGAGGAGCCCGATCAAGCAGTGGAGCGACGGCAAAAATCGGGCAGAATCAGGTTTTGGACGGCGTCCAGAGTCTGTTGGACGGCGTCCAAGTTGGACGGCGTCCAACTCTGGACGACGTCCAGAACCTTCTGGACGGGCACCCAACGCTCAATTCCGAAATCATACAGAGTCAGGATCTGGACGGCGTCCAGATCCAAGTTGGACGGCGTCCAACCCCGAACTTCCGAATCCAACAGCTCCCGAAGTTGGACGTCCATCCAGCCCCGACGAGCGACGCACGGAGCCCGAGGAAGAGCCCGAGAAGGAGCCCGAGAAAGAGTCCCCACCTCTACACAAGACTTTCAATCCTTATGTTCCCCCCATTCCTTTTCCAAGTCATGTGAAAAACAAGACGCTCAACCCGTATGCTCCACCTATTCAGAGTGTTGTGAAGAAGGAGAAGAAGGATTTCAAGCCTATCAATTCGTTTCCAAAAAGAGGAGATCCGGGAGGTTTCGACTTGAGCATCGTTTTGGATAGTGGAGAGACCGTCTCGGGATTGATGGATCTAGGAGCTGCGGTGAATTTGATGCCGTATTCTATTTTCGAAAAGATGAACTCAAGAGTCCTTCAAGCTACCGATATGCGCATTGAGCTAGCAGACGGCACCGTGAGCAGTCCTTTGGGAGTTGTGGAAGATGTTACTGTCCTTGTTGGTGGAATGCGAGTTGTTACCGACTTTGTAGTGCTTCACGAGGGCAAAGGAGCTAAGAGTGCTACCGGCCATCTACTCTTGTTGGGAAGACCATTTATGGCCACTACTCGAGCCTGGATTGACGTGGGCACCGGCACATTGAGCATGGCCGGTCAAGGAGGTTCGGTAACGTTTTCTGCTTTTGGAAATTCACTTTCTATTCCTACTCCTTCTTTTCATTTATGCTCTTATGTTAAGCTCGCTAACCCTTGTGTTGAGGAAAATATTTGTGAGATTTTTGACAAGGGAGCGGCTCGAGAAGAATTCTTTGAAGATGAGGAGTCCATTGAAGATGACGAGTTCTTTAGTTGTGTGGATGAGGAAGAGGATATAATCGAGCAATATCTTGGGAATTTGGAGGAGGTTGATGAAGTGGAAGAGGAACACTTGAACCATGCATCGAACGAGGAAGTTGTCGTTAACTCTTTTCTTTCTAACCTCACCAATTGTGTAACATCTTTTCTTGTAGAGTTTAAATCGACGATATTTGAAGAGGAGTTCGAACTAAGTGTGGGGGAGTCAAGAGTTGATGATGACCGAGTTCTTAGAGATTTGTCGAAAACGAAGAGTGGATATGTCGCGAGGAGTACCAACACGTCGCTTGGTGCTACGGGTTTCGGTTGATCGTAGCCTTCGTCAAGCTAATGACGTTAAACAAGCGCTTGGTGGGAGGCAACCCACGTATATAGAGAAAAAAAAAAAATATATATATATATATATATATATATATATATATATATATATATGTAGCTTAGGTTTTATTTTTGTTATTGTCGTATTTTCTTTTGTTTTCTTTTTGGTTTTTCGTGCAGGGATTGATATATAGGGATTGGCGAGAAGAGAAGTCGAGACGAGGAGCAAGACACAATTTTTGGGCAGTCTCGAGAGTTGGACGCCGCCCAACTCAAAGCTGGACGCCGTCCAACTAACTACGTTGCAACTCTCAGCGCTGAGTTGGACGCCGTCCAACCCCGAACGGGCTCCTATCATCTCGAATTCAAAATTGTGCAATAGCTTAACCTAATTGTCTCATCCTTCCTCTCTCACGACTCTCTCTCTCTCTCAATTGCAAATTGCAGCCTGACCCATCCCTGTTGCTGTCCAATTCTGGCCGCCGCCGCCGCCGCTGCCGCTTTTCGCTTCCAGTCGCCGCCGTCGTGCTGCTTCAAGCCACCGCTGCTGCTGCTGTCTTTTGCCAACGCCATTGCCGCTGCAAGCCACCCCCGACGCCGTCTTCGACGCCGCAGAATTCACAGCCGCCACCACTCCTCCGTTGCGCGCCGCCGTTACAGCGCTCAGCCACCGCCGTTCGTCGCGCCGTCGAAGCCAGCCGCGCTCAGTTTTGCCGTTGGACGCCGTCTACCCTACTCTGGACGCCGTCCAGAATCCAGTTCTGTTCCGGTGCGATTCGTCCCGATTTTCCACCGTTCTCGTCTCGTCTTCATTCTCCAGTCTTCCTCTATTACCATGGCCCGTGGCAATGCTTTCAACAACGCTCGGATCAACTGACTCGAGGTCGAACGACCCACCGGAGCTACACCGCAGCAACTAGGTATACTCTGAGGCGTTCCGTTTCCCACTAAACGGATCGCTACTACCCATATTTATCTTCGTTTACATGAACTTGATATTAGGCCTCCTAGACATTTTCGTATGAATTTTCTTCGTAATTTGCCGGTGTGGAATACACTTAGAGGGTATTTGAATTGTTTAGGATTGTCTACGTTGGTTTCGAATGCATGGGATGGCCATACTAGCCTTT
The DNA here is from genome assembly GCA_029379335.1 of Thymus mandschuricus. Taxonomy (NCBI): domain Eukaryota; kingdom Viridiplantae; phylum Streptophyta; class Magnoliopsida; order Lamiales; family Lamiaceae; genus Thymus; species Thymus mandschuricus. The sequence goes on from CM057080.1 coordinate 27,351,760, forward strand.
GTTTGGAGATGTGTAGTAGTTTTAGGTTGGAGTTGAATGAGGGAGGAGAGTTATGCATGTTTTGTACTTTTAATGGTGAATTGGTAGAAATCACTAGGGATGTTATGAATGAGGTTTTTGGATTCCATAATGGTGATGATTTGATTGAATATGTGCCTTCAAACTTTGATGTGGCTGCTGCGTGGTATGAATTGTCGGGTGTAGCCAATTATAAGGCTTCGGGGGTTCCTAGTGCATTTATTCGTGATGATGCTTTAGTTATCCTTCACCGTTTTTTGTCGTGCATGATTACTGCTAAGAAGGAACATAGCAAAGTCAATGCTGTTGAGATTTATTTGCTTACTTGTGCTCGGGATGGTACTCGTGTTGGTTTAGCCCCGTTTATTTGGGCTCAGTTGGCTAACGTGCAAACCAAGAGGGGAGCACACCCTACCTTGATTTACATTGCCACAGGTCTAGCTCGCCACTTCGGAGTCAACGTTCCAGAATGTGAAGGGCTAACCCCGAGCCAAGAGATCACCCCTTCCGACTTCATCAGGGCCCATCTCATGATTTCCCCGACCGAGTTCATCCTTGTGCGAGAGCGCCCTTCGGTGATAGCCCATTACAGAGATCTTAGACAACGAGGGATTGTACACGAGGAGGAGCAAGCTCACGAGGCCGGAGGTGACGATGAAAAGGGAGGTGGTGATGAAGAGGAGCAAGAAGAGCAGCAAGAGGAGCACCAAGAGGTCCCGGGAGATGACGAGCCTTTAGTTCGCTACTACACACGACGCGATCGTGTTCGGGCCCGGCAGGCCATGGAGGCCGAGATTCCTCCGTATTGGGCAGAATTTCAACAAGGTATGTTTGCTCGTTTCGATTCATTGTCTACCCAAATGACGGACTTGTCTACCCAAGTGTCGGGTTTGAATATAGCCGGGTGTCCCACATGGAGGGTCACTTGACGAGGTATACCGATTTTTCGGTTGCCTCTACCTCCACTCCGCCGGATCCGAACGACCCTCGTTATTGGTCTCCGCACGATCCCCGATGGAATGAATCACGGTTCGGAGGTCCATTCAATTGATCATAGCTTTGTTTTGTGTCTTTTTATTTTTGTTTTGAGTCTTTTGTTTTTCTTTATTTTGTGCAATTTTATGCTTTGGTATTTTGTTTTGTGTTTGTTTTGTAGGTACTCACTTGGAACCTTCTCGGGATTTCGAGTGTGTTGGTTGTCTTCATGCGATAAGTTTTTCTATCCCTTTCCTTTGAATTTTCTCGCAATGGGGACATTGCTTGATTTTAAGTGGGGGGGGGGGGGGGGGGGGGGGGTCTTTGAACTTTTGGCATGAAGTTTTTACTTTTGTTGAGTCTTAGGTGTTAATTGAGTCAAATGAGCATGTGATGATAGTATTGTGGACTTGGCCAATGATAGAGAATTGTTGATTTTTGAAAAAAATTCATGATCTTTATTATGCATGGAACCTTGGCGAAGCGACGCATTTTATTCGATGAATTTGATGTATGCTATGATGTCGGGAAATAGTTAGTTTGAACCCGTGAGAATTGAGCTATTTGTGCATATTCATGCCTATTCTTTGATTGAGTGATCATGCATGCCTCGTTGTTTCTAGAACTTGCCTTGTTTCTCCATCAAGACCTTAGTATATTTACGAACTAGGAAATGATCTTAGGCCATCTTTCTTTAGCCACATGATTCCTATACACTAACCTTGTTCATAATCCTTTGTTTACCCCTTTTGAGCCTTTATTAGCCGTTTTTTGTGAAACCGGATGATAGGAGGTTTGGATGATTATGGGTATCCTTAGTTGTAGTTGGTGATATGGAAGGAGATAATTTGAAAATACTTGTTGTGGTGTAGAAGGAGAGAAAGAGAAGAAATTTTAGATGCTTGTTTAAGTGTAGTTAGCTATCCCTATAAGCTTAGAAAAAAAAAAAAGAGATAAGAAAAAAAAAAAAAAATAGAGCCTTTGTTCAAATTAGAAAGAACATGTATTAGTTGAGCTCTAGAAAAAAAGAAAAGAAAAGAAAAAAGAAAAAAATAAGCATAAGGGGATAGTTAGCTTAGATTTGTATAGTTTAGCATCTTTGAGTTTGTATTTGGTGTGTTGGAGGGTAGAAGATGGAGATTAAAATCCATACTTTGGTTGGAGTTGAAAAAGAGGTTGATGAATTAGAGCATTTTGAGTCACTTAGCCTATATATTCCCTACCTTATGTCCCTACATTACAAGCTTATATAAAGACCTTTTTGATCCTAGTTTGTAAGTATTACATTAGGTGGAGATGTTGAGATTAAAGGCATGCTTATGGTAAACATGTTGCATTGCATTGATGTTGAGTGAACCCTCTTGATGTGCATTATATTACATCTTTTCTTTGAGAGAGTCGAGTGTTCACTTTCATATACAAACTTTCACATGTTGGAGAGTGTTCTTTGATGGATTAGCATACTTTAAATTAGTTGAGTAGATTGTGTTGATTGATGCTAAGGTTGTGTGCATAGTTTTGATCATGAACATGAGAATTGTTTTTGAAAAGCTTTGAGGCCTATATAGTTCACAATACTTGAGTCTATTGTTTGTTTTGTGTTGCTTGAGGACAAGCAAAGGTCTAAGTGTGGGGGAGTTTGATTGGTGTGTAAATGTTAAGATTTTCGTAGTGTTTTCGAGTCCGTTTTCGTTATGTTTTCGTGTCTTTGTGTGTGTTTATGGCTATGATTCATTTGTTTGGAGTTTTTGGGACTTGTAGGTGATTATGGATGAAAAGGAGCGGAAACGGGCCGAAAAGGAAGAAAAGACGACGATCGAGGGAACAAGGACAGATTCATGATCTGGACGCCGTCCAGATGGAGTTGGACGCCGTCCAGATGGAGTTGGAGGCCGTCCAGAATCACGTCCAAAGGGAAGCTGGACGCCGTCCAGCGTGTTGAGCAAAATCATGCAGAATCAGCTTCTGGACGCCGTCCAGAATAAGTTGGACGCCGTCCAACTAAGGCGGCCAGCAAATCTTTCCTTTTTCATCTAGGTTTTTACCTAGTATATATATATCATCCTTGTGCACGAATTGGTATCAGTTTTTAGCATTAGTTAGCTTTATTTTTCAGCACTAAAATTCTCTAGATTAGCTTTACTTTGTTCGGATCCGGATTCTTAGTTCGTTTAATTCAAGACTTCTTTATTTAATTCGCGTTCTTCGTCTTCGTTTAATTCTCGTAAGTTCTTTTATTGCTTTCGTTTATTTGCTTTAATTGCTTTGCTTTAGTTTTAGATTTGTTCTCTTAATTGCTTCATTTAATTTGCTTAGTTTTAATTTCGTTCTTTCGATTTCTAGTTTAAAGTTTAGATTCATTTTTCTAGTTTCAATTCTCTAGTTTTTCAAAACTTTCAAAGTTAGATTAATTTTCTTTTAAATTTCCAGATTTCATTCATCATGTCTAGAGTAGTTTATGCTTTCTTTATTGCTTTCTTTTCGATTCTTGCCTAGGTAGATTTATTGCTTTCTTTTAGTTTAATTCTTAGATTTATTTATTGAGTTCTAGATTAGATTTATTTGCTTTAATTTATTGCTTTGATTTATTTTATTTGCCTAGGATTTAAAACTAAAACCCCAAAATCTTCTTTACTTGCTTTCTTAGTTTTAGGCTAGATTAGGTTTTACTACATAATTAATTGCCCTGCAAAGTTTTCCTTCGAGATTCGACATTGGGTTTTTACTTACTAAGTGCTAGGATAGATTTCGTTCTATTGCGAACACTTTTTAGTGAAACAGAGATCAATCAAAAACTATCACCGAACTCAAGGGCTTGCTTGATGCAGAAAGGAGCCGCTTGAGGGAGGTCAATGCTAAACTGGTCTCAATCGGAAAAGAAAAGAAGGAATTGGAGAAGGAAATAAGGAAGATGAAAGAGGCGGTTGAAAAGAAAGATGAAGAATTGATCAGGAAGGGAAGTGAGCTGATCAGTACCAAAAAGACTCTTGACTCACTTCGAACTGAATTGAAGGAAGTCAAAGAAGAGAGTGCCATTGACAAGAAAGAACTGGAGAGTCGGAGGAGGAGTGCGCTGGCCATTGATTTGCAGAATGCTGAATTAACTATACTACTGCAAAAGGTCAAGGAGCTGGGTGAAGCGTACACTGAGAAGATTGCGGCAGGTGCCGAATTCCATCTCTCTCTAAACCAGAGAGAGAGGAGCCTTGAAACAATGCAAGCTGAACTTCAAGCGGCTCAGGAATTCTGGTATTTCAACCTGCAAGAGGAGAAGAAGGATATGAAGAGGGAAGTTGAAGCGGAGCTGGAGGCTCGCTTCAGAACGGTGGAACCGTTGGAGAGGATGATGGTGTCTGTTGTTGAGAGAGAGAAGCAATGTGAATTCTTGCTGGAAGAAATCTCTATCAAAACGGCAGGCATCGTATTGTCGGAAGAGCAAGTCTTCGCGACAAGGTCTGAGAAAATGCTCCAAGCAGTACTTAACAAGGTGGAGGAGGTTCGCAAAACTCTTGATGGGAAAACAATCGTCCCGACCCCTGGCAGTGATGATGCCAAAAAGGGGGAAGGAAATGTACCGAAAAATGCCAATCTCTTGGAGCTACAAGGTGGAGAAAGTGGAGGTGTTGGAGTAGAGAGGATGATTGAAGGAGTTGGTGGTGCCGGTGATGAGGAGGAAGGATTAGATGATGAAGCAAGGGCGAGGCTTGCAAAGAAAGGAAAAGTGAAGCTCACGGAGGAGGAGCTCTTGAAAAAGCCTGAAGAGCCCCGCAAGCCACTTGGAGAGAAAGTGCTTGCCTCTTCTATTGCTCGACATCCTCCAGTCACGGTACTTACCAAGGAGGAGAGGCGGAAGCAAGTGGAGGCGAATGAGGCCATGGCTCGGGATCTTGAGCGCCAATTTGAGTTGAAAAAGCTAACTGTTGCAGGTGCTTCAGGCTCCAAAGCGCCCGCTTCAGCCGCCGCGCCCGCTACAGCTGCCGCACTCACTTCAGCAACTGCGGGAGTCACTTCGTCCGCAATCGTTCCTTCAAGCACTTCAAAGGTGGACATGCCGCCTCCCCCACCACCGAAGCTACCATTGAAGCGAGCTGCCCCAGAATCGAAGAGAGATGACCTCGAGGCTAAGCGCCAAAAGGTCAAAGAAGCAGTCGCTACAAGGGAGGAGAAGGAGGGAAGAAGAAGAAAGAGAGGAGAGGAAGGAAGGGATGAAGCTGAGAAGGAGAGGAGAATAAAGGCCAAGCGACTCCAAGTGATAGACGGCCGGATCGAGGAACACTTCAATGAAGTGAGACTCATCCAGTCCGCTCTAGTTCGTAGCGCTTTTGTTCCACTCATGCCAGAAGAGTCCGAAGCATGCCTTGCTCAAGCTGTGATCGACACATGCCATGCAACTGCAAAAGAAATGATTGAATCTGGCCGCTACCGCCTCAAGGAGGAACAGAACTACATTCGCAAGCGACTCAATGAGAAGCTTCCTATCTGGAGTGGTGAGTCAGGAAAGAAATTCAATACTATCATGGCACAGATGGCCAGCCAGTCGGAAGAGGAGTTGACTGTGCGCAGAAACGAGCATCTTGATGCCCGTGAGATTGAGCAGTTCGTCCCTGATGAATTACTTGAGTAGTGGCTACACTACAAAGAAAAATTTATCAAAGCATACTACCATTGGGAGGTAGTGCCACTGCAGACCGAATGCTCAAAGATCAGCGCTCTCAACAACTTTCTTAGTGCCTATGATGAGAAGTTCAGGCGGAAGGTGTTCTCACTTGCACAGCTTGCAGAGCCCATGCCTCTAATCATCAAGGTACCTGCTAAGAAGGAATTCCCCATGCCTTTCCTACCCGGTACATGCGTCCCAGATCGTAGCATCATCGATGCTGAAGTGGATGAAGCCTTCCAACTTGAGGAGACTTGGAGGAGGCCAAGTATCCACACCATTAGCTCATTAGAAGCGAAGGTCTTCAGTGCATACACTATTCCTGAAGAGATGATTGCTAAAGATTTGGAGGAAGTGGAAGAAGAGAAGAAGAAGAAGGACGACAAGGAAGGGGCTGCAGGAAACCGTTGAGTTTCAAGCTCCTTAATATTTTTGTGAACTGCTTGTTCATTTATCCAATTTCAATTTCTGTCAAAATGCGTCATTTACTTGCTTTGTGAATGACTTTACTTTTTGCTACAAACTCAAACAGAATTTAACCGAAAAAAAAAGGGGAAAGGAACTTAAAAAAAAAAAAATAATTCAAACGAAGCTGCAAAGGAAGCAGGCGCTTGAAGTTCCTTCCACGGTTAGATAGACTAGATTTCGATAATCTTAAGTCTTTGGGTTTTGGCATCATCAAAAAGGGGGAAATTGTTGGGAATTGTTAAGAACATGTTAAGGGGAAACCTATAAGGGATAATTTTATTGTTTTGATTTGATCCCAAAACCCCAAGTGTTCTATTCCCAAGCGACCCATTTTGATGTAGTTAATAGGTTAGAATTTGTCTAAGCCTACTCTGTTAGGATGGCTCTTTATTTTGCTTAGATTATAGGCTTCAAAAGTTCAAGTGAAGGCCACTCGCTTGAGTGTGTTTTCCAAAGCGAAGCAAGTCTAGCGAGCTGAAGTGAAGCGTGCCGAAGAACAGTGTAGCGAAGCGAGCGCTACAGTAGATTCAAAGTGAGTCTGCCAAAGCGAAGCGAAGCGAGCGCTACAGTTCGAAGCCAAAGCGAAGCAAAGCGAGCGCTACAGTGTAAAGTCAAAGCTAGTCAACTCTAGTCAGCAATTTCCAAAGCAGTCACTAGGGAACTTTATCTCCCGAAGCGGCTCACTACAGAATGACTACGAAGTGACTCAACTAAAGCGGATGCTACAACTTCATAGCGAAGCGAGCCACTACCTACCAGAAAGCGACAGCACAGTTCCCGCTCCGAATTTGAACTCCAGTCAACTGGGGATCTCCGCATTTATTACGAGATCTCCACGTGTCAAACGTGGAGAGGAGCAGAGGAGTTGACTGCCAGGCCGACAAAGGCGCCGCAACAGTACTGGCTCGCTCCAGTTACTGTTAGGTTTGTAAGTTAGCCATTTTTGGCAAACAGACAAACTGGGGCGTCTGTAAAAGCATCCGCCTGCGCAAGTACTGTCGAGAGAAGGAGGGACAAGGCCACCAACCAAGCAACGGATCGCAGCCAACCCTCCGCCTATAAATAGTAAAGGATCACAACGTGAAGAGATAGAACACTACTTGAGCATTCGAGCGCATACAGCAAACAAACACTCCCAAGCCTTTGAGCAAATCTTCGAGTCTTTGTTTCTAAGTGTTCTCCGAGTTTCCAGTTCATCGGAACTCGTCTTCACAACCTTCACACTTAGAGTCTAAGCCCACTTCAAATATTCAAGCTTAGAAGAAGAGCTCTAGCCGACTTTGCATCTACTGTAAAGAGCTCTTCATAGTGTGTTCGTCTACCAAAAACCCTAAACTCTGTCTGTTAGGTTTTTGAGTCGTTGTTAGGTTGTTTCGATCCAAGACTCTTCTTTCATCGATTGAAGAAGTCTCGATCATAGAGTTTAGATCCAAGCTTGCACCTACATCGTTTGTGTGAAGCTCGATCGAAACTAGGCTGTAAGGAGAGCCCGTAATCTCTCTGTCTGTGTTTGACTGAAGCAAGTGAAGCTTCCAGTCTTGTCTAGGTTTGTGTAGTGAACCCGTAATCACTACGTCTGTCGTTAGATCCAGGCGAGTGAAGCCCGATCTCAACCAAGGTTTTTGAAGGACCCGTAACCTTCAAGTTCTTGAGTGAAGAGAACAGTTGCCGTCGTGCAACAAGTGGACGTAGGAGCTTTATCTCCGAACCACTATAAATCTCTGTGTCGTATATTGTTTCACTAAAAAGTGTTCGCAATAGAACGAAATCCTATCGTAGCACTTAGCAAGTAAAACCTAAGTATCGAATCTCAAGGAAAACTTAACAGGGCAATTAATTATGTAGTAAAAATCTAATCTAAGAAAGCAAGTAAAGAATATTTTGGGGTTTTTGTTTTTAAATCCTAGACAAGAAAGTAAAATAAAGCAATAAATAAAAGCAAGTAAATACTAATCTAAGAACAAGAAATAAATCTAAGAATTAAACTAGAAGAAAGCAATTAAATCTACCTAGGCAAGAATCGAAAGGAAAGCAATAAAGAAAGCAACGAAGAAAACGAAAGCAAAGAAAGAAGCATAAATAAATCTAGACATGATGAATTGAAATCTGGAAATTAAAAGCAAATTAATTTAACTTGAAAACTTTGAAAAACGAAAGAATTGAAAGCAAGAAAAACGAATCTAAACTTTGAACTTGAAATCGAAAGAACGAAATTAAACTAAAGAATTTAAACGGAGCAATTAAGAAAACGAATCTAAAACGAAAGCAAGCAATTAAAACGAATAAACGAAAGCAATAAAAGAACTTACGAAAATTAAGACGAAGAACGAAGAACCTGAATTAAATAAAGCGTCTTGAATTAAATTGCAAAAACGAAGAACGAATCCGGATCCGAACAATAGAAAGCTAAACTAAAGTATTTGAATCTGAAAACTAAAGCTAAACAATGATAAAAGGTGTTACAAATTCGTGTACAAGGATGATATATATATACTAGGTAAAAACCTAGATAAATAAGGAAAGGATAGCTGGCCGGAGCGTTGGACGGTCGTCCAACGTACGTTGGACGCTCGTCCAACGTCGCACTCGCTCGCTTCTTCAATTTCTACTCTGGACGCTCGTCCACAGCATCAGGGCGCTTGTCCAGAGTACTCTGGACTGTCGTCCAGAGCCTTGGACGATCGTCCAGCGTCGTGCTCGTTCCAAACTTGATATTTCCTCAATTCTTCGCCTTTTTCGAGCCGTTTCCTTCCGTTTCTTCCACCTAACGATCCTACACGAACCAAACTCCAAACAACCAAATCATAGCAAAATACAAACGAAAGAGACGCAAAACATAATGAAACGGACTCGAAAACACTACGAAAATCCTAACATTTACACACCAATCAAACTCCCCCACACTTAGACTTTTGCTTGTCCTCAAGCAAAACAAAACAAACAATAGACTCAAGTATCGTGAACTATATTGGCCTCAAAGCTTTTCAAAAACAACTCTCATGTTCATGATCAAAACTATGCACACAACCTTAGCATCAATCAACACAATCTACTCAACTAATTCAAAGTATGCTAATCCATCAAAGAACACTCCCAAACATGTGAAATTTTGTATATGAAAGTGAACACTCAACTCTCTCAAAGAAAAGGTGTAATATAATGCACATCAAGAAGGTTCACTCAACATCAATGCAATGCAACATGTTTACCATAAGCTTGCCTTTAATCTCAACACTCCACCTAATGTAATACCTACAAACAAGGATCAAAAAGGTCTTTATATAAGCTTGTAATGTAGGGACATTGGTTAAGGTAGGGAATATATAGGCTAAGTGACTCAAAATGCTCTAAATCATCAACCTCTTTTTCAACTCCAACCAAAGTATGGATTTTAATCTCCATCTTCTACCCTCCAACACACCAATTACAAACTCAAAGATGCTAAACTATACAAATCAAAGCTAACTATCCCCTTATGCTTATTTTTTCTTTTTCTTTTCTTTTTTTTTTTTCTTTTTTTTTTCTCTAGAGCTCAACTAATACATGTTCTTTCTAATTTGAACAAAGGCTCTATTTTTTTTTTTCTTATCTCTTTTTTTCTTCTTTTTTTTTTTTTTTTTTAAGCTTATATGGATAGCTAACTACACTTAAACAAGCATCTAAAATTTCTTTTCTTTCTCTCCTTCTACACCACAACAAATACTTTTCAATTATCTCCTTCCATATCACCAACTACAACTAAGGATACCCATAATCATCCAAACCTCCTATCATCCGGTTTCACAAAGAACGGCTAATAAAGGCTCAAAAGGGGTAAACAAAGGATTATGAACAAGGTTAGTGTATAGGAATCATGTGGCTAAAGAAAGATGGCCTAAGATCATCTCCTAGTTCGTAAATATACTAAGGTCTTGATGGAGAAACAAGGCAAGTTCTAGAAACAATGAAGCATGCACGATCACTCAATCAAAGAATAAGCATAAATATGCACAAATAGCTCAAATCTCACGGGTTCAAACTAACTAGTTCCCGACATCATAGCATACATCAAATTCATCAAATAAAATGCGTCGCTTCGCCAAGGTTCCATGCATAATAAAGATCATGAATTTTTCCAAAAATCAACAATTCTCTATCATTGGCCAAGTCCACAATACTATCATCACATGCTTACTTGACTCAATTAACACCTAATGACTCAACAAAATTAAAAACTACATGCCAAAAGTTCAAAGACCCCCCCCCCCCCCCCCCCCCCACACTTAAAATCAAGCAATGTCCCCATTGCGAGAAAATAAAAAGGAAAGGGATAAAGAGAACTTATCGCAATATGACGAACACAAATACTCAAAATCTCGAGAGACTCCAAGTATCACCTACAAAACAAACACAAAACACAAATACCAAAGCGTAAAATCGAACAAAATAAAAAGAAAACAATAAAAGACTCAAACAAAAATAAAAGACACAAACATGCTATGGGTTGAAGAAACCTCGGAAACGTGGATCATTCCATCGGGGATCGTAAGGAGACCACCAACGAGGGTCGTTCGGGTCCGGTGGAGTAGAGGTAGAGGTAGAGGCCACCGAGAAGTCGGTAAAACGAGTCAAGTGACTCTCCATGTGGGACACCCGACTATTCAACCCCGTCACTTGGGTCGACAAATCATCGAACCGATTAAACACATTCTCTTGGAATTGTGTAAAATCGGTCCTAAAGTCGGCCCAATAAGGGGGAACCTCGGCCTCCATATTCTGACGAGCCCGGACGCGATCTCTACTAGTGTAGTAGTGAATCAAACGCTCGTTGTCGTCCGGGACGTGCTGATGCTCCTCCTCGTCTCCATCCTCTTCTTCGCCCTCGTTGTGCTCCTCATCATCTTCTTGCTCCTCATCATCGTCTCCGTCCTCATATTCCTCCTCCTCATCCCCCGACTCTTGACTTGGGAGACCATGGTGACGACGAGCTGCATGATATGCAATAACAGACGCTCTCTCCCGAACGGGAACGAACTCGGTCGCCCCTCGCATGAGATGAGCGTTGATAAGCTCGTTGAGGGTAATCTCCTTGCTTCGAGTTAAGCCGGCGCTTTGAGAAATATCCACTCGCAAATGGCGTGCCAAACCTGTAGCCACATAACTCAAAGTAGGGTGTGCTCCACTCTTGGTTTGCACATTAGTAAGTTGGGACCATATAAATGGAGCCATACACACCCTAATATTGTTAGAAGCACAATGGAGCAAATAAATTTCTAACGCATTCACCTTATTATGCTCTTTCTTACCAGTAATCATGCAAGACAGAAAACGATGAAGAATTAATAAAGCATGATCTTTGATAAAAGCACTCGGCACTCCAGAAGCTTTATAATTAGTAACACCCGTCATCGCAAACCAAGCATTAGACACATTGAAATCAGACGGCATGAACTCAGACAAACCATCACCCAAATGAAAACCAAATGCCTCATGCATCACGCGCCTAGGAATTTCCCACAACTCACCCCTAAAAGTTGCATACAAAGCTCATTCTCCTCATTACGTTCTAACCTAAAACTAGAACACATTTCAATACATAAGCTCTCATGACCTTCCCAAGCATGCGTAATTAAATTCATAAGGCCCAAACAGTCTATGTATCCTCTAAGGGTATCCCAGATAGGTAAGCGACGAAGAAAATCCACATTGAAATGCCTAGGAGGTCTAATATCCTTGCCACGTAAACGGTGATAAAAGTTCGTAGTTTCAAACCTCTCCGTCGGGAAGGGAACGTTCCGTTGACGGCCATAAAGCTCTGGAGAAACTCCGGACGGGTGGTAGTCGGGGCGGTGATGCAACGAAATGCGTGCATCGGTGAGAGGGCGGGCTTCTCCGAGCTCTCCACGAACCATGGTAGTGACAGGGGTGGAACGGGGATGAGACGGGAATGGATTGACAACGAAAATGGACCGGAACGGACCGAGAACGAAATCGGGCAGCAGCTGGGTTGGACGCTCGTCCACAACTCCTTGGACGCTCGTCCAAGGCAAATCTGGTGCTGGGCGAGCGTTGGACGTGGGCTCGTCGGCGGCGAGCGAGGGAAGGCGGCTGCAACGGCGAGCGGCTGTGCTGGCGTTCGGAATGGCGGCTGGAACACGGCGGCAGCGACGGCGGCGGCGGCGTCAGATTCCGGCGGTGGTGGCAATTACAACGGTGGCGGCTGGAGTTCTTGGTGTGTTCAATCTGCAAACTTAGAGAGGGAGGCGTGAGAAAGAGAAGAGAGGAGAAGGACTTTAAGTAAAACCTAGGAGAAATCAGACTCAAAATCGAATTGGGGGCCCGTCTTGCGCTGGACGCTCGTCCAACGTACGTTGGACGCCCGTCCAGCGCGGCGTTCGCAGAAAATTGAAGGGCTGAATTACGTTGGACGCTCGTCCAACGTGACCCTCGCTGAAAATTTCTGGCAACTCAAAAATACGCTGGACGGTCGCCCAGCGTGCGCTGGACGCCCGTCCAAAGCGGCCCTCGTGGAATTGTGCTCAAATTCTCCATTTTTCTCCCTCTCGAAGCCTTCCGTGCCATTGCAATCCTTAAGAACCATTCCCTGCACAAACACTTAAGGAAATACGAACAAAAATAAAAAGAACAATAAATCCTATGCTACTAAAATAAAATAGAGAAAGTGGGTTGCCTCCCACCAAGCGCTTGTTTAACGTCATTAGCTTGACGTACCAAAAACTCAAGAGAGAAGTGGAGGTCGGAGATGAGAATTGTTTCCACCGTGTGAGGCAATGTCGTCCCTTCGATATATGTCGTTGCCCGTTGACAGAGAAAATGTATCCCGAATCCTCGTTCTTGATTTCCACCGCACCATGGGGGAAAACTTGCACCACCGTGTATGGACCTCCCCACCTAGACTTAAGCTTACCCGGAAATAAACGAAGACGAGAGTGAAAGAGAAGTACCTTCATTCCGGGTTTGAACTCCTTGAAGGCTATGCGTCTATCATGTAGACGTTTCACCTTGTCCTTGTAGATCTTGGCGTTGTCATAGGCTTCGTCTTAGCTCGTCAAGCTCCTCCATTTGCAAAACTCTCCGATCGTGAGCATCGTCGAGGTCGAAGTTGATGCGCTTGAGAGCCCAATATGCTTTGAACTCGATCTCAACGGGCAAATGGCACGACTTACCATAGACGAGCCTATAGGGACTCATCCCAAGCACGCCTTTGTAAGCCGTGCGATATGCCCATAGGGCGTCGTTCAACTTATCGGCCCAATCCTTCCTTGATGGTTTCACTGTCTTCTCGAGGATCCCTTTGATTTGTCAATTGCTCGTCTCCGCTTGTCCCGAAGTTTGTGGATGATAGGGAGTCGCCACCTTGTGTGTGATGGCGTTCTTCTTCATGAGCTTGGCGAACAACTTGTTGCAAAAATGCTTTCCCCCATCACTAATGATCACACGAGGGAAACCAAACCTACACAAGATATTTTCCTGCACAAACTTCAAGACAACGTGAGAATCACATGTCTTCGTGGGTATGGCTTCTACCCACTTAGACACGTAATCGACGGCAAGTAAAATATATTCGAATCCATGAGACTTGGGAAAAGGACCCATAAAATCAATTCCCCACACATCAAATACCTCAACCACCAGGATAGGATTCAAGGGCATCTCATTGCGTCGACTAATCGAGCCAACACGTTGACAACGATCACAAGAAAGGTAGAAGGCTTGGGCATCCTTAAAAAGAGTGGGCCAATATAACCCACTTTGAAGTACCTTATGTGCAGTCTTTTGCCCACCAAAATGGCCTCCACTCGGTTCCTCGTGACAATGTCGCAACACCTCGGTTTGCTCGTGGTCGGGAACACACCTTCGAATCACCTCGTCCTTCCCAAGCTTGAATAAGTGAGGATCCTCCCAATAGTATTGCCTACACAAACGAAGAAACCTTTTCTCTTCTTGAGCGTTAAGGACGGGTTTAGTGTCCTTATCGGCCAAGTAATTAGCAATATCGGCAAACCAAGGAGTAGCATTCACTTCATTAACATTCTCAAAGGTTAAGGAATCACAAATATCATCAAGAGAAGCATAAGGGGGAGGTGAATCGAGGCGAGAGAGATGGTCGGCCACAAGATTATCACTACCTTTCCTATCACGAATCTCAATATCAAATTCTTGCAATAATAAGACCCATCTAATCAACCTAGGTTTTGCTTGGGCTTTAGTCAAAAGATGTTTAAGAGCACCATGATCACTATAAATAATCACCTTAGACCCTATGATGTAAGATCTAAATTTATCTAAGGCAAAAACAACGGCAAGCATCTCTTGTTCGGTGGTGGTGTAATTCACTTGAGCCGGATTAAGAGTTAAACTAGCATAGTAAATCACACGAAGCATCTTATCGACTCTTTGACCCAAAACAGCCCCTACGGCATTATTAGATGCATCACACATAATCTCAAAAGGCAATGACCAATCGGGACCGACTACAACGGGAGCAGAGATGAGTTTTTCTTTTAAAGTGAGAAAAGCATTCATACAAGACTCATCAAAGTGGAAAGGCACATCTTGAGCAAGCAATCGACAAAGAGGTTGGCTAATTTTAGAAAAATCCTTAATGAATCGTCTATAAAAGCCCGCATGACCAAGGAAACTCCTAATACCTTTGACATCACTAGGTGGTGGCAATTTTTCAATCACCTCCACTTTCGCTTTGTCGACCTCTATGCCCTTACTCGAAACTATATGGCCTAGAACAATTCCACTTCTAACCATAAAATGACTCTTTTCCCAACTCAAGGTAAGTCCACTCTCAATGCATCTCTTAAGGACTCTCTCTATTTTCAACAAGCAATCATGGAAAGACGACCCAAAAACAGAAAAATCATCCATAAAAATCTCTACAAAATCACCGATAAATTCCGAAAAAATAGACATCATGCATCTTTGGAACGTACCCGGTGCGTTGCAGAGACCAAATGGCATCCTCCTATAAGCGTAGGTCCCAAAAGGGCTTGTGAAGGCCGTCTTTGCTTGATCCTTCGGAGCTATCGCAATTTGGTAGTAACCTGACAAGCCATCTAGAAAACAATAAAATTCTTGCCCGGCTAACTTATCAAGCATTTGATCAATAAAAGGGAGAGGAAAGTGGTCCTTTTTGGTGGAAGCATTAAGCTTCCGATAATCGATGCACATCCTCCAACCGGTAACCGGGCGCGAGGCGACCAACTCGTCCTTCTCGTTCTTTGACACCGTTATTCCTCCCTTCTTTGGAACGACGTGCACTGGGCTAACCCACTCACTATCGGCGATGGCATAGATAATACCCTCCGCCAATAGCTTGTAGATTTCCTTGCGCACGACCTCCATGAGCATTGGGTTGAGCCTCCTTTGTCCATCTCGTTTGGGGCGGGCGCCTTCTTCGAGATTGATGCGATGCATGCACGTGGCCGGGCTAATTCCTCGTATATCCGCCAAGCTCCATCCAAAAGCGAGCTTGTTCTCCTTGAGTATGCCCACCAAAGCTCCTTCCTCTGCAAGAGACAAAGAAGAAGAGATGATTACGGGTTTTTGATTTCCTCCCTCTAAAAATATATATTTCAAATGCGATGGCAGCTCTTTCAACTCCAAAGGCTCCGGAATCTTCGAGCCGGGCTCGGGGTCTTGAGGTGGAAACGGTAGCTTGATTCCAATATCCCTCTCCATTCGCTCCCATTCCATTTGATCTCCGGATCCCCAACACACCTCCTCGGTGTCAAAATCCTGCACAAAAGAGCACTCGGCCAAGGCATCAACCTTATCGATGAAAGAACAATTATCAATTAAATTAACCGATGACATAGGCCGACTCTTATGCACACAAAACGAGACATCCTCTCCTAATACGGACATCTTAATCACACCACTCTTCACATCAATCAAAGTATTAGTAGTAGCCATGAAAGGACAACCTAGCAAAAGTGTGTGCTCAATACCATTTTCTTGTACCTCACCTATCTCTAAAACCACGAAATCAACGGGAACAATCAAACCCCCTACGCGAACAAGAATATCCTCAATAATACCTCTAGGGTACCTAATAGACCTATCCGCCAATTGAAGGCTCATGCGAGTGGGTTTAAGTTCTCCTAACTCTAATTGCTTGAAGATAGAATAAGGCATAAGATTAATACCGGCACCTAAATCTAGCATACCACATGCTTCCTTACCATTACCTAAAGAGATAGTGATAACGAAAGAACCTGGATCTCGTTGCTTAGGTGGAAGAGGGTGTTGCATAATTGATGTCGCCACCTCCGATACCGCGATCGTCTCCATCTCACCGAACGGCTTCTTCCTCGATGTCAACTCCTTCACGAACTTCACGAACGGTGGCACATTGCGAATGACATCAAGGAGAGGCAAGTTCACGTCCACCTTTGAAAGAAGCTTGTACAAATCCATGAATTGTTGATCCCGCTTCTTGTTCTTCACTCGACTCGGATAAGGAATGGGGGGAACATAAGGATTGGACGTCTTGTGTAGAGGTTGGGACTCTTTCTCAGCTTCCTCGGACTCCGTGCGCGCGTTCTGGACATTGGACGATCGTCCATTGTGCTCTGGACGCTCGCCCAAGGTGACTCTCGCATTCTGCTCCTCATCAGCGTTGGACGGTCGTCCAGTGTGCGCTGGACGCTCGTCCAGTGCAGGCTTCGCTGAAAAGTTTTCTGGCGCTCGTCCAGGGGCAGGCTTGACGGTGGACGGCCGTCCAACGTTGGACGGTCGTCCAGAAACGCTGGACGGTCGTCCAGGGTGATGTTCTGCCCGATTTTGGCTCGATCCCCAACGCGAATTCGGGCTCCACCTATCATTCGAACGGCCTTGAGGCGGCATTGTGACTCCATTATCCACGTGCCTCCCGCTCCGCAACACCGAGACAGCTTGGGCTTGATGCGGTGGAAAAGGAGGAACATATGGGGGATATTGCACCTCGTTAGCTTGTTGTGGTTGTATCCCTTGGCTCGGAATCCGCCCCGGGTGTTGCATCAAGTGCATAGATCCAGAAATTTGGCCAATGGCCGTCTCGAGCCGCTTTATGTTTGCATCAAGTGCGTGGAAACGATCCTCATCGGTGGGAGGCTTTTGTGGAGGTCCTTGAGGACGAGAGTTTGGGTATGGTGGTGGTGGTGTAGGATTAGATTGAGGAGGGTAATATGGAGGTGGTGGATAATATGGATTTGGAGGGTATTGAGGGGGTGGATAATATGGTGGAGGTTGAGGGTAGTAGGGATTTGGTGGAGGAGGATAGGGGTTATTATATGGTGGAGGACGCCTATTCGGATAGGTAGGGGGGTTACCTTGCCCTTGTGTCGGCCTCGGATTTTGGTAGCGTCCATTGTATCCCCCTTGGTATCCTTGATGTGGTACTTGAGGTGGGTATCCTTGAGCGGCGTAGACCACGGCTCCTCCTTCGTATGGAAACTCCCCCATGTTGTGGCACACCTCCTTGATGTGACCAAGTTCTCCACAAATCTCGCATTGGTCGGGCTTCCTCTCTTCCTCCTTCGGGGCCGGTGCACTTTGCTTAACCTTCAAATTCTCGAGATCCCTATACATGTCGGCAATTTGCTTCTTCAAGTCGGGGCTCATCGAAATTGCACTCGCCTCCACTTTCCTCGGTCTAGCTGATTTTTGTTGAGAACTCGCAGCAAGCGTCTCGAATATATCCTTCAACTCTTCAGCCGTCTTGACCGCTATGTTGCCTCCGGCCGAACTATCCACCATGAATTGGCAAGTTTGGTTGAGGGCGTCGTAGAAATATTGCCAAAGCAACTCCGGTGCCATTTGATGATGAGGGCATTGTTGAAGTAGCTCTTGGAACCTCTCCCATGCTTCGTGAAACGGCTCATCGTTGTCTTGGGAGAAATTCATAATCTTTGACCGCACCTCTTGAGTCTTGCGGTTCGGGTAGTACTTGAGCATGAACTTCTCGCATACCGCATTCCATGTGGCGAGAGAGTTGGCCGGGAGCGCCAAATACCATGACTTTGCTCGATCCTTGAGGGTGTACGGGAAGCACTTCATCTTCAAGGTGTCCTCCGTGAGTCCCGCGAGTGGGAAAGTTTGCACCACCGTGCAAAACTCTCGGATGAACGTCAAAGCATCCTCGTTGGCCAGCCCATGGTAGGATGGAAGCAACGCCATGTGGTGAGGTTTAAGCTCATGATTCCTGACCGCTTCCTTCAGGACAATCGCCGAAGTAGTGGCTGTGAATGTGGGGCGAGCAAAATCGCCCATGACTCTAGCTGCCATGGCTTCGGGCTCTACAAACAACAAGACTAAACCAAAGTCTTGAGAATCGATCTCCTCCTTCTCCTTCGCGGCTAAGATCGCTTTCCTTTGATGGATGTTGTCGACGTAGGGCGCTAAATTCCTTTGAAGACTTCGGCGACCATGCATAAACAACACTCAACAAACGGGTTACACGCACCGAGTGGGAGAGATAAGAAAATCGAAGAAACACAAATAAAAATAAAGCAAATAAAAATACTACACAATAAATCGCCTAAAGTTTTCCCCGGCAACGGCGCCAAAATTTGTTTCACTAAAAAGTGTTCGCAATAGAACGAAATCCTATCGTAGCACTTAGCAAGTAAAACCTAAGTATCGAATCTCAAAGAAAACTTAACAGGGCAATTAATTATGTAGTAAAAATCTAATCTAAGAAAGCAAGTAAAGAATATTTTGGGGTTTTTGTTTTTAAATCCTAGACAAGAAAGTAAAATAAAGCAATAAATAAAAGCAAGTAAATACTAATCTAAGAACAAGAAATAAATCTAAGAATTAAACTAGAAGAAAGCAATTAAATCTACCTAGGCAAGAATCGAAAGGAAAGCAATAAAGAAAGCAACGAAGAAAACGAAAGCAAAGAAAGAAGCATAAATAAATCTAGACATGATGAATTGAAATCTGGAAATTAAAAGCAAATTAATTTAACTTGAAAACTTTGAAAAACGAAAGAATTGAAAGCAAGAAAAACGAATCTAAACTTTGAACTTGAAATCGAAAGAACGAAATTAAACTAAAGAATTTAAACGGAGCAATTAAGAAAACGAATCTAAAACGAAAGCAAGCAATTAAAACGAATAAACGAAAGCAATAAAAGAACTTACGAAAATTAAGACGAAGAACGAAGAACTTGAATTAAATAAAGCGTCTTGAATTAAATTGCAAAAACGAAGAACGAATCCGGATCCGAACAATAGAAAGCTAAACTAAAGTATTTGAATCTGAAAACTAAAGCTAAACAATGATAAAAGGTGTTACAAATTCGTGTACAAGGATGATATATATATACTAGGTAAAAACCTAGATAAATAAGGAAAGGATAGCTGGCCGGAGCGTTGGACGGTCGTCCAACGTACGTTGGACGCTCGTCCAACGTCGCACTCGCTCGCTTCTTCAATTTCTACTCTGGACGCTCGTCCACAGCATCAGCGCGCTCGTCCAGAGTACTCTGGACGGTCGTCCAGAGCCTTGGACGATCGTCCAGCGTCGTGCTCGTTCCAAACTTGATATTTCCTCAATTCTTCGCCTTTTTCGAGCCGTTTCCTTCCGTTTCTTCCACCTAACGATCCTACACGAACCAAACTCCAAACAACCAAAACATAGCAAAATACAAACGAAAGAGACGCAAAACATAATGAAACGGACTCGAAAACACTACGAAAATCCTAACATTTACACACCAATCATATATCTCTCTAACCCTAAACTCTTTACTGTATTTGATTATCCATTGCACGTGCATCTAAACAAACATAACTTGGATTCTTAATTACTTAGGAAAAAGATTTTAGCTCACCGAATTTCCGCATACACGAGTAAAGACTCCCTCTTGATCAAGTCCTTACTTCGGTCAAGCAGGCAAGCTACGTACTGTAGATCTAGCTTCAGCTAGGTCTTAAGTTTCAAGCGAGCTCTTTACTTGTCACTCTGAGTTAAAGGGAAAAAAGTTGAAAAACTTGAAATACGTATTCACCCCCCCCCCCCCCCCCCCCCCCCTCCTACGTATTTCCCTATTAACAAACCGGGACCAACAGAGTATAATCACTTTCACGTAATCGAGTCACTTGCATGATTGATCGTGGAGAACAAAAGTAACCACTAGTATATCACAACTATTTTATCTCACTTTATTATTATAATTGACTCATTTAAATATAAAGTAAAATAAGATAGTTAGGACATAGAGTACTTATTATCCACTTTGGATCATATGTCCCATTTTTGTGTTCCAACAATGTCACAAATCTCAAATTTTATTATTTTTATGCATTTTCTCTTTTTCATTTTTTTAATTTATAATGATTCTTCTTAATTTTATGATTATTTCTAGAGCTCACTAATTCAAATTAGGGTATACAATTATTTTTTATAATATTTAATTTCACTTTTATTGGTTATATAATGATTGAAAAATTCAACACTATTAAAATTTTCTTAATTTTTTCCCCATAAATGTATATTAATTTTTAATGTAATCCAATTTTTATTTATTTTTAATATAATGTTTAACTAATAGAAATTGAGATTTGAGACACTATTGATATACACCGAATTCGGACAGAAGATACCATTCGCTTGTTAAAAATATAATGTTTAACTAATAGAACATATGTAACACGGACGTAGCATATTGCTTGTCGCACCATCCCGCCGTCGCCCCTCGGCCTCTACATTCGCATCTCAACGAAATTCGTACAATGAAGAAGTTGAACAACGAAAATTATAGAGAAGGAACGATTTTTTTTATTATTACCGTGTTGAGAAACGTTCGGGAAAACCCTGTCAAGAGCTCTAAAATTTGGTAATGCGGCGTGGAGGATGAGTTTGTGTTCGGAAGACATGCGACGAGCAACGGTGATGATGAATAGCGGTGATGAGTTGCGATGGTGATATGCTCGTAGATTAGTTTAGTATTTATTGTAGTTATATAATTAAGTTGTTATTTAATTTATATTATTGAGCTGGACTAATTGTTAAGCCCGTAGATTAGGTCTATATCTGTAGGAGTCTTAGTTAGTATAAATAGTTGTCACATCCCAGTTCCCGAAGGAAGGCACGTGTGCCGGGACGTGGCAAGGAGTTGGAAATAAGAAGCGGGCCTAGTTTCTTAGGATGATTAACCATATTATTAATGAGTTTATTTAATTAATTATGGGATCGGTACGTACAACACGAACCACGGGGTAGGCAAACCATACTGCCCGTGTCAGTCGGCCTTGTCTGAATACCCATAGACTTTAAATAAAACACGGGATCGGGACGCTCAGCTCAAATATGGGGTCGCCTGAGCTAAACAATCCATAATGGCTGGCTTGTGTCTGAAAATATCCATAATTAAAATAAATATATATAATATACTCTTATAACGAGACTCGGGTATGTATATTCTAACTATCTATCTTACGAGTGCTCCAATAAGACTTGTTAAGTAAGAAACAAACTCATTTTTACTTTCGATTTTATTATATATGATAAGAATTCATGTACAATCTTACCACCTATTGTAAAAGATCATATTCATTATACATGTGCAAAAATCTTACAACCAATGCTTCAGTAAGACTTGTTAAGTAAAAATAATCTTATTTTTACTTTCATTCTTATTAGATATGGTAGGAATCCATGTACAATCTTACCACCTTTTTTTTTAAGAGAACATCCATCCTAAGACATTGTTTACGATCATAAAATATTGTTTAAGAAATCATGTAATATCAATGACCACTTCTTTTCCCTAATTTTCATATTTAGTTTTTAGTTTTTTTTTAAATTTTTTATAAACTGTAAAAGTCCTTTGGTTAGAAGATGACTCATTCTTACCACACATGGTAAGAAATAAAGTATAATCTTATAAATATTGAGTAAGAAGTCATGTACATTCTAACTATCTATCTTACGAGTGCTCCAATAAGACTTAAGACTTTTTTAAGTAAGAAACAAACTCATTCTTAATTTCGATCTTATTATATATGGTAAGAATCCATATACAATCTTACCACCTATTGTAAAAGATCATGTTCATTATACATGTGCAAAAATCTTACAATCAATGCTTCAATATGACTTCTTAAGTAAGAAACAAACTCATTTTTACTTTCATTCTTATTAGATATGATAGGAATCCATGTACAATCTTATCACTTTTTTCGTAAGAGAACATCCATCCTAAAACATTGTTTACGATCATAAAATATTGTTTAAGAAATCATGTACTATCTTACGTAACAAAATATCAATGACCTCAATCTTATAATTTGGTGTAAGAAAATATGTACAATCTTACTATCTTACGTTAAAAAAAAGGAAAAATAATGTAACTTTTAGACATATTGTGTAAGAAACAAACTCATTCTTACCATATATTTTAAAAAATTAATCTACATTCTTACAATTATATGAAAAAAAATCATGTATCATCTAACTATCTTACAAAAAAACAATGTACATTTACATATACTATATAAGAAACGACATCGTTCTTACCATACTTTGTGAGACATTGTTTACAGTCTTACAAAGTAACTACAATCTTACAAAGTAACAATGTTTAAATCTATCAACTTGTCGAACTTCCTTTTCCTATGGCCTTCGAAGTCTTCCAATCCTTCCATCTGAATGACCTCATTCTTGAGGTAATTTTTAAGAAACTAATCTACATTCTTACAATCATGTGCAACAAAAATTGTGCACCATCTAACTATCTTTCCGAACTAATCTACATTCTTACATTTAAAAAACTAATCTACATACTTTACAGAAACGAATCGAGGATTTTTCCGAACTCTTGCCGCCTCACTAATCTGTCGACGTGAGTTATGTCTACTCAAAAACACCAAAAATTGAAATTGTTGTAAAGTGGAAACGACAAACCATACAAAACATGCTTGAAATATGGCCACCTGCAGACCGGAAGCAAGAACCAAAGGTCAATCATGGAGTAAGAAATTAAAATCTCCAGAAAATTGAAAAAAATAAATAAATTAATATCCCAAATAATAATACATAAGAGCAGCAGATCTAAATAGCAAAACAATCATGAAATTGTAAAATAAATTTTAGGTATGTAATATAGTTTACAATAAAAATACTCATATTTTAGTATGGTGGACAATAATGCCATTTGTTGGTCCCGGTTTGTTATAGGAAAAATACGTAGGGGGGGGGGGGGGGGGGGGGGGTGAATACGTATTTTTGAAGTTTTTCAACTTCTTTTCCTTAACTCAGAGTATGAAGTAAAGTGCTCGTAAGAGATACAAAGACCTAGCCGAGAGATAGATCTAGAGTATTCACGATTCTCTTGACCTAAGCTTGGAGCTTGATCGAGAGTGAGACTTTACTCTTAGATGCGGAATTCGGTGAGCTAATATCTTTCCTAAGTAATTAAAGTTCCAAGTTATGTTGTTTAGATGCAAGTGCAATGAATAATCAAACAAGGAAATAAAGAGTTAGGGTTTAGAGAGATACGACACGAGATTTATAGTGGTTCGGAGATGAAACTCCTAGTCCACTTTGTTGCACAAGGCAACTGTTCTCTTCACTCAAGAACTTGAAGATTACGGGCTCTTCAAAAGCCTGGTCGAGATCGAGCTTCACTCGCTTGGATCTGACGACAGACACAGTGATTACGGGTTCACTACAAAGACCTAACTGGACTGGAAGCTTCACTCGCTTCAGTCCGACGACAACAGGGAGATTGCGGGCTCTCCTTACAGCCTAGCTTCGATCGAGCTTTACACGAACGATATAAGTGCAAGCTTGGATCTAGACTCTATGATCGAGGCTTCTACAATCGATGAGAGTAGGGCCTTGGATCGAACACAACCTAACGACGAACACACAAAACCTAAACTGAACTTTAGGGTTAGGGTTTTCTGTTTCGACAGAGACACACTATTGAAGAGTTATTTACAGTGAATGCAAAGAAGGCTAGAACTCTTCTTCTAAGCTGGGATTATGAAGTGGGCTTAGAAATCTCAGTGTGAAGGTTGCGAAGACGAGTTCCGATGATACTGGAACTCGGAGAACACTTGGAAACAAAGACTCGATGAATGCTCTAAGGCTGGGAGTGTTTGTTTGCAGTAGGCGCTCGAATGCTCAAGTAGTGTTCTACTTCTCTTCGTCTTCATCCTTCACTATTTATAGGCGGAGGTTTGGCCGAGGTCCGTTGCTTGGTTGGTGGCCTTGTCCCTCCTCCTCTCGACAGTACTTGCACAGGCTGGCTGCTTTTCAGACGCGCAGATTTGGCTCTTTGCCGGAAATGGCTAAGTTCCAAACTTAACAGTAACTGGAGCGAGCCAGTACTGTTGCGGCGCCCTTGTCGGCCTGGCAGTCAACTCCGCTGCTCCTCTCCGCAATCGACATGTGGAGATCTCGTAATTAATGCGACGATCTTCAGTTGACTGGAGTTCAAAATCGGAACGGGAATTGTGTTGTCGCTTTCTGGTAGGTAGTGGCTCGCTTTGCTTCGAAGTAGTAGCGTCCGCTTTGATCGAGTCGCTTCGGGTCATACTTGAAGCGTCTACTTTGGAAAATAAAGTTTCCGAGTATTGCTTAAGTAAGTTTTGACTCGCTTTGACTTTCGCTGTAGCGCTCGCTTTGCTTCGCTTTGGTGGACTCGCTTTGATTCCACTGTAGCGTTCGCTTCGCTTCGCTATTCTTCGGCACGCTTCACTTCAGCTCGGTAGACTCGCTTCGCTTGGAAAACGCACTCAAGCGAGTGGCCTTCACTTGAATTTTCTGCAGTCTAAAATCTAAGCAAAATAAAGCCATCCTAACAGTATAGGCTTAGAAAATTTTCTAATCCTATTATCTACATCAAAAATGGGTCGCTTGGGAACAGAACACTTGGGGTTTTGGGATCAAATCAAAACAAATATTTGACTCACTTCGAAGTGTCCCATAGGAGTTCCCCCTTAACATTTTGTTCTTAACAA
Organism: Thymus mandschuricus; assembly: GCA_029379335.1. Classification (NCBI taxonomy): domain Eukaryota; kingdom Viridiplantae; phylum Streptophyta; class Magnoliopsida; order Lamiales; family Lamiaceae; genus Thymus; species Thymus mandschuricus. The sequence goes on from CM057080.1 coordinate 27,376,846, forward strand.
TTCCCAACACCCTTACTTTTAGCACATGCTCACTCCCTCCTCCCCTTTCTTCTCCCTACACGTGTTTCCTCATTCCTTTTTCTTTTTTTTTATCTTTTTTTTTCTTTTTCTGTTTTATCTATTTATTTATTTATTATTAAATTATTTATTAATGATATTTATTTTTCGTTTTTTTCCAGAAAATTTCAGTTTTTTTTTTTTTTTAATTTTCAATTTTTTCAATTTTCTACCGTTTTTTTGTATATTTCGATAAGTACAAGTACACAGTAAATTTACGTTTTTTTAGTATTGTGTATCGGTACATGGTAAACCAAATAATACTTGTACCGGTACATGGTAAACCAAATAATACTTCTTATAGTACTGTTTACTGGAAGTAGTAAACGAATAATATCAAATTGTACCTATATTACGAAGTACGCTCATGTTGTTTTAGTATTGTTTACCGGTAAGTGGTTAACGAATAATATCAAATTTTAACTATGTGCAACTTAGAAACAACAAGAGCATAAACTCCAAATAACTAACATGATTTACGGGCTAAATCACGGGCCTACCTCTTGTATGTAGCCTACCTCATGCATCATTAACTCTTGCTTCTTTGCTGATCATAACATCAGACTATGATTATCAAAGGCATGGAGATAGATATATCATCACCTTCAATTTAATTTATACTTCCAAACTGGAAATTGAAGTTGCAAACCTGAAATCCTTTCCTTTAGCTGTAGCTGCTGCTGCTGCTCATCAAGGAATTGATGATTTCCATGCTTAGCCTTGGCAAACCAGCAGTATAGTAATTGCAGCTACTTGATTTACTTACCAACAACACACTAAAATATTACTTAAGTACATAATTATCTCTAAATAATTTACTTTCAAACACCTCACAACTTATAAACCGAGACAGAATAACAACCATTTCAGCAAACATAGGCTTCCACTCTGAGCTGAATTTCACTGCAGAAAATGTTGAAGCACCAGTTAACACAATTGTTCTTATACTGAAGAACCTTCAACTCCAAAGAACATGGAGAAGTAAAAGACAAATCAACCACACATTCAAGAAAAACTGATGGCAGTATCAAAGCAAAAAATCTTTTAATATTGAAGAAAATATCAAATACTCCATGAAAGAATCAGCTGCGAATCTCTGTACAGCTGAGTCTCTCTTGTTTCTACTGCAAATTACACGGCTTGAAATCGACAATCAACGATTTAAGGTTCGAATCGAGGAATTTCTACCATCAATTAACTTTTACAAAACATACATAAACGGTGATTTTTCCATATTTTTTAAAACCATACATCAAAACAAGCTTCAAAACAGAGCAAACGTTAAGAACCTATTTTATGCTAGGTGAAACTGAGGATTCTAACAAAACTGCGCCAATGAGAACGATTTCGCCATGTTTATAGAAATCTCCAAAAAAAAAACAAAACAAAAAAAAAATCTGTTATAACAGAACGAAACTGTTGCGCAAAAGTAGATTAAAAAATTCAGGAAAAATAATAGGAGTACGGCGATGAACGTCACGACTGTTAGAAGCAGCTGCATCGAAGAAGATAAGAAGAAACAACTACTCACCGCTGCAGAAAATCCAAAAAATGCACACACAATCGGTAGATCAGACGGCAGCGCCCCCAAATGACAGCGTTGTGCATGGAAGCGCGCCTCCTAGCCGATCGCTTGGCCGTTTCAGTGAGCGCGCCTCATAGGAGTAAGAATACGTCGGCGGCGGCCGTGGAAATCCAGTAGCTGCAGATGACGATTCTTAGGGTTTACGGTCTCAATATGAACAAATTTGGGGATTCTGCTCCGAACACCTCTCGATTCAACGAGATCCATAAACTACTAGAGGAATCGGCGGCGGCGTGGGGAGGCGGCGGCGTGGGAGGCGGCGGAGGTGATGCTATCGTCGTGAAAGAGGAATTGAGAAAGGATAAAGAAGACGGAGGAAAAAGAGAAAAACGGCAAATGACTGAAAGAAAATAAAAACGTGAAAAATATTTCAAGCTTAGAAAAAGCAAGGGCACTTTTGTCCACCAAACTTAAAATTGGGTATTTTTTATGTAAATTATATTTCATACCTAAAATTGTTTTGACAAAGTCAAAATGGGTAAAAATATGTATTATCTCTTTGCCTATTGTATATTTGAGACTATATATAATGCTTGCTTGGATGGTTGAATAGATAAACAAATAAATGAATAAATATCCAATAAAATTATTTAAAAAAATGTCATAAATCCAGTTCAATTAACTAAAATAACAGGAATAAAAAAGGAATAAAAACAAAAAGTGTAAGAATAAATATTATTGTACGTGCCTGGGAGTAGTTGAGTTCAGCAGCGAAGTTGGGGGAAGATGTTACGAATCAACCATCCGGCCATCACCTTGTATCCCTGCTGGGTCATGTGGACCCCATCCCAGCTGACGTGGCGCCCGGGGTCGGCGCACACGGTGACGTTGGGGGCCCCACACATCTGCCTCAGGCTGAAGTTGTACTCCCCTCCGCTTCCGCAGCACGCCTTCTCCGTCTCGTATCCGATCCGCTTCCCGAGGCCGAGTAGGAACTGGTAGGCGTTGTAGTAGTCGCCGTAGACGAGCACTGCCCCGGGCTTCTCTTGCCTGAGTCTGGCTATGGCTTCCTGCAGCTGCTCGTTGTGGTACCCCGCAAACTCGTTCAGCTGCCTCAGGCATCTGTTCTCGTCGTACGCCTCTGTCACGTTGCTTTGGAATGCGGTTTTGTATATCGGGAGGCAACCGATCGGGAAGTTTCCCGGGATCACAAGTCTCTTTCCTCCCATCTCAATCACCCTCTGCAAAGATCGATCACTTTCAAATCAATACGTATGCATATATATAGAAATAAGTCATGACGTGAGAAATATGAATATATATGAAAAATTGATCATTCGTTCGTTACTTACCCTTGCGGCGTTGATGATAGCTGAGACGACGTCGGGGACCATGCTCCGGAGTTGGTCCATCTGCTTGCCTTGGAAGATGGCGTAGTTGTAATCGTTTCCGCCGGTTTCTCCCACCATGAACAGAGCGCTTTCCAATTTCTCAATGCAATCTGTCAAGTATTCATATTGTTTGATTAAATATTAATTCAGGTAGTAATAGTTTATACAGTAATTAATGAATAATGATGATATATCTAATTAATTACCTTTACGATCGAGGCATACGGAATCGAAGAAGGAAGACATCCATTCCAACTGCACATTCAGAGAGCTGTTGGTCACCGGATTAAACACCCTTTGAGCCGCCAAAACCGGCGATGGTAGCGCGGTGGAGCCGGCGACGGCGAAGTTGACTCCGTGGCTGAAACCGGTCTTCATGTTCTTGTACGGAGGAACCAGAGGAACCCCGGCCGCCATTGCTGCATGTAATAATATTATAACTTTCGATTGATGTAGATATAAATTCAATGAATAAAACATATTTGGAACTAGTGTGTAATTTATCGTAGCAACTAATCGTACTCTTTTGATTCTGATATTGAAATAAATTATGATGAACAATTCAATAAGTAATCAGTTCGGAAGTCATAACATAACCAATATGCACGACAGATCTTACCAAAATAATCAATCATAAGAAGGCCATTGGAGCAACGACCAGTGGCATTGTTGAAGAACGTTTGACCATAGGGAAGTCGGGCAAAGGCGGAGGACGCGCCGACGGGTTTTTCTCTAATCAAATTCCCAGCATCGTTGATCGAATCACCAAGTTGGTAGATTTGATCGAACTTATCAAACTTACACTTACTCAGCACAAATGCAGGAAAGAAACAACTGCCTAGAGAGAGTAACGAGAGAAAAAACGAAACAAAAACAAATTTACGTAAAAGAGAAACCATTGTTGCGATGATCGAGTGTGGAAGGCGATGAAGTTTGTTCGAGTAGTTCGAGTATGTAATTCTATTTATAGGGAGGATTATAGGTAAAAATATTAGAATATTAGAATTCTAATTTCAATAAAACTAGGATATATAATAATAAATATTCGTGTTTGAGTGTATTAGGCTTGCTATATTTTATCATGTATATAATGTAGTAATAATATATATTTTTATTTTTTAATTTATATATTATAATCGGCTTTAATTAAAAGAACAATTATTAGTAAATTAATTCAAAAAAGGTGAATGTCCGCTCCTAATGTGACAATGTTATGATTTTTTTTTTTGGATGATTAGGGTATTTATTTTAAAAAATTAAGTTATATGTATTTTTTTTACATTTAATTTCACTTTTATTGATTATATTAATGATTGAAAAATTCAAAACTATGGTATATTACTATTAAATAATTTTAAAAAATTCCATAAATATATAAATTCTTTTATATAATCCAAATTTTAATTTTTAGAAAATATAATGTTTAACTAATAATATAAATTAAGACATTAAGACATTAATAGTACACTGAGTTCGGACAGAAGATACCGTTCGCTTATTATCCTACTAAAATGATTAATTACTTTCATATCTCTTTAAGTTTTCATTATGTCAGAATTTTCAATTTTTTGAAGAAATGAGCGAATTTGATACCAAGATGATGTAACCTCGAAAAGTGGTGTTTAGCTCACGCAAAACACGACCTTTCACTTGATGCATTTTTCGCACCTTCATTTGCTCCGACACAATACATCATTTACACATGGCTCGTGAGGCGCGTTTATGTAACATGGTCGCATATTGCTTGCACCCTCCCGCCGTCTCCCCTCCGCCTCTACATTCGCATCTCGACGAAATCTATATCAATTATATATATAAAAACAGAATTATTTTGCCCTAATTTTTCCCGCCTAAACTACTCACTCACAGCATTATTTTATTAATTAAATTTTATCTTTATTTCTTTTCAATTTACTTTTAATCTCGATAAATGCAAAAGACATCATCAAGTGTGCTATTAAAATCTTATTTTGAGGCTCATAATAAACCTATAGAAATGTGTATTTAGCTTGCTAATTTATTACTCTTTCCAATTATCCTCGCTCCTTACCCTTTGTTATAAAATTTCATCATCATCTTCTTCTTTCTTTCTTTTTTTGAGCAAATTTTTTCTTCTTCTTTGCCAAGTACATTTCTTCTTTTTCTTTTTTTTTTCTTTCCTTTTGAGCAATTTATTTCTTCTTCTTTGCCAAGTAATTTATCGCAGATGTTTGTTTAATTTGTCTTCTTATATTAAAAAAAACAATTACGTGTTTGAAAAAAAAACCCATTATATCAGAAAACATATATTGATTTATACAAATTCTAAACAAAAAATAATTTATATATATATATTCTTTTAATATTGTGGATTCCACCAGTATCGCCTTAATTATTGGAAATATTTGTAGATGTTATAAATTGTACTCCCTCCGTCCCACTGGGATAAAGACCTTTTGTTTCGGCATGAGAATTAAGACGAAAGTGATGATAGTGTATTAAAGTGATGGGTAGTGTGTTAGAGTATTGTGTCTGAATATTATTGGGTTATAATTTTCTATTCATGGAAAGGTCTCTATATCAGTTGTACGTCTAAAAAAGGAAAATGTCATTTTATCAATGGGATGGAGGGAGTATATTTTTACATTAATGTTATTACAAGAAATACTTAAGCCTATAGTGAACCACAATCAAGTCATATTTTTTTAATATTAAAAAACATATTATCGATGATATTAAAAATGTATAAATATTTTTTAGCTTTGATTAACAAATGGAGATTCATTGATATTAAATATTTATATTAATTAAAAAAGAAATTGGGGGAAAATTTCTTTCAATATTTCAACTTCTTATTAGATAGCCACCATGCATGTAATATTTTTTTTTTTTTTGAAATAATTAACACGAAATTTAAAGGCGGCATCATGGAGGATTCGAACTCGGGACCTTTGGCCTCATATCTTAATCCCCTATCATTTGGCTAACACACGCACACGCCATCATGTAATATTTTATTGTAACCGCAGTGTAATGACCACCCGTGCATCGCACAGGTACACAAACTAGTACTATATAAAAATGAAAAAACAAAGGGTATGTTTGTAATTTTACTTCTATTATTAAGGGGTATTCTTATATTTTAAGTAAAAAGTTAGTTTTGTAAATTGAGTGGTGCTATTCGGCCATAATATGGCCGGCCATAATTCAAATTTTTTTATTTTTTTTTTAGTATCAAATAATTTATATATTTATGCCAAACTTTTTTAGACTATAAAAAACTCAAAAAGCGATACTCCGTATTTTTTACATATTTTTTAAAATTAATCCTTTAATTATTTGATAATTTTTACTATTTTAAAGAATTTGTTACCTTTTTATCTAGAAAAAAATAGAATAATATGTAATTTTGGGGAAAAAAATATTTTCAAATTAAAATATTAAAGTAATAAATTATAGTTATCATTTACTATTTTTAAAATTACATATATTATAAAAAATATCGTTGTGTGGTCGGCCACATTATGGCCAAATAGCTTTATTGTTGTAAATTTTTACTCAATTTGTCTTCTTATATTAAAAAAAACAATTACATGTTCGAAAAAAAACCCATTATATCAGAAAACATTTATTGATTTATACAAATTCTAGACAAAAAATAATTTATATATATATATATATTCTTTTAATATTGTGGATTCCACCAGTATCGCCTTAATTATTGGAAATATTTGTAGATGTTATAAATTGTACTCCCTCCGTCCCACTGGGATAGAGACCTTTTGTTTCGGCATGAGAATTAAGACGAAAGTGATGATAGTGTATTAAAGTGATGGGTAGTGTGTTAGAGTATTGTGTCTGAATATTATTGGGTTATAATTTTCTATTCATGGAAAGGTCTCTATATAAGTTGGACGTCTAAAAAAGGAAAATGTCACTTTATCAATGGGATGGAGGGAGTATATTTTTACATTAATGTTATTACAAGAAATACTTAAGCCTATAGTGAACCACAATCAAGTCATATTTTTTTAATATTAAAAAACATATTATCGATGATATTAAAAATTTATAAATATTTTTTAGCTTTGATTAACAAATGGAGATTCATTGATATTAAATATTTATATTATTTAAAAAAAGAAATTGGGGGAAAATTTCTTTCAATATTCCAACTTCTTATTAGATAGCCACCATGCATGTAATTTATTTTTTTTTTGAAATAATTAACACGAAATTTAAAGGCCGCACCATGGAGGATTCGAACTCGGGACCTTTGGCCCCATATCTTAATCCCCTATCATTTAGCTAACACACGCACACGCCATCATGTAATATTTTATTGTAACCGCAGTGTAATGACCCGTGCATCGCACAGGTACACAAACTAGTACTATATAAAAATGAAAAAACAAAGGGTATGTTTGTAATTTTACTTCTATTATTAAGGGGTATTCTTATATTTTAAGTAAAAAGTTAGTTTTGTAAATTGAGTGGTGCTATTCGGCCATAATGTGGCCGGCCATAATTCAAATTTTTTTATTTTTTTTAGTATCAAATAATTTATATATTTATGCCAAACTTTTTTAGACTATAAAAAACTCAAAAAGCGATACTCCGTATTTTTTACATATTTTTTAAAATTAATCCTTTAATTATTTGATAATTTTTACTATTTTAAAGAATTTGTTACCTTTTTATCTAGAAAAAAATAGAATAATAGTATGTAATTTTGGGGGAAAAAATATTTTCAAATTAAAATATTAAAGTAATAAATTATAGTTATCATTTACTATTTTTAAAATTACAAATATTATAAAAAATATCGTTGTGTGGTCGGCCACATTATGGCCAAATAGCTTTATTGTTGTAAATTTTTACTCAATTTGTCTTCTTATATTAAAAAAAACAATTACATGTTCGAAAAAAAACCCATTATATCAGAAAACATTTATTGATTTATACAAATTCTAGACAAAAAATAATTTATATATATATATTCTTTTAATATTGTGGATTCCACCAGTATCGCCTTAATTATTGGAAATATTTGTAGATGTTATAAATTGTACTCCCTCCGTCCCACTGGGATAGAGACCTTTTGTTTCGGCATGAGAATTAAGACGAAAGTGATGATAGTGTATTAAAGTGATGGGTAGTGTGTTAGAGTATTGTGTCTGAATATTATTGGGTTATAATTTTCTATTCATGGAAAGGTCTCTATATCAGTTGGACGTCTAAAAAAGGAAAATGTCACTTTATCAATGGGATGGAGGGAGTATATTTTTACATTAATGTTATTACAAGAAATACTTAAGCCTATAGTGAACCACAATCAAGTCATATTTTTTTAATATTAAAAAACATATTATCGATGATATTAAAAATTTATAAATATTTTTTAGCTTTGATTAACAAATGGAGATTCATTGATATTAAATATTTATATTATTTAAAAAAAGAAATTGGGGGAAAATTTCTTTCAATATTCCAACTTCTTATTAGATAGCCACCATGCATGTAATTTTTTTTTTTTTTTGAAATAATTAACACGAAATTTAAAGGCCGCACCATGGAGGATTCGAACTCGGGACCTTTGGCCCCATATCTTAATCCCCTATCATTTAGCTAACACACGCACACGCCATCATGTAATATTTTATTGTAACCGCAGTGTAATGACCCGTGCATCGCACAGGTACACAAACTAGTACTATATAAAAATGAAAAAACAAAGGGTATGTTTGTAATTTTACTTCTATTATTAAGGGGTATTCTTATATTTTAAGTAAAAAGTTAGTTTTGTAAATTTTTACTCAATTTTTAAAAGTTATTTCTTGAAATTTAGTTACCGATTCTCTCACATCTCTTGTGAAAACCCAGATAAAATCTTTTCAAATATATTGCTAATCAATTTATCTTTCATATGAAACGGTGCGAACCTTCGCCCTCTGCCTATCACATTCGTGCATATATATGTTCTCTCTTTCGATGTCTCTCTCCCAGAGAAGCATCCTCGATTGTGTCAGCCGGCCTCCATCGCAGTCTTGAAAGAGGGATCTGCCACTGACTTCTCATGCACGATCATTGAAGTAAGTTAGTAAACACACATATGCATATATACGTATATATTCTTGCTTTGCCTAGATGATGAATGAATGAGTTATCATATGAAAGAGATTCGGAAGTGAATGTAATGGCCGCGGCATCAATTATAATTTACATGACATTGTTTTTTCATATTTCTTAATGTTAGAATTGCTCGCCTGGATAATCAACAATGTATTGACAATGTTGAAGCAACACAGTCAACAACACAAAAATGCACAGCGGATTGTTGAACAACTCAGAATGAAAATTTTCCACAAGTTATTTACAATAACTTGCGGATGCCTCAGGGCGAAAACACTCCACTATAATATGTGAAAGTACAAAAACAAAATATCTTCAGCACAATTGATACTGAAGATATGCAAACTAAGAGTTACAGCAAAAGAAGTAAAAACGCAATTCCTCACCAGATGTTGTGAGGAATGCTTAAACAACACTCTTAGTAAACTCTCAAATCTATTTATGATCTTTCTCTCTGTATGCACCTCGACTGTGTGTTCCTGTTTGGAATGATTCTACAATCTTTATAGGCCATAGAACCAACTCCACGATCTCCATGTTCTCCACACACTCCACGATCTCCATCATCACTCTCCACCATGTTGCAGTCAATGTTCCTCATGATGTGGTTATAAATGTAGTAAATGCTGTAGTGAATGTTGCTCCATCATGTGGCAGTTTCAAGAATTAATTTCCAATTCTGCGGTTTCAATCTTCACTGCACATTCTAGCGGTTTCACTGCAACTTCACATTTCAACCTTCAAGAAAACAATAGTGAAGAAAGAACAAAATATATTAGAGTTAAAATTAACTCCAACAAACTCCCCCTTTTTGTCTTTCTTCACGAAACACCTGCACACAAAAAATATCAACACACATCAAAAATATCTCCCCCTAAATAAGTATTCCCCACGATGCTCACGACAAAAAAGCTGGCCGATAGCCGACGGAATCAACGACGGAATGGATTCTGTCGTTGATTAACGACGGAATAACGACGTCCGGGAAGACGGATTTGGACCCGGGCAGACGACGACGGACAGGACGACGGAGTAAAGGCGGAATATTATGCGAAATTTTGGCGGCACAAAAGACGACCGATTTAACGACGGAATAGCGACGGAATGTTAACGACGTCAGTTTCTCCGTCGTTGATGCGTCTTTATTTTTAAAAAGTAATTTTTTTTATTTTTATATTATGAAGTGTTAAAATTAGAGTAATTATAATTTCCCAATCTGAGCCCTAATTTGTACAGCGTCGTTCCGGCCTCTCGTCGTCGTCGCTGCCCTGCTTCTCTCGGTAAGAACATCTTGCTCCTCTCCCTCCGTCTCTCTCTCGCTCCCTCTCCCTCTCCTCCGTCTCTCTCTCTCGCCATTCTTTTCCCTCTCCCTCCGCCTCTCTCTCGCTCCCTCTCCTTCTGTCTCTCTCTCGCTCACTATCCCTCCATTGAGCCCTAATTTTCGATTTTTCATGCTCATCCTAGGTGTGAGACAGCCCCGCAGCCGACGACATTATCTCGGCGTGTCATTATCTCTCGCTCATTATCTCATCCAGTTGAGTTCTCTATCTCTCTCAGTTTTTTAATTTTTTTAATTTTTGGGAAAAATTCTCACGACATTGTGATTTCTGTGAGGTTTTCGGAAAATGTGTGTGGTTTGTTGATGATTTTATTTTTTTTGTTTGATTTTCCGACTGCAGCAATTGTTGTTTGCAAGACGAGGCAAAGAATCCAGTTTCATCGGGTTTGTTTAATTTCTCTATCTCTTACCCTCTCGTTCTTGTTCCCCTCTTCTTCGACCTGCTGCTTTCTGTGAGGTTTTCAGAAAATGTGTGTGGTTTGTTGGTGATTTTTTTTTTTAAGCATTTTTTTTTTTCATCGGGTTGGAGGTCTGTTGCGTAGGGACTGAAGCAATTGTTGTTTGAATTAGAGTTTGTTATAGTGGAGGCCGGTAACAGTGGATGTTTAGATGCTTTAGTGTTTCTGGGGATAGTTCTTTGGATTGCAGAATGAATTTTGTGTAATGTGTGATATTGGGAGGAAGTGGGAAACATGAGATGAATTCAGATTAGCTTTAATAGGAATTTTGTGATGCTTCAAGCTGCTAATCTTAACTATGCAATTTGGAAATGAACACTTAGAGCTCCTTAGTTTTGTCTTTGAGCCCGTTCATAAATCGAAAAGTTTAAGCTAAAGTTTGTGAACCCTAAAGTAAACTATGTATAAAGACAGAATTTCTTTTTCTTATCTTCCTTATTTAGTGTTATTATATGCTTAATTTTCTGCTTAATTTATATTCATATTGTGTTAGGTCACTTGGGAAACTAGGCAAAGGCCACACTGTATTGTCTACATATCCGGTTTAAGCTCTTCACTTACTCCACCAAAAAGGTAAAACATTCTTGAATACTAGCTTCCTTCTTACTCTTTTATTTTCTTTAATTCTATTGAAACTTCCTGCTGCTCTTTTCATTGCAGTCTTGAATTATCATGGCATGAAGATTGTGGTGGATCATCATTCTTTAATTTTAGTGCAAAATAATACAGTAGTATACTAGTATTGACTACTGCTAATTAAAGAGGGATGCAGATATACATATATTAATGCATGCAACAGTAACATATAATATATACATGAAATTGAAATAGAACTAGAAATAGAAAGATTAGCATGAAAGAGCAGATTTTGACTCCCAAACTAACCCAATATATAGTAGTATTGAATAATGCATGTGTGTTATCCCATAAGATTGATGATAAATTAAATAATTAGAGAGGAAATTACAGGCTTGAATAGAAAAATGGAAAAGTAGTTATCTGATAGCAATGTTAATTTGACTACGTGTTAGCTTAATCTGTCTCTCATCATATAGTAGTAATAAATTTTGAGTAAAATATATAGCAGCTTCTAGCTCCCTTGTTTAAGAAAGAATGAGATATTTTGGGAGAAAATATCTTGAGATATTATGTGTAATATCCAAAATAACTCTATTAAATCTATGAATTAAAATAAGTTTCATAATAAAATTTAATTTGATAGTAGAACTCAAATATTATTATAATAATTGTACTAATCTTTGATTCATTTGTAGATAAAGATAAAGGAGACATGACTTTAATTTAGTTTCTATGAATATTAAAAATGTGTGATTAATCAAAATATTTCTATAATTTAAATATGATCTATGACTTGAAGGGATTAACTATTATTGAAAAGGGAAATAAAACAAACATATGTACGTATAAATTGTATAATAATTTAGTTTGTATAAATAATTACTATGATGAGAATAAACTTTGTTACTTCCATATATCTATCAAAATAGATCAAATACGTACATATCGATATAATGTATATTAAATTAAATTGTATTTGTATAAATAATTCTTAGTAGATAAATATATATATATATATAAGTATATTTATTGGTGAAGTAAAAATATGTTAAGGTTTTATCTCTAGCTTATCTACGTGGCTTCACCTTATCAACCTAGAGTGATGAGATTGCTATGTAGCTTTGATGACAAATGAAATATAGGTTTGATGAGTATGCATGGAATTGCCTATAAATACTAAGATCGCCTACCTCTCGATGCAAATTCCCATAAGTAGTATTATGCCGTGTGAAACCCGTCGTAAATCATGTTTTGATCTATAGCTTAGTAAGTTTGTATCCATATCATAGAAGTCAGAGATCCGTGTTATTGTGATATTCTCATATCACCAGGTGGGGTTTATCTTTCCAAAATATTATTTTGAGTTAGTAAGCTCTAAAATGTGGGATTATCCATGAAAAATGTTTTGATGCGTAATTACATGTTTAAAGCTCTTATGTTTACGATCGGGTCTTTCGATTGGTCTAACACACTAATCGAGGGACTGTGCGCACTGTTAGATATCATTGGGTTGATCACCAATTGATTCTAACTACGAGGGGAGAACTAGTGGATGAAATACTCCATTGTCTCCAAACTATGGCTCCATCATGAAAAGGGATCCGGCAGTGGTATGTCCCGGGATCGGTATTAGTTAATCTATGGCTCCATCATGAAAAGGGATCCGGCAGTGGTACGTCCCGGGATCGGTATATGTTAATCTATGGCTCCATCATGAAAAGGGATCCGGCAGTGGTACGTCCCGGGATCGGAATAAGAGTAACATGGTAATCCGCATCGCAATAAAGGAAAATGAGTTTTGGTGTGCATGGAAGTTATATGATTTTAAAACCCTTCTATGTATGCTTTATTATCATGGATATTCTTTTTATAGTAAATGTTTTTGGCATAACCCCACTGAGTGCATTAGTACTCAGCCCTGCAATTCCTTTCCAAATGTTTTGCAGATTAAGGAGCTGGTAGAGCAGACGTGGCTAAAGAGGATTGTTGTTGTGCTATTTAAGAATAGAGCTTCCGCTACGCTTGGAAATACGCTTGTCATTAGTAACGATCCTGCAATGTACTCAATTTCCTAAGTTATATCTCAGGTTTTGAAATAAAATCTCTATGCTATACCTGAGTCTTATTATAAGAATATATATATTTATTTTAATTACGGGTATTCAGACACAAGCCGGCCATTATGGGTTGTTTAGCTCAGGCGACCCCATAATTTGAGCTGAGCGTCCCGATCCCGTATTTTATTTTAAGTTTATGGGTATTCAGACATGGCGACCGACACGGGCAGTATGGTTTGCCTACCCCGTGGTTCGTGTTGTGCGTCCCGATCCCATAATTAATTAAATAAACTCATTAATAATATGGTTAATTATCCTAAGAAACTAGACCCCTTTCTATCCCCGCTTCTTATTTCCAACCCCTTGCCACGTCCCGGCACACGTGCCTTCCTTCGGGAACTGGGATGTGACAAAATGGTATCAGAGCAATTCTCCGCTCTGAAATCTAGAGTCTTTGATTAAATAGTCTTTAGAATCATTTCTCTAGATTTGTAAACAAGTACAACAACAACGGCTCTTAGCTCGCTATCTCACCATGCTCAATAAAAATGGAGGTATGTGAATTTTAAATTGACAATGAATTATGTTACTTTATGTTTGAGTCTACCGAAGAGAAACTTTGGGTAGGATGATGTCACGTTCTAAAAGTATATAGCACATAGAGTAAGGAATGACTATATGGTTATAAAAGCATAACATATATCGATGATAGTTGCATGATACTAAATGATAGAATCATAGAAGTAATATGTTCTTGTCAATTTATATTTCGCATGTGATAGAATAATACTTAAAGGAAGACCTTAATCAAAAAAGTAAAGAACAAGACTTAAAGCATTAGTAAGAAAGGTATAGTCGTTTATAAGATAGTTTCTCTAACATCAAGCTTAAAAGTAGAACATGTACATTCATGAAATCTTTCACATTTACATGTAAAAAGAAAAACAAAAGAATTATAAACGTGTGTTATCCGGAGATTGAAATTTTTAAAAGTAGAGATTACAATATAAGATACCTAGGATTATGAATATTCAAGATATTCCATGTATTAAATTATTGATTTATCATTAAAAAAAAAAAATGTAAATGAGACAAACTATTTGATGCTGGGAAAAGAACATAAGGGAATACTATCCTTTTAATTATTTGTAGGTATGCAAATTTCGAGGACGAAATTTTTATAAGGAGGGAGGAATGTAATATCCAAAATAACTCTATTAAATCTATGAATTAAAATAAGTTTCATAATAAAATTTAATTTGATAGTAGAACTCAAATATTATTATAATAATTGTACTAATCTTTGATTCATTTGTAGATAAAGATAAAGGAGACATGACTTTAATTTAGTTTCTATGAATATTAAAAATGTGTGATTAATCAAAATATTTCTATAATTTAAATATGATCTATGACTTGAAGGGATTAACTATTATTGAAAAGGGAAATAAAACAAACATATGTACGTATAAATTGTATAATAATTTAGTTTGTATAAATAATTACTATGATGAGAATAAACTTTGTTACTTCCATATATCTATCAAAATAGATCAAATACGTACATATCGATATAATGTATATTAAATTAAATTGTATTTGTATAAATAATTCTTAGTAGATAAATATATATATATATATATATAAGTATATTTATTGGTGAAGTAAAAATATGTTAAGGTTTTATCTCTAGCTTATCTACGTGGCTTCACCTTATCAACCTAGAGTGATGAGATTGCTATGTAGCTTTGATGACAAATGAAATATAGGTTTGATGAGTATGCATGGAATTGCCTATAAATACTAAGATCGCCTACCTCTCGATGCAAATTCCCATAAGTAGTATTATGCCATGTGAAACCCGTCGTAAATCATGTTTTGATCTATAGCTTAGTAAGTTTGTATCCATATCATAGAAGTCAGAGATCCGTGTTATTGTGATATTCTCATATCACCAGGTGGGGTTTCTCTTTCCAAAATATTATTTTGAGTTAGTAAGCTCTAAAATGTGGGATTATCCATGAAAAATGTTTTGATGCGTAATTACATGTTTAAAGCTCTTATGTTTACGATCGGGTCTTTCGATTGGTCTAACACACTAATCGAGGGACTGTGCGCACTGTTAGATATCATTGGGTTGATCACCAATTGATTCTAACTACGAGGGGAGAACTAGTGGATGAAATACTCCATTGTCTCCAAACTATGGCTCCATCATGAAAAGGGATCCGGCAGTGGTATGTCCCGGGATCGGTATTAGTTAATCTATGGCTCCATCATGAAAAGGGATCCGGCAGTGGTACGTCCCGGGATCGGTATATGTTAATCTATGGCTCCATCATGAAAAGGGATCCGGCAGTGGTACGTCCCGGGATCGGAATAAGAGTAACATGGTAATCCGCATCGCAATAAAGGAAAATGAGTTTTGGTGTGCATGGAAGTTATATGATTTTAAAACCCTTCTATGTATGCTTTATTATCATGGATATTCTTTTTATAGTAAATGTTTTTGGCATAACCCCACTGAGTGCATTAGTACTCAGCCCTGCAATTCCTTTCCAAATGTTTTGCAGATTAAGGAGCTGGTAGAGCAGACGTGGCTAAAGAGGATTGTTGTTGTGCTATTTAAGAATAGAGCTTCCGCTACGCTTGGAAATACGCTTGTCATTAGTAACGATCCTGCAATGTACTCAATTTCCTAAGTTATATCTCAGGTTTTGAAATAAAATCTCTATGCTATACCTGAGTCTTATTATAAGAATATATATATTTATTTTAATTACGGGTATTCAGACACAAGCCGGCCATTATGGGTTGTTTAGCTCAGGCGACCCCATAATTTGAGCTGAGCGTCCCGATCCCGTATTTTATTTTAAGTTTATGGGTATTCAGACATGGCGACCGACACGGGCAGTATGGTTTGCCTACCCCGTGGTTCGTGTTGTGCGTCCCGATCCCATAATTAATTAAATAAACTCATTAATAATATGGTTAATTATCCTAAGAAACTAGACCCCTTTCTATCCCCGCTTCTTATTTCCAACCCCTTGCCACGTCCCGGCACACGTGCCTTCCTTCGGGAACTGGGATGTGACATTATGAATTGTTTAAATCCTAGTAGCTAGCTGCACAATAGTTTTGCTTTTGCATGCTAGTGGGCAGAGGTAGAAAGTTGAACAAAATGACACTAATAATAATAATATATACTCAACATGTACATGCATAGTAAGTAGTAAGTAACATTTATAAGAAGAGAAATTGGAGTAACTTGATGATTAGTTATGTGAAACCTCAAACTTTGAGAAACCAGCATAGTTAGAGTTTGATACAAATCACCTCTGTCTGGTTGATGGTTTCATCAACCAGTTTCTACGTTCTTGGTTTCTGATATTTGTTCATGTACTCTTTTCAGTTCTTCTCTTACAGAAATTGACATTCACATTTTGATGAGAACGCAATGAATTTTATTGTTTCTAGCTCCTATTTGTGATGATCAGTTTTCTGATAACTTTATGTCTTATGCAGCTGTTTCTCAAGGTTAGAGCAAATACACGAGGATGCAGGCAGCCTAACCTAGAAGGTGCACTATTGTCTTCTGCAGCTGTTTCTCAAGGTTAGACCTTGAATTCCCTTTTGTTGCAGTTGTATTTGAACCAACGTATGAAACTAGAACTTGTGCATGTATTATTTTCAAACATTTTTACCCTGAGATGTTGGCATGAATTCCAGAAGATGTTGGCAAGCACTTTCTAGTTGTTATGAGCTGAGTAGTCAGGATTGTCATATTTAAAGTTATTTATGGTGTTCATACTTTAGACAGTAGGAAACATTCGTACCTTTTACATCTGTGGAAGACAATGATGATACTACATTGCTCCATCTTGAAGGCGGTCTAGTCGACATTGATGATGATGAGGATGATGATGGTGGGCACGATGAAGATATATTTTCCTCCAATGAAGATACCGACGACACTGATGATAATACAGAGCAGTAGATAGTATGTATTTCTCCCTCATATTCTCTTTCGTAATCATCGTCATTATCCTTTTCTTGTCTATCTACTATTGTATGCAATATCTTTGTTTCATCTGATTGGTTATTCTAATCTTTAGTTAGTTTATGTTATTATGTGATTTTATTGTAGCTTTCTTATTATATATGTGACAATTAACAGTATGTTTTCATGCACAATTAGTTTTGAAAATGTATTTAATGTTACTGATGTATTTTTTTCCGTTTATTTTGCAGATGGCATCTAGAGTACGGGGTAAGGGAACTGGACATACTACTAGTCGTGGTGGAGGTAGACAAACATCAACTCCCGGGGCAAAAGCTGATTGAGCTCCTTCTTTCGCAGTCGGGGACCTCTTTACCGTCTCCTCCTTGATTTACCTTTCTCTTTACATTAATCACTACATACTAAACTGGAATTATGTTATGACTATCTAGATGATCTTACGATACTTGGACTGTTTTATTTTGATTGAAGTGGGCTAATATCAAGGTTCGAAACATTTTAACCTTTAAGACATGTTATTTTTTTGATTGTCATCACTTGTTGATTATTATGTCATTAATTTATAAAATTGAAACAGGTTTTTAATGTCGAAACGTGGGGAAATAAAAAAGAAGCTACTGTCCAGTTTCTGCATATTTTTACCGACGGAATAGCGACGGAATGCCGACGGACCATATACTCCGTCTGCATTCCGTCGCCTTTCCGTCGCTGATCAGCTCCGGCCACCGGCGCCGGCCGGCGAACCCAGCGACGGATGTTACGTCGTCGATCCGTCGTTAAATTTAACGACGGACATTACAGTCCGTCGTTGATCGTTTAGCGACGCTGTAAACGCAGACGGATGTAAGACGTCGTCAGTCCGTCGTTAAACCTACTTACCGACGGAATAGTGACGGTTTTTTCCGCCGTTAAAAACAGTAATTCTTGTAGTGGCTATCAGCAACACTGACAACACAATTATCTCCAGATTTTTTCTGATGTTGTACCAACTTCCTCAGCAACATCCTCTCCCTAAATATCATCTCTAGCAGTAGCCTCAACATTAGTATCCTCCTCCCCCTCAATATCATCATATTTTCTCCTCCTTTTTGTGAAGAAAGCATGACAAAAGGTCCCATTGAAGTAGAAGAATACATGAGTAGTTGCTGGTAATTGAACCTTAGGAATGGATATGAAAATCTGGGTATGGTGTTTTTGGATGTAATCTTGAATGGATCTGGAATCCATCTGAGATAAAAAGCTCTTTGAAGTGACTTTCAAGAAGATCCAATAGACTCCGGAATAATATTGTAGGAGAGAGAGAAATCAAAACAATAAACAAGTCTCCAGCAGTTAGAAATAGCCAACAAATACACAATTCAACCAAAATTAACTTAACACGTAAGATAATCAACATAAATTCATAAGGGATAAAGTTGAATAAGAGATTGATAAATCTTGATATATATCACACACTAATCCCTATTGCTGATATAAATTGGCTATTAAAAAGAATAAGCTGGAGAGAGAGAAAAAAACTGGCTGACCCATATTTGAGATGGTGCAATTTGAGATGGTGCTTAGCCTGCTCAGCCATCATCTGCTACAACATCCTCCCCACATTACTTGCCCCTTTTTTTTTTTTTTTTTTTTTTTTTTATTTAAGATACTTCATGTTGAGATTATTTTGGTGCCTTTTTAAGAGAGTGCATCGTCGCAGCGAACGCCGTGCCCCTAATTACTCAGCTACCAAAACAATTCTCAACACACCGTTTTGCAAGGTAGCATCGTCGCAGCGAACGCCGTGCCCCCCAAGCTACTTTGGTGATTTTCAGTATCCTTGATATTATCATACATACACTGTACAATTGGGCGAAGCTGGAGAGTCTGTTAGTGCAAACGACGACTGAAGCAGAACACATGAAAAACACAGTTTATAAGGGATAGACAATAAGCACTTTCAAATGTTGTACCCTGTGTTAGCACAACATTACAAACAACGACAATTTATTGGGGGTAACAGAGACCCAGAGATTTTCTGAGCGTGATAAATCTCTCATGGTTAAGGGCTTTGGTCAATATATCAGCAATTTGGTTCTCTGTGCAAATATACTCAATCTTAATTACCTCTTGTTCAACTAAATCTCTAATGAAATGATGTCTAATATCTATGTGTTTCGTTCTTTTATGTTGAACTGGATTTTTGGATATATCTATAGCGCTAGAATTGTCACAATACAAGGTTAAAGAGTTGCCTTCTAGACCGTAGTCATACAACATCTGCTTCAACCATAGTAATTGTGTACAACCACTACCGGCTGCTACATATTAGGATTCGGCAGTCGATAATGATACGCAATTCTGCTTACGACTATGCCAAGAGGCCAGCTTATTGCCAAGATAAAAACACCCTCCACTAGTACTTTTCCTATCCATTAAATCTCCTCCCCAGTCAGCATCAGTAAATCCTACCAGACTAGTATTGGTGTCTTTAGAAAAATAAAGGCCAAGTTCCAAAGTACCAGCAACATACCTCAGTATCCGCTTCACAGCTTTCAAATGGGAAGCTTTGGGTTTCGCTTGATATTGAGCACATAAACATACACTGAACAGCAGATCTGGTCTGGTTGCTGTGAGGTACAGTAAGCTTCCAATCATTGACCTGTACAATGTTGGATCAACATCCTCGCCAGCATCATCTCTTGACAGTTTCTCACTACTGCCCATCGGTGTTTTCATATGTTTTGAGCTTTCCAAGCCAAACCTCTTGATCAAATCTTTAGCATACTTGCTTTGTGAGATGAAAACCCCACCATCATTCTGTTTCACTTGGAGTCCCAAAAAGTATGTCAATTCTCCCATCATGCTCATCTCAAACTTCTTTCCCATAGCACCTACAAACTCATCTAGCAGAGACTGTGATGTAGAACCAACAATCATATCATCAACATATATCTGAGTAATCATAATATCATGTTGATTCCTCTTGATGAACAAAGTTGTATCAGCAAGGCCTCTAACAAACCCAAATTTTATCAAAAACTTTGTTAAATGACCATACCATGCACGAGGTGCTTGTTTAAGACCATACAAAGCTTTCTTTAATCTATAAACATAATTAGGTTTATTAGGATCTTCAAAACCTTTTGGTTGTTCTACATAAACCTCTTCTTTCAATTCACCATACAAGAATGCTCCCTTAACATCCATTTGAAACAAAGTTATTCCAAGATAACAAGCAATCGCAAGAAGCAAACGTATGGACTCAAAACGAGCTACAGGAGCAAATGTATCATCAAAATCTACACCTTCAACTTGAGTGTATCCCTTAGCGACTAACCTAGCTTTGTTTCGAACTATAGTACCAATTTCATCAGACTTATTTTTAAAAATCCATTTAGTACCTATCACATTTTTATTTTCAGGTCTAGGGACTAAATACCACACATCACTTCTGACAAATTGGTTAAGTTCTTCCTGCATAGCTAGAATCCAAAAATCATCAAGTAAGGCTTCTTTAACATTTTTAGGCTCTATATTTGAGATAAAGCAAGCATACTCAGGCAAAGCACAACACATAGCAGACATACAAACAAGTCTAGCCATTTCCCTATAATTTGGACGTGGTTTACCTCTGGTTTTTAATCCTTCAGTTACCTCTCCAATCACCTGTGAAATGGGATGATTTTTCTTGATTCTGCTTGGTGGTTCCCTTCTGTATGTTCTTTGAACATCCTCCACATCATGTTTCCCAGATTCTTTTTCCTCTTCACGCTGTGGAGGTGAGATATTCTCTAATGTTGTACCAACATTTTCACCAACATCTTCATTTGGTTGTTCCAGCTTGTTACTCTGTGTTACCCCATCATCAGCCACAACATCTTGTTCAGGGTCATCAATTTCAGATGTTGCCTCAACATCCTTAGAAACATCTACCAGATGGTCAATGTCTTCTTCGTACCTTTTTCCTGCAACATCAAGATGATCATCAAAAACAACATTTACAGATTCTTGAATGGTTTTTGTTCTTAAGTTATAAACTCGAAAAGCATGACTATTTGATGAGTAACCAATGAAAACTCCCTTATCACTTTTCGCGTCGAACTTTGAAAGCACTTCTCTGTCATTGAGGATATAACAGACACAGCCAAAAACATGAAAATACTTCAAATTTGGCTTTCTCCCATTCAAAATCTCATATGGAGTTTTCAGAGTACCCGGCCTCAGATTTACTCGATTCACGATGTGGCAAGCTGTGTTCATTGCCTCTGCCCAAAAACGTTTGGCAAGCTGCTTTGAGCTAAGCATTACCCTCACCATCTCTTGCAGCGTACGATTCTTTCTTTCAGCCACGCCATTTTGTTGTGGTGTTTTGGGAGCTGAAAACTCTTGGATTATACCCTTTTCAACGCAGAAAGTATCGAAAGATTTATTTTCAAACTCGCTTCCATGATCTGACCTGATTCTAGATACACTTGATTTGAACACATTAGTAATTCTTGCATATAAGAATTTAAATGCTTCAAAAGAGTCTGACTTTTCTCGAAGAAAATAAGTCCAGGTATACCTTGAATAATCATCCACTATGACAAATGTGTACCTTTTTCCGCCCAGGCTCTCACTTTCAACTGGTCTCATCAAGTCCATGTGCAACAACTCAAAACATCTTGTGGTTCCGAAATGTTGTTCACGATATTTCACAGCATTGTGAGAAACATGGGTTTGCTTCCCTTTGAGACAATCTCCACAAACAAAATCTTTCAATCTGGACAGTTTTGGAAGACCTTGAACAGCATCCACCTTCATTAACCTGTCAAGATTACGAAAGTTAGTATGGCCTAATTTTTTATGCCACAAGCGAGAGTCATCGATCTGTGCTGTATTGCACTTTTCGTCAGCTAAATAACAATTATCTGATGATCTCAACCCTTTCATAAGACAAACATTATCTTTGTTGTACACTTCGCAGGAGTCTTTGTTGAATCTAACTTGCAAGTCATCATCACATAATTGACTTATGCTAATGAGATTTGCTGTTAGACCCTCAACATGGAGGACATTACTTAGTCTTGGAAGACCTGGGATACACAACGTTCCTATCCCAACGATTTTTCCTTTTGAACCTCCTCCAAACGAGACATTACCACCTCTAAAAGGCTGATAATTTGCAAGAAATGCCTTCATCCCTGTCATATGTCGTGAACACCCACTATCAAAGTACCATGAACCAGACATGTTAGTTTTTAATGCAGTGTATACAACAAGACAAGTACTGTTTCTCTTTGGAATCCATATTTGTTTAACAGAATGTTTCTTACCTTGATGTGGTTTCACAGTGTTGTTCAACATCTTAGGCAACATTCTATTATTCTGCAATTTATAACAGAAAGGTCTTATATGCCCAGGTTTAAAACAATGGTGGCACACATACCTGCGTTTCGATTTATGAGAGCGCTTCTTTTTGGCGGCTTCTTCCGGCTTGTGTGATTCTCCAGCCTTGACGAATGGTTTTCCATTAGTGGAAACTATCTGTGGAAAAACAGTTTGAAGAGTTTTATAAAAACCAAGTCCAGCAGTATCTGTTTTTCCCAATGTTAGGACATCATCAAGCTTTGAGGATCCAGTATTCAACTTCTTGAACGTTTCTTCAGCAAGATTCAACTGGTTTGTGATCTTATGTAGCTCGGCATCCTTCCTCGTTAGCATCACTTCAAGCTTTGCCGTAGATTCTTTCAAACCTTCATTCTCCTTAGTGAGCAAATAAACTGTACGACTCTGCTTCTTCCATTTCTCAAGAAGCTCATCATATAATTTCTTCAATTCCATGGCTACTTGATATGACTTGACTTCTTCCTCAACATCATCCTCTGAATCAACTTCAATAGTAGCGTTAAAACAAAATAAGTTTGAATAATATTCAGATCCATACCTGTGTGATGTCACATCTGATGGTGAGATAACATCCTCTTCAACATCTGTTAAATCATTCTCCACACTTGCATACATCGCTGCTGCCTCCTCTGGATCTGAGTATTCCTCAAAGAACTCTGCATCATCGTCACTCCAGGACACCCAATAGGATTTTCCTCTCTTTCGAAGAGTATTTGCACATTGATTTGCATAGTGTCCCCACCCTTTGCACTCGTGACATTGAACCTTTTCAATATCAGTAGATTTGTACCTGAAAAAATCAGATTGAGACCTTCTGATAGGCTTTGGTGGTGAATCTCCAGATGGGTGTTTCACTGTGGATGAGCCTCCAGGTTGTTGGTCGCGGTGATACTCCAACATCTTTATCCCGGAATCTTTTGGCTTATTTGGCACCTTCCCTTTGTTCAACCTACGTACCATTGAGTTCACCTTCCTGGTAATGAGAGCCATGTCATCTCCAGCTTGAATCTCTTCCAGCTCCTCTTCATCTTCATAGACATCACCGGATGATGCTGCAAATGTTAATGACTTCTGCTTTGGTGGAACGTCATCATCTTCTTCCAAATTCATCTCATGAACTTTGAGAGTATTCATGAGATCTGTAAACTCCAAGGTTGCAACGGTGTTTGTAGTCTCGATCGCCGTAACCTTCATCTTGAAACGCTTTGGAAGAGTGCACAAGGCTTTGGAGACTAGAAGCTTGTTGCTGATCGGACTTCCGAGATCATAACATTCGTTGGCGATATCCAATATCCTCTCCGTGTAGCTTGAGATTGTTTCGTCTTCCCGCATCTTCAAGTTTTCAAATTTTGTAGTGAGAATTCGAACCCTTGACTCCTTTATGCTGGAATCTCCTTCACAATGTCGTTGCAAAATCTCCCACGCGTCCTTCGCTACTTCGCAGTTCTTGATGAGTTTGAACATAGTAGTATCCACTGCAGCCAAAATCGCGTTGAGGGCTTTTTCGTTGTAGTTCGCCAGATCGATCAACTCTTGTCCATTGGGCTTGAGGTGTTCGGATGATATCTCCATCTTCATCAGTTGTTCTCGGCGGTTTCCAACCATTAAGAACAGCCTCCCAAGCTCTAACATCAATAGCCTTGATGTAGGATCTGGTTCTAACTTTCCAATACGAATAGTTAGAACCATCCAACACCGGTGGACGGTTGAAGCTTGGATTCATCGGATCCATCATGAGCAACTCCTCAGGATCACACTTAGTACGTCAAGTGGAGGCTCTGGATACCACTTGTTAGAATTGCTCGCCTGGATAATCAACAATGTATTGACAATGTTGAAGCAACACAGTCAACAACACAGAAATGCACAGCGGATTGTTGAACAACTCAGAATGAAAATTTTCCACAAGTTATTTACAATAACTTGCGGATGCCTCAGGGCGAAAACACTCCACTATAATATGTGAAAGTACAAAAACAAAATATCTTCAGCACAATTGATACTGAAGATATGCAAACTAAGAGTTACAGCAAAAGAAGTAAAAACGCAATTCATCACCAGATGTTGTGAGGAATGCTTAAACAACACTCTTAGTAAACTCTCAAATCTATCTATGATCTTTCTCTCTATATGCACCTCGACTGTGTGTTCCTGTTTGGAATGATTCTACAATCTTTATAGGCCATAGAACCAACTCCACGATCTCTATGTTCTCCACACACTCCACGATCTCCATCATCACTCTCCACCATGTTGCAGTCAATGTTCCTCATGATGTGGTTATAAATGTAGTAAATGCTGTAGTGAATGTTGCTCCATCATGTGGCAGTTTCAAGAATTAATTTTCAATTCTGCGGTTTCAATCTTCACTGCACATTCTAGCGGTTTCACTGCAACATCACATTTCAACCTTCAAGAAAACAATAGTGAAGAAAGAACAAAATATATTAGAGTTAAAATTAACTCCAACACTTAATTTTGGACTTTTTTTTTTTCTCATTTTGATTTTTCTTAATTAGATTATCATATGGCCCATATCTGCTTCTCTTTTGTAAACATTCCTTCTTGAACATACCATGAGTTTTTGCCATCATCACCCATTGTAAAGAATAAGAAGAATAAGAATAAGTAGAAGAACAATGATGCATAAGGATTTTTTTTCTTTAATTGAAGAAGGCGACGCAGAAGAAAGAGGGAATAATTATTTGGTCTTTTATTGGGTTTCAAAATTTAGGCTTTAAAAACATTTAGCCATATTGATAAGATTTATTTAATACTATTAAATTTTATTTCATTATTAATTATTAATATTGAATATTTAAACATATTTGTTTAGCAAAAAATTAATTGGTGTATTATTTGTGAAAGGTTGTATAATTAGACTATTGTGATATCGGAAGGGAAATTCAGTTCAGGGCATGCTCTGAAGCATGAGCACAAATATGAAATACGAGTACAATACGATACGGGGATGAAAATACGTCAATTATCTAAAAATGAATAATACGATATGTCAAAAATACATTTTTTTATTTAATATATATTATTAAATATTCAAAATATACAAAGAACATATGCAAATAGAAAATACTTCATAATAAACTTTTGTAAATATCAAATTAAACGTTGTCTCAATAGTTACTAGCTAATACATTAATAACAAATTAAAACACTCCAAAAATATAATAAATTTTATCACAATACTAAAAAAAAAAAAAAAAAAGTCAATGTAAAAATAATGCCTTAGAGACGTATTTTAGGCATATCGAAATGTCTCCGTCTTTGGAACGTTTCCCAATATCGAAATGTCCCCGTCTTTGAGACGTTCCCGATACGGATAAGAGTACCCTATGAAATGTCTCCGTCTTTGGAACATTCCCAATATCAAAATGTCCCCGTCTTCGAAACGTTCCCGATACGGTGTACCCTATGAACGTCCCCGTGCTCCCTGGAGGGCATGTAATTCGTATGTCATATTACCACATATTTAATGAGATCTTTTAAATAATGGATCAATATTTATAATATAACAATACAATCACTAATGTATTCTTTATCCTTTTTGATGTTGTTAGCATTATATATTATCTCTGGATTTTATTTTAATAGATTTTGGTAAAAACAAAATAAATACAAGTGTGATAACGTCTATTCATCGGTAAAATACAATTAGCACAAAATAGTGTGATTTAATTATATTGATATATCTTGATTCTCATGCACATATTTTTTTTAATGCTTAGTTTTTGTTTTGTTGATTGATTGTAGTATTGTTGAACTCGATATTTTAAAACTCACTAAAGAATATCAAGATGGTATTTCACTTAGAAATGATATACAATATTTTATATTTTTAGAGTTTGTTTAATGCTAATATTAGTTTAAAATTTTACTATGTCTATTTTAGATGTTCACCTACTTATGGTAGTGTTTATTCTGATTAAATAATTTACATGCTAAAACTATTATAGCATTAATATCACAATATTGTGAATCACACAATCAAGCAAATATTGTAATAAAATGAACTTAAGTTTTTCCTGCTAAAAGGATCAAAACCCATTTTTCTTTTTGAAGTGGATCAAACTCAAATTTACTTATTACTAATAAAAGAACGTAGAGTTGGAAAAGTTGGACAAATAAGAAAATTCGGATTTCATATTACTTTTCATATGTAAAATTTGAGATGGTCTATTGGTGAAAGTTCATGATATATATGCATAATAACATTTGCTTAGAGTAAATTTATTGGATTATTTCTTTGTTAAATATTTTGCCGCACATCGTGCGGGCGACTGTTCTAGTTCATACAATGAAGAAGTTGAACAACGAAAATTATAGAGAATGAGAGATTTTTTTATTACAATGTTGAGAAACGTTCCGAAAACTTCCAAGAGCTCTGAAATTTGGTAATGTGGCAGGGAGGATGAGTTTGTGTTCGGAAGACATGCGGAGAGCAACTATGATCATGAACGGCGGCGATGAGTTGCGATGGCTATGGACGGTGGCTAACGAGTATTGATATAAACAAAAAAAAGTTCCGTGGGGGAAGAAGTTACTCAAGTAATTAATTTTTCAAAATATAAAATTTTGGGTAAATATAAATTCAACAAGAGCATGATTGTTTATTAATTTGTATAGTAGTAGAAAAACAATAATCTAAACCTCCATAAGAACACTCTAGATAAAACTATATTGTAATAGAAATACGGATAGCTAGGATCCTCTGTTTTCATGTATGTCATTTGTGTATCAATCGTGTACGGTGATGATAAACATTATAGGTTTTGATTAACATATAAATATAAGTAAATGTATTAATAAACTTATTAAGAAGTAGTATGTTATAATTTACAGTAGCTAGAGATCGTTTTTTTCTTTGTTAATTATGACGATCAAGTTTGTACTAGGACATGAAAATAAATAAAAACAATTACATGTTTAATGATCCTTACCGAAATAGTCGATCATAAGAAGGCTACTGAAGCAGCGGCCCGTGGCTTTCTTGAATAACGTCTGACCGTACGAAAGTTGGGCGAAGGCGGTGGAGGCACCGACGGGTTCTCTGATGAGATTACCGGCTTCGTTGATGGAATCACCCAGTTGATAAATTTGATTGAAATTGCATTTTTGTAACACATAAGCAGGGCGGAAACCGCTACTTAAGGAGAGAAAGCATAAGAGAGAGAGAAAGCAGACGAGATTATGTGAGAAAGCCATTCTTGCGAAAGTAAGAGTTTCAATTGATGTTGTGAGGTAGAGATCAACCCTATTTATCGAGGGACGGGTGTAATAATAATAATAATAATAATAATAATAATAATAATAATAATAATAATAATAATAATAATAATAATAATAATTAACTTGAATAGAATGTAACACGAAAATACTTGTTTTATTTTTATTATCGGAGAAAACGTGACAATATATTATATATGTGGATATACATTGTGGTGAAAATTATTTTTTTCGTGCAAACCAAAAACATGCATAAAAATGTATTAAGCTTGTTGCATGAAAAAAATATTATTATTTTATTAATTTTTATTAAGAAAATAATACTACCTCCGTCTACCATTTACTGACACTATTACTATATCGGAACGTCCGCCATTTATTGACCCTTTCCATTTGGGTCGTAGACCCCACAATCACTTTAACACTTTATCCATCTACTTTTTACTAGTAATACTTTAACATTTTAATACTATTAAAAACTTCAAATTGACCCACAATTATTTCACTTTAACACTTTAACACATTAATTTATTACTATACCATCAAAATGTAAAAAAAATTGTGCTCAAGGGAGTATATTTTTTTATACATCATGACATCATGTTATGCATAAAAATGAATCGTTTCTAATTTTCACGAAAAAATTAATTTTCACTTTATTTATTTTCTATATATATATATAAAAAAAAAAACTCATAACTTATCCATAAATAATATATCTACGACCATCAATATATATATATAATATCGTTACGGATCTTCGTCCTACGTGGCATCGCGTGTGATTTTTATGAATATTTTCCAATATTCTCATTGATTTGGCTTATTAAAGATTAAAATCATTATAATTAGGATTTTCGTCCCACATCGAATTTTTAAAAGAACTTAGCAACAAAATTCCTATATAAATAGATCATGTATCTCCATCAAAATCCATATTTTATTTGAGAAACTATTCGTCCTACGTGGCATTTTTATGAATATTTTCCAATATTCTCATTGATTTGGCTTATTAAAGATTAAAATCATTATAATTAGGATTTTTGTCCCACATCGAATTTTAAAAAGAGCTTAGCAACAAAATTCCTATATAAATAGATCATGTATCTCCATCAAAATCCATGTTTTATTTGAGAAACTATTCGTCCCACGTGGCATCACGTATGATTTTTATGAATATTCTCCAATATTCTCATTGATTTAACTTATTAAAGATTAAAATTTAATTAAATATATCACATAATTGATATATATTACGATTATTCTATATGCCCTCAAATAAATAAAAATATATATATATTTTATCTTCAATTTTTATCCCTACAAACAAAAAATCAATATACATCGATAATTTACTTCATTTATATTATAATAAGGATTTCCGTCCCACATCGAATTTTCACAAGAACTTAGTGATAAAGTACATATATAAAAAGATTATATGTGTTAATCACAATCATACTTGATTTGAGGAACTACATTATATTAATGTAGAAATCTCAAAAATGAAAAATTCTAAAAAGCCTCGAACGGGCTAACGAAAAAATTAACAGGTAGATTTGCACTAATTATGTTAACGTAAATTAACAGGTAGATTTGCACTAATTATGTTAACGTTATGCTGAACAACGGGCTAACAGGATATGATAATATTACGCTTTAGCGTATTTTTTTATTGTTACAAGTAACGGGCGGATTGCAATAATTAAATATAGATGCTAACGTTATATCGAACGGGCTAACGAAATTAACGGGCAAATTTGCACTATTCATGCTAACGTTATGTCGAATAACGGGCTAACATTAGATTAAAAATTTTATGCACAATTGCAAAATAAATTAAATCCCGTCGAAAATTGATATTTACTATGGACATTCCTATTAAGTGATTCAAATCGAATTTTGACGTGACTTAAATCGTATAGTTCTTTAAGAAATGTTAACCCTTTTTATTCCTTCAAAAAAGATCCATCTGAAGGGTGTTTAGATAAAATAAACAACGGGAGGCATAATATATTTTTATTTTATTATAAATTTTGTTTTAAAATAACATTTTCATGTTAGAATTTGACGGGATAAAATATAAAACATATCTATCGTAAAAATGTTAATTTCTTAACCCGTTTTCATATTTACTACGAGTAACGGGCTACTTGAAATAATTTAATATAAAAAATTATTTAATTTTTATTAAAACTTTTATTTATAATTACAAAATAATTTGAAACCCGTCGAATTTCGACGGGTACTGCACTAGTTTTCACATTATACTTGGTAAAACTCTCATTGATAACATGAGCGAAAAGTTGGTTTTTTCTTTAGTTTAAGTATAGCAACAATCTATGTACATCAAACCATCCCATTAATGTTATATATAATTTTGAATAGTGGGAAACATAATGCGAAAGTGAAATAATTTGCTCGTAAATCCCAAAAAACAAATTATTTACAGTATTTCACTTTTCACGCATCAACTTTTCATTTTTCATGCTAAATATTTACACAAGAAGTTGAAACAACAAAATTATAAAAGAGTGAGAGATTTTTTTTATAACATGTCAAGATGCGTTCGAAAAACCTCCAAAAGCTTGAGATCGGTGGTGGATGGACAAAACGACTCAAAGATGCAGAGACAAACCTGAGCTCAAAAATGTTGAATGGAAATTAACACGGTGAGCCACGGCCATGAAAAACGGCGGGTGGTGACTAGCAGTGACAGTGGCCGTCGACGGCGGCGCCGAGTGAGATGAACGAAGAAAATCTGGCGGGAAAGAAGTTGGGGGTGGGGTGTGGGGGGACAAAGCTAAAATAATTGTAATTTGTTAAAAATAATCAATAGGTGAATATAAAAATCAATAAGAGTAAGATTGTGTATTTCTATAGTCGGAAACGGAAATGCCCTACTATCCCATATGTACATTTAATGTGTCCACCGTTGATATAACATGCAATATTACGTTTATAATTTTTTCATTTATTGATTAGTGTGTTTTCTTTGTAGGGTTTGATTTTTTGGTAACACTAGTTATTTCCTCCCGTGCCATGCACCGGATAAACTGAATCATTTTTAATTTTTTTTTAATTTACTAATAGTAGTATACTGTTCAAAAGTTTTTTAATTTTTAAATTCGATTAATATATTTTTTGCTATGATATTTCTATTGGTCATGCTTATATTTTATTGATAACATAATCGAATCATGAAAAGATTTGGGATATTTTATAATCAATACGTATTGACCATAATATATTATCATATATCTATATTCCAAAATATAATATTCAAGTCTTTGACATTAAACTCTAAGTAACTACACAATCTCATATAGATTAATGAGGGGAAAAATAAAATACCCAATATGGTATAAGAAAATCAAATTAAGGACACACATTTAAAAAACACAAAAAATACCCATTTTTGATGCGAAATGACACAAATACCCTTACTAACATACTTTGAATTTTACTAGTCAACACCACTCTTCTCTCCTCCCCTCCTTCTCCCTTTTCCACGTATCTCTTCTCTCATTATTTTTCCTTTTTTTAATTTTTATTTTATTTTCGAATTATTGAATTTAAGGTTTTTTTTTTTTTTCCATCTCTTTTCTGACTACTGTAGCTGTGACATTCGTATAACTTTAAGGAGGTATAAAATATAACGAATTCGTACCAGTTATATATAAGAATTACGAAATACATATTTGAGTATGCAATTATGCAGTTGTTGGTACGAATAACATTCACTTCGTACTAAAGCAACTATGTATTGGTACGAATAAGATTCACTTCGTACTAAAGCAACTATGTATTGGTACGAAATAGATTCACTTCGTACTAAAGTCTACTGAGGAATTAAACTCTGCAACTAAAAATTAAACCTTGTTGATGAATATTAAAATTTATTGGAGAAATCTAAACCCTATTCGGTTGATCTAAACTCTATTCGAAAAAATCTAAACCCTATTTGGACTTCGTGGACTACATACTAGAGGAAGGGGAGATGCTATACAGCCCTCCAAAGTGGTGGCACTATGTTCGTTCTCTCACTCTTGGAAGATCATAACTGAAATTCCGAGTGCAGCATCTCTCAGTTATAAGGGCAAACACCTCCAATCTCCTTTCATCAAAACTTCTACTTTCAACCCTGCAAGTATTGGCATGGAAAAGGAATGTGATATCAGGATCAGAACGTGAGACGAGACGCGGAGTAAAAGTAGTCGCATAAGGGGAATGGAGTCATTTACACAACAAACAACATAATATACATAAATATTGGGATATTGGATAAGAAAATCAATGTGGTTATTTGTACTTGGGAATAGTGCAATCATTCTTTCTCTTCTTAATATCTAACACACTCACTTTTTATCTTATAAGTTGGTACGAAAAAAAAAAATCGTAACAAAACTATTGTTAAGGAAGTACGAAATCAACAAGTCGTTACATTAATAATGACACAAACGGGTACGACCTATTTGAACTTATCCAACCGTACAATAATATAATATACATTACTGGTTTAACGGCCTTGTTCAAGAACTGGACTGCAGCTTCAACTGCTGCTTCAAGATCCATATGATTGCTCAACCTGAATACAGAGAGAGCGCAACCATTTTCAGATTCCATTAATACTACATCATAAACCACAGTCTAGAGCATTACTATGAATCTTCCAACTCAATCACACAAAGGGGGCAAAATTTATTTATTCAAAAATGAAAATTTCTATATCCTCGGCAAGATTAGCTCAAATTATTTATAATCACTCAACTAATACATGTAAGCCAATCATTAAACTGAAATTCGTAACAGTATTTAGAATATAAACGATGAAGGCGAGCTTACTTAGGGGTGAGCAAAAACGGAACTGGATCGGAAACAAACGTCGGATGCGGAATCGCCGACAAATTGCAGCTTATGCTTATGTACACCGGTTTGCTCTCCTTCAGCGCTGTTGATATTGCTGTGTCAATCAACTCGTGCGAATCCTCCAAATTATTCTCCACAGCCTACAATCAATGCATAATTGAAAAATCTTTTTAAATAATTAAATCAACACAAATTAAAGTTAATTAAACAATCATAAAATCGATGCATAAAAAACAATTAAGTACCTGGAAGCAAGTCACGGTCTGGAAGCAGCGGAGCTCCTGGCTGAAATCCGGCAACCCGATCGTACTGTACAGGAATCGATCAAATCAACCAGTTCCCCAGTGATTTCCAAAGTAATTACACTAACAAAAGTCGAACGAAACTCACCGACAACGAAATCAACAAAATTCTCCAGAATAAATCTGAATTGCGCTAAAGAAGCAAAGAATCGGAGCAAGAACTTCAATTTCACGAACTGATCCAAGGCAATGCGGCGAAGGAGAAGCAGCAACCTCCGACGGATAACAACGAGAGAGATTACGAATCTAGGAAGAAATAATCCTTCTCTTATCAAAACTAAACCGATGAATTTCCAGAATACATCAATGGCTTCAGATTGAGCGGAGAGAGATCTAAGGTGGAATCCAGTCTTCAATGGCGCACGGTGGCCTGGTGCCGAGGGCCTCCGTGGCGACGGAGATGGAGGCAGCTGCGGATCGGCGAATTAGACAGAGAGAAGGGGTGAGGGTGAGAGAGAAAAGGGAGATAGAGGAGAGAGAAAGAGTTTGTGCGCGTGTGTGTGAAAATAGCGCGAAATAGAAAGAGAGAAAAATAAGTTTTTAGATTAAAGTGAGGATATTTGTGTCCTTTCGCAACCAAAATGGGTATATTTTGAGCTTTTTAAATGAGTATCCTTATATTGATTTTGTTATCCCATATTGGGTAGTTTATTATAATAACTCTAGATTAATACTATATATAATGTATGTTCATTAAGTATATGACCTACCGATTTTCATATTCAGCTTATTATTTTATTTCTAACACTATAAACTACTCGTACATTCAAATGTATATACATTGTTTCAAATATCAAAATTATTCATGCATTATGTGAGCTCAAATATTCCATGCTCACAAACTTTCTGGTTTATGTAATAAAAATTACTTTTATATGTTCCACTTTTCTTATTGGTATGTCCAATTTATTAGTCTCTTTACTTAAAAGGAAAAAAAATTAACACACAAGTTATTGTTCATATATATGCTTTATTATTTATTATGATTGTTGTGTCATATTCCACTGGAACTAATAAAGTGGGACCAAAGGACTATACGGAACATTAATGGAAAAAAATATGTGATATTAACCATTTTACCAATCGGATATATTAAAAATTTGTAAGCGAATAGTATGACAGTGTTTGCATGATAATCATCTATACACCTTACGATTAGTGAGTGGTCTAATTGTTGAGTGATTTATCTATTAATTTTTTTCAATTAAATAATTAATCAAATAATTAATGTTAATATTATGACGACTTTAATTCTATTTCCATATTTATGTTATTATGTGCCTACATATATTTATTTATTAAGTTTTTTGACCCTTATTCTACCGTCTCAGCCTTATTCCTTTGATTTTAATAAATTTAATCTTAAACTTTTAATAGCATTATGATGATATATATAAGCAACTATGTCCCTAAACAAAATAATTTTTTTGAAGCAATATCTCATTTATCAAATTAATTATTTCCCTTTTCTTCCAATTTACTCGTCCACTTGTTCGATTAGACACATGGTTGGAGTTTTTTTTTTTCTCTCCTAAAAAATAGTGTTACATGAAAATTTATTATGCATATAATATCTAAATCTAGGAAATGAAAAGAACATGATGGGTAATCGTATCACAAACTGATTATCTCATTCTTATTCGTAGAGTGAAGAGCATTACATAAAATATAAAAAAAGTTGTTATTCCTCAGTTCGAGTCCTCTATGAAGCGACCCGTAAAATTTATGTTGTTAAAGCTTTAAAAAATGGTTGTTTATCATAACCTTTTAAATGTATACACATTTCAATACACATTATGTACAATTTATCAAAATAAAAGTTATTTGATACATATTGAGTGAAAGATATAAATGTTGATAGCAATATAATAAATTCATCTAAAACCTTATTAATTAATGGGGCCACATCCTTAAATTTAGATAAAAAAATGTATTGAAGGGTACTAAAATAGTTGCAGCGCGAATGATTTAGCTGTAGTATTCTACATATTATCAGCCCCAAATTTTTATATAAATAGAAAGAATTAATTAGATGTCATAATTTGTACTTTTGTAACTTCAATTTAATTGCCTATTAAATAATAATAAATGCAATTATGATATAATATTTATAATATTATTTCAAATTTTTATATACTTTAATATATACATGCTATTATTATATAATATTAATAATAATTATTGTTGACATAAATACTTCTAATAAATGAACTATATTTTCTATATATAGTATCCGGGCTAACTATTATATAGTATATAGATTTTATTATGAGTAATATATTTATAGTGATTTTCCAAATAAATATAAAATGGTTACATCATCGTTAATTAAGCATATATCCATTGTGGGTATCATGCCCGACCCTGGGACATGGCCGACGGTGCACCCGAACTAACCCAACAAAAAAAAGGGGGTCCAATTTTTTTTTAGTACTAATGTAGTAGTGTATGTTAAAAGGGGGTAATTTTATACACCTCAAATTACTCGTATTTATAATAATAATAATAATAATAATAATAATAATAATAATAATAATAATAATAATAATAATAATAATAATAATAATAATAATAATATACATTACATTTTACTAGAGCTGTCAAAATCCCCGACCAGGCTAACCTGGCCCAAGCCTGGCGGGCTTTGGGCCAAAATACGTCTAGCCCGGCATGATTAGTGCAATTCTTTTTGACAGGCCGACCAGGCTAACCTGGCCCAAGCTTGGAGGTTTTGGGCCAAAATACGGCTAGCCCGGCCTGATTAGTGCAATTCTTTTGGGCGGTCGGGTAAGCCCGAGCCCATCGATTATTCATAGCCTCATCCAACATGAGGAAAACAAATTTTCGAAAATCGAGAATCCAAGTAATTAGAAAACAATCAAACATGAATCTACATGCTAATGTAAATCAATTCCCTAAAAGGTGAAATCCATGGTGGAAGAGTCAAATTTCTCGCACATAAACTCTCTCTCTCCAAAGAACAGTCCTAATTAAATCTTAGTCAGCGAAGTAGATAGATCGAACGCCTCTAGCAAGGCGCTGCAACTTTATTATCATTGATTTAGATTATGAATTCTGGGGATTAAGAAATTTGGATTAAGAAATCTGGTTTAAGAAAATTTTGGATTTTTCAGTTGATTATAAAACGGGGGATACACAGTATGTAGGGTTTATTCTCAAATGAGTGTGGTGTACTACACTCACTACTCACATGTTATTACTCCCTCCGTCCCTTTCAAATTGAGTCATTTCTTTTTGCAGTTTTTCGGCACGCTTTTCCACGCTCTTAGTTCACGAATTTTAAGATGTACTTCCTCTGTCCCGCGATTCTTGCAACGTTTTCCTTTTTGGGACGTCCCAGGATTCTTGCAACATTTCTTTTTTGGGAAATAATTAGGGTGTTAAGTGTGCAATTAGTTAATTCCCTTATTACAATTAACACTACTAATTTATTTATATTAAAAAAATATTTAAAAAAAAAAAAAAACATTTACTCCATTATACTTCCCCACCCACTCACATTTATTCCACCCACAATTTTTTGGGGCAAAATCGATGAATTACTCTACATTGTCTCACTTCTCCTCTCACTCTCACTTGTGTTCATCGACAAGAAACCCTAATTTCACCCCCTCCCCCCCTCATTCTCTGCGATCTGCCATGGATCCTTCCATTGAACGTACTCCCTCGCCTCCGCCGGCGTGGAGAACGACCCGCAACCGTAACCCCCCCGCCGATAGTTCACGGCGAGGCCGCCGCCGTGGTCCTAATCGGCGCAAATCCAATGCCTTCTTCCCTCTATACCCTACTGACTACAGCCCAAGCCCCCCACCCCCTCCATCTCGTATCAAGCTTCCCATCTCACCCGGCCGCTATGGCGAACTCCGATCGCCACTGCCTCCTGGCTAGAAAAACTCTTGGACGCCGCCACAGCCCCTATCTGGGGACGGCTTCGTTCGGAGGGCTATCTTGGATGCAACCCATCAATGGCCCGCGGAGAGGCCGGCGCGGCCGTGGGACCTTGATGACGCCCCAAGTGCAGATCTGAATCCACCAGCCCCTAATCTTCAGCCACCGTCGCCGCCGCCGCCGCCGCAGACAGCCGTTGATGAGGAAGGCTCCGTAGCCAGCGATACCATGGCCAATTGGCCAATATACTACTACCGTGATGGCCATCCTGTGTATTTTCCCTTCCATCCTACAACTGATGAATGGGCCGCTTGTGATGCTGCTGCCGAACGGGCTTGTGATGATGTTGCTAATGGGTGAGATCTGTCCTCTTTTAGATCTGTGTACTTAATTGTTGATGAATTGTTGATGGGTTCTCCTCTCTGATGATTTGGTGATGATGGCAGGTGATGAATTGGTGTTCTGATGCCTGCGGGGGTTCTGCTCTTTATTTTGCCCTTATTTAGTTGATGAATTAATGTTGTGTGTTCTGGGAAATACTCTATGTTTGATGAATTGTTGGTGGCTCTGTCTATTTGGGTTGGTTCCTATTTGTATTCTGATGAATTGATGAATTGGTGTTCTGAATTGTTGATGAATTGGTGTTCTGTCCTCTTAATGAATTGGTGTTGTGATGAATTGATGAATTGATGTTGAGCTTGGGAAATACTCTCTGATGGATGAATTAATGAATTGATCAATTGATGAATTGGCATTTAAGCTCTGTTAGGCCTTATTTACTTGATGGCTCAGTCTATTGGTGTAAATTTATGCTGGTGGTTCTGTTCCTATGCTTGTTTGGATGAGTTGTTGATGAATTGATGTTGTGTGTTATGTGCCACTCTCTGTTGGATGAATTTAGATATTATTACTAGGCAAAAGTTAAGTAAAGTACTGCCATTTCATATATACATCAGAGATATATCAAAAGATGCATTTTCTATGTCAAAAGATGGTTAGTACACATCTTTTGAAAGCCAAAATGCATACAAAACAGCATATGTTCATGTTATTGCATATGCATCTACCAAAAAACCAAAAAACCTTGACCTAGTTGTGTCTTTACTGCATGATTGTTTCATTCAATCTGTTGCATCCCAAATGTTGAGAAGGCTGCTTCTAGGCCTGTTAGTTGTTCTAACCCTAATCTTGCAACCAATTGCTCTATTCCTCTAATCTGTCCATGCTCAACAAGATAATCTATGCTTGCCCTTGCCAAGTCCATGGGAATTGTGAGACTAACTGGTAATATCCCTTCTCTAAGCAATCTGTCCTTTCCCATGTGGGGTAATTTGTACTTGTTGTGGCCTTGCACCTTCATGATCTCTGT
The DNA here is from genome assembly GCA_029379335.1 of Thymus mandschuricus. NCBI lineage: Eukaryota > Viridiplantae > Streptophyta > Magnoliopsida > Lamiales > Lamiaceae > Thymus > Thymus mandschuricus. The sequence continues at coordinate 27,415,444 of CM057080.1, forward strand.
TAGGCAGCCTTGTAATGTGAGGAATACCTTGTTTAATGTCATTGGAGGTAGCTCATGAAATGTTTCTTTCACTGCATTCACCAAATCATCTACTGTCCTGCATACTCTTCTGTGTTGTAGAGATTGAATGGCACTGAAAAAGCCTAAATCATTGATGTTAGTGTCTGGACTGTTTGGTGGTTGTTGAACAAGCCTAATGTTGAATCCTTGCTGTGTTGCTGCTTCTCTAAACTCTGGATCAGAATCTGTTATGTGTGGCTTTGCATTATCTTGCTGGATAATGATATTCTTTGTTAATTCTGCTGGCCATTTGCTTCTTATGGCTGGGATTACCTGGTGTTGGTATGTTTTTGGGCAAAAACTTGCATTAGTGTGTATAATTGATGAAGTGTTGTGGCATTAAAACAGGTTTACAATGCTCTTACTCACTACCTGTTGAAGTAAGCAGGTCTTGATGACATCTCTTGTAACTGATTCAACTGCTATTGTGTACCATGTGCCCCTGTCTCTATGTTTGCTCTTTCTCAATGCTTGTTTTTGACAAGTGAAAGGGAAACAACCTATCTTACCATCAAATAGCACACTCCATCATCTCTTAACAGAGGCCTGCTTACAGCACACATGAACATCAGCTTTCCTATGAACCTTTTTGATTTACATGCTCTGTAAGGCTCTTCTTCATCTGGTGCAAGGTAATACCTGTAATTTTATACTGCTGGTAAGTTAATCTGTTGTTGTGACCAATGATGCAATGAAGTGTTATGAGCTGAGGTCCTTAGAAATGGGAATTCAAACTGGAAAAACATTACCTGTTTTTTCCTTTGGTTATGAAGAACCATTTCCCATCTATATGCACTATATTGTGCATAGTTGAATACCTCAGTGTGTTCATGACCCTGTCTAGCTCAAGGGCTTCTAAACTGAACCTAATCCTCAAGAATTTGTTGTCTTGTGTGAGTGAGGGCTTGATAAAACTTGCAAATACTCTAAACAAACCTGCCTGCCCCCATCTGTGCAGTGTTGATTTACTCACTCCCATCTTCTTTACCATGGATCTGTAACAGCCTCTCTCACATACATCTAATCCCTTTAACACTGTGTAATCAGGCTGCATTATTTTCTCTCTTTTTCTGCCTAATTTTTTGGAGACTATGCACACTGCTAACCCCTTATCTTGTTGATTGCAGCTTTCCAAAGCCTGCCGACTGTGAATCTTGTGATGCCAAACTTGGTTGCTGCTTCGTTGATTTTCCCCCTCTTAGGCTTTCCATTTGAAGAGGCTTGCATGAGAAACTGCACGCACAGATTCCTCTCTTCGTTTGTGAGATCCTTTCCCCTTCCCACCATGAAGAATACACAGAAGCTGCTCTCTGTCTGCTTCAATACTTTGCCACTGCTCAGACCTTCCTCTCCCTCTCACTCTCTGTTTTTTTTCTCTCTGGTTTGTGAGTTTGGTTGCTGGAAAATGGAGTAGGAAGAAGAGAGAGTGTAGATTTATAGAGTTGTTGAGGGGTGTACTTTTTCAGATTTGAAAGTGGCGCCCATCTCATGTTGTGTTAATTTCCCTCTTAAATTTTGGATGATGTGATAGATTAGTTTATGAACATGTGCACAATTTGCTTTTTTTTATAAATAAAAGCTTTTGTTGATCTTGCAGTGCAATTTATTTTCTCATTCAAGTATTCATTCTAATTTGTCTAACTAGTTTGAAGGAAAAAAAAATATATATATATTTAATTAAAATTTAAATTAAATACAGCAGTAAATATTATAAAAATAATTTCTGGAAATAAAAAATTTAATTACAGATTATATATTAGATTAAATACTTTAAACATAAATACATTAAACTACACTCAATACCTAACCCACTCACTTAAAACACTAATTACTCCCGTCTTAATTCCCGCGCCGAAAAGAAATGTTGCAACAATCCTGGGACGGAGGAAGTATTTTTTTAAAAATAATTCTTTTACGGGATACTACAAGTACAAGTATTGTAGTATCCCGTAAAATAAAATTTTCTTCAAAAATCCATTTTAAAATTCATCATCTAGAAGCGTGGAAAAGCGTGCCGAAAAACTGCAAAAAGAAATGACTCAACTTGAAAGGGACAGAGGGAGTATTATATTAATAAAATATGTGATGTTCAATATTATACTATTAATAATTGTAATGTGAAAGGTGGGTGTAGTTTACTTACACTCACGTAAGTATTACTCAGTTCGTTAGAGCATCTCCAACAGTTTCCCCTATTTTCCAGCAGCACTAACACTAAAATAGTGCAGAAACAGTAACTAATCTCCAACAGTTCACACTAAAATACAGCAGAAAAGGAATATTCTAAAATATCCTTTTTCATTTACTTTTTAATAAATTGTAAACATAATTAAAAAAAGTTAGGGCAATGATAAAAATTTTAACTCATTAATTTACACAATCATTTTGTATATATATTTGTATCACACGTAAATTATACATAGAGTTTTAAAAAGAAAAGAAAATTTAGTTAAATTATAAGTAACATACGAGTAATAAATTGTGAAAAGAACAAAAAAACATAATAAAAAATCTAATATACACAAAATAAATAATCATATATCAAATTAAATTGAGAAAAGAAAAAAAATAAAATTATTACTCATACAACAAAACAAAATAAATTGAAATACTACGTCACAAAATAAAAATTGCAAACAAAAAAGAGCACAAAATGATGAACACAAAATTATAGTGCAATGAATAGTGTTACTCTATATTTGAGGGAACACTGTTCATTGCACTATAATTACTCTATTTTGGTGCAAACTGTTGGAGCAAAACTCTGCACTAAAATAGTGTTCAGCACTATTTTAGTGCATTGTTGGAGATGCTCTTACACTCACGTAAGTATTTCTCAGTTCGTAGTTAAATTTAGAGGCCTAATGGCAATATTGTGAAATCATAATTTTTATATTATTAATTTATAATGAGGGGGTATGAAGAGTAATTTAGGAATATTGTGAAATCATAATTTTTTATTATTAAATTTTAGGCAAATCGTTAAATTTAGTTAAAATAAAATTATAATTAAAAAAAGAAATCCAATGTCTGTATAAGTACTCGTTCTACAGTATTAGAGCCGTAGAATTTGCCGAACGGGGCTTATGGGTATAACAGCGTTATTCAACATTACTCTTCTACGGTATTAATAAAGTTTTAAAAGTGTGGGTACAATTGTTTTTTTTTTAAGGAAAAATATTTACAACCATTTTATCTAGATTTTATAAGTATAATAAGTAATATTTTTTTTCATTTTAATCCACACCTTGATTTTATTATGGTGATGTTTTTTTATGTACAAATTGATGCTTTTGTCATTTTTATTGTACCTTACAATCATGCTTAAATCAATTATAAACATTGATCGGTTTAAGATCAATGGTATAAATTTATTCATATTTCTTACATTGATAAAACTAAGATCAATAGTCCAGATCAATTCATATTTCTTATATAATTATTTATTTATATATGAACCAAACTCTCTCTATAAATATGTAATAAAAACCTTTCTTTTTATAAGACTTAGAAACTAATCTTATCAAGTATTGAAAATCCCGAGTGTGGGGGAAAATAACTCAAGGTGGGTCGCAAATTGGATCGAGGCGCTTTGTTCGTTCCCGTCTTTATGATCAATAACTCCAGGGTGAAATAAATTTAAGGTAGTAAATTAAAGATAAAAAATAATGTTAACCATTTTTTTCTTAAATAAGTTTTGGGTTACTATTAACAATTTATGTGCACAACTAAATCGCTATAATTATGAAATTCATCTCTATTTAACTGGGTAAAAAGGTTGATCGTCCAATTTTATTTATCTTTATATCTCGTTAAGCGGTTGAAAAATTATGTGTGAAACCCATGACTAAAGAGAGAAGGGGTGAAGTGAAAAATTACGTGGCAAAGAGAAATCAAGAAAATTGTATATACTAGTCTATTTATATAGAAAATGAACTAGGATGATGATTTTCATGTATAATTTATTTTTATTTTTAATTTCTTTGTACATATTTTTTTACAGAATAAACTATATGTAAATATATCTTTAAACTTTTACGTCAAATTAAATGTTTAGGTGGAAAATAACTGAAATTGTATAATCCCTATTTTGGTAGGTAAATGAAACTCAACACGTAACACAGAAAGTAACACAGTTGAGGACACAAGTTGGTAACCCAGTTCGGTGATAAACACACCTACGTCTGGGGGAAGCTATTCCAAGAAATAATTCACTATGATGAGTATAAGGGATACAAGACTCGTGAACGTCAGCCACACCGAACGTTCTCTCCTCACCCGACTCTACTCCTCACCAATGAATCCTTGGTAAACTCTCACTAGTCTACCCGAAACACTTTTCACAGAGATGAAAAGATAAACCCGACCTTGAACAAGAAATTGTCCAAAGTATTACAATTACTCACCAATGAACTAACTACCCCAATGATTGATGAATGAAAAGAATAAACTAAAACCTCAAAACGCACGAAGAAGACGAGCTCTCAATAATGTATGAAGACGCGCAGCGGCACCAATAAGATCTTCGAGCATATATACTTCACGCATAACCCTAAGAGATAATTAAGGCATATCTTAAAAGATATCCTTAATAGGGTAAATATAATCTTCATGCATATCTTCTCATTAATGCGGAATAAAATATAAGGACCGAATCCTTGAGCCACAAGGATTCAAACCAACGAGAATTCCTCCGCATACATAAAACTTGCCATATAAAATACGCCATGCAATCCATGCAGCAACAATCTCCCCCTTAGCATTTTATGTATGCAATCACACGAACACACACAACTCACACAACTCCTCCAAGATACAAAGCACCCAATGCAAAAACAAGTAGGCAAGGAGCGCACCCACATAACCATACTCGAATGCATAGTGCAAAAAGACTCCCCCTTGCTTCAAGAACTCTCATATATGTAGTACTAGCCGAGCTCACCCGAACTAGAATACACACACATAGAGAGCAATATATACTCACTCCATAACACCACTTAGAACACCACATATAACACCACAGATAACACCAGCTGATCAAAAAATGCTTCACCAGAAAATCAAGCATCATTAGCAGCAAATGCCTATTTACTATTACAGTCCAAAAACTGAATATTCATATCCACTCCATCAGCAATAACTAGAAAACCAACAACCAGAATAGCATAATAACAACCATATCGAATCATCAGAGCAAAAATAAAAAAATACCAACCTATACTCCCCCTTGAATGCAGACATGAAATGCCAAGCTAAGGCAGTTCTGCTTCAATCTCCTCATCTACGGCCTCATCATCATCTGCACCAACCGCAGCACCAACATCAGGAGCAGGAGCACCAGCAGCTCCCCCTTGCGGTGTACCACCAGCCAGGATAAGCAAATCCTCAATCTCCTTCTTCTTCTGAAGCAGCATTCGAATCTGCTCACAAGTCATTTCATATTCCAAGGAGATAGCTTGGAACATGAGCTTAGATACAACTGGCTCATAATGGGGAGGAGCAGAGCCAAAAGGCAGCTGAATATCTTCAATATTCTCTTCATGAAGCATCGAGGAAGAAGATGCCTTCTCTGCCTTAGTGCTGAAGGGGGGAGACTCAGCCTCTACACCGGTCTGAGCCTTAGTGAATCTCATGAAAGGAGCAGCTGGAGCCTTAGCACCATCAGGAATTTCAAACTCCACAAATTTGCAAATGTAAGCATACAAGAATCGAGGGAAGCAAATTGCCTTATTGGCAGATACCACCTTCTCAGCATGCTCTGCAAGAGCATCAAACACCAATCTCCCAAAGGACACGGGAAGTCCTTGCCCAACCTTGTACAGCAGAGTTGCCAGTGAGAGATTCACATATGTCTTGTGGGTCGTAGGCACCCAATTCTTGTTGGCAATGTAGTACAATGCTTTCTACTTAGGGGACATGGAAGAGGCCCTCAATTTCTTAGCCTTAACTGGCCATTTAGCACCTTCTTTGTCCAGCAACGTAGCAGCAATTAGATTTGCATCAATGGGCTCTAAACTTTCCCTCACAACTTCACCACATATGAATGCATCAATCAAGAAAGGAGAGAAGTTAAAGAACTGTCCCCGAACGAAGCCATGATGGTAATCAGGAGACTTAATGTCAAACATTGACAAGCTCAGACTGGAGTAGAACTCCATGATAACATCTTTCACCCAACAAAAACCTTCATCTAAGGTAGTCAACAGCTTGGCATAAAAAATGCAATCAAAAACCCCTGCCCTACGCAAATCAAACTCCCTGGCAGGCTTATCCACTATGATTATTTTCTCAGAGTTAATCTCCCAAAACTTTTCATAGAAGGCATCACGAAAAATCGGCATGAATTTATACCCAACAGGCAGAGGAGGAGCTTCTGTACCTTTCGAAGAAGAGGGAGGAACAACATCTTCTTCATCGAAATCACTGGGAACGGGAACCTCGGCATCAGATTCCGTGTCCAAATCAATTACGGGCTTCTTGCCCTTACCCTTGACAGACCTCTTCTTGCCCTGAACGGAAGCAGGTGAAGAAGCTTTCTCTTCCGATTCGAGGCTGAACCAGAAACACTGAGAGGCACACGAGCTTGAGACCTCGTCCGACGGGCGACGCCAACAGGGGGCGGCGGAGGAGGTGGGGACTTGTTCTTCCGAGCAACCTGTTAAATTTTCTTCTTCCGCTGAGGGGGCTCCACTGAAGATGCAGAGACAGAAACCCTAGGGGAGGGTTCCGTCGGAGGCGGATGAGGAATGAAATCACCATCAAATAATGGCTGGAGAGGCTCCTGAGTGACCTCGTCCCTGGGAGGAGATGGAGGAACGGATTCACGGAGAGGAGATGGGGGAGCAAACTCCTCGACTAACCCGACGCCGTACCACGGCAACAGAGGGGTTTTGGGCGCAGGCTGGGCCGCCGCAAACAACAACGCAAGATCAATACCCTCTGACAGCTTGAATGAAACCATGGTTGTAGCACAAAAATACAGAAATCCGGCGGAGAATTGAGAGAAAATCGGTGAGAGAGACGAAAAATCCGGCGGAGGAAAATAGGAAATAAGGGAACCCTAGCACAATTGAGAAGCAGAGAAGATAAACTCTGCTATAAGCAAGCGCCGGTTCGAATTCCAAAGAGCAACGGTAACAACAAAAGGGCGCGCAAAAAAATAGCCCCTTATTTCAACTGACAGAAACTCCACGTCAGATAAGTACCCAAAGAAGAACACCAAACATAACACAACCCATCACACCATGAAATTAAACAATAGATGAAATCAAATAAACATAATCTGAGCAGCTCAGATTATACACATCCCGAGTGACTTTTTTTAGAGCCTCAAACCTTTCTCCATCTAAAGGTTTGGTGAAAATATCCGCCACTTGCACTCGAGTAGAAACATGCTGAAGAGTTAAAGTAAAGTCTTGTTTTCAACAAGATCTCTAATAAAATGGTGTCTGATCTCAATGTGTTTGGCCTTTGAATGACTGACCGGATTTTTGGAAAGATTGATAGCCCCAATATTGTCACAGAACAAAACATACTCTTTCTCATCGATCCCATAATCAAACAGCATCTTGGTCATCCAGATCAACTGAGTGCATGCACTCCCAGCTGCTATATATTCTGCTTCCGTAGAGGATAGAGAGACACAATTCTGCTTCTTGCTATGCCACGAGATTAGATTATCTCCCAAGAAAAAGCATCCTCTAGTGGTACTCTTACGATCATTTGGATTTCCAGCCCAATCAGCATCACTGTAACCGGTAAGCTTCAGAGAACTTCCCTTTCCAAACCATATGCCAATCTTGCACGTTCCTTTGACATATTTTATAACATTCTTCACAGCCTTGTAGTGACTCTCCTTAGGGTTTTATTGAAATCGCGAGCAGACCCCAACACTGTAAGCAATATCTGGTCGACTGGCTGTTAGGTACAGTAGACTACCAATCATACTTTTGTACACTGTTTGTTCCACTGGTTTACCTTCTCCTTCTTGAGTCATTTTGACTGATGTACCCATTGGTGTCCTCTTTGACTTAGAACTTTCCATGCCAAACTTCTTCACCAGATTTTCAGCATACTTCTCCTGACTTACATAAATGCCATATTCGCACTGCTTGACTTGAAGCCCCAAAAAGAACTTTAGTTCTCCAAACATACTCATCTTGAATTCAGAAGTCATCAATTTCACAAATTCATTCACAAGAGCCTCTGATTTAGAACCGAAGACAAGATCATCAACATATACCTGAACAATAAATATGTGACCTCCTTGTTGCTTAACAAACAACGTCTTGTCCGCACTACCTCGAACATATCCCTTCTTAAGGAGAAACTCAGCCAATGTGTTGTACCAAGCTCTGGGAGCTTGCTTCAATCCGTATAGGGCTTTGTTCAATCTGTACACATACTCTGGGTGCTCGGGGTCTTCAAATCCCTTCGGTTGCTTGACATATACCTCCTCATCTAAATTTCCATTCAGAAAGGCACTTTTGACGTCCATCTGGTATAGCTTGAAATCCAAGCTGCTAGCCATACCCATCAAAAATCTCACAGACTCCAATCTGGTAACTGGAGCAAAAGTCTCCCCGTAGTCAATGCCTTCCTCCTGTGAGTATCCCTGTGCAACCAATCTAGCCTTGTTACGAGTTATGTTCCCTTGCTCATCTGTCTTATTCTTGAATATCCACTTCGTCCCAATCACATTAGCACCTTTGGGGAGAGAAGTTAGATACCATACATTGCAGCGCTGAAATTCCAAGAGTTCTTCTTGCATGGCTGCTATCCAGTTTTCATCCTGGAATGCATCATTGACGTTCTTGGGCTCAATTTTTGAGACAAAACACACCGTCGCTATGTGGGAAACCAACTTCTTGAAGCCTATCTCTCTCTTCCTGGTCTGCATCCCATCATTGATATGCCCAATCACATCTGACGCTGAGTGATTTTTATGGACTCTTGTTTCGGCAACGTCCGAAGTACCAGTTGGAGTACCATCTTGAGTACCCTCCAGTGTTATCTCCTCTACTTTGACATCCTTCTCCTTACTAGGACTCTGAGAGCTCTCTGCAATACTGGTGATCAGGACATCTTTACATCGCCTTCCACTGAATCATCAAAAGTAACATTGATTGACTCAATAACCGTGCATTGATTTTTCAGGTACACTTGTAAGCACGGTTGTTTCTGGAGTAGCCTACAAAGATTCCCTCTATTCCCTTGTCATCAAGTTTCTTCCTCTGCACTCTGTCATTTATCACAAAGCATCGTGAGCCAAAAATGTGAAGGTGTTTCACATTTGGCTTCCTTCCTCGCCAGATCTCATAAGCAGTGACCTCTGTCTGTGGCCTGAGGTACACTCTATTGCAAATGTAACAGGCCGTCTCAAATGCTTCAGCCCAGAGTCTGAGAGTGATCTCTTTAGCCTTCATCATAGTTCTGGCAGTGCTTTGCAGGGTCCTGTTTTTCCTTTCAACCACACCATTCTGTGTAGGTGTGATAGGAGCTGAGAATTCGTGTCTTATCCCTTTGGATTGGCAGAACTCCATGAACTCTTGATTCTCAAACTCACGCCCATGATCACTTCTGATGGCCTTGAGTTTGCTCTCCTTCTCTACTTCCAATCTTAGACACAAAACTCTGAATGCCTCGAACGTGTCTGATTTTTCTCTTAAGAATTCAACCCATGTGTATCTGGAGAAGTCATCCACGCAAACAAGAATGTATTTCTTTCCTCCTAGACTTTCAACTTGCATGGGACCCATCAAATCCATGTGCATGAGATCAAGGACTTTAGCTGTAGTGATTCGGAGTACTCTCTTGTGTACCTCCTGAGTCTGTTTCCCTTGTTGACACGGTCCACAAAAATCAATATCTTCAAATCTGATCTTGGGAATTCCTTCAATGGCATTCAGTTGAATAAGCCTCTGAATATTCCTGTAGTGCGTGTGCCCGAGCTTCTGATGCCAGATTTCACTCATCTTTGAAGCGACCCTGTAGCTTGTGATCTTTGGAGTGAAGATGTAGCAATTGTCAGCTGATCTGTTTGCCTCCAGAAACTTATCTGTTCCTTTGTTGATGACGCAGCTATTTTTCCCAAAACTTACGCTCATTCCATCATCACACAACTGGCTGATACTGACCAGATATGCTCTCAAGCCTTCAACATAGAGAACCCCTTCCAGAACCGGCATCCCAGGTACATTCAGTGTAACAATTCCTCGAATTCTGCCTTTTCCACCATCACCAAACACAACCGACTCATTAGAGCAACTTTGCACATTAATAAGGAGATCCATGTTACCTGTCATGTGCTGCGAGCATCCACTGTCAATATACCAGGAGTTTCCCACTCTGGAGCTATTACTGGTGTGAACAACATAAGCTCTATAGCCCTGGCCTTGATTCCTTCTATTCTGATATTTGATCATCTCTTGCCTCTTATCACCAAGGTAGAACCGACATCTTGTTCTGATATGGCCAAGTCTATGACAGAAATGACAGAGAGGAATGAATACTTCAGAATCCGGATTATGCTCGGGTACCTTGTGGTGTTCTTGTTGGGGTACCTCCTCTGCAGCTCCTTGTTCTTCAGACTTCTGTTCAACAACAACTGAAGTTTCGGTTAGTTTAGGCCTCCATTCCTCACGCCTAACCGATTTCCCACTAGATTGAGTTCCAACAAAATTATTGGATTGTCTCAATCCTTCGACTCCTCTCTCTGTCTTGCTCCAGTCTTGTCTTTGAGCTCTTTGTTGATATTGATATCCAACTTGTTGATAGTTATTTCGGTTGAATCCAAGACCCTCCTTATCTGCAGCTCTCTTTCCAAGTCTGAGAATTTCATCAAGCTTCTCGGTACTGGAATTCATCATCCTTATCAACTTCTGAGTATGACTCAATTCTTCATCAGTCTCCTTTCTTCCGTCCTCGCAGCTTCTGAGCTTTTCTTGAAGAGATTCAATCTCGGATCTTAAAGCATTTCTTTCCCTTTCAAGATTCTTGACCTGCTCCGTAAGGCTCTGGTTCAAAATCAGTGCCTTCTTACACGCATCCATCAACTCATCATAGTCCTCCTGATCATCTTCTTCTTCCTCCACATCTCCAACTTTGAACGGATCTTGATCAGCAACATCAGATTGAATCCTTGGACCATTAACGGTTGCAACGTTAGCAGTATGAGAAGCGTCCTGTCCTTCTTCAAATTCGGTATCGGTGACCTCCTCATCGCTGTGGGTGGCTTGGAACGCCTTCTTGCTGATCTTCTGATATTTGAAGGTATTTGCACATTCGCTCTTGATGTGCCCAAAACCATCACACTCATGGCACTGTGGTCCCCTATCTCCATTTTCTTTCTTCTCTGAGCCGTTAGGACCTCTGTTCTGAGAATTGCTTTGATTCTCAGTCCGGCGAAATCTGGAGTTACCTTCACCATTTCCTTTCCTGAAAAATTTCTTCCCAAACCTCTTTGAGATATACGCGATGCACTCAGCCATGTCTTTGGCAGTCAACTCCTCTTCAGACTGGCTTGTAGATGAAGCCTTGAATGCTACGGACTTCTTCTTTTCACTAGGATTCACACGCATACCCATCTCAAACGTCCTCAAGGAACCAATAAGTTCATTGGGTGATAGATCATCAACATCCTTTGCTTCCTCGATAGCAGTGACCTTGTAATCAAATCTCTCGGGAAGAGATCTCAAGATTTTCCTCACTATCTTAGCTTCCGTGAGCTTTTCTCCCAACGAAAAGAATTCATTCGATAGACTCAGCAACTTAGCATAGAAATCTGAGATGCTTTCATTCTCGTCCATTCTGAGGGACTCAAACTGTGAAGTGAGTTGTTGCAGCCTCTGATTCTTCACCCGTTTATTGCCTTCATAAGTAATCTCCAAGATATCCCATGCTTCCTTGGCAGATTTGCACGTGGAGATAATGGCAAAAACCTCTACACTCACCCCTGTGTGAATGGCGTTGATAGCTTTCTGATTCATCCCAGACGACTTTAGCTCCTCTTCCGACCATTTAGTTCTAGGTTTCTCTGAACCGTCTTCATCTTTTGGAGCACTCCAACCAACTTCCACTGCAGTCCATGCGGCCTCGTCAATGGATCTGATGAACGAAGCCATTCTGATCTTCCAATACCCATAACTTGTGCCATCAAATAATGGTGGTCTGACCGTAGAACCACCTTCCCTGATGGTACTCATCGCAAGCACCACCAATGTACCAACGGATTATACGGATATCCCAGGATCTAACACCGCACCTCGATGACCTGCTCTGGTGCCAATTGAAATTGTATAATCCCTACTTTGGTAGGTAAATGAAACTCAACACGTAACACAGAAAGTAACACAGTTGAGGACACAAGTTGGTAACCCAGTTCGGTGATAAACACACCTACGTCTGGGGGAAGCTATTCCAAGAAATAATTCACTATGATGAGTATAAGGGATACAAGACTCGTGAACGTCAGCCACACCGAACGTTCTCTCCTCACCCGACTCTACTCCTCACCAATGAATCCTTGGTAAACTCTCACTAGTCTACCCGAAACACTTTTCACAGAGATGAAAAGATAAACCCGACCTTGAACAAGAAATTGTCCAAAGTATTACAATCACTCACCAATGAACTAACTACCCCAATGATTGATGAATGAAAAGAATAAACTAAAACCTCAAAACGCACGAAGAAGACGAGCTCTCAATAATGTATGAAGACGTTCAGCGGCACCAATAAGATCTTCGAGCATATATACTTCACGCATAACCCTAAGAGATAATTAAGGCATATCTTAAAAGATATCCTTAATAGGGTAAATATAATCTTCATGCATATCTTCTCATTAATGCGGAATAAAATATAAGGACCGAATCCTTGAGCCACAAGGATTCAAACCAACGAGAATTCCTCCGCATACATAAAACTTGCCATATAAAATACGCCATGCAATCCATGCAGCAACAATAACTACTTTTATTTATTTCATTGCATTAAAGATCGACGACATTCCAACACAAAATATACTCGTGCTTATACTAAAAAAACTAAATCAAATCTTACATACAAAAACTAAAACAAAAGAAATTAAAAAATTGCAAAACAATCGAGCCGGCTGCAATAGGGAAAGTAACACGGTTGGCCAATATGGTGGCTGAGCAAGGGTAGCAGCATTGGCGGTGTGTGAGGTGGCATAGCTGCGCTAGACGAGTAGTCGGGAAAATAAAATGAAATGAAAGGATAAAACATTTTCGTTATTTGATACTCCCTCCGTCCCACTGGGATAGAGACCTTTTTTTTCGGCGCGAGAATTAAGACGAGAATGATGAGAGTGAGATAAAGTGAAAGGTAGTGGGTTAAAGTGATGTGTCAGAATTTTATTGGGTTAGAATTTTCCATTTTGGGAAAGGTCCCTATATCAGTGGGACATCCCGAAAAGGAAAATGTCCCTATATCAGTGGGACAGAGGGAGTATTTTAGAGACAATTAAATATTTAACTTTTATTATTGGACATTTTTATTTAATTTCTCCATTTCCACAATTTTTCCATATATCACTATACATATATGTCAGTATCAAACATTGCTTTTTCATATATGTTTACCCCATTATAATTTTTAAAAATAAAAATGAGTACCAAAAAAAAGAATTCCCATAAGTCTTGAAATAGAAATCGGCGCACTGCAGTTTACCAATGATGAAAATTTCGTAGGGTATTCCTTTTCCTAGGATTATAAACATAATTATAAAGTTACATAAATTATTTGATTAATTAAATTATTATATTTGCCAAAATTACCATAAATGGTAAAATCTTTTATGCCTAAAGTTGAAATTCTGGAAAAAGCTACAATTTGTTTTGCCTATTATGGCTTCAATTGCAGACAACATTGGCCTAAATATTTCATTGTCTGATATTTTCCACGTCGGATTTAATGCAAATTAATGTTAGCCATCCAAAATTATTACAAATTTAAAAAAAAAAAATAGAAAAAACCTGAAAATGAGTAAAGACAAATTCCATGAAAAAAAAAACTCTACATAAATGTTGCTGTGTGCTCTTTTGCATTTCTCAGCTGTACTTGTACTTCTGCTTTTCTCTCTCACTCTCTCTCTCTCTCTCTCTACTTTCAGTTTTCAAATAAGTACTAGTAACACACACCGCATCAACTGTTCCATTAGTCTTGACTGCTCCCTTTGAAAAAACACAAAGGCATCTTCATGGGCGGCGCCGGCGAGAATCAGCAGCAGGCGGCGATACGACGTAGTTCTGGAAGGAGAAAGGTGAAGAAGAACAAGGAGCCGCGGAGAGGGATGGGAGTGGAGAAGCTGGAGCTTCTTAGGCTGCAGGATTTGTCCACGTCGACGATCGAGCCCGGTTTTCTTCCGCCATTTCCGGAGCCGAACCCGGTCGGGATCCCCGGTTTCCATGGCCTCGTCTCCGGTTCGAACCATCGTCGGCTTCTCCAAAATCATCACGATTCCGATTTTCTAGGTAAGAACGGCGGTGATGGTGCGATCGGTGGGGGTTTCGTTAAATGCTACGCTCTTCACTGCAATGCTTGTCACAAGGTATAAATTAATGTCTTTTAGTATAATTTTTTTAACGTGAAAAAAGCTTCTTGATTTCTTGATGGCGAAATAATTCTTGATTTTGTGTTGTGCAGAAAAAGAAGATTAACGGCGGCGTGAGGCCGGAGATGTATGAATGCGGCGGCGATCGCCGTTTTCTGCTCGGGCAAGATTTTGGAGGAAAAGCTCCTCAACACTTTGGAAACAATGGCAACAAGGTAGCTATAGGCATCAACCTCTCTCTCTCTATCTCTCTCTCTCTCTCTCTCTAAATGAGTGTACATTGTAGGTAGAGGTGGTGGCGGTTCATAGGAAAGGGCCAATCTGTAGCAGTTGGGACGACGGCGGAAACGGAGTGTTGACGGAGTACGATTTCTTTCCGCCGGCGAAATCGGAGGAGGGCGAAATAGGAGTGATGATGAGGCAGCAGCAGCAGCAGGAGAAGGTGGGCTATAGTTCATCAATGGCTGCAGCCTCCTCAAATTCCATTGATCTTTCCCTCAAGCTCTCATCTTTCTAGGAAAATACTACATGCTGCAGCTACACAACACACCCTTTCTTTATTTACCCTTTTTAGTATGTTAACCAAAAATGGGCAATACATTTTCTGAACTCTCTCTCTCTCTCTCTCTCTCTCCTCCCCTTCTCTCTCTCATTAGGTGGTGGATGCTTTTTGTGATCTTACTTACTGGTAGCTTTCAACTGGGATCTGATCTTGTTTTTACTACTAGCAATCATGATTCTATACAACTCTGACTCATGCATTTTAGATGATGCTTTTGCTTTTATTTTTTTAATATTATCTATCTATAAATGTAGAGAGAGGTGAGAGAGAGAGAGAGAGAGAGAGAGAGCTTGTGCTGTGCTGTTCTGTTGATCACTGCAATATTGTTCTGCATGTCTAAATCTCCTAATATCTAAATAAGGCTTTCTTTTCATAGTACACCCACATACATCTATTTATGGTATATCCCTATATCTATATATATATTAATTTGCTTCTCTTTCCATGGGAAAAAATAGGTTAACTTAATTTAGAAATAAAATGGATTTTTTTTTTTAAATTCCAAAGACTAGGAATTAATACTAATAATCAATTATATTTTAACGTGTGTAAATTAAATAATTTATTTTTTATAATTTAGTAGTATTACTACTATATGTGAATTAGCGAAACCCTAGAAGTTGTTTGTTTTTGAGGGGGGCAGGGGCAATTTAAGAGAGGCATTGCCACTCCGCAGTTTATTTGTGCATCTAAAGTGCTGAAACAAAGGGATTGTCTCTGATAACTTTCTCTAACTGGAACTAAACAACAGAAACCACTTTAAGGCAAGGCCTAGAGAGAGAGAGAGAGAGTTAGTTTTGAGTGGAGTGGAGTGGTAAAGGGCAAGGCATTGGGGCAAAGCTGGTGCAACAAGAAGTACAAGTTGTTTAATGAGTATAGATTTGTACAGAAGACTCAGAGTAAAACCAATAAAGCTGAGAGAGAGAGAGAGAGAGAGAGATCTTTTTAGCATATTTTCTCATTGGCCCTTCAACATGTCTTCTGTGCTTAACCTAATCTACTTTTCATATGTTTCATTTACAGTTTCATTGCATTTTTTCCTTTTAAGTATGACGTGCTCCCTCCGTTTATTCCGACGTGACTCATTTATTTATAATTGCAGTATCGCTCGAATTATGCAATTGAATGTAACACATAAAATGGAAACAGTATTTCAAAAAAATAACTATTCTTTCACCAGAAATATACTTCATTTAATTAACTATTTATTTATCGCAGAAATTAATCCCTCCAAATCCAATTCCTGTACATAAAGAATCAAGAAACGGTAAAAAACTCAGGACTAAATTCAACCTAGCTACCAAAAATAATACTCCAATATTTATTAAGATTATTTTCACAGCCGCATTGGATATTTACACTATGATCCGACCATTAATATATCTCGACCGGTGCGAAAAGAATCATACGTTTTCTCTATTCAGAAACTTTTGGTTCCAATTCATGTGTCCGTACTGTTGGGGTAGCGGGAGCAGCTGTGGTTGTGCTTGAGAGTAGGAGGCGAGAGGCGGAACCGTAGGCTCCATGGGGGGTGACTGGGATTGAACTAGAGATCGAGTTTGCATGGTCTGAGATGGATGGTGATGCATACCGGCATAAGAGTTATGGCCCGCTTGAAACGCCATAGCTTGTCCTTGTGGCATGTTGTACATCACATTCGTCTGCAGATTTGATTGATCGCGTAACGCATGCATATCCTCGTTCTGAAACGAAAAATGTACACGCACATATTATACATTTAAACTAGCACTTACTCCTCAATCAAGATTAGGGTTTGATGTGGAAATCTATCTGCCCGGTTTACCATGGTGGATCTTTTGATGCCAGAATTTAGACGTTATGGAAAAATCGTACCAACGTCGTGTATCAATTTGCCAAAGTTTTAAAGACCTGGCTTTAGTGCAACAAAAAAGAGGTCATTTTCATGTTTAGAGATTATGTACCTGTCTGATTGTTGAGTATGCATTCTTATCCTTGAGCTCTGGTCCCGCGATATCATCATTGCTAGAAGTCCGAGGGGGCAAAGCACCACCAGAACCATAACCAAGTCCGGATGTTCCGTATGAACCATATCCTGAAGAGATTCCATAGTGGTTCATATTTCCAGCTACGTTTCCGGGCTTGTAAACTGGGGGGATGGGGAATTTGACTCCTGAAGCAGCAGCGGCAGCAGTTGGTGGTGGAATATACATGTTTCCGGCTGAAGGTTGATGAGGGAATCCACTGTGGCCCAGCAACTGGTGCGCGTGCTGAGGTGGCATGTACAGCTGTGAAAAGTAAGGATTGTATGGTATGTAATTGGGAGGATATGTTTGCCGTATGAAAGGAAACATCTGCGGCGATACAGAAATGGAGCTCTGAGCAACGCCTCTGGGTTGGGGTTGAGTCACAGATGAGGTTGACGAAGACAGAACCATTGAATTTCCTCCCTGGAAGAGAATTTTCAACGACGTTTGATGAATTTTCCTTTACAATGCAAAAACTCTATATATAAAACACTAGCTAGATGGGTAAACATGCCTGTATTTCAAGTCCTTCTAGTTGCACAGTAGGAGGTATGAGATTGAGACCATAGTCGGGTGTCGAAGGGGGAGGAGGGTTGTGAGATCCTCCGACTGGTTGCAGAATCTCCTGATTTGATCGCTCATATCTCAAAGACGAAGCACTTTCTGGTGATGATTTTAAGTTTACGAGAGCGTGTGGTGGAGAAGGGGGTCGATCAGGATAGTCACTGCATCCAGACATGGAGGATGAAGGCTGAGGCCTGCTCACAACAATGAATATAGATATATTTCGATATTTATTAATGGGTACATGCATATTAGAGAGGAGCAGAACTTATAAAGATCTGAAACAATAACTTCAACATGCAACTTAACATAATTCTTCCACAATCGAACTAAAGGAGAAGATAACTTTCGCTTACATTACTGAAGCTTCCTTGAGAACTTCGACATCGGTACCAATTGAAGTATCCCTAGAACTGGAATCATTGTTCTGTTCTAGAGAAGACTCCAGACTTCCGAACATCAAAGAATTTTTAAATGCTTCAGGTACATGAAGATGATTCGGGAAAATCACAGATTGTGTAGCTGAATTTAGCTTATCGACCTCTGAAGTAGTTTGCTCTGGAATCGGATCCTCCAAATTAGGTAGAGAATGTGGATTAGCTTCTGAAGCAACACTCTCTCCTTCAGACGTCTCTGAGACATTATTGAGGGCGAATGAGTCAATAGTAAACAGAAAGAAAAACTCGCAGGCAGCAGTCTTGTTTAATTCTTTTTTACGATAAGATTCTTTCCAAGTTAGTTACTACACGAACAGATGATTAACAAGCAAGCACAAACGGTAATCATGTAGTATATCAAAAAACAACTTTTCGAGAGTGTAAGTACTTAAGTTTCCTCAATGACTCAACAGCTACCTACATTTGATGCTATCGACAAATGATGATGAAACTCGGCAATACAGGCATCATGATATCTAAACGTCTTATTTTTAGTTTGTTGGGTAGCAGATATCGGACCCTCCCTATTGCACAAAGATATAAGACATACCTTTAGACGGTGCATCATCCTGTTGAACTAGGCCATTTTCTTGATTAACATTGGAAGCAGCTGATGATGACAGCCTTGAAGATTCTAACGGCTGTAGGTTACTAGTCAAGTCAACAGATCCTTTGACTACTTGGCCGAAGGTCACATTGTCAACACCATTCATTCTACTGTCATCTAGGAAATTACCGCTAATTTCAGTAGCATTTCGCTGATTTCCAGTCTCGCGCTTAATTATACCAACGGAGCCATGGTTTCGTGGATTGAGAGACGGCACTAGGACAGGATCTGTTGCAGAAGAGTACATGCCAACACTGTTCCCAAGATTACTAGATTTTGGCTTAAAACTTCCACCTGGAGTTTTCGCTGCTGCTGATGAGGAGACAATGGTAGGTGTTGAAGTAGGAGTGGGTCCAGGATCTATATTCTCAAGTTGCTTTAGAGTGACAGGCCGAAGAGACGGCAATCTTTTGGAAATATCATCACAATCAATTTTAGCAACTTTGGCAGCGCCTTTTATGTTGTGGTCAGCAATTTGCGAGTTCAATTCATGGATTGGGCTTCCACAGATTACGCTCGCTGAACCATTGGCAGTGCTTTTGGAACTAAAAGTATTACACTAACTGGTAAGTTCGTATAAACGAATAACTCAGAGTAGCATGAGAATCACGATAGCAGATAATTATATGACTTTTACCTCGTTACTGCAGGTGTTTTATTGCTTTCTTTGTACGGGACTGCCACGGATAATTTAGAATCTCTCCCCCTCGGAGTTCCGTAAGAAATTTCTTGACGAGTATTTTGCTGTCTTACACCTATAGCATCATATAAATTTGTAACATAGACAATGCAAGATTAGATAGAGGCATCGAAACATTATATGACATAACCCTGAGACTAAGAATAAATGCAAATTTTGATCAATGAACTGAATTTAGAACGGTGGAGTTCCACTATAACCTCTTATAAATATATATGGTGGACAATAGAAAAACACAATTAAATTGACAAAAGTGATCCTGGAGAGGCTACTGATGACTTTGGAAACGAAACTCAATCATACTAACAACGAGCATCCAATTTATCAATGCCACCGAGGTAAAGAAAGTCATGTGGGAAGACAGACACATAGACAGTTCCCTGTCCTATTTTGAAAGAAGAGCATGAGACTTAATTTGAACGGAAAGACATCCAATTTATTTCAACAGGACACTTGTCAATCTGAAATGAAAATAGAAGTTGTACCAGCAGAATTATGAGAAGAATAATGGTTTCCACCACCCCTGGTAACTCGTCGCTGCATGCCAAAAGAGCCACGCGAAAGAAAAAATTGTTCAGAATCAGCAGTAACGCTTTTCGTGGTATCATAAGCATATGCATCGGTATTATTATTGCTGATTATGTAGCGGGCTATCAGCAACAGTCTAATAACAGCAGGGACACAGACACAGTGCAAAATATAAGGATGCTCTTTCACAATATTTAGTCCTATTAAATTCATAATTCACTAACTCAGATATTATTTTTTTCAAGGATTCTGTAAAGAGCCACAAGATTGGCTGCCATTTCATCCTGGTGATTTTTATGAAGGCCCATTTCATTCTATTAGCTACACACAGTAAAGCAAATCTCATCGGAACGTGTTTAAAAGGGTTAAATGTCATAAAAAGTCTAGGTAAAGAGAAGTTTCCTTGTCTCGAATGCTAATACCATTTCTACACAAGCACAACTCAAATCCTCCAAACCAGAATTCCTTCTAAACATATTATCAATGGAAAACAGGCCAGCATGCCTAATGAAACAATCACATACCACTTTCCTCCGATCGCGTTTCCTCTTGACCTCGTGGAACGTATCTGCAGAGAAAAACAGAGCAATGTAAACAAATAGAGTGGCCAGAGTGCAGTAGATCACCACCAAATTGAGTTGATAAATCCCACATACACGTCCATTAGAACAACAATCCATCTGCATACCTGAATTCCCAGCCCACATTCAGGATTTCGACAAAATTTTCAATCCGCACCATAAAAATTAAAACTTTCATCAATCTCTCTCTCTCTCAGCTCAAAATCAACCGATTCAACATCAATCAATTGCGCCAGAAATCACAACATGCACAAATCCCAATCAACGAATGTCGAATCAAAGGAGAATAGGTAGATATGAACGATTACCGAGATAGAGGAGTTTCTGAGCGGTTTCGTTGGGATCCATGTTGCAGTCCTTAAGCATTGCGTAGATATCTTCATCGCTGTGTTGGCCAGCAATCTCCTTGATATCCTCAATCGTTCTTCGCAGGCTGTCGGAAATCGAAACCCTAGAAAACCCGCTCATCGCCTCCCGATTGAATGTTGGATGAATAAATTACAATTGAAATTCAGAGCAATTTCCAGTAATCGTGTAGAATATGCATGCAATGCAAATGCAAGGAGATTATGGAGTATATATAAATATATATATGTCGGAACGGAGAACGGAGAATGTGAGAAAACGGAGTGCGATCGATCGCAACCTGCTAATAATTTGTTGTTTGATCTTTCTCTTTTTATTTTTTCTGGGATTTATTCAAGATTTAAATTATAGTAATTACGGAATCCATCAAAATATATGTGCATTTATTATTAGGAAAAAAATAAAATATTACTCGGAGCATGCATATTAATTATTACTCTTGATAGGAAAAAAGATTTTATTGAAATAAATTGAATAAGTATATATGTAGGTGAAAGATATGCATTGATAGAAGATGATTTTGGCATGCAAAATCTTCTCCAAAGAAAATATAATGAATATTGGCACATGCAAATCCAATATTTGGACCAAGACTTACTCTGTTACTCATAATATCTTAAATTTGAAAATAGTATTCCTCTCGTTTCAATTAAATTGTAAATGTTTCGAATTTTATACTTCCGTGTATATTGATTTTCGGGTTGGATCACACGAAGAACATTCTAATAAAGTTGCCGGGTGCAGCATGATTTGCATTAGGAATTGATTGTTTCATTGTGGAGTGGATATAGTTTTTTGTGTTTTGTAAGCTTAGAGGTATAAAACATGGTTTGATATACTTAGGGGTGGCTTTAATTTGTTGTAGCAGAAGCGTTACGACTTCTTGTTATGAATCGAATTGGAGAATAACAGGTATTGATGGAGCTCACGTGATAAAATAGAAAAGTCTTGATCGTATTATCATAGATTCTGCAATCAAATCGAAATAATAGCTTCTCGATTTGTATGCTTTAAAAAACCTTATATGCTATTCTTAATCGATGCAGGCGAGGAGACTATTGAATTTGAGTCCTAATTTCATAGTAAAACATGTACTTCTTCGAGCTATTAGAAATGCAAATGATTTTCCTTTTTACGTATTTTCTCTGATAAAGGGACATTTTCCTTTTTGGAACGTTCCACAGATATAGGGATCTTTTCCGAAATAGAAAATTCTAACCCAATAAAATTCAGACACGTCACTTTAACCCACTATCCATCACTTTAACACACTATCATTAGTTTCGTCTTAATTCTTGTGTCGAAACAAAAGGTCTCTTACCCAATGGAACGGAGGGAGTATATGATTTTTTTTAAATATTCAATAATATAAAGTTTAAACAATACTAGTAGTCTACTTTATTATATGGATATTTCACAAGAGTATGAGTCCTCAATAGCGCGGCTTTTAAAAATTTTGTTAATCGTAAAAAAAAAAAAAAAAAAAAAAAAAAAAAAAAAACTTTACAATAATCGGAAGAGAGAGAAGGGCGGTAGTATTTTTCTGGTAAAATAGAAGAAGGGAAACGAACCCCTACTCAAGTCTCAAACTCCAAAGAGCCCTAAATCCTTTGTCGATCGGACTCACTGAGTCATGGGTGGTGAGTCGCGCTACGAGATCCACCAGAATGCTTACATTAAGCTCGTCCTCCACTCCCTTAAGCACCGGACCTCCGCCGTCAATGCCGTCCTCCTCGGCCGCTCCGCCGGTGCCGCTGTCGAGATCGTCGACTCCGTTCCCCTCTTCCACTCGCAGATCGGCCTCCTTCCTCCCCTCGAGATCGCCCTAATTATGGTCAGTCTCTCCCTACTGGTTTGCTGATTTTTGCGAAATTTAGATCGATTGTGATTTGAACGAGAGTTGGAATTGAATTGAATAGATAGAGGAGTATTATGGAGAAAAAGGGTTGAGCATCGTGGGGTATTTCCATGCTAATGAGAGATACGACGATTCCGAACTCGGGAGCGTGGCTAAGAATATTGGGGATCACATAACTCGCTATTTTCCTCAGGCGGCTGTGCTTTTGGTACGCTTCTGTAATTTGAATTTGTCTTGAGAAACGTTGGAATCCTCTGGCAATTTAGTTTATTGATGATGAATTCTTGAATTTCTAGTTGGATAATAAAAAGCTCGAATCTTTGCATAAGGGGAAAGAACGAAGTCCAGTTGTGCAGGTAATTTCTGCAACAATTCTTATCTGAGATTGCAGGATAAAATTTTTTTTGATCTCTTTCTATACCTCTTTTCCTTGTGTATTGTGCACTCGGAAAACGAATTCATGTTCATGATTTATTTCATTCGCTGCGTTTTTTAAATAAGTTGCTGATAAATTATGATCATT
This sequence comes from Thymus mandschuricus, assembly GCA_029379335.1. Lineage (NCBI taxonomy): Eukaryota > Viridiplantae > Streptophyta > Magnoliopsida > Lamiales > Lamiaceae > Thymus > Thymus mandschuricus. The sequence goes on from CM057080.1 coordinate 27,438,811, forward strand.
ACATGGCTTAGAGATTGAACAAGTGTAAACCCTTTAATCAGCATTATGGAACATCCTTTAACAAACTTGAGTTACTCTGTTTGCTGATTCTTTTGGTTGTTGAGACTCGAGATATTAGCTATAAGTTTTAAACTTTGGTCACACAACTAGCTCTAAGACTTCACTGATTATTGACTGCATTCGGAGCTAAGACTTCAGGGGCTATCTTTTCAAATTATAATCGATTAGTGATGAAAGGAATGCAACTTTTACCACCCTCTTGAGTAGTGCTTACGCTTGTATATTTGACATCAATTCCAATATTCTGGCTTTTTACCCTTTTGTCCAATGGTTCCGTTGCTTCATTATTCTGCTCGCCCTCTATTTTTTAATTTGATTCCTTCTTTCTGGTTCTTTCCCTCTTTCTCTCCAGAGAAAAGGGATACCTAAGGACGTTTCTTGAGTTACTGGAAGATTTAAATTAGACTTGTGTGTGTGTCTCTCTCTCTCCCTTTGCCACTCAGCTTCACAGCAAAGACGCATCTAGTAGTTGGAAGCTAGCTGGTTCGGACGGAAGCAGTCAGCTCGTTCTCAAGGAGCCTTCAGCTAACGTAGTGCTTTTGGACTACATCTCGTCTGGGAAATGGAAGGACATCACAGATTTTGATGACCACCTGGATGACATCAGCAAGTAAGTATCACATACAGTACTACTCTTTTTCTTCTGTCTGATAATCCACCTACACAGTAGCTTCGGGGCAGCATTCTTCGAATCGAAGATAATGGGTGTTGTTCTTATGATTTTCTTGTAGGGATTGGCTCAACTCCGAACTTTTTAACTAAGCTTGAGAAGATTTCAAGATTATTGTACACTAATGTCGGCTCGCTGCTTGGTGCTCTTCTCCCGGTGGCTGTCGAGGTTTTTAAGAATATTGCTTCTGTATCAAACTTGATAGTTGAGACTATACATTTCTGGTTTATAGTATCTTTTCTTATTTTTGACATCAAATCTTGGGAAGTTGGATTATAATTTTCTTAGCATCTTATTTTCTTTACCTTTCGATGTTATGAGTACTTGCTAATTTTCTCTACGTTGGTACTCGTCTTCTTCATCGTCGTCATTTACATATGCAAAGCTCCCACGAACAGTTTTCTTGACTCGGTTTTTCCAAAACGTTCAAATTTTATGAAAGCAAATACAACTTCATAAAATTTCAGAAAGTAAAAAGAGGATTCTGACATTTATGATGAATCTATGTGTAGATACATCCCTTCAAAACTTTCAAAGAATATACATCGAAAAGAAAATTACCCCAAAAGCAACTATTCTTCAGAAAAAAGAAAAGAATATATAAATAATAATAATAATAATAATAATTATTTAAAAGCAAATATTGAAGAAACAGACTGCATAAAATTACATAGCAAGTCTATACCTTTTCCATAAAATTTCATGCAACGATAAGATAGTATGGCTGACTACCTCTGTTTTGGAGCAGAGCGCCTCAGTCTCTTGTACTTCCTCTGAACATTATCTTTGGCTGCTACAGAATCGCTCTCTGTAGCCCGAGACTCTCCTTCCGGTGATGACTTAAACGGAGATTTTCCATAATCGTGAGAATTATCCGGACCCGGTGAACTCATGGTGGAAGCTGTTTCTCCTTTATCTGTACCTGGCTCTTTCCTCTTGCCTTGACTGTCTGCTGGAATAACACCCTCTACCCGATCGATCTTCATGCTTTCGCCAGAGCAATCTTGATGTGTCGGTGATGGTTCCGCGATGCTCTTTTCGGTAGGATGAGTGTAGGGCTTTATGTCTTCCGTACCATGGCTCGTTGATTCCGGTGGAGTCTGGTTCTCAGCCTCGAATTCTGGTGGTTTGGGGATGGATTTGGTTTCGCTCTCCACCCCATTCGCATCCGTTGTCACTTCAATAGGTTCAGCGGATAAGGTTGAAACTTCCTGGTGAGGCGTGGGATCGTCTTCTTGCAGGAAATGAGTACCGTTAGTGTCACCATTTTGTGGCTGCTCCGAGTTCTGTGGACATTGCTCCATGTTCTCTTGCTCGATGACCGGTTCTCTGTCGTCTGCTGCATATCCAGTTCCGACTTGGGCATCATCCTCGGGTGAAAAACTGGTTTTCACATCTGTCAGCATCATGGATGAATCCTGATTGGCTGGGGGATGATCACAAGGTACATTTAGCATAGATGAGTCCGCAGGTGATGGCGAAGCTTCTCTACTTCCAGTAATGGTGGCGATTTCTATCATCTCCAACTGTAAGTTGTCATGTAATTCTGGAAGCAGAGAGTCTCTTGAAAGTGGCGTAACCAAAGGCTCAACATCCCTTTCGGGGCTATCATGGGGCTCGAGCGGAGAATCATTATGCCCCATTGAGGCAGAAGGTGTTGGCGAGAAGTACGAACTTACCCCCGAACTTGCACCCACCATGTATCCACTCATTCCGCCTCTCCTTCTTGGTTTGCAATGCTTCACCTTCGGACCATCTGGAATCATATCATGCGTTGATGATATCATTGCCTGGTTTTGGTTACTTGTTCCCAAAGCGAATGCGCATATATCTCGAATTTTCTCTAGCGCCTGCACCATCGGCATTGGGTTTGTATGTTCTGCACGATCCAACAAAAGAAGACTATAAACAATCATTTCTCAAAACACGCAATGAAATTTTCAGGAACGTACCGTTTCCACCTGTAGCTTCATGATTCATATGCGTTGCATTCGGGTCCGAAGCATCCTCGTGAAACTCAGGAGCACTCAATGCAGTATCCCATGTTCCTGGTGTATCCGGCACATCAACGTTTCCATGAAGAAGATTTGATGGCTTAATAGAATGAGACAGTTCTGATGAGGCAGGCATCATCCCAGAAACGTACGAGCCTCTTCTTCGGCTCTCATTTGCTCTTGCACAACTAAGCCCACCCCTCTTTCTTGGCCGACCTCTCTGAACTTTAGGTGTAAAAAATGGGGACATCGAAGGAGATGCTGCTGCCACATCAGGACGAACACTCAAACGGTGGTCCTCGTGAGATGCCCTGAGAGTATAAGCACATATTTCCTGAATCTCTCGAAGAACATCCTCACCAGACACTTCATAACCTTCATGAATAGCATCAGAGGCGCGGTGATATATTTTTTGTAAGCTCTGGGCCTGGATACACTGAAAGAAGTCAAACACAAATTTAGCTGAAGGTAAAAAGTTGGGAAATTTAATTATTGAAGGTTTCCTACCATTGCCTCCATTGCACCTCCAACTCCCTGGTATCCAGTATTCGGACGAGTGGCTGGATTACCAATCAACAAGCGAGTAATTCTTCTATACCACATCATGTACGGATCACCCTGGTCCATTGGACCATCTATGGGAGGCCCACATATAACTCGGGATCGGCGATCAGCCCACATATCAACGAATTGCCTATGATGATGCGCCCAATCGTAATTTTGCCTTCCGCGGCGATCCGTTAGATGAATATCCGGGATAGTATCGCAAATTGCGGGGATTGATTGCTGTTGACCGAACTGGCGTAGAACACGGTCAGGGTGGTGGAACTCGACAACATCGAAGCAGATGAGAGGAGCCACAGTCTGCCAAATTTGTCTTCCTGACAAACAGTATGCAGGGAGGTTTGCCAAGACTTCAGGAGGATACGGGTCCCAAATAAACTACAATGTATGAAGTAAATTTCAAATATAGGTAACAGGCTATATCGGAAAAATACAGATGCCACTTTTAGTAGTAATAATAATACGTATGAATGATAACCTGGTCATCCTTCATGTTGTCTAGCTGGTCCCTATACAAGACTAGGACATGAGTTCCCACAGTCTCGAGCTTGAAACCAACATTCCACCTGTAAAAGCAAATAATACATCATAAACATAAAGCTCAACTTTTAAAGCGTATGAGCACTACAAGTAAGCTTATGGAATCTGCAAGAATACCTCGAACCATAAGGGGCAGAAGGCAAAGGGTGATCTCCATCAACTACATCAGGAGGTGGCTGCTGTCGAGGAGACAATCTCCCAGGACGGATGAAAGGCAGTCTCTCCCATGCCCAGATCTGAAAAATATTCACAAAAATCATTATATCCATCTCCCCTGATAATTTTTTGTAGGGTTATTGCATACTTTACAACATGAATTTAAAAAAATTGCACCATGCGCACGAACTGTATAATATGTGCAATTCACAACACCAATCCAATATCCCGTTGGGCCAAACTGACATGGCATAGATTATTATCAATTATTTTACCTAAATTTCTCATGTTTTTGCCCTAATCAACAGAAAAATCCTATTTTTATAGCACAACTCATAAAACTCATGTTTTCTATGCAATTAGATGCAGTTAACCGTCGGTCATATAATAAAGATCAATTCTATACAATTGGTATCCGTCTTGTAACAATACCTGCAATAGTACCAAGGGCCCGCATATATCTGATGTCTCAGGCTTGGTTGCGCGGCACAAAGCACGGTAAAGGCAAGATAACACAGCTCCTCCCCAGCTTAGCTTCCCAGCCACTTCAAAATCCCTAAGTAAGGGCAAGTACATCAACTTCACCTTATTATTGGACATATCCGACAACAGCTGTCCCCCGAGCAACTGCAAAATATACGCTCTTGCATAGAACTGCACAATATTCTCTGATGCACCATCCGGCAATACCTTAAACCTCTCTTGTAAACACCGGATCTTGAGGCGGCCACGGTCAAAGTCTTCAGGCGGAGGCCGGAATCCTAATAGCTCGTTGCATATCTCTTGCCACTCATCCATTGACCTATTTGTATCAACACCTGTTATAGGCTCGCCATCTACGGGTAGACCCCACAGTACAGAAATGTCTTGAAGTGTGACAGTGGTTTCACCAACTGGCAAATGGAAAGTGTGCGTCTCTGGTCGCCATCTCTCGACCAGAGCTGTGATTAGAGCATGATCGAGACGCATGCGACCGGCTTTATACACTCCATAAAAACCAGCTTTCAGCATCATTTCCTGCACTCGAGGGTCCAAGGTTCCCAAGCGCCAAAAGTGGCCATCGCACCTCCTACAGGTTAGGGGTTCAAAGTTCTGACCATTCCATATATCTGTGGATCTGTGGTGATCCTGTAAGGTGAGTACAGAGTCGTCGATGGGCCCAGGATGCAATGTGTGACTCAATGAAGAATCCATAATTACTCAAATCCCTGCAATATATATTAATAGTTAAATATCTATGGTAGCAAGCATTACACGCAGCAAAAAATGATGAAAAGGTGACATTCCTACTAACACCCATGTTAGTTCGTTCTAGAAACTTTAGATCCCCAAAAGGAAAATTCAAGTTCCCGCCATACTTAGAATGGTCATCGGCAAATTCATTTCCAAAGTAAAACCACAAAATAAGTATCCTGTAGAACAATGCCTAGCCCAGAACTTGCCAAAACTATTCACGATTCTCCATTCCACTTTTACAAAACACAATAGGCTCATTATTAGCCTCGGCACTAAGAAAGAGATAGCAAAAAGGTGGTGAAAAGGAAATGGTGAACATATTCAGTGGGAAAAAAATTTTAAAAGCATTAACAATTTCGATAATTAATTAAATTACACTAACTTTTTCCCTACACTTACACTTTACGAATCTTCACAGATAGCGAATAAACAGACAAACATCAATTACAGATTCCCTGAAGGCGCAGTCAGGAGTTCAGTAGGATGATCTGTAAAAGTGTCGGGACTGCAACGAAAAAGGGTCTTACTCAAATACCATTAGAAGTTTTGAACTCTCAGAATTCGATTGGTCAGCGGGCCTAGGATTCACAACAACTACGAAACTAATCAGGGAACTAAAATTAGGCACGAATCTCAGACTCGCAGACAAGTTACACTTCAATACCTCCATTAAATTTGGCAATGGAACAGAACACAGGGACCCACGCCAGGATGTTATCTCTAATGAAAATAGTACCTTAATTAATATCCTCACAAAATATTTGTGGCAAATTCAAAAAGCAGCGTGATTATAAAGCAATAAGGCATCCTCAATATGCACATACTCTCGGCCAATCAACAGGCAATAGAGGGCATCAGCCAACTTCAGTCTATCTATCAACTGCAAACTTATTACTTGAATTTGCCGAGAGAGAGAGAGAGAGAGAACAAACAAACACAAGGCAATCAAACTACGAGGGCGAGGAGCAATGAAAATTAAACAAGCTAGGAATTCGGTACTCGTTCATCTTTCTCAATTTTCCATAATTACAATTAGGAAACCAGATTCTCACAACTGAAATGAGGAAAAAAAACAAATAAAAAACAAACAAACACGCAATTGCCAGGGGAAACAGAGGGAGGGAGGGAGAGAGAGAACTTTTACCCAGAAAGAGAAAACCCCTAGTGATTCAATTCGTCGAAGCAAACCGCACCATATCCTGAACAATTCCGAAAACTCAAAATTTGAAGAACAAAATTAAAGAGCAGAGGGCAGAAGAGAAGGAAGGGGGAAAAATGGAGGGAAGGAGGAGTGAGAGCAACGGCTATTCAAAACAGTGGAAATCTGTGGGGAAGAGATCTCTATCTCTCCTCCATTCCAACGAGAAACGCTTTCACGACTTCGTTTCAGAGAGAGAGAGCGCTAGCTAGGGTTTTTTTTCCTTTGAGGCAACACCCAATCCGCACCAAAAAACCTAAAAGCGTCCTCCCACACTTTTCTCTATTTTCAACTCAGTCCCCCGTTTTCCCTTTATTTGTTCAGAAGGACCCTTCACTTTTGTAGAATCTCCATTTTGGCCCCTTAACTTTCGCTTTATTTTTATGTGATGAGAAATTATGGATTGAGTTTTGTATACATCATGAGGTAATTACTCTAATATGCATAAATATATGTATTTTAAATAAATATGAACGATGAGTGGAGCTGTCAAAAGCTTGTACCGGGCCGGGTTGGGCCGAAATTCCATTGGATTGTCAAAATTGTTGTCCAAGCTTGATTCATAAGAAATTTATAGTGTATTAATCTAGTGACAAACGGGCTAGCCTGAGCAAAAGTACGTTGGCTTTTTGAGTATTTAGGGTCAGTCTGGGCCGGATTAAAGAATTGAAATTATTGTACTGTTACTTTTGACCGGACTGTACAGTAAGAACAATTGTATATGAAAAATGTTAATAACGACATACATAATAAATGCTTAAATAACGAATAATGATCACCGTCTTTTGTCCTTAAATACATTACCAATCGAGAGTAAATACAAACTTTGTCGGATAGAATTAAAATTATTGTCATCGTTATTTTTGACCGGACCGTACAGTAAAATTAACCAACCGTATCCGAATCTTTTGTCTTAAAACTTTTCCTATTATTAGGCAATGATTACTAAGTCACACAATATCTCCTATTGAGATTTTCACTACATATACTTTATCATGTAAGGGATGACAATTAACAAATTACTCTAAGGTAAAAATCATAAATAAAAATAATAGATATACAAATTACAAACCCTTTTATCCAGAGATACCTAGTATTAATTTTAACAGTCTTATTATTCTTTCAATACCAAAAAAATAGTGACAATCATTAATCGAACAAAATTAAAGTTTGAGAGGTACTCCATAAATTATTTCAACTAATAAAAACTAAATAAATCATTAATTTTTCCAGTTAAGATAAAGTCTGTCATAGCCGTTGGGTACATTTTTTATCTTTTTTCTTTTTTATAAATAAATATATATACCTACTTACCAAATAAAATTGGAATGTGTGAAGCTTTTTTGGTTAAATGACAAATTCACATTAAATATATACACAATTTATGCTGACAAAAATTAGCACCTTGTTTGCCCTATTTGCCCCTCTCTTCAAACCACTTGAGTCTATATATATTGAGACAAGTTACCTATAATAAAAAGAATCCTTTTATTAGTATAAGAAATTAAGTTATATTATTAGAAGATGGAAAGTGGAGGAAAATTTGATTCTGAGCTCAAGCATGATGAAGCAAGATCCACCACATCTGGTAAAATTAAGGGATAATTAAATTTATATCTTTGAATTTTTTACAAATATTATGCATTGGATATATATATATTTATAGTACTATATTTTAAATTTAAAATGCTTTCAATTCTTTGGATCTGATGTTGGGATGTATCAAATCATTATAGAAATCAAAGAGTAAAATTTTGAATTTTACTCTTTGATTTCTATAATGATTTGATACATGTATATGTAACTTGGTCTAAATAAATTTTATTCAAATTTTTTGGCCCTTCCCTGAGCGGGGAGATTTTCTTTCTTGCGTCGTCTCACTTCGAGTGGCCCTTAATTTATTTGTAAAGAAAGGGGGAAATAAGGGTAAGTTTAATTTATAAAAAATAAGATGTACATGTAGTGTATAGTAGTAGACTCAATTGTTTTGTTTTGTGTGTAGAGATTATTAATTAGCTATTATGCAAAAGTCCAACTTCACACCAATACTACTTAATTGGCTTCTTCTACATGATTAGAAATCAAAATTCAAATAAATATTTCTAAACAATAAATAAATATTAATTTATAAGTTAGTCAAATTCTGTCTGGTCCATTTCATTTAGCATATTTCACTATTTTATGCTACCAATTAATGTATTTAACGAACAAGCCAAATTAGATGAAATAGATGGAGTAATTAATTAATTAGTAGGTTCATGGCTATATATGTTTTCAAATTTTCATTTCAAGTTCTTAGCTTTCTATTATTAATTTTATTTCAATTTCATGAGTTTTATTTAGTTTAGTTTACATAATACCGACCTTGATAATTATGTTTGAATTGGCACTAAACTTTTTTTAAAAAAAATTGTAACAAATTTTGATTAGGGTTAAGCATATTAAGTAATGTTGTTCTTATATTTAATTTTTGAAACATTATATTCTCTTTTTCTCAGGCGAAGTCACCGGAGAGAGCGATGCATCAGGAGGCGGCGGTGCCGACGGCGAGAAGGAGGAGCCGGGGTTCATGCGGAGGGCGGACGAGTACATGCCGATCGCCAACATCATGAGGATCATGCGGAGGGTGCTGCCGCCGCAGGCGAAGGTGGCGGACGACGCCAAGGAGACGATCCAAGAGTGCCTGACGGAGTTCATCGCTTACATCACCGCCGAGGCCAACGCCAAGTGCCACAGCGAGTGCCGCAAGACCGTCACGCCCGAGGACGTCATCGCGGCCATGGCGTCCTTGGGCCTCGACTCCTACGTCAAGCCCCTCACTCTCTTCCTCCGCAACCACCGGGCCCGGGACGCCTACCGCGGCCCCGGTCGAGGCGGAGGAGGAGGTGATCAGGGCTCTTCTTCGGCTGGGGCGGAGTTGGGCCGCTCTATGCCGTTTAAGTAGAAGAAAGTGGACGTATCAAGGCCCCATGCATGCATGCATGTATCTTTTTTATCGTTTCGAGTGTGATTTTGTTTGAGTTGATGGACTTTGTTTGAAAACTAGTTTTATTGTTGTTGTTATTGTTGCTTTTTCCCTTAATTTAATTAAAGAGATTTTTGTGTGTTCTTGACTTAATTTTGTGAAGGTTTAATTATGTACTTTTTTTTGTCTTGATTTAATTATATAGGTTTTTAATAACATGAATAGATTATGTGTATTTCTATAGATTTCTCAAGTACGTTATAGATTGAACACGCCTAATATTTTCTTTGATTTTATTTTTCCTCTTTCATTTTCTTTTGATGTTTTTTTAATCAACAATTATAATATAAAATTAATTTAAATACCGCACTAAAATGACTGAAAATGTGTGATCTTTAGGTTATGATGTTTTAATTCGTATTTTCTAAAATCCATTTAACGGGCCATCGGAGAATTCAAACATTCTGACAACAACCATTATTCCCTAATTAGCACTAGACGAATGGATACAAACTCACACAATAAATCCATATTTATGGGTGTGAGATTGTGCGATTGTGTATAGCAAGCAAACAAATGATAAAGGAAAAATAGAAAACAAATGAAAAGGATAAACAAGAAATGAGAAAGAGAATTGAAAGGGATGCATGTAAATATAGAATGGAAAAAAGGTACAAAGAAAACTAGAAATAATGTGTGTTTTATACTTGTAACAAAAAAAAAATATATATATATATTAAAAAAAGGTTAACAAAATTAGCATGACTAGAAAAGTAGTTTAGTTATTTAAGGAAAAAATGGTTATCAAAATTTGGGTGGAAATTAAAAATACCCCTTTTAAAAATATCAAGTTATCTTCTAAAAAAAATACCAATTTATAACATACCCCTTAATTTTTTATGTATGCAAAAAATACTCCTTTCATTTTTTTTATTAGGTGTGAGATCCACTTTAAACAATTAAATATATGAAAAATCGGAATTGATTGAGAATATATTCTTTATAATAATAGAAATACTGTATTTAAAAACAACAACTACTAAGACTAGGAATATCGGCGATAGAAAACTGTCCAACCCCAACCTTTGTAATTAAAAAAAAATAAAAAATTGATTTTAGAAAAGTTTGAAGGTTGGATCTTAGGCAACCACAGACCTTTTAAAAGTTAAGGTCGTTTCTATTATTTTATGTATTTTATGTACAACATCTTTATTTTATTTATTTATATGTATTTTAAAACATGATATATTTTTATTTAAAGTATAATTGAAAAAAATAAATATATCATAATTTGTAAATAAAATTCTTTATAAATAGAGATCAAATTTGGCATAATCCTTCACACCTTCAAAGTTTTTTTTTTTTTTTTTTTTTTTTTTTTTTTCACTCCCCCTTCTCTAATTCATAATTTCTTTGTTCAATGGATGCTAATAATAATTTTTTCTCTAATTTCTAAAATTTCTCCAACTCTTAATTAAATTTGTTCATACTTTGCAAAATACTTATTTCTCATTTATTTTATTTTTAATTATTATTTAAATATAATTAAATTATTATCAAAATTATATTAAAAATTATACTACATATAAAAACAGAAGTGGTTGGGTGATTTTGAATGGTCATGGATAAATATATAAAAACAGAAGTGGTTGAGGTTGGATGAATAGTAAATTAATAGAAGAGAGAGAAATTGATATAATAATATAAATGTTGGATGGTTGGGGTTGATTAAGGTTGCTGATAAAGATAGTCTAAACATTTTTTTTTCCTTTTAACCCCACCACATCCCCACGCTTGTTTCCCACACGGCCACCTCTCTCTCTCTTATTCCCCACGCCGGCCACCCCTACTATATTATTCCGCACCTCGGCAACGACCATTCCCTATAATTCCCCACGCCCACGACATACTTCATCACAAGTCCAAGCTGGAGACAATGTTGGAGACTCACAAGGCTACTCCGACAAGGCAAAAGGTTAGAAATTTTGAAAATAAATTTATGGCCCCAACACGACGGAGTTCCGACACTGGAATCTCCACCACGGAGGTCAAGTTTGTACCAACCGTGGTGAAGATTCCGGCGTCGAAGCTCCGGCGTGGTAAAAGAATTTTATTTTTTTGAATTATTTCATATAATTGGTTCATGTATATAAATTCGATTTCATATAATTAATTCGATTTACTTATAATTAGGCGTCCCGTTTTTTAAATAATTCGATTTAATTGTTTTTAATTATTTATATAATTAGTTTATAATATTTTATTAAATTGTAGATTAAGTAATTAATTTTATCTTGAGCAAGATTAATTATGTAGCCTTTATTATAAGTAGTAATATAGTTTGTTAGGATATGATATTATACAATTATTAAAGGATATTATATGGGAATATTATAATTTCTATTTGAATTAAGTGATTCGGTAGTGTTGGAAAGTTAGGAATTATATTTAGGGTTATCAATTATAAATGTTTATAAAATAAATTCAAATGGTAATATTTTGTATTATTATTTTTGAAGTAGGAGATGAGTCATTTCCAACGGGTAAAAATTGATCGGAGAGGAGGCTTTACCGGCGACCGACGTTGGAACATTTAGCATTGCGGCTGAAAAATGGTTAGTAAACAAACGAACACTGTTGGATTAAAGCTACTTCTGCACAATTGAACCACTTCAGTGTCCGTATTTATACGTGATTTGATAATCCTCCTCCCTCAGTTGTGCTCCAATAGAAAATACTGTAATCCATGCTACCCAAATTGCAATACTCAGAGATTTTGTATATCAAGTTAAACAATGAAACTTCGTGATCGGCCAACACAATTTAGAGCTCGCCTTCCACCCTCATAGGTGTTGTCGGTCCACCCTTATAGGTGTTGTCGAAATAAAAAAACATTAGTAATTCTAAGTTATTTGAGTCGTTAATAAAATATACTATATGATATATAAATAATGAAATTTCAAATAATTTAAGATGGAGGAACTAGTACAAAATCTCACGAAATTGAAAGCTGTAGTATTTTATTTTCGTTTTTCATTTCAATGAAAAGAAACACGCTTCTCACAAAATATTTTCTACGTCCGACTTAATTAATCTCTTTAGATGTGAAACGGGAATAAAAAAAACTGAGATAATAATTAATTTTCTTAATGGACACAAAAAAAACAATAATTCAAAGATAATAGAGATTTCAAAAGGTATTTTTATATATTGATGGTTTGTTTCCTTCTTAACAAACGAGACTAACAAAGTAGACAAACGACTAATTAATTGAGACATAGGAACTATAGATTACAATTTTTCTTAAATAAAATAAATAATAACTTCATTAGTATAAGTATTTTAAGGAAGATTCAAATCAAAATAAATAGACAGTACTTGCCCGTCTTCTCCACTCAGCAGCGGCCGGCGCTAAACCCTAAACCCCTGTCTTCTCCCCTCGACGGCGGTGCTCTCAGTTGCAGGTTTCCGATAGAAATTCGAAAAAAGAAGAAAAAAAGCTGGGGGAGGAGATGGTTTCAGAGTCTAGCAGTGATGATCAAAGAACAGAGAAAATTCCGGTGTGGGATTTACCCGACGTTCCTAAAGGGGAGCTTCCGCCGCACATTCAACTCCATAGGACTCGTGTTCTCTGCACTTTCGATGCCCCTACCCATGTATGTAACTTCCCTGCTATTCCTTCTCTTGTTCAGTTTTCGGTTAATTTCTTCTTTAATTTATTGTTTTTGGATACCGAAGACTGAGAATATAGGGTACTCGGGTGCTTATGCGGCGATGGGAGTTGATAACAGTGTGAGGCTGGAAGGATTTAAGAAGAATTTCAAGGTGGAAGTGATTAAACTCACGGAGGACGACATGGAGTTCGATATGATTGGCATCGATGCTTCTCTGGCGAATGCTTTTCGGAGAATTCTCATAGCTGAGGTTCGAGCCGATTTTTCTCTGCTCTTGCAATTAGTTTTTTGAGCCATTGTATGTTTGTTCTTCTCTTTTTAGTGTTTTTAGTGAAGGAATGAGTAGTTGCTCTGTTTCTGTTTATATCTGGATTTCGAAAGTTAGATTGTTATAATTTATAAAGCCTTTTCTTTTTCATTTTGGTGTGCTGATTTGTAGTGTAAATGAAAGTTTGGAGGATTTCTGTTTCGATTTTCAGAAAAAGCAACCCACCCTTATTGTGGGGTTGATTAAATTTATTGGCTAATGTGATTTAAGGAAGTGGATAACATATGCTCTTCGGAGAATCCTCATAGCTGAGGTTCGAGTTGATTTTCTCCCGTCATTCATTTTCTGAGCCATTGTTTTTTTCTCTCCTTTTAGTGAAGGAATGAGTAGTTTCTCTGATTCTGTTTTAATAATCTGGATTTTGCTAGTTAGATTGTTACAAATTACTGTGAAGCTTTTTTGTTAATTGTGTTTGGTGTGCTGATTTGCAGTGTAAATGAATGTTAGGGGGATTTCTGTTTCGATTTTGAGAAAAACCAGCACTTATTGTGGGGTTGATTAAATATATTGGCGATTTCTGTTTCGATTTTGAGAAAAAACCCGCACTTATTGTGAAGTTGATAAACCCTGATTTTTTGCTAGTTTTCTGTAGAGAAAATGCTGCATTAGATTTGTATATAGCCTCTGTACTGTTGTAATCATTTCCTTCTTTTTAGGTGTCTTAAGTCGTTATACTTGTATTTAGGAAATATATTCTTTTGTTTCTGTGGATGCTTATTGAGCATATTTGGTTCGATTGATCTGATTTCTCTCTCTCTCTGCAGCTCCCTACCATGGCTATTGAAAAGGTATTTGTTGCAAATAACACGTCAGTGGTTCAAGATGAGGTGCTTGCCCATAGGCTGGGTCTTGTTCCACTTAAAGTTGATCCCAGGCACTTCACGGAAATCTCAGGTTAACAAGTTTCCTATTCCGTAGATAACTTTTTCTTCTTCTGCTGATTTATAGTATATCTTTTGGTCTGGCCAGTTATCTGATGCTCTAAGTTGTCTTCAGAAAATGACGAACCGAATGAAAAAAATACCATTGTCTTTAAACTCCATGCTCGTTGTGAAAAAAAGGGTCCACGCATTAAAGGTACTTTCCATTGCTTAACCTCTCTGAATTATTTATCTTCATATGATTAAAATTTTATTTTATTTTTATTTTCAATTATAATTTCTATCTAAAACATTGTTGAGCCAATGCATTCTTAGTATATTTCTTCTCTGGTACTAAATATTGCAGTGAAGTCTGATGAGCTAAAGTGGTTGCCAAATGGCAGTGAGTTCATACGAAATTCAGAAAAATCAAATCTAGATCCGACATCAAAGTCAAAAACTTACACTTCATTCAGTTGCAGTCAGGATTCCTTGCCTGAATTTGCAAACAACCCAATTGCCCCAAAGTACGATGATATTATTCTTGCCAAACTTGGACCAGGACAGGTATTTATACTCTCCTGCCTTAAGCAAACTATTAAGGGGGTTTTCTTTCATGTTTTGTTGTTGTTTTAACCACTCAATTTATGAAGTGCAAAGTCATGACTTTGAACCTATCATATCTATAGGGAAATGAAATAGTCGCAGACTCTTCTTTTACATACCATTAGATTAACCCTGTTACATGATTTAACTGTAATCTTGATCAAGATAAAGACTACTCCAGTCAAAGGTTCTTATATTGGCAACTATCTCTGATGTGTGTGTTTTTGCAATGCTCTCTTGCATGCCACCGTCAAATTAAAGGATTGGTTTTCATTGTCCTTGAGTAGGCTGTATACAAGATATTACACCAAACCAATCAGAATTTATGGTTACACTTATATTTTTTTGTTTCAGTCCAAGAGAGTGTGAAAGTGAAGTTTCAGTTTGTTTTGTGGTTTCAAAAAGAAAAAATTAGAATCTGAACCTGTTTATCAACCCAAATTTATAGACCCCCTCCCTCCCCAAACATAAAATTTTGATTTTCTGTGTTAGTTTGTTAACATATGATATGATGCGGTTTTCTTGTAATAGGTTTTCCAGTCCAAAGTTTATAATCATTTGAAATATTGATATTCAACTTATTACTTAGAAAAATATTTCATTGATAGTTACAAGTGATTCAATATGTAGAAAAGTTGCTTCAAATTACTTCTTATATCTCAAATTAATTTCTCTATCAGACCAACACGAAACCATTTGTTTCTCAATGTGGTTTGGTACGGTTTCGTTATTTTCGAACAAAGCTATGGCTGAGCATTTGTGTACAATTCGATTAAAGAAGCTCATTCATGCCCTATTTCTAAGAATAGAATGCCTCATGCGCAGGAAATTGAACTGGAAGCCCATGCTGTGAAAGGAATGGGTAAGACGCATGCTAAGTGGTCACCTGTTGCCACTGCCTGGTACAGGATGCTTCCTGAGGTATACGGATTTCTATTCCTTAGAAAATGCATTTACGAAATTCTTGAGAAAGGAAATTCGCCTCCTATCATTTTCTGGAGATCTGTTTGCACCAACTAAGAGTATAAGATTTTACAAGATTGGTACTTGTGCAGATTGTTTTGTTGGAAGACATTGAAGGCGAAAAGGCTGACGAACTTGTCAAGAAGTGTCCAGCAAATGTGTTTGACATTGAAGATATTGGTAAAGGTGAGGTGGACCCTAATTTTGTAGCTGCCTTTTCATTATCATTTGTATTTGAATTGGCATTGAACTTTGGAGTTAGGTTTGCATATATTGAATGGTCTTTTTAATTCCTGTGAATCCAATTCCATATTTTTGAATTGTTATTTATCAGTTCATTCACTGTCAAGTTAGGTCAAAAAAGAGCAACTGTGGCAAGACCTAGATCATGTACCCTCTGTCGTGAATGCATCAGAGGAGATGATTGGGAGAAGCGCGTGTCAGTTCGGCGAGTAAAAGATCATTTCATCTGTAAGTATAAATTTGGAAATGATGAATCGGTCTTATACAGTAGCTGGAATAGCTGTTTGGTTCCTCTTGCACTATAACACTGCAGTGTCTGACTTCATAGCATCTCTCGGTTTCCTGATATTACCCTTTTAACATCCATAACAACTAGTATAACGGTTCAATCTGTTGCCCTAAGCTGTAAAAACTGCAACTTTTGTTCTGGTTGATGTAGGTCGAGGTATAATATCTAAACGCTGCAAACTTTTGCTTTTGACTTGTGCATTAGAACTTCTCTCATTCATCTCATCCTAATTTCGACAGTTGATTGATGTGTTCTTGCCTGCACAATCTCTCTCATTGATGAAAGCTTTGATTTTAAATTGGTTATGGGTCTAGTTTTTCTTTCACAAATTTCTTCTGAACATGTAAAAGCTCAAATAAATATCTGTTCGGTACTTCCTAATCTCAAGGACACCCATATGCAAACCCGGTTATGATTTTAGCTTCACATGTCAGCCCTCTTCAGGTTATAAGTTGTTCACTCACACGGTCTCACCTAATCTTGGCTAATTTTGGGCTGACGTAGTTACTCAGTTATGGTGATTTCAGTTGCAGCCATTCATTGTTCTGATTAAGTAAGTTTAAGTTATAGAAAACCTCACAATTCTCTTGTCATTCTTCCTCAGTTACGATTGAATCTACGGGAGCATTGCCACCGGAAGAACTGTTCACCGAAGCAGTGAAGATTCTGGAAGAAAAGTGCGTGCGCGTGTTATCCGTGCTCGCATGAGGTAAATCTGGCAGGTGAAACTACACAATGAAATAGTAAAGCTGGTGCTGCTTTTGTAACTATATAGGAAACAGCAAAATTCTAACATTGGATCCTACATTCTACTGAGAGAGAGGCCACATTTTGAGTTCCAATTCTATTATGAAATTAAGAGCCATTTATTTAATTCTATCTATGTTGTTTTGTTATATGCTATGTGACAGATAAGAATAGAAAAATTAAATAATTGTTCAAATCTGAGAAATCACATGTGAAGAAGCATAACTAGCTGGACTGCTATATCTATCCAATTAAAGAGCAGCAATTATATGCAATATAGCATTCACCACTTAGGAAAATATCATATTCTTGTGGTTTGTAATTCTTAAGAACCTCTAGTATTACACCATCCGTCTCACTTCGGTTGTTCTAATCGGGTCAGTCCAAATGAATTGTCTTGTTAAAGTGGAAAGAATCGATCCTTAAATTTTATTGTTGACTTCTTACTTTTCGCTTTTAATACTGCATTAAAAATTCCGTATCGAAAAGAAATAGGGCAATTGATTTGTGACAGAGGGAGTAATATGATAGTAATTTGAAATTAAGATGTGAAGCACAAATAATGAATTTTGGTGGGAATGTTGGGTTGTCTTGAGGAGATGACAACCTTGAGTTTGTGATTGTGGGACAATTTTGGTAGAGGATTGGACTCTTGACTAAATCATCAAAGATTCAAGAGCTATGTTTGGCATTTTGATCTTTTCACAATTCCTACTCCCTTCGTTCCGCCGAAACATGAACGTTTCTCGAATATATATAAGGTATAAAATATATTAACGCGTAACGTTTGACTGGACACGGGAACAATATTCAAGATATGTTGA
Source organism: Thymus mandschuricus (assembly GCA_029379335.1). Classification (NCBI taxonomy): domain Eukaryota; kingdom Viridiplantae; phylum Streptophyta; class Magnoliopsida; order Lamiales; family Lamiaceae; genus Thymus; species Thymus mandschuricus. The sequence continues at coordinate 27,456,728 of CM057080.1, forward strand.
ATCAATACTTGTCACTCAACAAAACATGCAATCCACAACACATAAAAATAAGATTAAATAAAGGGAAGTAATTTAATTATGTCAATTTAGTTTCAATGATTAATTGTTCCTGAAAGAGTGGGGTTAGGTGGCTTCTTTCTTGAAAGAAAATTTGCAGTCTCAATTCAAAGCATCACATATCTATACATGAGCCGTACAAATGGATTTACGTCTTTCTTGGCCATATTTTTTAGGTCAATTTCACAATAAATATTGTATTTATGGAATAAATGTCACCACCAAATTCATTTCCTTGGGATGTATCTTCATTTTGCATCTTCGGAGGATCCCAAGTTTTAACCTATACAATTTTAATTCTCCGTCTGTCCTGTCCGACGTTACGTTTCTTTTCCGGCACGAGAATTGAGAAATTATAGATCTAAGTGTTAAGTATTATTGTAAAGTGATTCGGACCTCATTTTTTCTTTATCCAATATACAAATGTAATATCTTTTGCGGATATCTCGAAAAGGAAAACGTAATGCCTGAAACACGACGGGGGGAGTAGTTATTGTGATTTCTGTCATGGTAAGGTGCAGATGGATTTGTACGCATATTATGTTAAATAGCTACACATTTTTTGAAGATCTAAGTTCTTGAATTCAGTAGTAAATTATAACTTTTGGTATAATAAATGTTTTCAAAATCGAAACGAAGGTTAAACGGTAAGACCTTCGACTCGTTGTTTTTTCCGATTGAACCGAAAAAAATTAAAAAAAAAAAAATGCGAATTAAAATCATAACCGGTTCATGATTCAACCAATCTAACTGTCGGTTTGGGCCAGTTTTTCGGGCACCAAAAATATTGAAATTGCATCTCATCTAAATTGTTGAAGAAGCAAAAGGTGAATTTCGCACTTATATTATGAAAATGATTAGTATAATTTAGTATTCAAATGGAATGTTAGGCAAATGTTCTACTTATCAAGAAAGAGTCTTATATTAATATAATGATTGTTGCTTTTTTATTATTAAAAAAAATAGACTCTAATAATTATTGTTGCTCCCTATATTAATTATTGGGCCAACTTTAAAAATACCCACTTTTATAAAAACTAATACTTCTATACCCATCATATAAGAAGTATAACTTCTATACCCATTTTGTAGTTAAAAGACATAAATACCCTTAGTAATTGGGTCCCACTTGTCTAATAAAACCAAAAAATCAATTAAAATCAATTGGATTGTGGGGCCCTCCCTCTCACGATTGATTTCTCCCTCTCCCTCTCACGATTCAATTGTAGTCGTGAACCAATTCCATAAACAAAATTCAATTTAACGTGGAAATAAAAAAAAAAAATTGCATTAATTAACTACAACAACCAAATCTGCATATTCAGTAAAAATAGAATATGGTAGGTGGTTAGCATTGATTAAAAATCAGAAAAAGTGAACAAAACAATAGCATAGACGTAATTGTATCACAACATTACACTACCTAATTATTGAGAGTGAAAATTTGTAGATTTGTACGCATTCTCGAATTTCTGGAAATTTCGAAAGAGATTCAAGTGGTTTATTCGAGACAAGATACCAAGGTAATATATGATTTTGTATATTTATTGTTAGTAATATTCCAAAAAAATTATAAAAAAGTATTGTTCTTAAGTACACGATATTATGTCCAAAACAACCGTGTATACACGGTATATTGTATGTTTTTGTCGTGTAAAGTCAACAAAGTCAACTATTGAAAGTCAAAATTGTTGACTTTACACGACAAATTGTGTTATTTAACCGTGTATACACGGTTGAATTAACTTTTCAACCGTGTACTGAAGAACAAAAAATTTTCAGATTATTAATTTTCTTTTTTTTTTTGGTACAGATGGAGATGGGTGATCAGAGAATTCATATCCGTCATAGCGGTCGTTGGGAGGGAATATCGTACGTAGGAGGAGACTCTTTTCTCGTCACTTATCCCATAGCGAGTTTGAGCTATGAAAACGTATTGCGAGACGTTCAACTTTACTTGGGTGATGAATCGGAGCACTTGCTATTCCACTTGACGAACCTCAACGAGCGGGAGATGGTGAAGGCCGTTTTAAAGAGCACCGGGGATTTGCTTAGAATGTGCATCGCGAGAAGGGAGATGTCGACGATCTACGTCATTAGTAGAGCAAATCGGGCAGCCCATACTACCCAATGATCGACGATTTTTCAGAACTATACCGTCGAAGAGGAGTCGATCCCAAGATCGAATGCATTTGAATCCGAAGTACGCGACGAAGAAGAGCCGGAGTCGGAAGAAGAGTCTCTCGAGTCCGAGGGCGAGGAAGCAAGGAATGTGGAGGAACGATCCCAATTACTTGAGAGCCTAACGGCTGAATTCGGAGCATGGATCCGCGAGCCCGGCCATATTGATAGGGTTATCGGGCTTCGTAGCATGCACTCACAAAACCAAGAGCCCCGTGACGACGAAGCTCGTGCTCGCGCTAACGAGGAGGCGGTTCGACATTGGTTGATACCGCATGTCGATCTAGACACCGCGCTCCCTTTAGGATGGATCGATCCCGACGTGGTACCGGCCTTGGGTCAGTTGCGAAAGCACGGATACTTCAAGAAGAAGGATGACTTGCATATAGCCGTCGGATTGCTGCACATGGATCTCCGGAAGGAGTATTGTATCCCTCGTTCCGACAAAGGCCGTGTGGGTTTTAGGTGCACTTCGGGGAAGGATTGCGAGTTCAAGTTGAATGCAACGCAGAAAGGCGGGATTTGGAAGATCAACAAGTACGTGGCCGATCACACGTGTCTAGTTGATTTAAATTCGAACAACAAACGACAGGTGCCGGCCATGGTATTAGGAGCATTCTACGCTCGTCGATTGATCACCGAGGGCGCAGTGTTGAAGCCAAAGGAGATGGTGGACGAGCTACAGAGTGAGTACGGTATTCAGATTGACTACCCGTTCGCTCTCCGTGCGAGGAACGTCGCTATAGAGATGACGTACGGTGCCTTCGACGAGTCTTATCAGAGGCTCCCTTCTTACCTCTACCTTTTGAAGGAGATGAATCCGGGCACCCAGTACGACATCCACACCTCCCACGTCACCCACCGTCTGACCTACTTCTACCTCGCCTTTGGTCCGTCCATCGAGGCGTGGGGAAATGGTTTGCTACGCCCCGTGATCGTAGTAGACGGGGCGCACTTGAAGGGGAAGAATAAGGGGACGCTCTTTGTGGCGGTGACGAAAGACGGGAACGAGCAAGTGTTCCCCCTTGCCATTGGATTCGGTCCCATAGAGAACGACGAATCTTGGACGTGGTTCTTGGCCAAAGTCCGAGAGAGTTTCGGGGCGCCCTCGGACTTGTTGATCGTATCCGATCAGCACGTGAGCATCGCAAATGCGATCGACTCCGTCTTTCCGCACGCTGCTCACGGCCTCTGCTTCGTTCACCTCCAGAGAAATTTCGTTAGGTACGGGAGGCATGCGGGGGCTATATTCGAGTCTGCAGCCTATGCCTATCGAGATTCCCAATTCGATGAATATTGGGGGAATCTGAGGGACCTAAGCAGGGAGGGAGGCGGGATCTACAGGAGGTTGAGCGACATTGGCCTGCCGAGGTGGGCGAGGTGCAAGTGTCCCGTCCGACGTACGAGCTTCATGACTTCGAATCCCGCCGAGACCATGAATGCTCGGTTGTTGTGGGCTCGGAGACTCCCGATTTGTGCCATGATCGAGGTGTATCGGATAGTCGTCGAGAAGTGGTTCGACGAACATCGGACTAGTGCCCTAGCTCGCCAACATGAACTCACCGAGAAGGCCTATACGAAGATGTCGGCATCGTCGGAATGGGGCCGTCGCTATTCCGTCAGAGGAACGCCTACGCCCACCCTTTGGAGAGTCGAAGGTGAAAAGCAGACTTACCTGGTCGATCTCCAAAACTCGACTTGCGAATGCCGTGAGTTTGAGTTAGACGGCATCCCTTGTCGACACGCTTGTGCGGCGATAAGGTACGGCGACTTCTCGTTTTATTTTAGTTTCACGCTTGTCGTATTTCAATTGGATTTCTAAACGTTTTTGTATTGTATGTTGTTACAGGCACTCCGGTGGGCGGGCAACTGACTACGTGAGCCATTATTTCAGGCAATCCACGTTAGTTGCTACGTATTCTCCTCAAATTCAACCGGTTCCTCATCCCGAGACGTGGAGTGTTCCCGAATTCATTTCACGATGGAGGGTGCTACCCCCTCTTGTACCTAGGCAAGCCGGGCGACCATCGATGGCAAGAGCTCGATCAGCCGTTGAAGGAGAATCCTCTACGAACCGGCAAAGGTGTTCAAGATGCGGACAATACGGGCACAAGCGACGGAGTTGCCAAGCCTCGCTTCCCATTTGCGGAGTTGATCTAAACGCTCCCCCTCGACGTCCAAGAGGTAAGAAAAAATGTAGCATTTGCAAGAGCGAGGAGCATACTAGGCCTCGATGTCCGTACGATACCAATGCTTGATTATATTTTTATTTCTATTTTGTACAAATTGACGTTTTTTGGATCTTAATGAACGTTTTTGGATGTTTAAGAATGTTATTGGATGTAATCTTATCAGATTGTGTTTGATTTGATCATTTGGTGAAAATTTGTGTTTTTTGTGTTATAAAATGGATACCTTCGGCCAAGTACACGGCAATATACTTGATTTAATCATGTATACACGGTCAAATTATCCTATTACTCGTGTAAAGTCAACAAAAAAAAAAAGTCAAAATTTAAAATGACCATACACGGTCAAATGTAAATTTTTATCGTGTATACACGGTTGAAAATCTAATTCAACCGTGTAAGGTCAACAAAGTCAAAATTAAATAAAAGTCAATGCCCTCTACACGAATGTTGACTCTACACGATTTAAAATGAAAAATAGCGTGTACCCTTGTCGTGAGAAGTCAAAATTAAGCCTAAAAAGTCAAAATTAAGCCAAAATTCCTAAAATTCTCGTGTTTCATTTGATTTTCTCGTGTATCTCGAGTCTATTAAGTTTTGTAAACGTGTAATAACGTAAGTTATGTCATAATTAAGCCAAAAATCAATTGAATTGAAGGATATGTTATGTAAGTATGAAGTGTAGAGTGAGTGTCACTTATATAGTCTAACTACTAAGGTTACGTTTGATCTAGAACTAACTTACGAACGTAATGTTCTTACAAACTTGTAATTCACGTAACGTGATCGAATCATAAGATTGCACAATGTATGAAAGTAACAGTGATTCCAACTCAATTGAGTCCCACGAATTGAAAAATCAAAAAAAAAAAAAATAGGGGGTTCTTAAGTACACGACTTAGGGTACACGGCTGAGGTTCTTGAGTACACGGTTGAATTGCTCATTCAACCGTGTACCCAGCCGAAGGGTTAGAAAAAAATGGCCAAAAAAAACAATTTTTCCCCCATTTGATATTTTTCAATTCATCACCTGTAACGACCAAAATCAACATCGTTCGAACAAAATCAATTTCAAACAAATCTAATTAACAAGAAACGTCATTCGAATTCAACAATTTACAAAATCTAAATCAGAATTCAATATCAATCAATATTCGAAAAAAAAATACATTTGTTCACCAATCCCTCCATCCCCTCGAAATCATGAAAATTCGCTTCGCCATCTTCTTTCGATATCTTGCCACGACCATTTTCTCGTCGCCCTGGTATAGCTGAGTGGTCCCAAGGAGCAAGTCCAAATACATGCACGCGTACACGCCACAACTCACGCCATCGTTTTGGACGAATTGATACTCCCGAGGGGCGAACTGGATGTCCATGAATCGTGTCTTCCAGTTTTTGACATTTGAGTTGACACGCGTGAAGTATTGGGGATTGTACTCCAAGAGGCGTGAGAAGAGGCGAGACAAGGGCAAGCATTGGATGATCCGTGATTGCCTGAGTGGATGGTTTTCATCTCCCTCGTACATCCAATAGTGGGAATCGTACACCTCGATGCACCAACAAGGAACGTTCACCCGACACAGGATCCAATGGGAGGAGGAGACATGGCAAACGACGAGAAACTGAAAAAAAAAACACGATTTAGCAATACGAAGAATTAAATTCGATATAATCAATATAGGATATTAAAAACTTACATATTGGCCGGTGATCCACGGTTGGTACGTGTTAATCCCCTCCCAGCCCGCGATGAAATCGTAGGGGATCTCCCATTTCGTGTACTTCAAAGTCTCGTTTGCCAACCCCCAAGTCGAAGAGTTGGGGTGAAACTTCAAGTACTCGTCTCGGAGTTGTGTCTTTATTTATTTGAAATGGAAACATGGTTTTTATTAGGTTTTTTATCAAATTGAAATACATGAATATGGAAATTGAAACAAATGAAAACGGAAAATGAGAAAACGAACTTACGTAAAACGACAGGGGCAGAACTATGTGGTGCAGTTTGCTAACACCATTGAGAAGACGGTACCCTTGTTGGAGTCTATGTTGCCAGTAGACCGTGTACAGGTCTATCTCCTGTAATCATTTTTAAAATAATCTTATTAGTACCCTAATTAGAACAAAATCAACCGTAAAAGTAACAAAACAAAACATGTAAAAAAATTACCAGAGCAGTGAGGCACTTCGTCGTGTCCTCGATCGTGGAGAAGATCTCCTGTGTAAGGTAGAACCCGGTCCGGCTCATCTCCACGTGGGGCTGTCCCGATTCCCTAAACCTCTGATACGGAGAGGATCCCTAAACCTCTGATACGGAGGGCCGGGGTTCAGCGTGCTCGCTCCGAGGCCTCTTCGACGCCCATGTTTCGGGCCTCCTCTCAACCCTCGGCCTCGGCATCTCGACCCCGCCGTCGGAGTGAGCTCGCTCCGCTCGTGGAGCACGACGACGAGGGGCCACTGCCTCAGAAGCGCCCTTGCCCTTGCACTTGAGCTTCTCCAGGGCCCTCGCCATGTCGCGCTTCGCCTTCGACTCCCTTCTCTCGGGCGGGAGATTGGTTTGTTCGTGGCGCTTGGAGGGAACGTAGGCCACGCCGATCGGCTCGATGCTCTCGAGACTTTGGAATCCAAGTTCGAGAACATCGTAATCATCCGCCTCCAGTGTCGGATGAACCTCGAGCTACAACGAAAAATAAAACAAGAGGTGTTAGGAGTCAAATTTAAATTTTCAATCAAAACACACGGCATAATACACGACTGAAATTGTAATTCAGCCGTGTGTCACACGGCTGAAATTGCAATTCAGTCGTGTAAGTCAACAATTTTGACTTTAAAGTCAAAATTGTTGACCTTACACGACTGTATTGCAATTTCAACCGTGTAGTTCACGGCTGAATTACAATTTCAGTCGTGTAAGGTCAACAATTTTGACTTTAAAGTCAAAATTGTTGACTTACACGACTGAATTGGATTTTAAAAAGGTTGACTTTGACTTTTAAAGCAAATTTACATAAATCGAACGTGAAATAAATTAAACAAGGTAAAAACTACTAAATCAATTACCTCGGGATTATCGAAGAATCCCCTGAAGTTGCACGAAGAGGAGGACGTGGCCCATCTTCTGAGGCGGGGGGTCAGTGTCGGACGATCCCGAACCCCGCATGCTTGCCCCATTCGGGGGATCGCCTCGTAGGCCCAAATGTTCAGGGCCCAGACCGGCCCGTACAGGTGATAGGCGGGTCGCACGCCCGTTATGAGGGCGGGGTCCCTCTTCATCACGTGCAGCTGGTAGAGCATGATCTGGAACGACCACGCTCCCCACGGAAATGCCCTCCACTGCTCCTCGAACTCCACCAGGTGCCATGCCCATTCCTCGATCGTCGGGTTGTCGTGGCCGAGTAGCATGAGGTAGTACATGAGGAGGTTGGCCGCCTTCAGATACTGGTCGGCGTCTCCCAGTACACTCGTGTCGTCGTTGAAGTCCGCCTTCAACTTATTTATCTTAGGGGATTTGCCCCCGTACTTCGTGTAGAGGAGGCTCCTTTGGTGAGGGTCGTGACGGCCTTTAGGGTTGAAAGGCGACTCCCCGAAAGCCAGGCCCGTCACGAGGGCGTACTCTTGGGCACGGAACCGTATCACTTGCCCACCTACTTGGAACCACCTCTCCATCTCGGGGATCGACTCATCCTCGAGCTCTCGGGCTAGAAGCTCGTGGAGGGCGTTGTTCGCGCTCCCGTTCCTCCGAATCTCGAGGAGGTATCCGAACGGGCCTTCCGTAAATCTATCGAGCAAGCGTTGGCCGCCTACTCGACGCAACACGCGGGGAATCGACCGAACCACGTCGTCCCGTATGTAGAGGTTTATTTGCCCTCTAAACCCTTGCATTCGGCCCCGCATCCATTGAAACCTAGGCTGCAAATCGAGAAGAAACAAAACGAATCAAAAAAAAAATTGAAAATTTCATGCATTTTTTTCGGCCAAGTACACGACTGAAATGCAGTCGTGTACTACACGACTGAAATTCAATTTCAGTCGTGTAGTACACGACTGAAATTGCACTTCAGTCGTGTACCTATGATCAAAAACAGTAAAATTTTCAATTTTTCACAAAATTCGATTCAAACCATAACATGCTCCATGCTTATTAAACAAAGTGCTCGAAACCATAACATGCTTCATTCTTCTTTACATTGAACGTAAAAAAATATAGAAAAGGACATACCGGAGGTGGGGGATCGGGGAAGACGCGGGGCTCAACGGGCTCCTCCGGCGGCTGCTGCTGCCGGCGACGGGAGGCGGGTCGTGGGCGGCGTTGGGCGGCTCTCCTCGATGTTTCGGGTTCATCGTGGTCGGAATGTGTGGAACTCATGTCGGTGACGGCGCCGGCGACGGGAACGGTAAAAATTTTCCGAATTGGGGGAGGGTAAAATTTCGAGTTCACGAGTGAATTTTGGGGTGAAAATCTGATTTCCAGTCGTGAGGGAGAGGGAGAGGGAGAGGGGAGGGTGGGGTAGTTAGAATATTCAATTTTGGATTTATGTCGGGTGGGGCCCACGACATAAATACCAATTTTGTTTTTATAAATAACAATTTTGTTTTATTTGATAAGTTGGAGGGTATATATGACATTTCAATTGAAAATGGGTATAGAAGTACTACTTCTTATATGATGGGTATAGAAGTACTACTTTTTAAAAAAATGGGTATTTTTAACTATTATCTCTTAATTATTCTAGGGATTATATTCTTTCTTATTCTTATTTAGAAAGTCTTGTTCTGGTATTTGTCTCTTCTTTTTCTTCTTTTCCATGATTCAAACAAATAAAAAATGAGTTACACATTCATCAATTTCTTTTATTATAATCTTTGACAATCCAAAAAGTAGCGACAAATTGGGGCGATATTCCCATAATTCAATCAAATTGTAGCTTTAGATGAAGAAAAAACTCAGCCTACACAATTAAATTATGACATTAAAAATCATTATACAAATACATAAATACATGTTATACTCCCTCCGTTTCATACATGACCAACACATATTTATGTTTCGGCCGTTTCACTCGAGACGATTAGATTCCTTATATTGAAATAACTACGATTGATTAGAAAGAATTCAAGCACTTAACTTTGCATGCATCTCAATATAATTTGAATTATAAAATTTAAAATTATTATAACCTTTTCTTTTCTTCTTTTATTTCTACAATTTTTATAGTATCACATTAAATGTTTCGATACGATATTTTATTTAAGATTATATGTCGATATGTATACTGTATAGGTGATTGAACAGGAAATGATATTTACTCACTTAAATTGCTAAATACGCCCTCCTTAATTCCGGTGATAAAAAGAAACGTATCGTTTTGACAGGGCAGACGAGACTCGGAAGTACTTTTTGTAGAGGGAGAAAAAGAATGGAATAAGTGTAAATAAGATTGTTATGATATTAATGTGGAAGATGAGCATGAGGAGGGACAGGTTTGAGCATTTGAAGGTCCTTTTGTTGTCGATGGACCCTTTTATTTTCTGACAAAATTCATTGGAATCATTGAACATGTAAAGCTTCACTTTACCCTTCTTTCTTTGACCCCTCCACCCACCTCTCTCTCTCTCTCTCTCTCTTCATGTGCATAGACAATTGAGAAATGGTGGAAATTGGAGTATTAAACTAGAGAAGTACTGCTTTGAAATTAGTATTAGCCCACAGGCCAACACTCTCTTTCAGCATTCTCAAAGCCTTTTTCTTTTATCTATTAGCACAGACACCACACATATCTTTCTTTGGAGAGAGAGAGAGAGAGAGAGTGGAGGTGGTGGTGACCCTCTAAATTATCTCCCTCAACAGTTAAGTGCCCTCCCTTTTCCATTTCCCCTTTCCTATATTGTTCCACAGCACTACATATCAATATGTAAGCCTTAAAGTTGCGATCTTTGTGTTTTCCGCATCGCCTCTTTTGAGTGTGGGCTGCTTTTCTTGCTTTAATTTCCATGTGGCCCAGTGATTAGCTAGGTGGGTTTCTCTCTCTCTCTCTCTCTCTCTCTCTCTCTCTCTCTCTCGTTGTGGGATTTTGATTATTTTAGGCATTGTGAGTTTTTTCGGTGGGGTTTCTTCGATCCCTCTTTGTAGGGTTTTTGACAGAGGAGAGAAATGGTGGAGCAAGATCTGTGTTCTTCCATGGACCCTTTGCTTCCTTTTATTTTTTTTCCAGCTATTTAAACTTGGCCTCTCCTCTGTGCTGTGTGATGATGTTTGATTGCGAAAGGTAGTTTTTTTTTTTTTGTGGGATTGTCTTCACTTTTATGGATAAAAATCGGCCTCTCTTGCTGCAATCTGATGCTGATCTGAAATATTTATTAGTTCCTCAGTAAGGAAAGTGAAAAAAAAAGGCTACATTTTTGAGGTATAGAGAGAGTTTAGAGAGAGAAAATTAAGGATGTATGTTTGTTCCATTTTGTACTGGTTGGATTCCTTGTTGATCTGCATCTGTGTTCATGTCCTTCTTTTCTTGACTGGTATTATTATTTACTTTTCAATTTTGGGAATCATGCTTCTTTGTTATGAACTATGAAGAGATTTTTTTGTTTCCCATCGAATACCTAGTTTTTTCTTGGCTTGAATGGTGTCTCAAGATCCACTGGTTTGTTCGTATTCGTCGTATTTGAGCTTCGTTTCTAGGCTAACCTGGAGATGTGGATGTACTTGCAGATGATGATGATGCTTGATTTTGATGCTGGGAGGGGGGATGTTTCTTGTTCAGGCTCTATCTGATGTTGTTCTTCGTCTTCGAACTATATAATCACTAAATCCGAATTCAGCAATGGCTTCCTCAGGAAAGCACAGCAAAAGTCGTGGAGGGTTTGCATCTAAACCGGGAAAATCGGACCTTCTTGTGAAGGAATTACCTGGTCATGTTGAGAGTCTTGCTTCGAAGAAAATTACAGCCGAAGCTATAGCAGAGAAGAAATTACACAATCATGTAAGCAAGGGGGCAGTTTCTTCTCTGGCGGATAAAATCGATGCAAGCTTACAGTTAGGTAACGCTAAACAGGCACGGACTTCTGAGCAAGCTGTGGATCAGGAAACCAAAGGATCGGATCTCAGGAACGAAAAAGATAGATCAGGGTCTGGAAAAGTTAGTGGAGGTGCCAAGATAAGCGATCGGGTTGATTTCGTTGAGAGTGGGAAAAGCAGTTTATGTCGAGGCAGCACGAGTACTGATGTTAGTGATGAGAGCAGTTCCAGCAGTTTTAGCAGCGCTGTTAACAAGCCCCATAAAGGAAATGATCTCCGATGGGAAGCAATTCAGGCGGTTCGATCAAAGGATGGGGCTTTAGATCTGAGGCACTTCAGACTGCTGAAGAAGTTGGGCTGTGGTGACATTGGAAGTGTGTATCTATCGGAATTATGCGGTACGAAATGTTATTTTGCCATGAAGGTTATGGATAAGGCTTCATTAGCTAGCCGTAAGAAACTTCTGCGGGCCCAGACAGAAAGAGAGATTTTGCAATCTCTAGATCACCCTTTCCTTCCGACTTTGTACACTCACTTCGAAACAGACAAGTTTTCGTGTTTGGTAATGGAGTTCTGCCCCGGGGGAGACCTGCATACCCTTCGGCAAAGGCAGCCAGGAAAGCATTTCTCCGAGCAAGCTGTTAAGTATGACCCTTTTCTGAACTCAGAGCATCTTGAATCGTCTTTTCTTCTTCTTCAAGATGCATGTGTTGATGATGGTTTCCGAATTAAATGTTTTAATAATTGTTGATGTTATAATGATTTGGTAAAAATGCTTTGGATTTTTTACGGAGATCATGCTATTAGGTCTTTATATTCTATTTTGGAAGTAAACTAAGAACCATTCTAGTTGTTTAAGCTATCAGTGTCCAAGCCGGTGCTCCGTAGATTATTTAGTGGGTAATTTGCCTTCGTTTACTATCTTTTCTCTAAAAACATTCTCATTGCTAGATGAAAAAAATTTTAGACAGATGAAGAATTTTCGGCTTGTCTTGAACTCCACATATCTGCTAGCATGTGCTTGCTTGTGTGCATACCTGTTTCCAACATTATCTCTTTCTCTGTACTGTACCATGATTAATTTTCTCGTTGTTTCAATATTTTCCCGAGCTGATCCAATTTTGCTAGGTGTAAACCCTATGTTTCCGTCTATTCTTCACTCTGTGTGATATATTGATTTGAAAATCGAATACTCATTTCTGAACTTATTAATGATTTACTATATGTAATGTCGAAAACTATTGCCCAAAAAATTATCCGTCTGGTGATGAACAGTACTTTCCTGATATCGTGTTCTTACAGTTCGTCTCTTCTCAAGGCATCTAAGGTGTTGTTACGTCGTACTCATCTTGTATATGTTATCAACTGAGAATTATTTTGCTTTGAATTTCTGATTCACAGCTGACCTTATAAACTGCTGTTTCCTCGTTTAATTGTATCGATAGGTGATTGTTACTTCTTGTTGTGCACTTGCAGGTTTTATGTTGCTGAAGTTCTTCTTTCTCTAGAATACCTTCACATGTTCGGCATTGTTTACCGTGACCTCAAGCCGGAAAACGTCCTCGTGAGAGACGACGGCCACATTATGCTATCAGATTTCGACCTCTCACTTCGCTGCTCAGTCAGCCCCACTCTGATAAAGTCCTCATCACTCGACCCCGACCCTCTGAGGAAGAACGCCACTGCTTACTGCGCCCAACCTGCCTGCATCCAGCCATCCTGTGCCCAGCCCTCATGCATCGTCCCCACCACATGTTTCGGGCCTCGTTTATTCTCATCTAAATCCAAGAAAGACCGTAAACCCAAGAACGAAATCGGAAACCAAGTCAGCCCCTTACCGGAGCTCATGGCAGAGCCCACAGACGCACGCTCAATGTCATTCGTGGGGACCCACGAGTACTTAGCACCCGAGATCATCAAAGGCGAAGGGCACGGCAGCGCCGTGGACTGGTGGACTTTCGGGATATTCTTGTACGAGCTACTGTTCGGAAAGACGCCCTTCAAGGGATCCGGGAATCGAGCTACGCTGTTCAATGTCGTCGGCCAGCCTCTCCGGTTCCCAGAATCTCCCGTCGTTAGCTTCGCAGTGAGAGATCTGATCAGAGGGCTACTAGTGAAGGAGCCACAGCATAGACTCGGATACAAACGCGGGGCCACGGAGATCAAGCAGCATCCATTCTTCGAAGGCGTGAACTGGGCTCTGATCCGGTGCGCCACGCCTCCAGATGTTCCCAGGCCGGTGGAGATCGAGCGGATCCCGGCGCCCCCGGCATCGAAAGCTGCTCCGGCGGCCAAGCTCGCGCCTCCACAAAGCTGTGACAATTATCTAGAATTCGATTTCTTTTAGTAGTGTTTATGTGTTTCTTTTTCAGTAAAAATGAGAGATGTGAATTTTTTTAAAAGACAGTGGAGAGGGTGGGGAGAGAGAGAGAGAGAGGGTGATTGGACTGAGAATTGGTGATGATGATGATGATGGTTTAATTATTGTAATTGCAATTTGCAAAAATGTTGTAAAATTAAGTGATGTTGCTATCAAATCCATAAATGCATTCTTCCTTGATAATCTTGGTTGTGTATAAAATCGATAACTAGAAAGGAGGTGCTTCAAAGCTAATCAATGAATTCAATTTTGGAAACGGTTGGACAAAATAAGTCCTATGTTGGGAAGATACTATTAGAGATCTTTTATTCCAATTTTCGTATGGACGATCGTTGCGAGTTCATAATATTTTTAAATGGTTGAGTTTGAAAATATCGCGAACACTTGACGAACAAAGGCGTACCCTTTAATAATCCCCACCTTATCAAACGATGCCGTTTAAAGTGATGCCACATTGCAATATTGTTGAAAAGTTGAGATGCCGTTGCCATCTACACGTCACGGACATACTTAATGAGTCTGAAGTTAAGATGACAAAGCTAAGTAAATACAGTTTTTTCCGTTTTGGATTTAGTTGTTTTAATATAATTATTTTGGTAAATTTATTTTCAATTTATATATTTATAATAATTTCTTTTATTGTATTGTTACGTATAGTGTTGAAAAGGGAAATAAATATATCCAGGTCCTAAAAAGGAAAATTAATCATATTTGGGCAAGATAGAAGGAGTATAGTCTAATCATCATCACCATCAATTTTGGACATCATACGATAATTCGATGCAAACATGCACGGAATTAATGATCTTGTGTCAAGGCTTATCGGGATTGTGTCTTTGTGTTGAGTTCGCGTCGGGAGTTCTAGTAACCTGTTAGTATAAATAAACTTATGTTTATATGTTTTTAATTATCATTATAATAGTACATATATTTTATTTATTTCATACATAGGGTTATGAGTTACTCTTGTTCACTTTAAGTTGGAACTTTAAGAATTTTTTTAATATGATAAATTTCACTATTTATTGAAATTTTCTTACATGTTCAAACATGTTCTAATCGTGTCATATTGTATAGTGTTGTTGTCCAATCATTATTTTTTTGTGTCGACATGAAATAAATCGTGTTACTATCGTGTTCTTGTCATGTTCAAGTTTGATCAAAATGTATCGTGTTTGTGTTCATGTTGAGCACACTTTTAACATGTCATGTTCAAATTCAAACTTAACATGTTGAATCATTATCAGATCCACACGATAATAACCCAAATCGCACGAATCGACAACGCTACGTACGATTCATCATAACCTACCAAGAATTGTGTGAAGAGTTCACACTTCATTTTGTATTTGGGATATAGACTAGTTTGTGTCAAAGTATCTCCTTTGTACTATCAACATGTAACTTTTGGACAAAATTCATTGAAATCATTCAACATGCAATGCTTTTACTTTGTTGACCCTCTCTCTCTCTCTCTCTCTCTCTCTCTCTCTCAAGTCTCAACAACACACACAATATAGATAGAATATTAGTACTGCATTGATACAAGAGAACTCTTTCCTTTTCCCTTTTTCTTTAATCCATTAACAGTCGATGTTGAACACAGACACCACACATATTTTGGCAACAACAAACAGATTCATGAGGTGTCACTCTCCTTGTTTATCTCACACACTCCACACTTAAATCCCTCCCCTTTTCCATCTCCATTTCTTTCCTCCCCTAATTCATGGAAATAAGCATTTAATGTAAACATCAACACTAAAGTCCGCCTCTTTACTTCTTCTGGGCTGCTTTTTTTTTTTTCCTCCTTGCTTTACTTTTTGAAGCAGTCCAAGATTTGCTAGGCGATTTGCTCTTCTCCGCCGTTTAATTTTTGTTTTGGGTTTGATTTATCCCCAATTCTTATGGACTAGGGTTTCTAACTCAGGTGAATTTTCTGTTCAAGATCTGGGTTTTTTCTTGTTCCCTTTACCTTTTCTTGTAGCAAATTTTATCCTGATTTGGGTTACATTTAGTAATTTATATGAATTTTAGTCTCTGTTACTGCAATTTGATTATGATAATTTTGAGATCGCTAAAGAACAAGCAGGTATGATTTTAGGTAGTCAACAAGGGTGATCTACTGCATATTAGTCCTTCACATCTCTAAACTGTTCTTTTCCTTTACCTAGAAAAGAAATTTTAGTTTCCATTTCATTTTTGCCATTTTAGTGTTCCATCTCTACTGCTTAGATTTTGTTTTAGGGTTTGATCTATGTAGTGGTTAACTGTGCTCCTCCGTAGTGGAGATTTTGGTTATCGATTAATCGGTGTTTTCTTGGATTCAGTATCGTTCCTTTGATGCTCTCATTTGTTTGGATATATGTGATTCTTGATCTCGTGGCTTACGTGCTAATTTGGGTGCTATTTCAGATATGATGCTTGATTTCAATCTATGCACTTGAGTTGTTTGATCTATTTAGTTGGCGAAGTTGATAGTCATTCTTATGGCATCAGAAGCTCATGTTAAGGGTTCACTGGGAAAACAGAGTATAGTTCAAGTATTCAAAACTGGGAAATCGGATAAGGGTGCGAAAGAGTTACATGGCAATGTGGAAACTACACTAGATTCTATTGCAGAAAAGAAGTTACAAAACCAACTCCAGAATGGAGCAGTTTCTTCTTTGGCTGGTAGAATGGACTCAAGCTTACATTTGGATAATGTTAAACAAGCTCTAATGGATGAACAGACGAATCTGAGAACAGTTAAAGATAGCTCAGCAACTGCAAAAGGTAGTGATGGAAGGAGCAGCCTTGCAAAGACCAGTGGAAGTCCCAAGATAAGCGATCGAGTTGATTTTGTTGAGAGTGGCAAGAGCAGTTTGTGTCGAGGCAGTACGAGTACTGATGTCAGTGATGAAAGCAGTTGCAGCAGCTTTAGTAGTGCTGTTAACAAACCCCATAAGGCAAATGATCTTCGATGGGAAGCGATACAGGCAGTTCGATCAAACGAGGGGTCCTTGGATTTGAGGCACTTTAGACTACTGAAGAAGTTGGGCTGTGGTGACATTGGAAGCGTGTATCTATCGGAATTATGTGGCACAAAGTGTTATTTTGCTATGAAGGTTATGGATAAGGCTTCACTAGCTAGTCGTAAGAAACTCTTACGTGCTCAGACAGAAAGAGAGATATTGCAATCCCTAGATCATCCTTTCCTTCCAACTTTGTATACTCATTTTGAGACGGAAAAGTTTTCTTGTTTGGTAATGGAGTTCTGTCCTGGGGGTGACTTGCACACACTTCGACAAAGGCAGCCAGGAAAGCATTTCTCTGAGCAAGCTGTCAAGTATGTCATGTTCATAACTCAACTTTAGAAATGGTTTCGATCTTATCTTGAAATACATATCACTGTTTATTATCCGATGCTTAACTGTTTGCCTTTGGAACTTTGATGATCAGTATTTCCTTTGTTTGAATTTGATTATATTATTGGTGTAGGATATACTTGGAAAATAGAACACAATTGCATCTAATGTTTGTCCAACACATGAAGTTCCGATAATTCTGTTATGCTTATCTGATAAACATGCTAGCTGTTTTAAAATTCACGTAGACAATTTTCTTATGGTCTTTTCAGTGACCTCATTCATGGTTGATCTTTTTGTAAATATAGTATAACTGGTCCTAGGAATTGCTGAGGGTTTCGTTCTTGTTCTAATCTTCCTGCTTTCCTTCTTACTTTTCTTATTTTTGAATTTTACTTATACTTAGTTATTCAAATCTCTTCGTCTGTATCCTTCTAAAATTATTAAAATATCAATCCAAAATTCATTAGTGGTTATGTAGTATGCTTCTTAAACTGAAGATTTTTGTTAACTTTGCCATTAATAGCTTTTGATCCATGATTCATAAAGCCACTGACAATGAAGTATTTTACAATCCAACCTGGCTATTTTGATGTATGTGCTTGTCCGAAGATTCGGAATTTTATAGCTTGTCTACTCAAACCTGCATCTTTGAATGTCGTTAGAACCCAGATCTTCCGTGGTATCATACCACACCCCTCTACGTTTTTGATATTATTACCTTACAAGGCAATTATTGCCTATTAGTGGATGCATCGACTGTTTATATCATCGACCATTTGCTTACTACGGATGCTTTTATCACGTATTTATGATCCTTATTCAACTGAATGTCATCATATCTCTCATGTCAAATGCCTATCTTTCTCACTATGCTTTGTTTAGAAAGAGCTTGATATCTCTAACAAGTTATCTTCAAGGAGTAATTTATATTTTATTTTACTCTCTCTCTCTCTCTCTCTCTCTCTCTCTCTCTCTCTCTCTCTCCTCTCTTTTTTACTTGTGTATTTTGTTTCGAAGAAGCTTAATTTTGTATGTACACTATACACTATTCTCCACTCCATAGCTGAACTTTAATTCCCTATGTATCTTATAACATGTTTCATTGTCAAATCCTAATGTGCATCACATGCAGGTTTTATATAGCTGAGGTTCTCCTTGCTTTGGAATACCTTCACATGCTCGGCATCGTCTACCGCGACCTCAAGCCTGAAAATGTCCTTGTCCGAGACGATGGCCATATTATGCTATCTGATTTCGACCTCTCACTTCGCTGCACAGTCAGCCCCACTCTCATAAAGTTCAAATCACTCGACCCCGATCCCCTACGCAGCAACACTGCACACTGCGCCCAACCTGCTTGCATCCAACCTTCTTGTGCCCAGCCCTCATGCATGGCCCCCACCACGTGCTTCGGCCCCCGCTTATTTTCATCCAAGTCCAAGAAAGACCGTAAACCCAAGAACGAAATTGGAAACCAAGTCAGTCCATTGCCAGAGCTCATGGCAGAGCCCACTGATGCACGCTCGATGTCATTTGTGGGGACCCACGAGTACCTGGCACCCGAAATCATCAAAGGCGAAGGGCACGGCAGTGCCGTGGACTGGTGGACATTCGGGATATTCTTGTACGAGTTACTCTTCGGAAAGACCCCATTTAAAGGGTCGGGGAATCGAGCCACGCTGTTCAACGTCGTCGGTCAGCCTCTAAGGTTCCCGGAGAATCCCGTGGTTAGTTTTGCTGCTCGAGATCTGATCAGAGGGTTACTAGTGAAAGAACCACAGCATAGATTGGCTTACAAGCGCGGGGCAACGGAGGTGAAGCAGCATCCCTTCTTCGAAGGCGTGAACTGGGCTCTAATACGCTGTGCCAGCCCTCCGGACGTCCCGAGGCCATTCGACTTTGAGAAGATTCAGGCGGCTCCAGCGGCGTCGGGTGGTCTGAAAGTTGCTCCGGTAGCTATCCCCGCTGCTGCTGCGGCTGCTGCTCCCCTGAAGTCTGATAATTATTTAGAATTTGATTTCTTTTAGAAGTTTTATATAGTGAGTGAGTGTGTTGAGTTATTTAGTTTAATTGTATTTATGATTTTGAGTAAATATGGATTATTTGAAGAAAGACAGATAGGAGTAGGGAGTATTTGATTATGAGGTTGGACGCTGCAATTGATGTAAAACTGTTCGTTGCTATTCCACCATTATATTTATATGCATTTCTTCATCATTTCATGTATTTTGTGTTTTTTCTACAAATTTATTTTATTTACAAAGGTTAATTTCATATATAATCCCTGATAGGTTGAATAGGTTTTTACTGAAAATGTGAAAATTGGATGAATAATATTTACAGAAAAAAATGATTTTTTTTTTAAATAAAAAATAAAAAATAAATGCGGTGAAAATTGGATGAATAATATTTACAGAAAAAATGATTTTTTTTAAAGAAATAATATTTAAAAAAAAAAAAAAAATGCGGTGAGCGTGGATCGAACACGCGACCTTCAGATCTTCAGTCTGACGCTCTCCCAACCGCATTTTGTTGTGTATGTCGACTTAAATGAATATATATCAGTTGCTTACTTAGATTAAATAATTAATTTTTAATATACGTGAGCATAAATTCACGTGGATTAAAACAAATTTATGTCATAGCTTCGGTCAACCATAAATTTTAAGGAGATAGTCAACAACTGAAAATAAAATAAAATATAGTTTGTGTACATATATGTACAATATATTTTATTGAGATTAATGTGGCAATTTGATTTCATAACAACCTAAATAATACTACTATATAGAGTTATATTATTAATTTCCATATAGTGAGTAGCTAAGTCCAACCATCAATTTCCTCTCTCCAACATTAAAGTATTAGTAATAAAGTAATGAATAATTAATTAGCAAAACATTCGCATGTTGTATGGAATCTACATGATAATCTGATTCGACAACGAATGTGAATAAAATATTTTCGAATCTCATTTCCACTCTTTCAACTCCATTACAGTACACCCTCCGTGACTCAGTCTCAGCTCACTTGGTTTTGTTTCATTTCGATACGAGATTTCAAGAATAAGGTTAAAAATAAAAAAGTAAGATATTAATATTGAAAAGCAAAGGTTAATTTTAAACATTTTAGGAATAAGTCAATCGAAGTGAGACGCCTTGATTAGGAAATGAAACCAAGTAAAGTGCAACGAAGGGAGTACATAATTTTCATCTAAAAAATTAATATTAAGTAATTAGTGAATAGCGACAATAGGCCAATAGTATAGGCGACGGCTCTCCTTCCATGCGCTTTTTGATCAACGGTTAAGCTATCTATTGGCCCTTAAAAACTACTCGCTCTGTTTCTATATTAGTGTGGACAGAGAAATAACACACGTCTTTAAGGAAAATAAATATTTAAAAGTGAAGGAAAATGTGTAATAATAAAATAAGAGACTTATCCATAAAAATTAAGGTCACAAATGTCATTTTATTAAGAGAATCTTTTCATTTTAGACAATTACACTAATTTGACGGGCGTTCCAAACGAGAAATACTCATATACTAATACGAGGGTCGTGGGAGAATGTTTAAATTCAAACCATGATTATATTCTAAAATCGACATATCTTGATTTGTTTCTTTTTTTATCCCCCTATTCCATGTGGACTTTTTTATAAAGCATCCGTTAATTCATGTGTAAATCAAATAATGTCTAAAGCATGATTCATATAATCATATTCTATTCGTTGAAACTGAAAGCACTTTAATGAATGATGTATTTTCTTTACCATACTTATTTTATACTTATTTTATGTATTTAATTGACAATAAAAACTAAAATAATGATAATATTCTATATATGTTAATTAATGGCATTACATAAAACAATCCATAATATATAGCTACGGCCCAACTATGTGGATGTTACTTGCTAAGTCCATACAAAGTGCAAGGTTATCAATATTTAATTACACACGATACCCTAATTTCATCTGGCCATCAAAATCACGTGTCGAACAGCCTAATTCGTCTAAACGTCAATTAGTTCACACCTAGATACTACTGATTAAGTCTAATTCGTCTAAACGTCATTCAGTCAAGACGGCAAAGTACTTCCTGATGTCTAAGAGGAGATTTTTAGAACATCGACAATATCTCACAAAAATAAATAACGAAACGCGTAACTATAAAGAAATATTGATATATTCTACATTGCTCTTTATTGGTAAAGTGAATAAGCTCGTGGCTAAAGGGATTTGAAACACTTTCTTAATTCCTAATGTAGGTAATTTTGTGGTTGATATCCTTTGTAAATGACCCTTATTTTAGCCATTTTCATTGAAAATAGAGTAGACAAATAACTAATGGTTTTAGCTCATAACTTTGCCCATTTAGCATTAGATGCTTCTTTTTTTTAGCTAATGTTGCTTTTGATGATTCTTCTTTCGGTGGTTATGTCGCTATTGTTTATTTGCTTATCACTTTTTTACATCATGCACCTTAATTATAGCTTTTCATATCAACTTACCCTAATTCTTTACCTTGTTTACTACGAAGTTTAAACTAAGTTGTCTAAATCTTACCTTAAATTTGAATACCTAATTTACGCCACGAATTTCCTTTTGCGGTCTACTAATGCTTTTTTAGTGATTTTAGCTATGCATGATTAGTGGCGGAGCCACATGTAGGTCACAGTGAGCTAAAGCCCACCCCCGCTTCATTTTGTTCTCAAATTTTAGAAATTTTCGTTTACCTTATCAGTCACATCAGCGATAGACACATTAAGAGAACTCAAGGTGCGTAGAGAAGCGTTTCTTATGAAGTGGGATACATATTACTAGCTAGATTATATTCCCTCTGTCCCACTTTACTTGATTTTCTTTCCTAATTGGAATATCCAACTTCAATTGATCTTATTTCTAAAATGGAAAGAGTTAACCCTCACTTTTCAATATGGACCCCTTACTTTTTACTTCTAACACTGCACATAAATTCCGTGTCAAATTGAAACAAACCAAATAAAGTGACACGATATAATTAACAATGAAAGAGCTTAAACTATATATAGAGAGAGAAATTTTATGAAATTTATAAAAAAAAAATTGATCGGAAAAGTGAGAATTTCATTAAAAAATAAAACGCATAAATTTTATGAAATTTATAAAATTAACGATGTGAATAACAATATTTAGGGTATTAGAACTAAAACAAATGTATAAAGCGAAATAAATTAATGTTAACGTCGACGAAACGAGAGCGGTGTTCACGAGGTATGTAGCATAAGGTATGTAGCACAACATTTCTCTCTCTATATATATACGGTCATTGTAATAAAAAGTAAACATAAAATAAAGTTTACTAATCTACCCTTATCCATGAACTGAAACAATTAATTCACCGATAAATTAGTTACTTTCCTTATGAACTAAACCATCCAACACTTTTTAGGTAAAAAACATCATATCAATGAGTTATATTAAAATCCGCATCTATGAATCGTAACTCAAGATTTGGAGAATTAATAAAGAAAAGGGAACCCTATTAAGAACTTTACAATAAAATTCGAGATCTAGTGTACATGCGTGTGTTGGTTAAGCGGTAGAGGAGTAAGTTATAGAGCCAAAGGTCACGAGTTCGAGTCCTCCGTGGCGTGACCTTTAAATTTTTTGTTAATTGTTTAAAAAAAATAATTCGAGATCTATCGCATAAAATTTCAACGAGCCAATGCAATCAAAACGAGTCAACCTACTCAATAATTACTCAACGATCGGTTAAAAAAAAAATTGGATGAAACTAGAATTTGTTAATAATTGAGTTGATCGAACTTGAGCCCGAATTTGGCCTTGAGAAACTTATCAAGTCGAGCTCAAACACTAAGGTACTCTGCTTGGATTGCTCGTGAACATTTTCGGATATATCGTATATAATCGATCAACTTATTCACGAGCTCAATATCAAGCATGTTCAAGAGCCCATAATCCAGCTTGTAGTATAACACCTTTGTTCTAGCTCAAAGTCAAGAGTTTGAATTTGGCCAAGCTCATGCCCCATGATCAAATGAAATTCAAGCGTTTTGTGAGCCGAGTTTGTGTTCGAGCTCGAGCTCGAGCTCGAGCTCGAATACATTCTAATCGAGCATTTGTCAAACTCAAGCTTGAATTCAAGCAACCGAATTATTTATCGATCCGAGTTCGAGCAGGCCAATACTCGGCTCGGCTCGTTTAAAATCCTAAATAAGGTTAATTAGTCTATAAAATCTTAAGATTATTTTGTTGTCCAAAACTATTTCTACTAACGTATTGATTTATTTGAGACATTTGGTAGTGGCCAAAACCCTCAAGTACATGCAGATTCTCCCAACTCGTAGGCCTAATATTTGGCACAAAAAATTAAATGTGATTTAAACTTTCAACGGTAGCAAAAATATATGCGTGGAAGGAATTACTAATATTTAATTCATTCATTCTATATTTTTTATTTTTTTATTTTCCAAAAAGCATACTATATAAGAAGAATTTCCCTTTTATCTCAATATTATCTCTTAGGGCATCATGTGCTTGACTAGCACCCACTCCACAATTCAATAGTATTTGTGAAAATTTGTTACATCTTTTTGTATCTTTCCTTTTAAACGTGTGATTGGAATTTTAATAACAGGTTAGGAATATTTTAGTGGGAAACTTTAGAATCCAACAAACTATATTTATTTGGAAATATATGTCATGTCACTATAAACTCCAAATATGTGTAATTAATAACCAATTTTTTATTTTCATCTCTTTCTACTTATGTGTATTATATTAGTGGTTGTGTATAGATACTTCCACTATAGTCCTTTTGTTAATACTTTCTATATTGGTATACAAGCCATGAAAGACATTAGGGTATAGTTTTTTTCTTTCTTTTGTCGGGAAAGACCTGAAGGTTATTAACGGATTTAAACCGTAATCTATTAATTACAGGCTGACCCCTCAACTACTAGGCCACCTTTAAAGGACGCATTCAGGGTATAACGCTTTCTAATTAATTAGTTAATTAATTAGAAAGCACTATGATGATTTGAACATAAAAAAGAATAAAGCTCTATACAATTTTTGTTGAAAAATATTTCAATTATGCTTTTTAGTGATGCTTATTCCTTGGTTGCTTTATATTATTTAGAGAATATATATAGAGGCAGGGACAAAAATAACCATTCTCATAAGACAAAAGTCTTTTTTAGCCACAAATAAATAAATGATCTAAATCTAGCCATTTTAGACCTGAACTACCAATAATACCCTTATTACCTAAAATTAATATGTTGCGTTGGTGTGGAACTCGTTGGGTTGCGCCGCGATCGATAGTTGGCCATTTCGAAAGCTTCAATGAGATTCTCGGTGGAGGGAAAACCAAAGATTTGATGGGAGGTTTATGGATTTGTATAGTGTGGGTATGGTGGAAGTGGCAGAATGCCATTCGTTTTGAGCAAAAGACATGGAACGCTAGAAGAGCCGAGGAAGAGATTAAGTGTCGATTCTGGAATTGGTGTTTGGTTCGGGGAAAGGTGGAAGCGAGTTGGAGCTTCGAAGTATGGAATAATAATGCTCTCAGCAACCTCTGGAAGCCGGGCTAATTGTTGTGTGCTGTCTGTTTTTGTTGTTGGCTGTTGTTCTTGGGGGGCTGTTGCGCCTTCTTCTTTCTTATTTCCTTCTCTGGTTTGCCTTGTTGTTTGTACTGATGGGTACTTCTTGTACCATTAGTTGTGCTTAATAAAATTTCTTTGCTTGATCAAAAAAAAAAAAAAAAAAAAAAAACCCTTACTACCTAAAATTAAAAAAAATACTTGAAATATATATAAATTAAAAAAAAAAAAAAAAAAAAAAACCTAGCCCCCCTCACCACACACGTTGCGCGCTCTCTTTCTCTCTCCCTCCCTCCCTCCTCATCTTCTTCTCTCTCTCTCCTCCAACCGGCGCCGCCGAGCACACCATCACCCCACGCTCTCTTTCTCTCTCTCTCCCTCCCTCCTCACCTTCTCTCTCTCTCTCTCTTCTGACCGGCGCTGCCATAGCCGCCGCCGCCGAGCACACCATCACCCCACGCTCTCTTTCTCTCTCCCTCCCTCCTCACCTTCTTCTCCTCTCTCTCTCTCTCTCTCTCTCTCTCTCTCTTCTCCGACCGGCGCCGCCTCCGCCACCGCCGAGCACACCATCGCCGCCGCTGTCACCACCGGACAAGGTTAGCTCGAGCTCCGTGACTAAATCCTCTCCAACAAATAGAAGAAGAAGAACATTGTTGTGCACACGAACACGAACGAAACAATCGTAAGTACCCGAGTCGTACACACGAACACGAGCGAAACCGTCGTGAATACTCGGTCGTGCACATAAAAACGAGCGAAACCGTCGTGAATACTCGGTCGTGCACACGAACACGAACAAAATTGTCGTGAATATCCGTTCGTGCACACGGATGACTGAACTGAAATGACCATATTTTAATTTTGTCAATATTTCATTAAGGGTATAATTGTCACAGAATATGTAAAGTGGCTAGATTTAGACCTTTTTATTATTAGTGGCTAAAAAAGACTTTTGTCTTATGAGATTGGCTATTTTGGGTATTGTCCCATATATATATTTGTATATTATTATATTGATATATATATGATCAAATGCTAACATGTACGGAGTATATGGTAATTCTAATGTGCCTAATACTCAGTAATACTTTCTTCTAAGCCAATTGTATACCAAAATCAAATTTTCTTAATTTTATTTTATTTTTTATATAGTATTATGGTTAGATTGATTTCCAAAAATAAAATAAGTAAAATAATACTCCCTCCGATCTTTTCAAGTTGTTACACTTTCCTTTTTGGGACGGTCTTTTCAAGTTGTTACATTTCCTAAAATGGTAAGTATTAACAAAAATTAGGGCCAGTAATTGGGCCATTAAAATAATTAAATTAAATTAATAAATAATTAATTAATTTGCAAAAAAAAAATAATTTAAAATTCGAAAAAAATAATATTAAACTAATATTAAAATCGAAAAATAATATTAAAAAAATAATATTAAAATCGAAAAAAATAATATTAAAATCGAAAAATAATTAATTAATGAATTTCGAAAATGAAGAATCCATTAATTTGCAAAAAAAAAAATAATTAAATTAATAATTAATTAATTAACTAGATCTTAAATCGAAAAAAAATAATTTAAAATTTCAGTTTTTTTATCGTTAATAAATTAAAATAATTAATTACTAATGCTAATTCATTAAACTCTAGAAATATCAAACCCACTTAAACACTAAACACTCCTACCTTAATTCCCGTGCCGAAAAGAAGTGTAACAACTTCAAAAGACCGGAGGGAGTACTAGCCAACAAATTAAAGTACCTCGAGAATATCAAACGAGATCTTGTGATTCAAATTATGTACCTAAGTCAAAATTACGCAGTTTTGATAGTTTAAGAAATTCCTAAAATGGCGGTAGTTAAAACTTAAAAGTATTGGAAAGAAACTACATAGTTTAACTTGGATACACAAAAGTTTGGGAACATAGGATCCCATCTGCATTTCAATATAATAATTCCAAAATGGAGGCAGTTTCGAAATTAAATTTATTCATAAATCTCTCTATTTTTTTTTTTAATCGGGCAAATGTTAGTTGTTATATGTAAAGTCCACGCACATATGAATAAATTAATTAATCAAAAGGATGTTTTCCTGTTTTTTATTAAAAAAAAAATAAAAATAAAAATTGCAAATCCATCTTATGTTTATTAGCATATCAGGAATATATTATTAGGTAGGCCCACGATCTGTTGGTTTCATGTGATATCATTACCAGAATTTACATGATTTTTTTCTACAAATTTTCCTACATAGTTGTCGTTGCCTACGGATTGTATACGGAAACGATAATAATTTTTTAAATCTCAAATTAAGCATATCCCTCTAAACAATGTTTTAAAAACCGAACCGGAGGTCGAACCGGTGAGGCCTTCGGTTCATGGTTTGATCGGTTGAACCGTGGTTCAACCGGTCCAAATCGGAAATAACCGGGAAAAATCGTGAACCGGAATTACGGCGGTTCATGGTTCAACCGGCGGTTCGGTTCGGTTTTTAAAACACTGCCTCTAAAGCAATGATAATTTGAGCAAGGGATTAAATCCAATCTTGAATTGTACTCTACGAAACAGCGTGCAACGTAACATATCATTCAATATTTTTTGTTTATTTTGGTGAAAATTAAGGACTTTGCTCCATTTATCACATGTCTTTTTGTGTTGGCTTTAGGCTTCTACAACCAAAAGAAAAAGAACAAATAAATAAATATTATTCTCTCCGTCTCCGTATAAGTGTTCTCAGTCACCAAATCGTAAATATAAAGAAAATTGGTAATTTTTTTACTGTTTTTACCCTTAACCATTGCATAGACAAATGAAAAAGTGAGGGATATGTAATTATCATAGGAATAAATATGGTAATTTTACATAAATTTTGCATGAAAAATTGAAATCGAACACTTTTTTAGGAACAAAAAAATTCGGTAATTGGGACACTTATTTAGGAACGTAGGGACTACCGTATAATTTGCCATACATTTTGCCATACATTTATTTCATTAGGTCCTACCTTTTTAATTGCAATCAATTCTCTCAACAACATAAAATATAATTTTAAAAAAATTGCCATAAATTTGTTAGAGGTTAGTTGTTGTACCTCAATTAGTAATAGTTGCGTACATGCCAATAAATCTGGCATTTTCTTCAATATATAAATATTTTAAATTTATTTTGAGAGTCTCATTTAATTAGATTTTCACTTTTCTATTATTGGAAAAAAATAATTATACATTTAGATGTTTACTACTGCATAAGATCTATCATGTACCTATATTTGGCTAGAGATATTAAATTACGTGTAATCTTAAAAATTATGGAAACTCAATCAACTTATTAAATATTAGTTAAATATTATTTTTTTAAATAATAAAAAGTGCTTTATATAGTAACAAATTATAATAGACATCTATGGGAAAAAAAAGATTTTATAATTGTAGTATGCCCTAGTTTTGAATATTTTAAGCATTATATAACCAATAAAAGTGAAATTAAATGTTAAAAAATAATTACATATCCTAATTTGAATTAGTGAACCTTGTAAATTATCATAATTTTATTTGAAAAAATTGTAAAAAATTAATAAAAATTGAAATTTATAATACGATTGTGTTACTGAATTCGGGACACGAAATCCCTAGTCAATTGTGTTGTTGCATATGGATATTGGATAGGATGTGTTTAATTCATGACCTAAGCTTTTAATTCAGAAACAAATTATACCAAACGAAAAGAGTACTAGTGTTACATGTGCAACACACAAATGTTCTAGATTTTTGTAGAAATTTGTAGTAATGCGATCTCTTTTGAAACCTGATAATAGTGTTTATTAGTCTAATCAAGATTCAAAACAATCTTGCTAATTATCCTAAATTCCAAATATCAAACCTAACATTTAAATGTCGACCGATATTTTCCACCCGATCATGTACATATTTGATGTGTATATGATTAACGCAACGATCATATAATTGAGAAATATTGCGATAGACGTGTGCCATAAATAAATAAAATATTGTTAACGTGATACATGCACATTAACAATAAATACATTACACGTGTCCAATGCGAATCAGGATAACAATAAATACATCACACGTATCCAACACGAATTGGGGAGCGTTTTTTTATAAATATAGTAAGAAAATATTATATCTCCTATCGTACGCTATATGCTACAAAGAAAATATAGATCATGTTGAATTGGAGTTCTTCTTAATAAAATTTTGTAAGTTGCAAACTATGAATAATAATAATAATAATAATAATAATAATAATAATAATAATAATAATAATAATAATAATAATAATAATAATAATAATAAAGTTTTTTTTTGAACTTCAATAACATAATATATTAACCAGTTCACATATAAACTCAAACTCGAGACTTTTAAATTCGAAACTCAACCTCTTCATTAGGTCAATACGAGCACGCGTAGAGACAAGATTTGTAATAAAGTAAAATGTGAGAATAGCTATTAGGGGTGAGCATTCGGGTGGTTCGGGTCTAACCCGAACCAAACCCGAAAAACCCATAACCTGAATTTTGTATTTTTTATAACCCGAACCAAACCAAACTAACATCGAACCCAACCCAAACCCAAACCGTATTTTACGGTTCGGGTTCGGTTCGGTTCGGTTCTGACCCGAATTTATACATGACTTTTTTATTTTTATTTTTTAAGCAAATAAATGAAAATTAGGGCTTAGATATGTGCAAGAGTTATGATATGTATAATAATTAATAAATAAGGGCTTAAAAGAATGTGTAGGAATTAAGATTTATAATTAATAAATAATTATATATATAAATTATATTATATTATTTGTATATAATATATAAATTCGGGTTTCGGGTTAGACCCGAATTATTTATGCAAACTCATACCCAAACCATAATATTTTCGGGTTCCAAATTTCAATCCGAACCAAATCAAAGGGATATAGAACCCGGACCAAACCGCCTAATTCGGTTTGTTTCGGTTCGGGTTTTCGGGTTGAATCATATTTTGCTCACCCTTAATAGCTATAGCACATGGAAATAATTAATAATAGACTAGATTTTACTAGATCGTGTGAAATAAATGTGTAATTCCATTTAATACACTATGCTGTTCAAGCAAATTACGGTTACTTTTGGGTGGGAATTCGGGTCGGTTCGGTTAACCGAACCGACAAGTTCGGTTAACCGAACCGAAAAACACCCTAAAACACTAACCGATAACCGAACCGAACTCAAGTTCGGTTAACCGCTAACCGAACTCCTTTTTGCGGTCCGGTTAGCGGTTAACCGAAAATAACCGATTTTCATTTAATTTTAAAATATTCTGTATAATTTATATTTTTTGCTGTATTTAATACTTACGATAAGCAAAATCGGTTCTTGTGCTACAATTTTCTTAAAAATTAAAATTGTAGATTGTAGTTTAGAAAGGAATTTTGTCTCTTAAATATTGAAGATATATCCAATACATCTTTCTACTCACTCAACATACACTAATTAAAAAAAATACGAATATAAATGTGCTAATCATTGAAGATTGTAATTAGGAAATGCGATGCGAGCGAGCCGGACAAATGGATTAGAAATTAGGAAATTAAAATTTTAGAATTATAATTAAATTAGGAAATTTAAAAATTATAAAATTAATAATTTTAAAATAATTTAATTAAATATCGGTTATCGGTTATAACCGATCGGTTATCGGTTATAACCGATAACCGAAATTCTTGAAAACATATAACCGATAACCGAACCGATAACCGATCGGTTACCGGTCCGGTTCGGTTATAACCGAAAATTTGGAACCGAATTCCCACCGGGTTACTACATTTTTTTTTTTAATTTCCAGAGCACACATATTTATTCTTAATACATACTCCCCCGTCCCGCTGAACGAACGAATGTTTCTTTTTAATATATGTAAAATATAAAATATAAAATAAGTCCTGTCCTCGTATAAAGGTATAGTATTTTCTAAAAATCTTGCACAAATTTTTAATCAGATCTCAATTAAAAATTCCTCCTATATTTGCAACATTACCTTAAAAAAAATCTGTAAATTGGCAATTAATTAATAATTTCCTTCTGCCACCTTCTCTACGATTTTGATAGTTTCTAACAACTGTCTGAAAACAAAATAAAATTAAAAAGTAAACGAAAATAAAGAAAGACTTTGTATGTTTTTGGCTGTGAATGTGAGTGGGGCAGTATGTAGTATTGTTGCAAGCTCAAGAGCTTTGAAATTATCAGCAACAAAAGGCATCTTTCCCATGATTCTCAATCCCAAATTCCTTTGATTTTTCCTTTTTTTAATTTTTTTTTTTTAATTTAATGTCCGCCATTTATAAGATCCAAAGAAAGCTCAAGTCCCTCCCTCATTCTTTTGAGATTTCCATCACAGCCGCCAATTTTCAAGGTTGAGGGGGCCGTGATTCGAGCGTGTTTTTAGAGAGAGAAAGAAGAAAAACACAGAATGGCGTTGATAACGGAAGATATGATCAAGGAATTTCAAGCCCAGATGGAAAAAGGTCAAGCCTTTTCCACTCCTAATTCTGCTCAAGATCGTTTCTCTCTCTCTCTCTCTCTCTCTCTCTCTCTCTCTCTCTCTCTCTCTCTTGTTTTTTGTTTTTTTTGCTTTTTTTTATTTAAAAAAGAATGCTTGTGCTGATGCTCTGATTTTTCCTTTGCAGTTGATGAACCGCTCAAGAAATCATTCATGGTTCGTAATTTTCGCCAGATTTTATATTTCCAGTCTATATATATCGAGTCGATAAGTAATTGACTTTAGAAGTTTATACTTATAAGCTTTGATCCTTGCTCCATTTTAAAAGAATATATATATTTCACTTTTCTTGAATTTTGTAGTAATATTGCACTATTACCCATGATGATTTTGGTTTTATCCAAATGTGAGTGGATGGAGATATTGGAGGGGTCAATGTCAAATATTTTCTGCTGTTTGAAATTTTTTAAGTTAGTTGCCTGAATTGCCTGTTGTCGGTTCCTCAGTTTGATTAACTTGTTAGTAAAAGATTACTTAGTTTGCGTAATAAGCGGTTTTCTTGTTTTGTTTTTTGGGTTTCTTGAATTTTTAATGTGAGTAGCATCCTTGATTTATGTAAACAAGTCTAGGATTACTTTGATTAATGTGTTTCTGCATCTTTGATTGTATCCGTCGTTAGTTTCACTCGATCAGCTTGTTTTCGTGTGTAAGATTGAGTAGGAAGTTGTGTTTTGCTAGAAACTTAGGTGGTGATTGGTTGGTATGTTTTGGCGGGTTGTGTTGTTCGTGATTGTTTACTTGCATGATTTAGAACTTTGCTTTTCTTTGATGATATGCAGAATGTACATAACGGTTACGAGAGGGAGACCTTGATGAGGTTTATGAAAGCGAGGGAGGGGAATGTCTCGGATGCACATAAGATGGTTTGATGCAGTACCTTTTTCCTTTTAATGTGAGTTGATTATTGTTGTTACACGTTGCCCTAAAACTAGTTGATATTTTTCAGCTTATTGACTGTTTAAACTGGAGGATACAAAATGAAATTGATGACATACTGGCGGTGAGTCTTGGGATCACTTTTCTGAAGCATATTTCGCTTTTGTATTTGTCGTTTTATATCTTGTATTTGGTCAGTATTTATTGAGGTCTATGAGACACCGTTTGTGTTCAGACGGAACGTAATAATATCATGCTAACTTGATATGTACTCTGCACATAAGGAAAATAAAGATCGGAAATTTTAATTCACTGTAAATCTACAGAAGATGCTTTACTGGATTCGAGAGAGATCTTGTTTGTGGTGTGATCTCTTGAAATGGCAAGGGTTTGATTAAGCACTCAAAGACAACGCTATCTCTGCTTCTTGTCGAATCATTGGACTTAAATAGTGGAAGTCGAAGATTTTTTGATTGCTTAGAATTGTTAAAGCTGTAAGCTATGCTGAAGACGAATTCTACGAATCATTAAATACTCAAGAACCCTTAAAAATCTAATATTTAACGACTTGCATGCTATCGAAATTTTAACCTAGTTGCATAATGCGGAAATGTGGCGAAGCTTTTTTTAGCATGTTTGATTAATCCTGTTTCTACTTTTGATGTAACTGTGTTCGTTTGCAGAAGCCAATTAACCCTAGTGATGTTTATAGAGCAATACGGGATACTCAGCTTGTAGGCATATGTGGATTCACTAAAGAGGTACTATTTTTATTTATCGAAACAGTAAATTCTTACTTCCTACATGATGAATAGATGCAGCTCGTGAGCTGAGGTACTTTTCCATGACATTTTACCTTGTCCACCTAATCTTACCTGATGTTGAGAATATTCAACTTTTGCTGTTTATCGAGAATTCTAATTGGTGATGTATTACTATTACTGGATTTGTCCCGTCTCATTTTTGTCATGATTTTCTTCTAGGGTCTCCCTGTAATTGCTATCGGTGTCGGGCTCAGCACTTATGATCAAGCATCTGTAAGATATCTATGGTTTTTTTTACCTTTACTTTATAAGCAGTAATTATTCATGGAATTTTAAGTCCGAACAGGAATGTTGACAAAGAATTACAGGGAAATATATTAAGTACATATATATTGCACGATCATGATGAAATTTTGCATGTAGTCCGATCTGATCATTTTCTCCTATTTTAGATTCACTACTATGTGCAATCGCACATCCAGATGAATGAATATCGAGATCGTGTGGTACTGGTGAGCACCAGCATCAACAGTTTTTTATTATCGGATGCATGTATATGGATCTCTAATTATATTACTCTTATGTTTTACTTATAGCCTTCCGCTACCAAGAAATATGGACACTATGTCGGAACATGCATAAAGGTTCTGGACATGACTGGCCTTCGGCTTTCTGCTTTGAATCAAATGAAGGTAATAAACATGTCCATCTCCATGTTCTTATACCGGATTTTGTTTGGTTAGTTACAATCTAATTTTACACCCGATACAGTTTTTTGTAGCCAAACAATTTTGTAGAATTACTACTTGGTATTTT
Organism: Thymus mandschuricus; assembly: GCA_029379335.1. NCBI lineage: Eukaryota > Viridiplantae > Streptophyta > Magnoliopsida > Lamiales > Lamiaceae > Thymus > Thymus mandschuricus. The sequence continues at coordinate 27,490,524 of CM057080.1, forward strand.
GTTTTGTCTAGTTGGTGCCCTTATGGAAAAAATTCGACATTAGAAGTTTATTTTTTTTGCTTAGAACCCCGACATTATTTGATACCGATAGTTTTTCCTGTTCTCTTGCATAGATTGCCTTAATCAGAACTAAATGAACCTGATACGTAGCATATTGAAGGTAGATGAACGTTCTAGACGTCTTAATTAGTTACTCTTCTATCTGATAAAGAAATTATCATACTTCATTCGGTTTTTGTTTTTGCTCAATTTAGGAATCTTTTTTAATAGTAGAACAGTTTGACCTATCCGATTGCCATGTAATGATGAAACATGTGGACAATCCGTTAGTCTTCATGTATAAATGCAACAGAATTCATGCTTATGATACTAAAATCTTGTCTTCTTATGAATATTTATTAGTTCGCTTATTATGGGAACTTTAATCTACTTCTCTTGTTTGCAGTTGTTGTCTGCAATATCTACGATTGATGACTTGAACTACCCTGAGAAGACGGAGACTTATTACATAGTCAATGCCCCGTACATATTTTCATCCTGTTGGAAGGTTTGTCATGCAACAATGGCGCACTCAATCCACTTCCATTTTTAACATTCAAATCATAACATATTTCCTTTTCCTGTTTGCAGGTTGTTCGACCCCTTTTACGCGAGAGAACAAGGAAGAAAGTTCAAGTTCTCTCTGGATGTGGAAAGGATGAATTGTTGAAGGCTAGTACTCTTCTGTTTTATTACTCAGAAAGAAAAATATACAGTATATATCAATTGTTCAAATTTGACATTCTTTCTCATTCTGCAGATTATGGATTACGATCAACTCCCCCACTTCTGTAGAAAAGAAGGCTCTGGGTCTTCACGATATACCAGAAACGGAACGATTAGCAACTGCTATTCCTTGGACCATCCCTTCCATGAGCAGCTGTACAAGTATGTGAAGGAGCAAGCTGCACTGATTGAGTCAGCTGCTCCAGTTAAAGATGGTTCGGTGCACGTAGATTATCCAGAACCCGACCCTGAAGATGTAAAAGTTGCACAAACTATAGAATCCGAGTTTCAAAAGCTGGGGAACGGAAAAGGGGCTTGTGACTCGTTGCACGAGCTTCAGATTAGTGGCGACTGAAGCCAGCCGAGAGCCGATGTTGATGTTCGAAAATATATAAATATATACTGTATGCTGCTTCAGTTTCCAGTGCTGTATCATTATTTAGATCCTCCACTTATTGGTGGAGCTAACAAGAAATCTAATTTATGCATTATGATTTATATATGAATTCAGTTATGTGGTTAATGTGAAATGGGTAACGCTAGTATTCTCTCTACTGATGCTTTTTTAAACGAAATGGGACGAGACGAAGGGAATACTATTATTTAGAATCAATACATTGTATATTCTCATAATCAACACACATGTAAGAAACTACTGAATAATTTACAAACCATATGATTAGATTACAGGAAACTACACATAAATATTCAGCCATTTACAAAGGACATAAAATAGCCAGCATAAATTATATGCAACCGCCATTGATCATACAACATGAGCAAATACGACCAAGAATCTAGCTTAATTCTCTGTAGCACTTGTACGTAAACGCAACTGATATGGCAGCAGCGATAACTGCAAGTGCAGTATATGTGTCTTCAATCTCCCAGCTTTCGTACCATGTAGGCATAGAGCACACTTTTCGAGGACCAGTCTTTTTGCCACTGTTTTTTCGTGAGATAGCTTTCTTTGAGCTCTTCTTCACTTCAGCGGTGAAGTTTGATACAGCCTCAGGGTGATCATCTCTTTTTTCTTGTAACAATGGGCTCTGACAGCAGGAGAAGTCTCCGTTAGCCTGACAACAACCTGCGCCTTCCGTTTGAGATGCACATGTTCTAGTAGTTTCTGTATTTGTTTGTGTAGAGTCCCTCGTGCTCATATCTATGTTTGATCCACCATGAGCCATCAACCTTAATTCCTGCGTTTTCTTCTGATCTTCTTCGGATAATCCCATCTGCCCCCTTTTACAGAACAACAATGTCCGGTTCAAATAGAAGGTAACCGTTGAAAATGTCCAGAAACCAGAGGACGACCAACTCCAGAGCTAGACGCTATGGGTATAATACGGAATACTAGAGCTAAACTGCTAATACAGAAATCCCCAGTTCTTATCTTGTTCTTTATCAACCAATGTGTATCTTTCAGTCTTTCCGTTTTCAAGGAAAAGCTATTTATATGCCAGGATTCTTCCAATATATAAAACATTGGGCTACTTAATTTGGTTTTTAAATATAGAGATTGTTCGAAATTTTATAAGGCTACTGTGTTCATGTTATAGCCGTAGATGAAATATCTAAGTAACATGAACTCGTATTTATTAGCTTCACACTGAAAAGGCATCAAGTATAGGGAAAAGAAAGGAGAAATACCTCCATAAGAAATCTACAATTTCTCCTTTACCAATATGCTGCTCGAGCAAAAGAGGCACATCTTCAGGCATAACGTACCCGTACCTGCAGCATATGTCATTTCCTGTTAATAAAGTGTTGATAATTTCTCATAAGAAGATGATTCACAGCTTCAAAACTCATTCTTTAAAACTAAACTACTAACCAATGCCCTGTGACTTCTTTCTTCATATTTGGTCCAAAAATGATCACGTTTCCTGCATACTTATGACCCCCAATGTGCGAACAGGGGCTAATAGACACTTTGCCTTGTAGACCTCGTAAATCTATCTCAGCTCTAAATTTACTAATGACAGATGGTCCACATACGCCACATCGTCGATCCCTTGACCCATGGCAACACACAAAGATGTACCATCCCCTTAGAGGTTCTGGGCTTCCGGGCAACCATTCACCATTCTTCACAAGAACCTCCTCGACAAACGTGTCTACATCAAAATGTGTTAATCTCCTGCAGTTTTACTTTATATCAGTACAATCATCGGAGAACTTAGGATGCTAAAGGTTTTCTTCAGCATATTTGTTTGTTTCTATAACCTGTATCTGATCATATCCGGAAAGATTAACACATCGCCATTCGATGTCTCGGTTCCGTCATGCCCCTCGCAGATTGTTAAGCGAGTCTGAGAGGAAAGGTAAACAGAAGGATGATGATTATGAACCCAACCAGCAAGATTCAAAAGCATACAGCAAGCTAGGCAAAATAAGTAATCTTTTTAGCAGAAAACTGTTTGAACTCTACAGGATTATAACAAAGCTTCGAGGCTAGATCAACGACAAAAATTCGAAGCAAAACCAAATCCACTACCAAAATTTTATCACAATTACAAGATAAAAATCCATCCCCCAGCATTATTGTGTGGTGTATTCGGATCGAATCCTATTTGAGATTTTTAAACTCATTCGACATTCAAAATGTAAACTCAGCCGTGATGAATCAACAGAGAAAAATGCCCTAGATTCATCACTTGATTGGAAAAATCCGGTACCTGTCGGTCCATGCCAGGGTTTCTGGCAGCCAAGGCGGCGGCTAGCAGCCGCGGGAGGCGATCGAACTCCGCCGCCTCAATGCGGGGCGGCCAGACCTGAGGGTTCTTGTAGCAGAGGAAGACGTGGCGGTCGTAGAGCTCAACGGTGCCGACGAGCGGCGCCTGCCGGAAATCTGGGCGGGCGAATCCATAGTCCGATTCGTTGAAGAAGGGAGCATCGTAGGCCCCACTGAGGAAGCCGTCGTTCTGGAAGCTTCCGGAAGCGCTGCCGATCTGGGGGCCGTCGAGGAGGTAGCTGTCGGCGTCGGAGACGGCGATGGGGGAGGAGGCGGAGGAGGGGTGATGGCCGCTCAATAGGTGGAGAGGGTCGTCGCGAGTGGCAGCCATGAGAGGGTTCGACATTGGCGGCGGAGGCGAAGATTCCCTTTCCGTTCGGGGGTTAGAGAGAGAGAGAGAGTGAAGTGATGATCGACCGACTCAATCAATTTGGAGTGAAAAACCACACACACAAATTCTCACCTTTCTACTTCCGTACATTTTCTCTCTTCTTGTTTTTGGGTTGGGTTGGGGTTTTGTCCTAATTATTTATTTTTATGTAATTATCCTAAGAGAAATAATATGCTAGTCACTATAGTGTACCCTTTCGTGGGCACCTTCGTCATTTTTTCATTTCGATATTATTTTATTCGATTTTTTCAATTGTAATATATTCTAATACCTTATAAATTAATATTGAAATCATTAAATCAACAAAAAGTATAAATATCAAGGTTCGATTTGTTTATTTTTTGTTCTAAGTTCAAAAAATGAATAATAAAATAAATCGAGCTATGAAAATTATACTTTTTGTTGATTTAATAATTTCAATATTAATTTATAAGGTATTAGAATATATTGCAATTGAAAAAATCGAACAAAATAATATCGAACACGAAGGTGACTAGCATATCACTTCTCATTATCCTATTATACACTTGGATAACGGTGATAACAGTTAAGGTTTTCAGAATTTAATTATTTTTTATAAATAAAATTACATTACAAATATAATCAACCATTAAGAATTGAGAGTCGCTAACAAAATAGAACTCTTTAGTAACTTCTTTTAAGTCCGTAGTTATACGAAAACTTCATTGAAGCAAATGAAGAAATTTGACGAAATCGATCCGTCTTGAGCTCGATGGGCATTTGATCAATTAGACGTGAACTACTTTTAATATCTTTACCATATACTCCCTCCGTTTTAGTTTAATGGGTCTATTTCATTTTGATACGAGATTTATTTGTAGTGCGAAAAGTGAAAAGTAAGGGGTTCACATTGAAAAGTAAAGGTCAAGTCTTTCCACTTTCTGAAACATGTCAATTGAAATGAGATGTTTCGAATAGGAAATAAAGTTAAATGAAGTAGGACGAATGACGTATGTTTAGAATTGTTAATTGAGTCAGACCGACCTGCACAACCAAGTCCTGTTACAGACTTGCATGTGCTCGAAAAGATTGTGTTGGTGGACTTTCTCATGAAATGGACCACACTTGGCTTATTTTCATGCCATATCATAGGGGTTTGCCACAAGCCTAAAAAAACTCAAATAGTTCTCTATTCAGTTTCTTTATTAGTATTATTTTTTTTTTTGAAAAAGCTCAGCTAATGTCCGACCCACTAAAACATTAAGCGTAGTCCGATCGGGGACTATAAACTCAATGAGCTTGGATTACTATGATCTTTTACATTCTTATAGTATACTTGAATCAAATGACAATCATTCCATACCTCGTCAAAACCAACCATAGAAATTTGAATATATTTTTTTTTTTAATAATTGTTTTACATTCTTATTCCATTCCTAAATTCATTCTAAAGCCACTGAAATTAATTCCCACGTTTATTGACCATCACCTTAGGGCATGGCTGATATGCAGGAATGGGTAGGAATTGAATGATCATTCCTGTGTCCATTCCTTATCCCATGGCTGGTACAGAAATATAATCAAGAATGACCATTCCTTCGGTAATTAGTAATCCCATGAGCATGGGATTAACCATTACTCTCATTTTCTTGGTATTAACTAATCATTGTTATCAAGAATGAAATTTACTTCAGTTGGTGAAGAAATTAACTCTACTTATGATTTACATTTGACTTATTAAACATTGTTGAGAATTTCGTATGGGCTAAGTCGAGTTGAGTTGGGCTGATGGTTGTGGGCCCATTGGGCCAAATGAAGAAACATTCCTAAATAATTATTTAGTGTTTTTTTAACCTATTTATACATACATAATAATGTTGGTAAAATATTAGAAATAGTCGATATGTCCTGAGCTCGACCGGTGGGGTATAGATAAACGATAGGAGGGTTAGACCGGCTCAACCGGTCTGGGCCTGATACAGTATTAGACATCCTCGACTCAATTATACATGTGAGTCGGGTTGGAAACATTCTCATGAAACAAGCTCAATTCAAGATCGACCTGCTCTATTAGTAAGTCTAGTTTGACCTAGGTCTATAAACTAGTGAGCTTGGGCTGATCCGAATTTTTAGATTATTGTAATTTATTTGGATTAAATTTTAATCATTCAATTCCTTACGGATGTCAGCCATGAGAATTGAATCAGCGGGTTCATTCCATTCACATCCTCATTCCATTACTACGTTCATTCCATTCCTATTAAATTTCATTCATGCATGATCACTTTTGAAACTATTATGATTTTTATAAGATTTTTGAAGTATTCTTTTTATTACGGGTAAATAATTGAAACATCTATATAAGTTAGTATTTATATGTTTACATAATTGCATAAATATGACTACCTATTATATTTTAAATTTGGAATAGATTTGTTTACCATACTAACACTATATTCCTTTTTAGAATAATATTAATGTATACATAACATAAATAAATAAAATAACTTATTGAGGTAATCGTAACATTTAAGCTAATAATGGGTGACAAAATAGGCAAATCAATTATAGTGTAGTCATTCACAAATTTTGGTAACAAATAAAATTGGCAAATAAATTATACTAATACTATAATTTGATAAAATAGAGGATAAGTTGCCAAATATATCACCATCAAACTATGTGCCTTTTCCTTTTTCCCTGGAGAAAATTAATAAATAATACTACTAGTAATCTTTTACTCCTTCCGGTCTTTTACAGTTGAGTCACTTTTCCGATTGGGCCGGTCTCTCCTAGTTGAGTCGTTTCCTTTTTGGGTAAAAATTAAGTATTAAACACACAACTAATTGTACCCCTTATTTTACTTAATTAACCTACTAATTACGCCCCAATTTCTCAATTTCTCCATTATCGTCATTGTCGTCTCTCTCGAAATAATTTTAAATTAATTTAAAATAAATCCAGAAAAGTTTTAATTTTATAAAAAAAAGAATCCAGAAAAGTTTTTTATTTTAATTTTAAACATCAACAATAATTTTATAACAAAAAAATTCTAGAAAATTTTAAATTAATTTAAAATAAATCCAGAAAAGTTTTAATTTTATAAAAAAAATCCAAAAAAGTTTTTTATTTTAATTTTAAACATCAACAATAATTTTATAAAAAAAAAATTTCAGAGAAATTTTAAATTAATTTAAAATAAATCCAGAAAAGTTTTAATTTTATAAAAAAAAAATCCAAGAAAATTTTTTTATTTTAATTTTAAACATCAACAATAATTTTAAAAAAAAAAATTCAGAAAATTTTAAATTAATTTAAAATAAACTGAAAAACAAAAAAAATATTAATTAATAAAAAACATTTTTTATATTAATTAAAACAACTCTTATCAATTATAAACATAATCTCATTCTCTTCTCAATTACCAAACATACTTAAAGTACTAAACAACTCTTCTTAATTCCCGTATCGAAAAGTTTCGACTCAACTGTAAAAGACCGGAGGGAATATTTATTTATTATTTCGATCAATCCAATTTCAACCGAAAACAATGAATATAAAAGGGGAAAAATAAAAATGGTGAATATCTCAACGGGTTAGCCGTGGTGGTTCCAAACAATTTCTTCAATCAAAACCCGCAGATTTTTGGGTTTCGAGAATTCTTACTGTGAATTCACGATCATCACCCACACTCCTCCCTCACATGCTCGCCGTGAATTCGAGCGAATGAGGAAATTGATCCAGATTTATGATTAAACCCCTCATTTCTTACCATTTATAAGTATATATACTGAAATCCCCCATTCAAATCTCACCAGTGAAGATTTTTATTAATTTATTTGGGATCGCGGCGATGAGCGGGAGCGGCTGCGATTCGGCTGCGGAGTTGTCGAGGTGGACGTGGGAGGAGGACAAGCAATTCGAGAACTGCCTGGTGGAATTCGGCGAGGACTCCGCCGATCGATGGGAGAGGATCGCGGCGCGGCTGGGGACTAAATCGGCGGCGGAGGTCGAGCGGCACTACGCCGCGCTGCTGGACGACGTGGCGGCGATCGAAGCCGGAACGATCGAGCCGCCAGCATACGCGGAGGCGGAAGCTTCCCGATCGCCGGAGCCCCAAACGTGCCCTAAATCTGAGAAAAAGCAAATGGCCGTACAGCGAAAAGCCGGCCGCCCCTGGACCGAAGAAGAACACAGGTACATCAATTTCTCCATTTCTCAATTTATTTTATTTTATTATACTATTCATTTTATTATTATTAGAGAAATACTGTTTATTTTTACCATCTTCTGCAAATGGAAAAGCTAGATTGTAGGGAAATAGATTGGAATTCTTTGTCAGGGACAAAGAGGAACGTTTTGTTATTGTTGTTGGAGTGTGACATTTTTGTATTTATTCTGGCAATTGATGAAAAAAAAATGGAAAACAAAAAAAAAAAAACACAGGCTATTTCTGGTTGGACTGGAGAAATATGGGAAAGGAGACTGGAAAAGCATATCGAGGTACGTTGTGCTCACTAGAAATCCAACCCAAGTTGCTAGTCATGCCCAGAAACACTTCGAACGTCAGGAGAAGGAAGATCAGAATAAGAAACGACGCAGCATTTTCGACTGTTCCCAATCTTCCGGTTCATAGAACGAGTGATACTCGCTCTTGAGTTTTTTCATCTTCTTTTTTTTCTTAACATGCTCATTCGTGAGTTTTTTTAGGACTGGGATTGTACATATCTTGATTAGTCTCTGATAGGCTTCATTCGATTCAATCTTGTCTCTCACTTCTTCTATCCTAATGGAAAGTTTAACTCCCGTTTTATTCGATTCTTACTCGCGAATGATTTGAAATTTGCAATGTACGAACTCTGCTATATGAATCGATACATGAGTAAAACGGTCTAGAGAGAAGAGATTGTTATGTCGTTTTACAAGGTAAGTAAGGGCCGACGAGTTCTGACGAGTTCTAGTTGAATAGTGGGCGTAAGAGCACTATTGGAGGAGGCGTTGCTCGAGAAGTTGGTTTTCTTTTCTGATGGCATCGAGATCTGCTTGTAGCTTGCTTGTGTTCATGCTTCTGGCATTGAGGACTGCAAGCTTGGCCTCATAATCAGCAGCATCTCTACGAGTTCTATCAGTGGCGAGGACTTTTTCAGCTATCTGTTCGAAGCTCTCGTGTATATTTGTTAGAAGCCTGTAAGCCTGTCGAGCAACGGGATCCTTTTTCCCTTCCCTGTAACATCATCAAATGGAAGGGGTAATAAGAACCAAATTAAGACAAATAGACTTGACATGAAGGGGGATCATGACATAAATTGGCTAATGTGAAAATTGCACCTAAAAATTGTTTCGTTAACCACTCCATATGTCCGGCTAAGGCGTTCCTGGATGGTATTGCTCTCAAGCTGGAGCTCCCTGGTGTCTTTCAGGATAAGCTGTACGTCATTGTCCTGTTTCCGGCTGTTTTTTGTAATTTCATTGACACGCTCAATGTAGGATTTCCTTGGTGGTAGATTCGGTTGTTTCTCAAGATCTTGAGATAACTTACCGTGCTCCTCCTCCCTTGGTATAAAAGACAGACATGTTAGTCGAAATACCAAACATCCACATGTATCCATCTCCAGCAAGAACCCGAAATCAACAAGGTAGATAACAACTTGATACATCCATTCATTCCTGAATAGACGATAAGAAAAGAAAGGATCTCCGTAGCAGAGATTGGAAACAAACATATTTAAAATAATACTCATGAAAGTAAGCCTAAGAAAACCAGCAGGTATTTGAGGCAACTGCGTAGGTGCTTCAAAGTAAAAAACTAAACAAATCGGGCTCAAAAGTAAAAATAATAGTCATATGGCTTCAAGATACACACAGCTAGCAACCAACGACCAGTGTACCTTCTTTTGATCTCTGCTGAAACAGCTTCTGTTTCCAACTTCATACTCTCGAGTTTTCCACTCGCCTCCGGATGCAATGAGAAGAGGGACTGCTCAAGATCTTTTTTCTTCTCCAACAGAGGTCTCACAGTAGCAGTCCTGCATTGTATATTCGAGATGTGATCCTTTTTGAGGAAACCATTTACCACAAAACGATTGTTGAAAAGGAAAAAACGATCTAGCAAAAGCCTGCATTCCCCCTAGTTTCAGTGGAACAAAAGCTCCAATCATTGTATGGAAGGAGGATACAGAAATCCTACCACTCTACCTCCAAATCCTTCAGCTTATGTCTTTTGGCTTCAACTTGTTCATTGAGCTGATCAAGGTAGAATTCAATAGGATGTTGGCCATCACACACCATTTCTACAGCTGCTTTCAACGCCTCTAATTCCTCATCGAGATTCTGCAAGTTGAATATATGCTACTGTCAAATATGTACGCACTTCTCCGTGGTCCAAATAAACTTCCCTACTAAACTAAGACTCTTACGAGGAAAGCCATCAAACTCTATCTGCAAAATATAACATATCAAATGAACTAGGCAATAGTAACGAAATAACTAATGAACATGATCTGACCTACTTGTCCCGCAGCATTTATTTTGAACACACTTCTTTAATCTAACATTTTCAATACTCCTGCCATTCTAACAAGCATTAGTTGAAACTAGATACTCCTATACCGTAAGCAGAAATGCAAGATCGCCATTTTTATATTTATGCATGATCCAATACTAACTCAATACAAATGTACACTCTCTCCCTGCAGCCTTATCAAGCTGTAAAACTTTTTGCCTCCTAATTCATCCAAGAGAACACTACCTCAAAGCTTTAAGTAACCATGAATAAAATAAACCCTACAAACACAGATGTACCTGAGAACTGTTACAGTCTATGTTTCTCGAGCTCTCAACCCCTTCCGATACACATGAATACTTATCTCCCTTGCTACCCTCACTGGTAGTAGTTCCTTTAGCAACGAGAACCACATTGTGCAAACCAGAGTTAGGTTCAGCATCATTTTCAGCTTGAGACGAATCAAGTGACTGAGCGCTCAGCCTCAGATCCTTCATTCCATTCAAAGTCTCTTCACTGTGCACAGTTCCTCCCTTACCACTGAGTTCCTCCTTGGCATCACATCTTCTCTTGTTTTCGTCACCGAAAGCTGCTGTTTGAGCTGCAGAAGATTCAGACAGCTTTCCAACCAAAAACCTCACCAGATTAAACAAGTCCTCCTCAGATGGGTACAGAAACTGCCTAATGAAAATCCACATCACTTCATCAGAAAATTACACAGTAGAGGCAGAGTTTCTAAAAATTGGACGCAAATTGAGATCCTAACAACTTCAGAGCTCAACTAATCAATTCAATCACGAATAATCATACTGTAAAAGAGATTTCCCGAAGGAATTGTACAGTCAAAACGAGTAAGGATGGTAGGGAACCAGTGGAAACCTTTTGAAAATTGAGCTCGGGGCTGTAGCCTAAGTTATTGAAGGCGTGCGCGAGTTCCGTGCAGATTTTGACCCTATCAGGCATAGATTCCTCCGGCAAGCATGGAGGAAACGCCGACTCGTAACGCTGGCCGTCGATCAATCGGATTGCGGCGGAGCAGAGGGAGAAGAGGGACGGCGGCGTGAGGTCTCCCACGGAGGAGCAACCGAGCGGAATCGGAACGCCCGAGTTCGCCAGCGAGTTGAGTAAGATCTCCGACGAAGCTTCCATGGCTGCAATACAGGAAGCGCCTCGCCGTTCAGATTCTGGCGATCCCCACCCAACGACGTCGTTTAGCTCGCCGCTTGCTGCTTTGAGTTGTGAACACACACTATACTGTAATCTTACGCACTAAAGCACGACTTTCCCTTTTTTTCCTTTTCTCATGACGTAAAGTTGCTACTACTCTTTGGTTTAATTTTTTATTTTCTGAGGCGGATTTAAATTTACCCTAAGACAAAAAAAAATTAATTAAAAAAAACCTCAAAAATCTTCCTAAATTACACCATTTCCAATTCTGGCTCACCAAAAATAGTTATTCGTTTCTTCTGTCTCACTCTATTAGTCGCACTTTTCTTTTTTGTTTATCTCACTTATTATTAATCTCATTTTTCTAAAACGAAATATATTAGTATACAAAAACATATTTTAAAATCCATTTATTTATCTCTGTTTTACTTGATTACTGTGTGTGTCACTTATTAGTTGGACTAGTAGAATTATTAGGAAGTACATTCTTCTTTCATGTTTTTTCACTAAAAGCTTGTTTGTGTACTTATTAGTTGGACTAATAGAATTATTAGGAAGTGCATTCTTCTTCCATGTTTTTAACAACCCTTCTTCTTCTTCACCATCTTCTTCTTCACCATCTTCGTCTTCTCCTTCTTTCTCTCTTCTTCCCCAAGAAAAGAACGCACACATTTCTCCGGTCAAATCACTATAAAACACACCTCCAACCTCATAAACAAACCCAAAAATATTAATGGAGAGAGAAAACGAGATCGAAGAAATGTCCATATCCCCTCCAACCATGCAGCAGATCGCAGTCACCAATGGCTTCGGCCACAACGTCGACTTCCTCCCCGAATCCTACCTTCAACGGACTTCAGCGGAAATCGACATCGTCGAAGAAGTCTCCGGCCGCCGCCACGACCGCCCCCTCCCCATTTTCCTCAAGGCCAGTACTACTACTACTACTATATCACTTCATCTTCAAAATTTCATTTTTTTTCATGTGAATATATATTTGTTTCAGTTTGAGGATGTGGAGTTCAAGGTGAAGGTGGCGAACCCCGATTCTCCGGCGAACCCGGTGAAGGCGGTGGTGTCGAAGGTGGCGACGCAGCTGAAGATGGAGCAGGACAGCTACAAGCAGATACTGAAGGGGATCACCGGAAGTGTCGGCCCCGGCGAGATCTTGGCCCTCATGGGGCCCTCCGGCAGCGGCAAGACCACCCTCTTGAAGATCATCGGCGGCCGCCTCCACGACCACGTCACCGGGACCGTCACGTACAACGACGTCGCCTACAGCCCCGCCCTCAAGAGGAGGTCTTTTACAACTTTCTATGATCAAGATTAATATATAATTTTATTTTTCTTGATTTTTTTTTTTTGTTTGTGTGGTGACGTGCAGGATCGGATTCGTGACGCAAGACGACGTGCTGTTCCCGCAGCTGACGGTGGAGGAGACGCTTGTTTTTGCGGCGTTCCTGAGGCTTCCGAGCATTATGAGCCGACGCCAGAAGTATGAGAGGGTGGAGATGATTATTAACGAACTAGGCCTCGAAAGGTTACCTTCGAACCTTTTGTTAACTAGCAGAGGAAACGTGTGTCGAACGTTTAATCTCTCAGTTTACTTAAATAACAAAATGTGAACTTTTGCGTTATTATAGATATGAATTTATCCATATTTCTAAATTGTCAAAAAAAGAAAATCACTTGGAAATGTGACCTTGGAAACATGAAAGTTAAAAGAATGCAACACGGAAATGCAATGCAGGTGCCGGCACACAAGGATCGGGGGTGGCTTCATCAAAGGGATATCGGGAGGGGAACGGAAGAGAACGAGCATCGGATACGAAATCCTGGTCGATCCGTCCCTGCTCTTACTAGATGAGCCGACTTCGGGCCTCGATTCGACCTCCGCCAACAGGCTGCTGCAGGTTCTTCAAGGCCTTGCAAAGGTAACAAATTAACACACACTAGTACATTACATTACAGAAAGAAAAATAAAAGAAACATGATTTGTTTCATACCCTATTAGGCTGGAAGGACTATCATCACAACCATCCATCAACCTTCGAGCCGAATGTTCCACACCTTCGACAAAGTCCTGCTGCTATCCGAGGGCCATCCCGTCTACTACGGGAAGGCCCGGGAATCCATGGACTACTTCTCCTGCCTGAGGTTCGTTCCGGAGATAGCCATGAACCCTGCAGAGTTCCTGCTTGATCTAGCAACGGGGCAGGTTAACGACATCAGTGTCCCCGACGAGCTCCTTGCCTCTCGGGAGGCTGCAGCAGAGCTTGAAAAGGCCGTGATCAGAGTAAGATCAACCATCTACCACACCTCACAATTTTTTTTCTTAACCACTTGCGATTGGATTTGATAAATCACAACTTTCATCCAACAGTACCTGCAGCATAAGTACAAATCGGAGGTGGAGCCGAGGGAGAAGGAGGAGAACCACCGGGCGCCAAAGGCGCCCGAGAGGCTCCAACTAGCTATCCAAGTCAAGAAAGACTGGACACTTTCTTGGATGGAGCAGTTCACGATTGTGTTCAAACGGACTTTCAAAGAACGGTGGAGGGATTACTTCGACCAGATTCGACTGATCCAGGCCTTCGGCGTCGCCATCCTATTAGGCCTCCTGTGGTGGAAGTCGAGCACCGCCACCGAAGCTCAGCTCAGAGATCAAGTAAACATACATACATACACACAAGCTAAACAGAGGAAGATGTTGTGATTGATGATTTAATTTTGCAGATTGGATTGCTGTTCTACATCTGCATATTCTGGACTTCTTCGTCGATTTTTGGGGCGGTGTACGTGTTCCCATTCGAGAAGATGTTCTTGGTGAAGGAGAGGAAGGCGGACATGTATCGACTGAGCGTTTACTACGCTTGCAGCACCGTGTGCGATATGTTGGCACATTTGTTATATCCTACTTTCTTCATGAGCATACTCTACTTCATGGCTGGATTCAAGAGGACTGCCGAGTGCTTCTTCCTCACCTTGTCCGCCATTCTCTTGATCGTCGTTACCAGCCAGGTACGTACGTGTACATATATAGGGGTCGGTTCTTAGGAAAACATATGATCGTACACGTTTGTGTTTTAAGAACTGGGACCGGTTGAACCAGTAACCAATCTTTGTTATGGTTCGACAAAATTGTCTGGCTTAGCCACGGTTTAATCCCAAAAACCGAGAGGTAAAGGCTAAAGCAATTCGACCTCTGATTCAGTTTCTAAAACATTAATTGCGTAATCTTGTTACGCATGTGAAATGTGACATGACATTTTCCTATTATATTTTATATTCGTATATATTTAAGAAACCTATCATCTTAAAATACTGAAATTCAACAGTTCAGATTGGTTCTCGACTTTGATACAAAAACAACTATAACGTCCTGCTCAATCTTTGTAATCTCAGGGAGCAGGGGAGCTGTCGGGGGCGGCGGTGATGAGCATCAAGCGGGCGGGGATGATCGCGTCGATGATACTAATGTTGTTTCTTCTCACCGGAGGATATTATGTCCAGGTTTCGTACACAAATTTAGCTCGATAAATTTAAATCTATAACATTAATTGAATTAAACGTAGATTTGATATATACTTGTACGTGTGTGGGCAATGGCATGCAGCATATTCCGAAATTCATGCAGTGGCTCAAGTACCTGTCGTTCATGTACTACGGATTCAGGCTGCTGATGAAGGTGCACTACGGCGGCGACGAGATGTACGAGTGCGGGAGCAGCGGCGGCTGCCGGAGGCTGCAGAGCTCGCCGTCGTTCGACACCGTCAACTTGAACGGAGGGATGACGGAGGTGTGGGTTCTGCTGGCGATGGCGGTGGCGTTCCGTGTGTGTGCTTATATATGCCTGCGCAGGAAAGTTAGTGCCTACCATCTCTGAGAAAAAGGATTTATTGCAACCATTTTTTTTGCTTGTCCATATAATTCTAGTTTCTCCTTTTCATAAGTAGATGTTCTTACAATGTTAGTCACACTCAAACTTCTCTTTTATTCATGACTCATTCCCGACTTATCATGTGTTAGTATATCCTACTCCCTATTGGATGAGTTGATTTGTTAAATTCCGAAATGAGATTTTGGATGCAGTGTTAAAAATAAAATTAATGGAATTTAGATTGGAAAATACTCCCTCCGTCTCGTATAATTAGTCCACTTTACTTTTGTCACATTAACCAAGGAAAATAGAGATAGAGAAATTTTTAAAAAAATTGTGTGTTAATTTGTTTCTCTTTTAGAACAATGGACTTATAAATGAGACGGATGAAAAGAGAAAGTGAACTAATTAAGTGAGACGAACAGAACAATAATTGATTCTTTCATTTAAAAAAAAAACAAACTAATTAAAGTGAAATATCCACATAGGAAAGACAAGTAAAATGAGACTGGCAAAGTATTATATTATTCTTATTTATGTCTCAAACAAGACATAGCTAGAATAGGAGAAAGGAGGACGACAAAAATATACATTATCATTATTGGATTCGACATAAAATAACAAAAACGAGTTGGTGTGCTGTTGAGCTCTTTAGGAAATTACGGAAATACTACCTCCGGTCCGTTTAAGTAGACTGTTATTCCTTTTTGGGACATCCCGTATATTAGACTCCTTTCCTTTTATGGCAAAAAATTAACATCACATCACCATCTACATCACACTTAATTAATTTTAATTACATCTCCATGTGAGTAGGTTTAATATTTTAAATTAAATTAAACTCTAATTTACCATCACATCTCCATCACATCACCCTTTATACCCACTTTACTTGGTTTGTGTTCCATTTAGAAACCAACTTACTTAGACGGACCGGAGGTAGTATAATAAAGAGTAGAGTATAATAAATAATGCGATGAACTAATAATTCGTTGATGTTTCTATTTATATATTCCAAGCTATGTAATGTTATCGGAACATTATCCAAGTCGGAGTTATACGAAAATATTTCTTTATTGATTTTACATAAATTGCAAAATACACGCACCTCAATATAATGGTGAGATGATTCACGTACCGAACACACCTTCCGTATCATTTTTATTTTTTTTTGAGAAGAACCCTCTGTATCATTGTACAAGGATAAATTCTATTTTCGTCCGCCCACTGATGTAGTATTACGTATTACCTTAAATGAGAAAATTTTAATTTATTGATTCACTAATTTCTCTACTATCAACACTTTAATCTTAATTCTTATATCGAAAAAATATTATCCTTATATCAACGGAGTATAAATTATTCATTCCCGGGCCGGGGCGAAGCAGAAGCAGTGCGTGCCGACATATAGGAAGCGAGTGGTGGCCCCCACGTCGCAGCATGTGATGAAAACTAAAAAGGGCTTTACTGTCAAATATTCTAATCATTGATTTTTTTCACCAGAAATTATTTCCTTTCCTTTCTAAATAAAAATAATTTAGAAGAAGAAGAAGAGGAGTAAAAAAATGACTGACTGAAACAGAGCAGAATAAACCCAGAAATTCTCTCAAAATCCAACCATTCTTTCATCATCATATCTCCAATTCCGTTAACTATTCCAATATCCACTCTGTCTCCCTCTCTCTCTCTCTACAATTCCTTTTACTTTACTTTCCATGAAAGAGGGGGCTTGACGTTTTTTGCAGTCTCCCTCCCTCCCTCTCTCCCTCTCTGGCATGGAGTTGGTGCCCTACGATTCTGACTCCAAATCCAAATCAACCAGTTTCTCTCCGCCGTGGCAGGAAATGTTCCGATCCGCTTCGATCAGAAATCCCGAGACCGATCACCACCCGCCTCCTTCGCAGCCCAACGCGCCACCGTCGGAAACCCCCGATGACGAGGGTACTTCGCTCACCAAAGATCCCCAGGTGCGCCTCGCTCTCTACATCGCCATGGCCCACGCCGGCGTCGCCTTCACGATCTTCCTTGTCTTCGGAGTCGCCAAACTCCTCGAGAATTTCCTACGCCCCATTCTGTGGGCCGTGCTCTGTTCGATTCCTCTGAGGGGGATTCAGGAAGCCCTGTTCGGATTCTGGTCGGAGCCGCTGAAATTAGGGCTGACCGAGACGACCCTGGCTATCCCCGTCGCCATTTTCAGAGTTTTCTTCGGCACTGTCGTTGAGATTAAGGAATTGGTTATGAAGGTTGTTCTTAGGAAGAAGAAGGCCATGGCCACTCCTATGAGGAGGAAGAAGAGCGCCTTCTATAAACTGGTGAGGTGGCTTGTATCGTTCTGGTTGTTTGTAATGGTGTATGAATTCATTGGTGGGATGGGTTCGATTTCACTCGTTGCGTTAGGGTTCATGTTTACTACGAATGCTGTGGATTCCACCATGAGTAGAGTAAGCACGTTCAGAAGCAACAGTTTCCGCCGGTTGCCGATGAGCGCCAAGTTCACGACGGCGATATTGAATCGGTTGAAGACTTTTGTGGCTATAGGCCTGATTGTTGCGATGATAGTTGGCTCTACGGCTGGGGTGATCTTCTTCTCTTACAAGATTGGTTTGGAGGGGAAGGATGCCGTTTATGCGCTTAAGTCCCACGTCGAAGAGAGCAACTATGCTGAGAAGATTGGAGTTAAGAAATGGATGGATGAGAATGATGTGCCTGGAATGGTGGATATGTATTCTACCAAGCTTTACGAGACTGTGTCCGATCAAATCGATTCTTTAGCAATGCAGTATAACATGACTGAAATAGTTGTTGGATTCAAGCAGTTTATTATAACAACTCCTTCGGGAGGGAATTCTACTTTGAAAACCACTGCTTTGATGGCTCCTTCCCCCTATGCTGAGAGATTCTTGAGCTTGAAACACAGAGCGAGGGAGCGGCAATGGGGGCAGATATATGCAGAAATGGATTCTCTTTTCAGGGAAGTGTTGATCACGCGGGAGGATTTGGTGGAGAAGGCGAAAGGGTTTGCTTCTCAGGGAATGAATGTGATGCAGAGTGTGTTAGTCAGTAGTACTTCGGTTCTAGGAGGCAGTGCTAAGCTCGTGTTCTTGATCGGGAGTTCCATCCTCTCCGGTGCTGCTGGGCTACTCAACTTTGTTTCACAATCAATGGTTTTCTTTTGGGTATTGTATTATCTGATCACATCGGAAAGCGGTGGAGTTACTGAACAAGTCATGAACATGATCCCTATCTCGCCTTCTGCAAGAGATCGATGCGTTGAAGTGTTGGACAAAGCCATCTCAGGGGTTCTGCTGGCAACCGTGGAGATTGCTTTCTATCAGGGTTGTATGACCTGGCTTCTCTTCAGATTATTCTCTATACATTTCCTGTACATGTCGACTGTGCTTGCATTCCTTACTTGCTGGCTGCCTCTGTTTCCCTTTTGGATTTCGACAATTCCAGCGACACTGCAGTTGGTGCTGGAGGGGAAATACATACTGGGAGTCACAGTGTCGATAATTCATCTAGTGCTTATGGATTACGGAACTACAGAAATACAGGAGGATAATACAGGTTATAGTGCTTACCTTACTGGTCTCAGCATCATTGGTGGAATGACATTGTTCTCCTCTGCCTTAGAGGTAATTGATTTCTTCCTCTTTGTTAATGTTTTCTGCATTAATATATTGTGTATTTGTCATGGTTTCCACCAGCTTTGTCAAAATACATCAACTCATGCATGTTAAGCATGTCAGGCAATGGATAAAAGCTTCCTATATAAGAATACTTTTTTGCGGAGCTATAAGAAAATTTCTCTCAATTTTGTTAGCCGTAGTGAAAGTTAGATACCTGTTTCATTGCTAGCAAGTAGGCATTGGGTATTACTCCGTTTGTGAAAATCGGTATATGATGACTTGATTGGCTTCCCTTTGCTATTTTATTCTAGAAATAACACAGTGGGTTGATTGATGGTGCTACTCGGTTCTTGAACTAAAACAAGAACTTGAGTACTTATCTCGTTGTAGTCAATGAGAGATCAGATATGGCATGCTAGGATTCTTTGGCTAAGATACGTTCTTGGCATTCATAAAGATCGGTAGTTTTGATTGTGACTCGGTGTTTTTGAATAAGGTATAAGAATCTTGGGAGTTTTCTTGACATATCAACCTGGGCCTTTTCTTTTTTCGCGCAGGGAGCAATAATGGGGCCTCTTATCACTACTGTTGTAATTGCTCTGAAAAATTTGTACGTTGAGTTCGTATTGGGAGGGCAGAAGGTGGACGATCAATAGGGATGCACTGTGGCATCAAATTTGGAATGTTTTAAGGATTCCGTGGAGAGCTGACGTTTGCCTCGTACAGTTGGCTTGGCTTCTCAGTACATTCTGTTGATGAAATGTGCGGATCATACCACCATGAGTCGTGTCAAAAGGAGGTCTGAGTCGGTGTGAGTTGGAAATTGTTCGATTTTGAGATGCTATGCATAGTTTGTTCTTCGGTGCCAACAGCATTTGAAGTCTTGCGAGTACAGTTGATGTTCATGCTCTGTTGATATATGTGTATAGCTCAGTGTCCAAATTTGTGTTTAAGGCAGAACTATGCCTTTGATTTGATGATTGATGTTTCTCTTCAGTCATTGATAGGTCTTGCATTACAGTACATTCGACTACGAAAGATACCATTCAAATTCTGATACCCTGCAGTTGGCATAAATTACCAGAGAATACACAAACTCAAACTCATCCTGTTTTCCCTGCAGTCGAAAGTTAATTTATTGGCCTCGAAGGGCATTTTTTTCCAGTGTTTTTTGAAATCATATCGACAGCAAACTTAACAGGATGCATAGACGAACGAACACACAGCAATCCATTGCGTAAACAAAAGCATCAAGAAGCAATATCAGAAGATAAAACTTAAGGCACCTTAGCTATCACATCATAAACTTAAGGCATCATCATATTTAACAGAACACCAGACTCCGAGATGAAACTGTATATCAGGAGTGAACGTACGATGAACTCTACACAAGATAATAACCATCAAACAAAAACAATCCATACAGTATTTCATTAGTTAAGGAACAGATACAGTTGGATATTAAGCATAAATGAAGGAGACCAACTAATTTTGTCATGGTTGATCTCAATTCTCAACATCAGACGACAGCTCTATGGTGAAGAAGTATTATTTCATGTATTTGTGGAGGAATTTTCGGTGGAAGTCGTTCCTGATGGTGTCGTTGATGAAACGTTTAGGAGTCTTAGTCTCACCGCGGGCTTGGTTCTTGAAAACCACATCATCATCCCACCTGAACATATTGAATTCGACGTTCAAGGATTAATTAATTGGTGTAGTCAATATAAAACATACAAAAATGAAGAGAAAGGAGGCAACCCCAAAACAAAAGAGATAAAATGAAGGAATAATTTATATTACCGTCTCTTCACACTAAAAGAAGCCGGATTATTTAGCAGAGGGTTTCCAAGCAAAAGTTGCTGTTCTTTAGCTTTCAAATCCTCATCTTGTTTTTCCCGTTCCTACATGGATAAAAGCTCATTAGTTTTCATCACAAGCACACTCCTTAAATGGTGAACAGAAAATTTTGAGAATACTGTACTACTACGAAGGCCAATCAGCAAAACACATTCTGAATATTTATCAGGAAATTGGCACCTCAGTCTACTAATGGACAGATGGTGCTAGGAGAAGATGCGACACTTCTTTTCCATAAAAGACTCCAATAATTAGGTACAGTAAACTCAAGAGGCTTCAAAAGCAGAAGACACACAACTTACTTCTCGTTCTTTCTGCTCAGCTTTTTCTTTCCTCAGACGTTCAAGCTCAAGCAGAAGTGCTTCCTCATCATCCTCGTCATCATCATCATCACTACAACAAAAGGATCAATCTAACGAATTAGCAATCACCAGAAAAGGGATAACAGAAAATTAGACTGAACTAACAATACACAGCACCAGTGATTGGCAACACGAGAATTAAAAATAGCATGGTTATAATAAGAAAATGAAAAACCTGTCCTCATCACTCTGACCATCCACATCAGCATCATCAGCATCTATGCTTCGTGGAACAATACGATCCTCAATTTCTCTCCTAGACCCTGAAATAGAGTAAAAACCAATTACTTACTCAAGAACACAAATCATCATATTTCAGAACTTTAACCAAGCAATAATGCATCGTGTACCTTCTAAAAGAAGATGATTTCCCCTCCGACGATCTCTATCCTCTGCATAACATATAATAAAGATTCATATCAACAGATGAAATCACTCGAGAGACGTGAAATCCAGATACTCAAACTAAAAACACAAATAGTATATCAATTGGTACGTAAATGGTATATCAATTGGTAGGACTCGGGAAAACACTAACCCTTTGATGAGAAATGTCTCCTCTCTCGATCCTCTAGCTCATCCCTCAGATTTCTCCTTTGCACCTCGTCTTGAGTGTCTTGCCCTTCCTTTCTGCACCAAACCATCACAACGGAAGGAACTGTTATTCACACAGCATTGGCATCAAATTGTAAATGTAAGTAGACAGAGCTAAATTGTGTATATTCTATATCAATAGAAGAGATTCAGCCTATTTCACTAGTAAAAACACACATAAATGAAAGACATCTCTCATCAAAAAACCGCACCAGCAAAAAATATTATCATAATTCATCCATCAATTGACTCACTACGAAAGCAGTTTACACCAAGATGTGACGAATTTCTCAGATTCACATAAAATTTCCTGCTTCTATTGATCATAACAATAAAACAAAAGAAAACCCTAATTTTAATTCAAGGAAAAGGGGAATATAAGACCTAGGCGAAGCTGAGGATGAGAAAGGAGCAAGGAACGAACCTGGGTTTGAGGGTGGTATGAGAGGCGATGTCCCTCGACGAATACTTTTGAGACGGACCAAAGATTCGAGTGCCGCCTTGTTCATTCCCACCTTTCGCCGGTGCCCACGTGGGTCTCGCCGCCGTCGTCATGTCGGAACCTTAATTCGGCCGAGATTCACGATTCGAGCTACGATCAGTGCGTATATGAGCTCGATCGGTACCAAAGTACGATGTTGAAAACCCTAGGTGATCGTAGTTGGCTCTCGATTTGGGAATTTCACGAAAGAGGGAAGTCGATAACGTCTTCTTGAGAAGTCTATTTACGAAAATAACCCTGTCCCGATATCCGGTTCGTATGTAAAGACAAAGGCGGCGATTATAATGGGCTCAACTCGAACCGGGCTTAATGGGCCAAAATTTAAATAAATAATGTTTTTTTAAATAAATTTTTAAAAAAAAACATTATTTAGCAAATCACACTT
The DNA here is from genome assembly GCA_029379335.1 of Thymus mandschuricus. Classification (NCBI taxonomy): domain Eukaryota; kingdom Viridiplantae; phylum Streptophyta; class Magnoliopsida; order Lamiales; family Lamiaceae; genus Thymus; species Thymus mandschuricus. The sequence goes on from CM057080.1 coordinate 27,513,253, forward strand.
TTTACTCAAATTATACCACTTTTTACTCAAATTGAATCTGTTAAATAATAATAGTGTTATAAGTAAACGGGACAGAGGATGTACTTTATATGAAGACAAAGAAAGAAAGATGTTTTTCTAAAAAAAGTCTCATTTTTCGAATTCATTCTGAATGAACAGGGAGACGGGACTATCATCAACTTAGACATTGATGTAAATGAATGGCGATGATTGAGAAGGTAACGTTCGATTATGACGGTGGCGGTCACATACACTAGGGCAGCATACATGTACCATAGTTCATGATTCCTGTGACAAATTGTCCTTAAAAAATTTGTTTTGATTTAACTTCACACTTTTTTCTTGATGAAATTAATCACCTCATTGAACTATACAAGCAAGCTCCAATAATTATTTGAGAAAAGAGTTGCTCTCTCGGTTCATGTAGAGTAGCACGAGTTTTAATGAAAAAGTAAATAGGTAATTGATAATTTAACCAATGAAAAAGATAGAGTTATAAAAAGTGAATAGAATGATAAAATAAAGGGAGCATGGACTTAAATGGAAGTATCACACCTTTTATAGACGAACGAAAATGGCAAAAACAATGCACTCTTTGTGAACGGAGGGAGTGTTATTAAAATTCAATCCTTGTAAGAGAATTTAAGTTTGACAAGCTATCCAAATTAGACGAGTCCATTCTATCACTCAATAAATTAATCACGTTGCTTTCAAATAATAAAATAAAATAAAATACATACTGTATGAATTATCCAAGTGGCTCCAAACTTGGTACACCATTTGTGTTGTCTAAGAAAGTTAAACACTGAATTTTAATTACAGATTAAAATACAAACACTCATCATCAACTATAAACCCTTTTGATCGTGTATCACACCAGAGTAAGTTCGAAATTAATTCCTCCGTCCCAACAGACTTAATTGACTCACATATATTCAATATATAAGTATTATACAACGAGCTCAAGTTGAATGGAATGAAGGAAGTGTTATATTATTTTAAAATGACAAACACACAAATTAGGGTTTCAATCTTCTTTCCTAATATGTCGCCGTCGCTGACCCCTCACCGGGGTTACGGGGTACCGAGCGTCGTCGCAGATGATGCGACGACGTTATCGTTATGTTAAAGACTAAAGTAGCTACTTTACACGAATGGGATCACTTTTTCTTGTTACATTACATGTTAAAACCTATCCACACACATGTGAGATTACTTTAATTAATTGTAATTAATTAGGTCGGTCAAAATTCAAGCAAAGAACATTCTTCAAACTAACTACACCGGCTACGTGGCAACATTTACCCACAGACGCCGCAACAAGGACAGTATGAATGGTGGGCCACTCACACACCGCCACGTGTTACGCTCAAGTGAAAAACTCCGATCTCGATCGCTGAGGTGATCATTCTGTATTTACAATGAAGTATTACTAAGTTATCTTTCAATAACTTTCTTTCTTAATCGAGACACACACTTGATTAGTTTGTTTTTTGAAATGGAAAGAATTAATCCTTATTTTTTAATATAGACCTCTTACTTTTGACTTTTAATACTGCACCTAAAATTACATACGGAATTGAAACAAATCATTCAAAACGGAATAGAGGAAATATATAATCAAATAATTTTATTTGTTAATGTTATTGTCACGTCATCCGTCACTCTCGTTAAAGTAGCGAAGAAGGGAGTGTGGGGCCCAGAGGAGCAGCCGATGAGATCTCCAGCGCCAACAACTGTACCCGCCAAAATTCGGAATCAAGTTTAAATGCTACAGAACTGTAATTAGTCAAACCCCTTTAAGCATCTCAATCTAATTCCTAATTTAATATTTGCTGCTGCAACAAGACTAATCTCAACTCACCCGTTAACATCACCAGCAAGAAAAAATATCCAGAATTTATGCTCATCAAATGGAATCGATCGACGTATTGATTGATTGTGGATGAAGAACAAAGCATATAGCTTCCTGCATAATTTGCTTAGCAGTTAAACAAATAGACCAGAGGTAGAGAGAGAGGGAGAGGGAAGGAGAGAGAGAGAGTTTGGCCAACCGCTATACACTTGTTTCTCAACTCACTTGTAATCAAAGCAAAGCCGTTGGATTCTTGGTCGCGATCCCCATCCATTTTTCACCTTCCACACCTTTCTCTTTTCTTAATTTTTTATGAAGCCCCGAGATTTGGTTCTGCTAATTTCTGAGGCCCTTCTGTTTTTAAGGCCGCAAGAATCAAGGTGTTCGAAGAATTAAGATTTTGGAAGTGTTGCGCGCAAAGTGTTTGTGTTTTTGCCTCTCAGGGATTAGTTGGTTTTGTTTGTATTTGGGTGTGATAGTTCGATGAATACGAGGTATTTCTTCAGTCCGGATACACTATGCAGCTCCGTGAGCAGCGTTCCGATTTCCTCGGCTCTGCCGGCAGCTGCGGAAGAGAGGGTCGGTTTGAATTCGTGGGGGGCGCCGTCGTCACGTGCTGCTCCTCCTTTCTTGATAAGATTGGCGATGAAAGCCTCGAGGTCGAGGTGGTATAGCTTTCTGAGAAGGGTTTTCCATTACCAGAACGGGTCGGGGTCGGACCTCGGCCCGAATCCGTTCGATTCCAAGAAATGGATGCTGATGGAGCTCATCTCGCTCACAGTTCAAATCCTTGTTACGCCTTACGTTCTTTCGGTTTCCAGAGAGGAGAAGCCGGTTTGGCCCATGAGAATATGGGTCACGGGCAATGCCATCGGCTGCTTCCTTAGTCTAGTTCTCCTCGTATGGCGGTACCACCTCGTTCATCTATCTCGAGGCAACGGTACTTCAGATATTGAGCAGCAGAGAGGCCATGATCGTGAGGAATCAAGGTACAAACTTTATCACTAATTTTACTACTTGAAATAGTACTGCATATGTCGATATATACTCATGTCTCCGGTGCATTTGGTACATTCAGAAACCAGCAGTTTCGACAGAAATGCAAGACTTCACTTGAGCTGGTGTTCGCTATCTGGTTCGTGATGGGCAACGTGTGGGTGTTCGACACCCGCTTTGGCTCGTACAACCGAGCTCCCAAGCTCCACCTCCTCTGCATCTCCCTCCTATCCTGGAACGCGATCACCTACTCCTTCCCGTTCATACTATTCGTCCTCCTCTGCTGCTGCGTCCCGTTGCTCAGCACCTTCCTAGGGTATAACATGAACACAGCCTCCCTCAGCCGCGGAGCAACGCAGGAGCAGCTCTCTTCTCTTCCGAGCCGGAAATTCAAGGATGTCGAGCAGGGGATTCCCGCCACAGACCATGAAATTCCAGTATGTTTCATACCTTCTCCTCCAAATCTTGAGCTGTAGCCCTAAAAGTTGCATGAAAATATTCAATCCCATCTGATTTTTGTTTATTACAGGAGTGTTGTATATGTTTGGCAAAGTACAAAGAGAAGGAGGAAATAAGAGAGTTGCCATGCACACATATATTTCACCTCAACTGTGTGGATCAATGGCTCAAGATCCTCTCATGTTGCCCCCTTTGCAAGCAGGGGATAGAGAAATGAAAATGCAAAAAAATTCTTGTATGTTTTTAGTTGTTACATTCTTATTTTTGTTTCCTCATATACGATTTTTTGTTGGGGCGAAAATCGGAGAAGAAGGTGTAAAGAAGGAATATCCATTGTTGATAAGTTGTGCAAACACACAAAGTTACTAGAGTGAGTAGAGAAGCTCTGTACATTGAAGGCTCACCAGTAATATATTTGGATGAATATTGCTCTTTATGTCCTAACGAAGATGAGTCGTTTCTCGACACAGATGATAACGGAATGCTCGATTTGGTAAAACATGGTAGGAAAACATCAGAGTGTTGTAACAGTGGATCTGATGTATTGTAGGCACTAAAATATAAAAAATTAGTGGACAAGAATCTTTGAATTATTGCACTCCTAATAGATAATGACTCAGACACATACCTAAAGCACACCAGAAACTTTACCATAAACATTTTTTCCTAAATTCAAAATTTGCCTATAAATGATTTATTTCATTACAATTCTTATTCATGTCCCATTTTCAAGAATTCAGCAAGAGAAAACGAAGGAGTATTAAAGTGCTCTTCAACAAAAGCCAGGTAATTAAATTCAATATTTATTCAACAATTTTCCTAAATTTAAATTTTGATAAATTACATGATGCAATGCTTAAATTGAAAAATACTACTAGTATATAGTATTAATAATAATAATAAATTGTTTAGGTCGGTGGAGATGAATAAGGCTGGGAAAGTATCATCAGCTTCCTCCCATCTAATTGTTGAAGTGAAAAAACAGCCGGATGATTTAAGCAATGCGGCGGTGGCAGCGGCGGGGGAAGGCGGCGCTACCAAACCACCGCAGTCGCCGGCGGTGCAGTGCCTTTGCTCGCCCACCACCCATGCCGGATCTTTCCGCTGCCGCCACCACAGAAACGTGGCTGCCGTCTAGGAGGCGGATGTATAATGTTGGCATTCAAAGTGTTTCTTATTTTTCCACACCTTGAATCATACTACCTCCATCTCATCTAATTAGTCTCACTTTCCTTTTTAGTCCATCTCATATATTAGTCCCCTTTCTACTTTTGGTAAATAACACTTGGCTACAATTAACTCTCTCTCCTTAAAATTAACTACAACCACACATTCTACTTTTTCTTGGTTCTTGTTCCAAAATGAAGTGGGACTACTTAGTTGAGATGGAGGTAGTAAGATGTATGAAGATGGCATTCCAATCAATTATGGTGAATAAATGCTTATAATAATTTGTATATGATGGAGCTCTACTTCATACTATAAGTGACAACATTTTAAAGTAAGTATCGATTTTTCAAAAACCAAACCCGTCGAACCTTCGGTTCCTGTTTTTACAATCGGCCTGTGGGAATAGGATAAAGTCGCAAATCAAAATCATGACTAAAATTATGTTGCCCCCTTTGATTCAACTGTTTCAACTGTAGGTTCCCTGATTCGGCCCGATTTTTATATCGCTCATAATTTATATTGATTGATAAATAAGTTCAACCGAACTATGTCTTATACTTTTAAATTTTGGGCATAAGGTTTTTTTTTTTCCTCGTTCTTACAATATATTAATAAATCAATTTTGTAAAAGTGTTAAAATATAATAACTGTGGACTCATATAATAATGTTTTTATTTGTATTAAATTGTTAAAAAGTAGTTATAAAATTATAAAATGTTAAAAGTGATTGTAGAACTTACGTCTCAAAACAAAAAAGTTCAACACATGAAAAATGTCTGTATAAATATATATAACAAGATTGTTGATGAATCACAATTTCGTCGGTAATCAAATAAACGGGGAATTCAATAGAACCGAGATGCAAGAAAGTAAAGTACGCAAGAGATTTAACGTGGTTTGATCAATTGATCTATGTCTACGGAGAGAAGAGAGAGAAAAGAGTTGTGTATTTCCGATATTCTCTGTGTGTGTACAATGAGTTATTTTCTTCCCTATATTCCTATGCTGTAGTCGTGCATTAACTGCCAGAGAACACGGGGAGTGATCGTGGGTGGTGAGTTATTCTCCCATAATCCCACGTTGTGTTTAGGGCAACATTCCCCGGGCCCGAGCTGGGCTTCTTGTTGTGGATTGGGCCGAGCTGTAGATGGGCCGAATTGCATGTCGGGCTTACTATTGGGCTGAGCTGTACATATTGGGCCAATGAATTGGGCCTCATCCGATAAGAGGAGGATAAGTAACATTATTTTTGTGAATATTTTACGATTCTCTTTTTTTTTTTTTTTTCCATCATTAATTAAGAAAAAGGTATGAGAAAGGCGGTGATTTTTTTTTTAAAGGAAAAAATATAAAAAAATAAAATAACGATAATTTAATTGTCAAAGAGATGAAAGTCACGTGCGGTGCACACTCGAATAAAAATAGCCATTTTTGACCATCAAATAATCTCCATCTCTCTTGTTTTCTGACCCCCCCCTCTCTCTCTCTCCCCACCGGTTCGCTGCTTCAGCCATTCCGGCCGACTCCGGGTAAATTTCGCCCCCCCTCAAAATCTCCGTCGCTATCTTCTTCTTTTCGTAGTTAGTTTTATCCATTGAAGCATGTCGATGTATTCCGTTAACCTCCTCGGTTTCCTTATCGCAGCGATGTTCTTGATGATTATTAATTGTTCGTTTGGCGGTTGATGTTGATTTTGTTCTATCTTTTATTTGCAACGGAAATTTATGAATTCGTGGAGCGGGTTTTCGGTTTAATTTGTGTAGGCTTTATTTTCTAAGGCGAATACTACTGGGTTATCTTTGGTTTGTCGAGGTGGAAGAGGATTTTAGTTGTGAATTGTTCAAGAAGTATGATATTGTGTGCTTCCGCTTGGAATTAGTGGTTTCTGTTGTGATTGAATCGAACGGTGTTTGGTTGTGTTGCAGATTGCTATTATCTTCAAGCTCTGTGTGCTTTTGTTAGCTCAGGGCGTTTTTTGCCCTTTCCTTTTTCGTATGTAAGATAGTCGAATTTGGAGCTCTCTGGTGGTGTCTCGATATGTGGCATTTTTCACAGACCAGTTTGCCCTCAGAAATAATCGAGCTGAATTTGAGCTAGTCACATATTCAAAAGTTCCTTATTCAGTTATAATGAAAACATGCTCATCATATTTCGTGAATCGACTTTTTTCAGGTGGTGTTTATAGTAGAGAGGACATGGCGCTCACTGCCACTATTTCCGGTCCAATTACATCACCGTGTCTTGGTATGTATGACGCCACCCCCACTTATGTAGAATGCATGTTATCTTACACTTTTTTCTCTACTGTAATGAACATTGTGTGTGTTGACTTGGAGTCTTGGGGTTGACCTTTCGTTGATGCATTCAATGCTTTAACTTTTGTAAACATTATGTGTGTCATTGCCAAGTAATGTGGATTGGTGCAATAGACAATCTGTGTGCTGGGCATATAAATTAGACCATATGTTTTGGAGGTGCATAATTGGGTAGAGAATTGTGTTTGGTAGGTTACAACTATTTGGAAATGTTTGATTAACCGCTTAAGCCTTCAAGAATCTTGAGAGATCACGATCATATACTGTTTGGTACAAGCTTAGACTGAATTAGGATAGACTATGCAGTAAGTAAATTTCAAGAACAATCAATCATCTTCTATCGATTTAATGCAAATGGATTCTCTGGTTTCCTCGTTCGTGGCACAACTTTTAGCCTTTTAAGGTATGGTTTGATAAAACCACACTCTTGTTCATAAGTTTTGTGCATTGAAAGGATTCAAGGATACTGAATAATCCTTGAAGAGTGAGTGTGTGCAATAGCTATAAATGAGCTATATGCAACAGACAATAACAGATTGTTCCATTTTTCATCGCCATGTTGCAGTTGATGTTTTATGCTACTGTGCTAGTTAATATTACTAACTTATGCGGAAACATTCTTTGTCTTCATAGTTCGTTCACGAGAGCCATGTCTGAAGCAACAACTGAATGTTCGCCCTCCGGTTCGAGCGAAGCCTCTTTGCATGGAGTTTCATCCTTTTGAAAGGAAAAGAGTCATATCTCATTCTTCAAGAGGCGAGCGTGCTGCGGTGATATGTTCTGCTGCTCTGGTAATTTTCCTTATGATCTCCAATTATCTGCTATGAACGTCCAACCATATCATTGAGAAGGAACTTCTTGTACAAGCATAGTTCACTGTGCTTTTGTTAGTAGTTAAATTTACCTTTTCACTAATCCACGGACCAGAAAAACAGATTTACTATATGTTACAGTTTGAAATAGATATCTTGGCTCTAATTATGTTGGCTCCTGAGAGTTGTAGATCTGATAAGCTTATTGTGAAAATTTGAACTGCAGAGTGCTACCTGTGCTGCGGAACAAACCCAAACTGTTACTCGCCAGTCATCTACCATTACAGTTGCTCCTATGCAAGGTGAAATCGATTTCTTTCTCTAATATCCACTTGGTTTGATGTATCGTAAATATAGGATAGCATATTCAGATGTCTACTTGATACTTGTCTCAGCAGTGAGACTGTGCTGTGAGTTTGGTTTAAAGTTGAACAATTATGTTCTTGAGATGGTCCGATTCTTGGCTCATTACAAATCGTGTCAATTCATGGAAGTTGTCCAATCTGCATACTTGTCAATAGGACTCGGTGCGCTCACCAACGAGCTCGGTCAATTAAGCGATACTAATTTTTATGATATATACCATGTTGTAATTTGCATTTGTCAGCATCATGTACTCACTATGAAGAACCCATGCATCTTCTTGGATTAGCTGCAATTTATGCTGCAACCCCATGCCTGAGACATAATACGTTTTACGTGTTTTAGGGAAAGAGAAGTCTCCAGATCTAGACGATGGTGGAGCAGGGTTTCCACCCCGTGATGATGGTGATGGCGGGGGCGGTGGCGGTGGTGGCGGCGGCCACTGGTCTGGTGGGTTCTTCTTTTTCGGCTTCCTCGTCTTTTTAAGTTTACTGAAGGATAAAGAAAGCGAAGGGCCTTCTTATTATGGCGATGAACCGAGAAGGAGAAGAAGGTAGAGAGAATGTATGTTCCTTAGTATGCAAAACGTTTACCAAGTTTGTAGTTTCCCTCTTTTACAAAATTTTCTATAAATTCGACGATATACGATGTAGTTGTGAAATTTCTGGGGAGAGAGCAAGATGAACGGTAACTAGTAACTAGCCTGTTCCACAGCTTGAATTGTAACCCGAACTGTGAGAGCAGTGATATGGCCTATTATTGAAATCATTCTTTCATACTGTTTTTTGTTCTATACCTTTTTATTCAGGAGAAAATCTTAAGTAAATTGACACCTAATTTCGATTGGAAATAGCTTTATTATCTACACAAAGTTGACAACTCTTTGATTCATCCATGTAAGAGTTACGTTTCAAGGCCTAAATGTCCCTAGTTCGAATCCTCCGCGGACCGTGGTGCGACTGTTAAATTTCTAATTAATACTTCAAAAATAAAATTGATAGATAAACACAGCATTAAAATTAAAAAAAGAAAAAAAGATAAAAGAAATACAAAAAAAGACGAAAGGCCTGCAATTATTTATCTTACTAGGGGAACATTTCATCTATAGGTTACACTCAAGAGGCTAACATCGAGAATCATAACAAAAATGATAAATCTGTTTTAGTAGAAGACGGATCGAACATCGTTTCAGATTAGCTTCATCCGTATCCTTGAAAAAACGAGCATTGCTTTGCATACTCTTCTAGTCAGTGTAAGAATCTATCCCTCCGAGAAGGTCGAAAGCAAGCTCAACCAAAGAAGGTTAAGTAACAAGAGAGAACCACACTAGTGTCCCATTGCGCTAAACCGTGGGCCTAGTCCACGTCGTTTCTGATGTCAACACGTTTCCGTAGTACACCTGCTTGGTTGATTCATGCCAGTACGCCTGAGACCAAAATTTGAATAATTAATATATTACGGAGGGCAATGGACGAATTATTTGAAGTCAAGCTACCCTTTTTTGCACCATCAATTTAGGAGAAGAATCGAGCAAAACCTGCCATCCAGATGGAAGGGTTTTCGAAAGTCCTACAAGATCGGGTTTCTGGTCTTTATCTGCAGGAACTTCTGGTGAACTTTCTTTCATCTTCTGGGCTCTTTTCCGCTTTACTCGTTCTCTCCTGCATGAAGTAGTGAATAAGTCAAATATGGGTCACTTGAGTAAGAATTTCTGAACACGGGAGTTTTGATAAACCAGGATAGGGCAACATTATGTGAGCTTGCATAGATTATTAGGTGGAAGGACTCCTTCCAATACATGAACATCTACAAGCCTCTTATCCGTTCACCAAGCTCGAGTTATGGAAAAGGAACCGAGAAGAATGTATCAGCAACAACTGATTTTATTACAAGACAGCTCATGATGTTCATATCCAAGTGCATCTCAGGTATATCAATTAGTAGATATGAGAGGATTAATGTAGATCCCTCAAGGAAAATGATTGATTTGCCCATTAGTATCATATTAGTCAAAGGCCAATTCAAGCCCTATTGAGTATACTTTTATAAAGCCTAAAGAGCAAGAATCAATTACCAATCACCACCCAAGGGCTGAAAATTAGCATTATCTTTAGCCTCGCCACTGGCAATCTGATTAGCACGCCATTGCTGCAAAATTCAAGGACTCAAGTAAGTTGGAGAAAACAGTGAATAGAACGAACATAAAGAACAAATCAGAAGAAGTTCAAACCTCTATTTCCCTTTGCTTTTTCTTCTCTAATATTTCATAAGCATCTTGAGGTTCTTCGTCCTCTTCATGCAACTCCTCTTTTGCAGCTTTCCACTGTTAAATAGGTAGGACAAATTGTGAGTGAAGTACAAAAAGCCAAAAGTGATGATCATTTTATCCTAATCACAAGATCAGTTGACAGTTACCTTGTCCACCAAGCTAGAGACTTTCTTGTTAGATCTTAATGTGGAGCCCACTGCTATTGTTCGCTTCTTTGTACGTGAAACTGCAAGAACGAAAACAAAATCCTGTTGATCAGATTGTTACCAACCAACACAACTAACGAGAAGAGAAAATGTACTAAATTGATGATTTCAATGAAATTTAGATTGCTGTTCCATGTACAGGAGTCCAGTAACAAGACATTGACAGATACACTGTTGCCTCTGTATTAAAGATGAGGTGCTAAACACCGCAGCTCGTCAGATCCATGATAAAAAAACTTGCTTTGATCATTACCTTTAGACTGAGACTTCATTGCAGCAGCGGCGGCAGCTGCGGCAGCAGAAGCAGCAGAAGAAGAAGAAACAGAAGCAGTTGCATCTGATGTTGAGGCTATAGGAGCACCATTTTCCATCGAAGAAGTTGCTGGAGAGCGCCGAGCTTCAGGGACCTCTGAAGGGGACTTATCAGCATTGAAATTATTCTTCAGCAACAAACTTGACCCAGCTTCAGCATGAGAATGCAAAGATCCTGATGCACAAGTATCTTCAGAAGTGGGTTCACCTTTAGCACCCGAAGACTCAGCTGTACCATGCATCAACGAAACAGGTTCCGGGGTTCCACTTTGAAGGCTGTAATATGATGTAGCCTCAACAGGGTTGTTTATTGCAGGTACAACGGGATACACATTCGGACCTGCTTCATAATAATGTGGTACATGAGAGAGGGCTACTTGCCCTCCCTCGGAATGTGTGTAGAGGGAATTACCAGAAAGTTCAGGGTTTGTTTGCACATAATATTCAAGACCGGTGCCAGGATATGGCAGTGCATATTCTCCTGAATAGGGAATAGCTTGAACCGAGGTAAAACTGGATGGAGGAAATGTTGTTTCTGGAGGCTGATCAGGTGGTGGGGGAGGAAAAGGTTCATCATGTGGAGGCAGTGGTGGAAAAGGCTCATCATCAGGAGGTGGTGGGGGAATCCACCCTTCATCACTAGGAACGCTGACATGCCCAGTCACTTTTGTTTCCTGATTTGAAAACGTACTCTGCGCATCTAATGGCTCCACTGAGACATGATAATGAGCACCTGAACCACCGACATGAGGATCTGTATCTTCAACGTCCATGTCCATGTCCATGTCCACATCCATATCAACATCTTCCACTGAATGAAGACTAGGTCTATGATTTAATTCACCATCCTTTTCAGCAACCATTGTATCACTTGTTTTATCACGATCATGTTCCATGTTGGCAGCACTATCATTATCAGCTTCTGACATTGACTTCTTGGTGGTGTCCCCAGCGTGCGACTCCAAGGTAGCACACAGTGCCTTTGATCCATCAGAACCAATTTTTGCAGCATCGCTGGTACATTCATGTTGTTCCTGCGCAGCCTCAAATCCATCCAGGGATGCTGGATTCGCTTGCTCAGTGACACAATCTACAGCAGCTTCAAGGCGTTTTAGCTGATCCTCAGAATGCAACCAAAAAGGAAACAGGGCTGACTCATACGATGATAGTGCCTTGATGTCAGCCAGTCTGATCTCAATTTCCAGCCTGCACTTCGATTTCAGATCTCGGCCATCCAGGTAGCAGTTCACACTGAATTACAAATAGAAGAAATTAGTGATGATTGATTGGGAGGGGGGGAGGGGGGTTGAGAAAGAAAAGCATCTTGTGCAGAAAGCAACAAAATCCTTAAGCAAACAATTCATAATCTGCAAGGACATATAAGGAAAAACTATAACTTGAACGAAGTCGCATACCCTTTCATAGAGTCGAGTCTCTCCAGCAAGCTTTCGCAGCGTTTTATCAGCTGCAAAGATAGATCAGTAGCATCACTACTTTCACCAGAATGCCCAACAAGCAATGGAGCCCCCATATCTTGGCTTGCATCTCCATTTCTTCCTTCGAATTTAACGATGTTAGTTACATAGCCATCATCAGATCCATCCTGATTTGTCCCTGAATCAACATTGTCACTGTTTTCATTTTTGACATCAGGATGAACACCAGTAGGGAAATCATCTTCTGCCGTGCCCGATTGGTATTCTCCTGCCAGATCTCTGATATCTTTCTCTGTAGACGTGCCAATAGTTTGTTGACTCAAAACATCAGGTACTTCCCACGAGGTTTCACCAGTTGTAACATTCCAATAGTAATACTGATTACTCTCTTCATGCAAAACCATCTTCCAGCCTGAATTCACATCCCCAACAAGGCGTTCATCAAGTGCAACAGAGTTTGTAGAATTCTTTAATTCACTTGTTTGGTTCTGCAAATAATTAGAGTCAGTCTCTCTGATGCTCTCTTTCGGAGGTTTCTCTGAAGCATACTGAGAAGCAGCAGAACTGTTATCCATCAAATGCTCTTCCACCTCTTCCATGGAATCTTTCCCATTATTAATTTCAGCAGTCGGAGCTTTTGACTGAAAAGCGAAGAGACAAAAGAAGTTTAGTGCATGAACAATGAAACACTCCCCAGGAGGAAAGGAGCGGTATTAAAGTAAAACCCAAGGTATTACACCACATTGCACTATGCAAGATTGTGGAATCACCTGCTCATCCATGACCACAGATGCATCCTCTGTAACTGCATCACGTTCTACTTCTTTCGAATCTCCGTCCAACTCATCATCACTGTATTGTTCAAGCAATAAGAGGGGATTCTGCGGTTGTTGTCCTGTGCACAAGATACTACCATGTCAAACACTGAGAAAATATAAATTTTTGCTACGCATCAAGATCGGCACAGAAATGCAGTTTCATGTGTCAGATTTTAAGAATATTTGTCAAAAATATTAAAAAGTATAATTTAACATAAATGGCAAAGGATTAGCAATGCCATCAAACCTGTAGCAGAAATTTCAAACTGTCAGTACCACCAAAAGGAATTAAAGCCAAAGACATACGAACCAATTCAGCAAAATCCCAGGTGACCTCGAAACAGCCTTTGATGCCGCCAAAATAAGTTCGAGACATGTGGAATTTATACCGAATAATGCACTGTGGCAGAGGGCGGATGGAGTGCGATTTACCAATTGTGTGTTCCCAATACCACAGCAATCCTACAGAGTGAACAAAATATTCGAGGGGGTGCAAATAACATGTCTTGCACAAAATAACCCAATAAAGTTCCCCCAATATTATGCGGTCACATCATCATGGCTTCTCTACAAAGAGCAGTCCTTTGAAGAAAAACTGACGGAACCCACCTGAAGATGATGGTGAATCGGGTAACTCGGCATGACTTTTGGAGTCACCGTCCCCTCCAACTTCTTCCACGATAGACGAGCCACCCGAATCTCCTAACAAATGATAATGGCCAATAACAAATAAGCTACCTTAACTATTATGCCAAATAACAAGCAAAAACGCAGATTACTTCCAGTTTCAAAACCTAAGTCAAGCCAATACAGCAATTGCAAAAACAACAGCAGAGCAGAAAACACAGTTTCCTAAATAAATCTCGGCTGTATAGAATAAATTCAGTACTAGAAAACCGCGCACTCTCAAGTTTCAAAAACCACAAACCCAAATACAATCATAGCGAAAAAAGTAGGCATGTTAAGAAGATGAGGTAAACGGGAATGCTCCGTACCTGTGGGTTCCGCGAACAGATCGAGCTTAACTCTACGACCGGCGCCCATGGCGGCGAGGCGGCGCTCTTTTCGCCTCCCCATCCTGGATTGGATTCGACGAGTTTCGAAATAATCGACGATGAAATTGACCAACCGATGAATCGAAGAACGAAGATTGATTGGTATATGGCGGGTAAATTACGAAAGTATTGATGATTGGAACGATAATTAAGCCCTAGAGAGAGAGAGAGCTCGTGCCGAAATCGAATAGAAAAGGAAACGGGTCGGAATCTTAATTCACCGCTTTATGCATTGCTTAGATTTTATGCTACTTATATAACAGGTTCGGGTCAGGCCCAACATTTCTTACTGCTGCTTAAGGAGGTATACAATACGAACAAAGCTATTCGTGTGCTGATCGAAGTTCGGCTTATAAAAAGCTCATTCGTTTTAAAAATGAGCCGAGCTCGAGCTTTACATATGTTTGGCTCGAAAGCTCGCTAACATGTTTGATGTTGAGGCTCGCGAACATGTTCACAGGCTTAATTAAATTTATGTGTAAATTGGAAAGTGAGTTTGATGGACAAACAATACTTCCTCCGTCTCATTTCACTTGGTTTATTTAATTTTGATACGTGATTTTATGCGTAATGGTAAAAGTGAAAATTAAGGAGTCCACAATAAAAATAAAAATTAATTCTTTCCATTTTAAAAACGTATCAATTGAAATGAGACGTCTTATTAAAAAGGAAGCAAAATGAAGTGGGACGGATGGAAGTATCAAATAAGACCCGAAACAAGAGTCGGGTCGGAGGTGTTTGAGCCGGGTATAAATGTGTTGGTTGGTTTGAGTCTCTCTCTCATCATCCACTATCCACTCTCTCATCCTCAACAAATCTCAAACAATGGAAGCCCCGGCGTTTCAAACCCGTCTCCTCCTTCCACTCCTCCCTACCGCCTTTACCAGGTGATTATTTTATTTTATTTTTTCACCGATCAGTTTCAGTTTTCGTTTTATACCATTACCATTCTCAGAATATTTGATGTCAATATTGCATTTGTTCTGCAAATGATCAGGAGTTTTAGCTCCTTTTATGAGTACAGTTGATAATCTTCACGGTTCGCTGCTGTAGATAATTTCCTAGTAATGTCGGTCAACCTAGAATTGGGGATTTTCTGTGCATCCTCCTTTTTCCGTTGGATTTTAGAGGTTATGTTGTTTATTCATGTTTGATGAGTGAAAGCTATCGATTCTGAAGTATGACGATTGGGAACGATTGTTTGGGGACCTTTATGAATTCAGTATTATTATTTTCGATTCGTTGGGAACGATTGTTTGGGGAAGAAGCACGGGATGGACATACTTCTTAGCTGCAGCCCTGATTTTTGTTTCATTTCATGCTATTCAACTGCAAATACTGAAGAAATTTGGTTTAACACATTCGTCCTTTTTCTCACTT
Organism: Thymus mandschuricus; assembly: GCA_029379335.1. NCBI lineage: Eukaryota > Viridiplantae > Streptophyta > Magnoliopsida > Lamiales > Lamiaceae > Thymus > Thymus mandschuricus. The sequence continues at coordinate 27,528,699 of CM057080.1, forward strand.
TTATGCATCGATGTATTGGGGTGAAGAGCTGAGTATAAGATGCCTACGAATTGATGTAATGTATGTAAAACTACAGTATTAGGGAAACTAAGGAAGTCAAAGTTTATGTGCATAAGAGCTCGGAGAACGGATATCCATCCCTCGTATCTGATAAGGTAGCAAGAAGAGCGATGTTGCAACTTGTTGGAGTTAATTTGATCCTTGGAAATGTCTTCAGCACTGCACTTGCTGCTCCTATGCAGGAAATGAAGGAACCAGATGTTCTTAGGTATATCATTTATGCTTCTTGGGCTTTCTTTCTTTGTCTTTCATATCTTGAAGTTGGTCCTTACATACAATGGGTGCTCCGGTTTTGAAGTATCCAGGACAATGAAGCTTGCTAGCGGAGTGATAATACAAGGTAAATTCTTCCGAGAAGTGTGGGCTTAAGTACAGCATATCCTTAGCATGCGAGAATATCATTCAGAAAGGTAGAATTGGACGTTTAGCTATTTTTGTGGTTGTGCTTGATACGATTCTCTGATGACTGATCTCCGCCCAGCTTGTGAAAATATTCTTTAACTCTAATGTTTATGTATTGTTTAAATAATATATACACACGTTTTACTGATGTAAACCTCAGTTGGGCACATCAAATTGAACAACTCTTGCTCCCGTCTTTGTACATTAGTATGATTATCCTTGATCTTTTATAAATTTCCTTGGTATATTCCCCAGACATAGTTGAAGGACAAGGACAAGAAGCTGGTGAACAAGATACCGTGGAGTTCAATTATGTATGCCGACGGTCAAATGGATACTTTGTTCATAGGTATTATCAGATGGAGCGGTTGAAACTTATTGGTTAAATTACACAAATGGTGATATCCGTATCTTCACATTAATGCTATCTATTTTCCACATGAAGCACCGTGAGTCAGTTCAGCGGCGAGAGTTCTCCTGTCATACTTCGTCTAGATGATGAGCAGGTCAGCATACTCAATACTTTTTGTAGAGGAGAAGAAAGAACTTGGAGATTTTGCATTTCTTTTAAATTTTCCTATGTTACATTCACACATATTGAATCATGTTATGTTGATTCGTTTCGTTTTGATTTGCTTTTTGAAATGACAGCTGATTAAAGGACTCAAGGAAGTTTTGACTGGTATGAAGGCTGGAGGTCCGTATTCCTTTTTCCCACGCTAGAACTTCCTATTAAAACTGCATCGAGCGATACGAATACATCAACATCCTGAACTTTTATCGACAATCTTCAGGAAAGCGACGAGCATTAATACCTCCTTCTCTGGGATATACTAGCGAAGATTTACAACCGATTCCCGAAGAGGTCCTCCTTTAATCACTCAATTTGTCTTCTCCCTCTTAAGACCGAATATAGTCGTTGAATTTTCCGTAACTCGAAATCTATGGGGAGCCTCGTGTTAATCTGTCCTTGTAACTTCGTTGCAGTTTGGTCCTCGTCGAAGCCTTCTGTCTCATGCCAAGGAGCCCTTAGTTTTCGAGGTTCAGCTCTTGAAGCTTCTTTGAGCTTCTGTTGTACCCTATTGTTTGCACACCATGTACATGCAATTTGCAAGGTTTTCTAACCGCAACTTATACTTCCTCCGTCCGTCACAATAAATTTGAGTCGCTTATTGAAATATATTATTTTATACCTTACATATATTAAAAAAAGAAATGACACTTTATAATAAAAAAGGAATATTTATTGCTTCCACTCGATTTCCCATTCTTGAAAGAAAAATGGAAGTGTGGAAGAAGAAAATGATCAATGGAAACAACCAGTGATAGGGTGAAAGCCTGTTGGAAGGTTCGTGCTTCTTCAAAGCTAACTATTGGGTATACTACTATAATAGTATAAACCATAGATTTCTCTACTCTCCACAAGTTCGAGCTTTTGAATGAGACGAATTTATATCATCGCACCTCTAAATAAATCAAAAGTGTACATTTTTGGCATGAAAAATTATGCACAAATACCACTATATTCCATTAGTTTTGGTCGATGTTATTATTTCATGGCATCATATATATTCAACAAAAATAATAACATTAGCAACAAAACAAGAAGTTGTGGATAATTTAATATAAAAATATTCCCTCGTTCTACTTAATAGTTATGTATGATATATTGAGACCTTCACTTCAAAGGTATGTTTTCTAGAATAAAAATTAACTCTACGTTTTTCTTACATTTCACTTTAAATCTCGACTGTCGAAAGTTGAAGTGAGACGGAGGGATTATATTTACGTACATAGTCGTTGGGCGAGTTGCTGTGATTGTTGCTTAGCAACTACGATTCACAGTGGGGTTTTAGTAGTTTTAGTTTGACGCGGGGTTTAAATTTTCTCATACCAAATAACAAATGCTTATATTCTTCTAATAGTCAATCAGTTGTAAATCCCAAAAAAAAAAAAAAAAATACAGTCGAAAATGCAGAATTGGTTTTCCGGCGGCGTTAGTGATAATGGCAGTTCTCCTCAGCCGACGGCAGCGCCGTCTTCCTCTCTACTCGCGGACTGGAATTCCTATGCCTCCACTAGATCCTCCGATGACGCCAGCACCGGCGGTTCCCTCGCCGGCGTATTCGATATAGAATCCGCCGTTCGCTCGGCCAACGACACCGTTTCCGGCACTTTCAACGTGTAAGATCTGGATCTCCGCCCTAAATTTCTCAGATGCTTGCTGTTTGTTGTTCGCACTTCCTTGCTTGTTAGGATCAAGGCAATCGTGTAGAGTATTCTAATCGGGTGCGATTGTTTATACCTTAGTGGAAAAAAAAGGGAATCATGTGGGTGAATGATTGAATGAAGACTGGCTCTTAATTATACAAGCTTGATGGATAGGAGATGCTAAATACTTTGTAAATTTCAAGTGCTCTTACAATAATGTTCAGTGTCACAGTAGGCCAGTTAGTTTGAGAAAGCATTGTTTCGGCTGTATTTGTAGAATTTGACATTTCTGCGTTAGACAATTGCTATTAAAACAATTGGCAGATGCAGATCCGGCATTTGCTTTGTCAATATCGTAAGATGAACTTGGTTAATGCTTGAATAACTACTGAAATATCCCGATCGAGTCCAATATAAACAGTCACGGAATGTGGATCTTATTGTTGAGCAAGAGGAATTGTATGTGTGTTAGTTTTTAAATGCTGTTTAAGATCTGCCAATGTGATCATTTAAGTGAGTAAAACAGCAGGTATCTCTTTAGTTTTTGATGAAAAACCTCTACTATTAGACTTAGAAGCTTGCTTATGAAGCCTTTTAGGCTGATCTTGTTTTCTGAAGCTTTAGATTTTAGTTCATGATGATTAGCATGAATCCATGCTCTAGAAGTTTCATATTAGCCAATTTTATCTAGAATACAATATACTACCTCCATCCAGTTTAAGTAGACCCATTTGCATAGTAACTTTTCCGGTACACATTTCCATCGAAACCTAGTACGAGTTTTACGATATAATATTGAAATATTATTTCTTTTACGGGATACTACGAGTGTCGGGCTATCCCGTAAAAGAAATAATATTTCAAAATTATATTGTAAAACCCGTACTAGGTTTCGGTGAAAATGCGTGCCGGAGAAGTCAATAAAGAAATGGGTCTACTTAAACTGGATGGAGGTAGTAATAGACATCGAGCTAATCAAACCAAAAAAGATTATGTGTTATTCTTTGCAGAAGTATGCTGTGTAGGATTTTGGCATCAAGGGTTTCCTCTTACCTACTGTACCTAATACCCCATGATTGATGATCCGGTTTGTGTGACCTAAATTTAGGTTTACTTTCGGGCCTGGTCACTTGGGTGCGCAATCAGGGTAACTTGAATAGGGTGAATAACTCTTATTAGAGAGGGCTATAGTGTTTTAGGTAAGTAATGGCTGGGTTGCACTTTGTGGATGGTCTTTATAGTCTGCTAATCATCTAATGCCTCAACTTTCTTTGCCTCACAAAGATTGTCTCGATAGTTGAAAAGATTATTCTTATAGACGTGACCGTGCAGCTGCAGCCTCTCCAATATCTCGATTTCTGCAGCCTGCTTATTTCCAAGTTTCAAGTGTTTGTCATCCCTTTGGCTTTTGAAAACATTGAGATTTGAGTATCCAAGATGTATTATTTCTTGATATGCACTTCTTCCAACTTAAGAACACATTCTTTATCTTCAATTTCAATTTCCCTTAAAGTTTTATTTTATCATGCATTTCTTCGATATCAAGGCAACCCAAAATTGTGTGCCAAGCCTACCCCTACAGCCCTACCTCTGTACTTGTGCAAATCCCTCAGACCAGATTGTAACTGTTAAAGTGATGGAAAACTATTTACATGTTCTGAAAATGTTAGATTTCACAAAAAGTTTTGCAAAATTGTTGTCTTAATGTGAGAATTTGTTTCTGATTACCCCTTATTCTTCAATGTAAGTCTTAATTATACTTATTTACTCCGAATCAGTTGATTCATTGTAACACAAGGACCAGCAGAAGAATGAAAATATGCATTAATCAAGGTAGGTCAGTTTATTAGGATAGCGAAACCCCGTGAATACTAGACTGAATCCATAAAGGACATTTTTAGGGGTGCATCTGAGGAAAATTAACATAACGTGATTTGTAGGTTAGTAGCTATCCTATGCTTATGAAGAAATGAGTTGAAGATAGAGTGGGTGTCTCGAAAAAATAAGTTGTTTTAAATGCAAAGTGCGGCACAGAGCAAGAGATGTCCCCTTTTTGCTGTGATGTAATTTGGTGCAGTAGACAACTTATTCTAGGTGTGACTTTTTAATCGTTGAATACATTGTGCATGGGTCACAGTTCTGCATGATTCTTGGTCTTTGATGGGAATACTACAGAAGTTTCTAACTAACTAGTCAGGAATATATACATCTTTCGAAATTAGAAGCACCTGTTTATGTTAGTCCGTTCATTTAACTTTTTCATAAAGATGGCTTCTCTTGTCTAGAATTGAGATAAAGAAAGACAAGGATCTGTAACAAGGCGTTCTAGAAGTTTGTGATTGTATTGGTGCATTTAAATTGTATTTTTTCCTCCGTCTCTAAATCATCTCTTAGCTTCTATATGTTTGGACATCTCTTTGGTATACTTTTTTATTATTAACCTAGAGCGCAATCTTCATTTCTAGTGTTTCCAAAGGAGTCAGAGAGTTACCAGGAAGTCTCCAGTCTGCTACGAGTGGCATCCCTTCTGGAAAATCACTCGTGTATTTTGGGATGCTGCTGGCTAGTGGAGTTTTCTTTGTATTTATAGCATTCACATTATTCCTTCCAGTGATCGTCTTGGTACCTCAGAAATTCGCACTCTGTTTTACTGTTGGGTGTATCTTCATCATCGGGTCCTTTTTCGCCCTTAAAGGGCCGAAGAATCAGTTTTACCACATGTCATCAAAGGAGGTATCAGATTACTTCTACTAAGTAAAAATTCTTTATACTCTTCACCTCTGGATGTTCAGCTTCCTAACATTCTTGTTTCGTTTGTATTTTTTCACCAGAGGCTTCCTTTTACATTAGGGTTCATTGGCAGCATGATGGGGACCATTTACGTGTCTATGGTGCTCCATAGCTATATTCTATCCGTGCTTTTTTCCGTGCTTCAGGTATCAAGACTCGCGTTTTTTCTGCAGCACTGTTTCATTAAATTTCAGATGCTTTGTACATGATGAACTGGATTTGATCTCTCTTGTGGTAGAAAAAGAGTAGCTCCTCTAATATAAAAAATAACGAAGTTCATCATTAACGTGTAGGTGATGGCGCTAGCATACTACGCCATCTCTTACTTCCCTGGTGGATCAACCGGGCTGAAGTTCCTTTCCTCATCGTTGACGACTACTGTCATGAAATGCTTTGGCAGGTGAAATTTTGTTGGTAAGACACATGACATAACTTGAGGTTCGGTTATCGATTATACTCAGATAATTTACTAGAGAGAACGTATACAGTTCAAAATTCATTCCTGAATTCCCCCTTTTTTCTGAGTCGTCAAAAGCAGAGCTAATTCTTGTCAAAATAGTTGTTAATGTAGTATTTCCCTCCTTTTATTCTTGAATGTATAGAGCCAGAGAAGTACTGTATTTGTTTATATACTTCTTTTTTTTTGGAGAATCTGAAGAAAACGTTGTTGATTGGATTCATTTGAGACAGTGAACTCTTGAATCTCATGCTGTGTGGGTTTCGTTTTGTGTGTGTATTTCCTTTCTATAGGCGTTTAGGGCTTGTTTGGCCTTGAATCTTTTGAGCTTTTTAAAAATCTGTTCTCCCTTTTGGCAGTTTCCACCATGAGAGAAATAAAGTTCACGTCTCTCTCTCTCTCTCTCTCTATCAAAAGAATAAAGTTCATCTTGGAAACATAAAGACTCGAGTATTATTACTACTATTAGAATGGTACTCCTTCGATCTCACTTCGATTATCCGATTTTTTTCAAGCACGAGATAATAAGACAATTCATGTGAGACGATCTGATTAGGAAAGTGGGACAAGTGGACAACTGAAGTGCAATGGATGGAGTAATAAAGAACATGGTCTTATACGCGTATGAAGGATTGTTTAAATAGCAAAGCCATTTTTACTCTCAAATCACATATATGAAACTTAAGAATTCATATCAATTCTCGTCTTAATTCTCGTGAAAAAAAAGAAAAATCTTTTTCTGCGTACAATTATGCAATATCCGCTAGCAAGTTCAGTTTTACGAACTAATCACAAATTGCAAATCGATCAAAATGAATTTCCATCATCTAAAAGGAAAAATAAATAAATAAAAATTACTCCCTCCGTTCCAGTTCACTTGTCCTCTTTCTTTTCGGCACGGGATTTTATGCGTAGTGTTAAATTGAAAAAGTAAGGGGTCCACATAAAAAAGTAAGGGTTAATTTTTGCCTTTTAAGGAAAGATGACAAGTGAAGTGGGACGGACGAAAATAGTATTGAGGACAAGTGAAGTGGGACGGAGGGAGTACATTATAGTCAAAGACTTAGGGCTAGTTTGGTAGGATTTTAAGATAATGGCAAGTTAGATTAAAATAAACAAAATTAGCTGGATAAAATTAAACATGATATGGTATCTCTCGTTTGGTATCATATATAAAAACCCAGAATAAAATAAAAGGGTGTTTGGTAGACCTTTCAAATTCCCTAGATAAATCATGAAAATTACTAAATTATCCCTCCCTAATACTGCTATATAACCAGAAATAGTGGAGCTTCAGAACCCTACCGCCGCTCTGATTGCTGAAGACGCAGCTGCATCCAAATTTCCTTCACACTACACCAACACCATGGATGTCGATTGAGGGAGTGGCGAGTATTTGACGATTGGTTACGGAAAGTTATCGGTGAGAATCTTGTACCTAATGTGAAGTTTATTTTCAGTTTTGATCATGAAATTTTCATCACACTACCCTTCCTCCTCGCAGCGGCTGTAGATCCGATTATAAAATTGGAGAAGACTGAGCAATTTTAGTTTCGACTGTTTCTCGTCGACGAAGAAGAAGAACAAGAAGTTCGTCTGCGTTGTGTGTTGTGAGAAGATAAGAACCCTGATTTGAGAAAAGTGATTTATGAATCCACGAACAAGAGGCAAGAGGCAGGGGTATTTTTGGAACATTATTTTTCTGTCAAAACACTGTTCATTGCCAATAATATCTTTTGTCGGACCCTTTTGGTGTGTTAAGAAATCTTGACTGGACAGTAGTTTTAGAGCGGGCCTTGACTTTATGACGGGTCCATGAGTTAATTTAAAAAGCTACCAAACGTGAGATTTGGTTGTATAAATACTATCTAACTTGCTTTATCATGTGTACCAAACTAGCCCTTATAGGGCTCACATGAAATTTAAATTTATGCATTATTTTTCAATGGGCTCCATATATGGAGCGAGTGATTTGTCCCAATACATACAATTTTTTATTATCTATAATTATAATTTCTTCTTCTTTTTAGTTATTAGTATAATAATAATCCATTAAAGTAAAAAGTAAATTGGCACACTGAATTTGACTCTAAAATTTCATATACAATAATGTTATTTGGCCATAATGTGGCCAGCCACACAACGATATTTTTCATAATATATGTAATTTTAAAAATAGTAAATGATAACTATAATTTATTAGTTTCATATTTTAATTTAAAAATATTTTCCCCCCAAAATTACATATTTTTCTCTTTTTTTCTAGATAAAAAGGTAATAAATCCTTTAAAATAGTAAAAATTACCAAATAATTAAAGGATTAATTTTAAAAAATACGTAAAAAATATGGAGTATCACATTTTAAGTTTTTTATAATCTAAAAAAGTTTAGCATAAATATATAAATTATTTGATACTAAAAAAAAATAAAAAGAGTTAAGTTATGGCCGGCCACATTATGGCCAAATAGCATCACTCTTTCATATAAAGACGTGAATGTTTGTGATTTTGGTAAAGGTTAAAAAGCCTCTTTGTAGTAGTGCAGACTTTATTAACACACTCCCATATTTATTTTTTAAACAATTAACATCACTTAATTAATTTGCTAAAAGAGGGATTAGTGAAGCAGAGTCCAGAATTTAAGGAAAGATAATGACCCCTGCCTCAAAAGAGACAAGGATTAATACTTAACCTATGATTTAGACCTTAATCTAGACTAATAAACCTTGTAATTAAACATTAATCATGAGATAAGCCGGTCTTTTAATCGTAATTAATTCCAAGTTTAGAATCATGATCAACTATATTTATATAGATTCAACTAATATGAATGAATATTAGAGTCAAAAGAGTGTTCAAACTTTTCGATTAGGTGGTGATCACAATCATGAATAATTGTGTTTTTAATTGCCGTGTTGATTTTATAAGACGTTAAGATTTTTTGCGTTCTAGCTTATTTGAAAATAGATGCTTACGTTATGTACAAACTTTTTTTTTTTTATTTTTCTTAATTAATTACTATAGTAAACTTCTTAACTAATTAAGGCCGGTAGGAAAAAGATGGGTCAATTGTATTAAATTCGCCAAATTTTTGTATTATTATAAAAATGTTGCTCACTTATATTATATGAGTGTTATGTTTCATCCTTAATTTGATTTTATTATTGATGCTTTGTTCCTTTTTCTCTTTACAAGTTTTGACCATTTGAAATGATGATTTAATTCGGTAAAACATAAGCTCAAGTACAAAGAACAAGTAGCAATCATCTTTTGTGCCGTCGTTTTAAAATACTACATATAATGAATTTGTGAATTATATGAGAGATATAGCAATAAAGTATGATTGATGTATTAATTTGATAGGGCACAATCAAGAATCCACTAATCTAATCATGTACACGAGTGGATTCAATCTTTTCTATCTATTAGTCAAGATGGAAATCATATATAGATGACTTAATGCGTTAACGGCTAATATGATATTGTTATACCGGTAATTTTTCATTTGGGGTTCAATCTTTTCATCGGCATGCCATCTGTTAACACATTAGGTGTGTCCACGGTGGATAAAGGATCATTCATGTATTCTGACGATCCGAATAAAAGATATTATAATCAAATACTCCGTTCGTCTTATTTCATTAGTCCTGTTTGCTATTTTGGGCCGTCACATATCAGTAGTTCTGTTTTCTAAAATGGAAAGAATTAACCCTTCATTCTCAATGTTGATCCCTTACTTTTCGCTAACACTTACGCATAAAATCCTGTATCGAAAAGAAACATGACTACTGAAATGAGACGGGAATAAGTATATAAGAACATTAACATAGCCAACAAGCTTGTATGATAAGATCATTAGCATGGCCTCATCATGTATTAATTAAAAAATCGAAGCTTAGTGTAAAATACTGTCAACTCTTTATGCAGAAATTCCGAATGTAAAACCCTACTTAAAGATAACTTTTCAAATATTTTTCTTATAAAAAGAAGTAAAAAAAAAAAAAAATGATATCTTTTTTTCAATCACCAACGTTCAATTTTGGGACAAATAAAAGTTACCCTTTCATGTTCTTAAAATAAATTTATCCCTTACAATTGCAATAATTCAACCTAACTTTATAAATATAATAATACTAACAATTGCAAGAAACCTAGATGCTCATGTGACCTATAATTCATACCCTATTTAATGTAAAATAAATTAAAAAATTGAGGGCTTAATATGGATAGTCATAACATGGCACGTTCCTAAAAGTAATTTGTGTTCCAAAAATTCATCTTTTAAAAGACACCCACTATCTGCCAATATCTCTGTTTTCATTAATTAATTAATTACATATGTAGATATAGATTTAGGTGAGGGAAATAATTGTTGAAATCATGTGCAATTTTATTTTTTTTCTAGAGAGAGAGAGAGAGAGTGTGGTACTTGGAAATTAAATCCTCGTAATTGTCTAATAATGGGGGATCAGATTCTTTATTTTGTTTTGGGTACATATTTATATATATATGAGTGTCATGTGTAGGGATGTCAATGGGCCGGGTACCCGCCCCATTAAGCACTTCCCAAACCCAAACCCGTTAAAATTTTGTATACCCATACCCGTCCCAAACCCGTTTAAAAATTCAATTTTAATACTCATACCCGGCCCAAACCCATCGGGTAATACCCGTTTATTACCCGTTAAACCCAAATAAAATTAATAGTAATATTTTTTTACAAAAAAATTATATCTTAATATATACATACAATAATCGAAAATTTTAATTTAAACGTGTGCATCTCAATAAGTGCAAACGAACGATATACAAAATGTTAAACAAATATCAAATTAAATGTTAACAAATAACAAAACTAACAATATATGTTTTTTATCAAGTAGATTTTTTGAGATATATTCTTTCAACTTTATATATATTAATAAAAATCTTAAAATTGATAACAGTTATAAATTTTTTTATTTAAAAATATAAATATAGTTTTTATATACATGTGAAATATATATATTTACCATATATATAAATGGGTTTGGGTAGTGGGTACCCAGAGGTGTATACCCATACCCGACCCAAACCCGTTTCGAGTATCTACTTTATTACTCATACCCGTCCCAAACCCAATTTACAATACCCAAACCCGTCCCAATTGGGTTTGGGCGAGGAGGGTACCCGCGAAAACCCGACCCGTTGACATCCCTAGTCATGTGACATGAATTTGCTACCAAAATCTACATGTTCTCTCATGTGATGAGATCTTTGCATTCAATCTTGAATCTTGCATCAATTGCTTCTTCTTTTTTTCTTTGAGGAATTCCATCAATTTGGATGAAAAATGGATGGTGATTTGAGTCATTATATTATTAGAATTTGGGATCAAGATTTAGTAGTTGGAGATCGTTGAAAATGAAGGAATTTTAGATTATAAAGATGGATCAATTATACTAGGAATGCTTCCGTTCAAGAGTGGATATACTTAACGTGTTCATATGTGACGTGTCAATACTATGTACGTTTAAGGGATAATGTTATATATATACTATATATTTACCATACAAAAATAAACCATACTAAAAAAATAAGCCCCGCTAAAAAAAAAAAAAAGCTTCAAATGAATATTTTATTAGCATGACATTGTCACATCAGCGATATACATTTTTATTTTTAATGTATTCACAATTGGTAGAGGAACATTTCCATTAACTATATCTATATAAGATTTCACTTATTTCCTGTAAATTGGTTACTTCAACCTTGGGTTAAAGTAAAATAAATGCATGGGGGTGTTTCTAATTCTTCCATAAAGTGTGAAAAATGTCTGGGCAAGAATGTGAGTTCTGATAAAATGAAAAAATAAAAAAATTTATTTATGAAAAATATATAAGGGGTATTATATTTATTAAGGTCACAAAAGTAAAGGTGAGAAAGGAAGGTCCATCTTTTGAACCCATAAATATATTCAATGCTATGCTTCCAACACATTACATTTCATTTTGTATATGCACAATACTATATATCTATATTAATTACTCCCTCCGTTCCACTGAAAAATAGACCTTTTTAATTTTCGGCGCCGAAATTAAGACGAGAGTGATGAGTGTGTTAAAGTGAAAGATATTATGTTAAAGTGATGTGTCAGAATTTTATTAGGTTAGACATTTGTATTTTGGGAAATGTTCCTATATCAGTGAGACGTCTCGAAAAGGAAAATGTCCCTTTATCAGTGGGACAGATGGAGTACTAATTAATCTAACTGTCTATATATATAACATAGTGGGGTGTGTGTTTGTTTTGTTTTGTCTTTTATTTTGATTTTGTGTTGTCCCTTTTATTTTTCTGTTATAGTTTATGGTTATATATATAATGGCTAGGGCCTAACATGAATATGAGTGGTGTGAAGTGGCCATCAACTAAATAGGGACACACTTTTTATTTGTTTGTTTAAGAAAAGTGAAAACAAAAATACTACCAAAAAAGATTTAACATTTTTCATTGTCTTGTCTTTAAATGTAGTGTTAATATCATGTCTCCCTTGTAATGTATCTACCAATTATGTAATTACAAGATAAACGAGAAAACGATATTAGTATATCCGAACGATTCGAATCTTGTATTGTAATTTAAAGTACAATATACTAATATTACATCACTAATTGTTCGTTACGTATTAACAAAATGTTTAGATAAATGTTGATTCACGTTATGTATATAGACTATAGAACATTATTAATTATATTAGTGTTTGGAATCGTACATCCAATTAAATCTATAAGTACAAAAAATAATTCAAAAACGAAACGATTACAAAGGAAGAAGTAAACGTAGTAAATAAAGCCGTCCCTTAATTTATTAATCCAATCATGATACAATGCCATAGATCTCATTTATATTCAAAATTTTAATATAATTAAATGAAATAATTATTATCTTAATTTGAGAAGATTTAGCTAGAGGCTCAAATAAATTAGTTGACTATAATTTTGGTCGGAGATGTGACATCACCATGCTAATCGAAGGCACGAGGGCCGATCCAAATTGGTTTAAATATTTAATACTCCCTCCGCCTCACTCATATAGGGATAATTTTTTTTCGGTATCAGGATTAAAACGGGAGTGATAGTGGTGGATAAAATAGTATAAACAAGTTTTAGTGGATTAAAATTTTGTTATTTAAGGTAATATCCCTATATAAATGAAAATGACGAAAATAAAACTTACTTATCTTTTTATAAATGAGACGAAGGGAGTATTAAAAAAAAATTAAAAGATTAGGTAAATAAATCCAATAAAATTGTGATAGTGTCGCTTCCACTAACCCTAAAATTCCATTATTCCCATTTTTAATTATATTTTACAGCAAAGCCTTCCGACAGCCCAACCTGATTTTCAGATTAATTAACACTTTTAATTAGACTAATTCTTCACAAATCATGTGCTCTTCACTAGTGTTAATATTATTTTTATAAATTCCACTACTTAATTCTTTTATATAAATATTTAATTTATGTTAGATCTAATCTGATCAATTAACTAATTAATTAGTTAATTATAAATGATTACCTTAAGAGCTTCTAAGAATTACTCGTTCAGATCCCCATGATTCAGATTAATTACCTGTGCATGTCCCTTGAGAAAATTATATATATAAAAAAAAAAAGATTATTCTGAGTTAATTAATTAATACTACAACTCAAAATTTTCTTTTTAAAAATATAGAGATAATTCAGTTTTTCTTTTCCCTTCATAAATATAGAATGTTTTTATACTTACAAACTTATTAGCGAACGATGTCCTCTATTACATTCGTAAATAATTGATACGTGACAAATTTAAGGCTTTAGAAATTTAAAATTATTAGGACATATATTTTCCTTATTTGAATCCTAAATTCTAAATCTTATATTATTTGTCAATTATTTATGAATGCAATAGAGGAATAGGATTCGAATTTTCGAACCGATTACTTAGATATTTTCACTTTAACCCTTAAAATTTTTGTAAATATTTTGTGCCCACAGTCTACTAAATGAATCCATAATTTGAACTACCTCCACCAAAAGAATAATCTATAACAAAGATTTTTTAAAAAGAAGGTAACAGCTTGGATTGGCAGAAAAAATAGGTGAGGGGCAGCTGAGTTATTTATAAAATATTAAATTAAAAAGCTCTTTGTATTTTATGAAAAACTTTTCCAATTCTTGAAAATTAAATTAAATTAAACTAGTTAGTTTCCACTAATTAATTCCTAAATTTTAAAATCTGTGAATTGGAAATTAATTAAGAAGGTAACATGTGGCTGACTCATCTCTTTCACAGCCCATTTAATTTCTACAGCATATTTATATTCATATTAATACTATTTCATTTCTATTTCCACAATTTATTATAAAAAGTACATTAATTCAAGTACCATATTTATAAATTTATACTATATGAAATAAATACCCTATTTTATATTTCCTTAATTAATGGAAATGGAATCAAAGGAAAATAATTTTGTAAGGATTTGATGAAGATGAATTGTTGAAGATGTTGGTTTGTTGTTTTTACTTAATTGGACAGCTATTAAGGAAAAACATTAAATAATAGGTAGTTGTTTTGTGGTCCTTATATATTTTTATTTTAAGAAAGTAAGTAAGCAAAGTGTATATTGTATATATTAAGATGCAAGCTAGGCCTTTAATTTAATGTGGTGATTAATAACATTTATTTTTGTAACAAGTCAGGATTTAACGCCTCCTCAATAAATTGTGAAGATGGGACATCAAAGTTGTGATTTAATTTCTTTTCAACTTATGTAGTTGCACTTGCACTACTTGTTTCTTCACCTCAAAATTTAGTGTAATAAGGCTGCGTTCTATTTGATACGAACGAAAATAAGAGACAAAAGAAATTTACTCTTTAAATCCCACCATTTTCGTTACCTTTTATCATTTCTATACCGGGCTAGCCTCGGCCACTGCCATGGTGAGTATTTTTGGAGTATTACTTTTTAATTTTCTAATTAACTTTTTTCTCCATTTATTGTAATTTAGTAGTGTCCTATCTCTCTCTCTACATATATACAATCATGCATCACCCTCTCTCTATTTTGCATGCACGCATAATTAATTTCATTTGTAAAATTACCTTTCATTTATTAGTATTATTACTATTTCTTGTAGGTTCTTACCGTTTCATCCCACTTGTGATGGTTGAGATAGTCAAAATAGCGGTACAACGTTTCTCCTCCAACTAAGTAATAGTGCGAACGTTCAAATAATGTCTGACTTGTGTGAATATGTTTGTGTTGTACTCGTGATCAATTCTTTTTACATGCTCATGCGCTCATGCTTGAAATCGAACATGATCATTAGTTTGGTTTGATTTCTTTCAGGCGAATCAATTATAGTTTCTCATTTCACCTTCATAGTGACTCGAACTTCAGACCTCTTTAATGAGAAGAGAAACACCTTATCAACTGAGTTGCGTTTCGTTGTCCAAGAACTTGTATTACCGAATGAATCTCTAAATCCCTACAAATGTTTGCATTTTTCATTCAAATATCGGTTTATAAATGAGCCTCCTCGACGATCTAATTGTTCGAATCACACATAAAAACCTAAAAACTTGAACATGTCTTGTCCTTAAAAAATCATTAAATAGATATAATTAAGTACCGACAAATATGGTTTATCTACTTCTGATCCTCTCTTAACTTATTTACCTATCAATCTTTTATTTCTTTTTTCCCCAAATCAGCGTCACGATTCTTTTTTAAGAAACTCATATTTAAATGCAGAGTTTATGAGAAAAAGAAATTGAGACAACGAAAAATAAAAACCGAAAGCGTATAGTGAGAGTGCCAGCTAGGCAGTGAGAGTAACATGTTAGTATATCATGATCAAGACAAGAAAAAGACATTCTTAAACAAATAAACTTTTACTATATAATCCCCAATTAAAGCCCACCACTTACTTCCATTCTAATGCAATTAAACGTAACCCACCTTATATAATAATAATAATAATAATAATAATAATAATAATAATAATAATAATAATAATAATAATAATAATAATAATAATAATAATAATACCCACCTGGAAAACCATTGACATCACATTCACAACCAAATAAAACTAAAAACCAATCTCCAAATTTAAATATAATAAAAAAACTCCCTCTCAATCTCCATCACCATCTCCATTCCAAATTCCAAATACAACAATAATAGTAATTAATCTAAGAATAATAATAATAGAAAATTGATGGTGCTGTAAGATCCAGATCTCTTCTCCCCTTTCTTCCTTCTTCTTATCATCTACTACTAATACAATAACATAAACATGTACATGGCCTCTTTCAAATCACCTAATAATACACTTAAACTCACCACCACCCCTCCCTCCCCGCAGCAATGTCTGCGCTTCTCTTCTTCCTCCTTCCCTTTCTCTTCTCTTCCCTTCCCTTATCGACTTCCTCTTCTGTCTTCGACCAGAGCCGTGCTCTGCTCGAATGGAAGAGCGCCTTAAACTACTCGGCATCCGCCCTCGACTCGTGGAACCCTGCGGACCCAACTCCGTGCCATTGGTTCGGGATCACCTGCAACTCCAATGGCGACGTGGAGAAGATCACCTTGACATCGCACAACCTGCGGGGCCCGCTGCCTTCGAGTTTAGGCCCTCTGAACAAGCTCACCACTCTCATTCTCTCCTCAGCTAACCTCACCGGACCGATTCCCAAGGAGTTCGGGGATTACCGTGAGCTTGTTGTGATTGATATCAGCGACAACGCCGTCTCCGGTGAGATTCCGGCGGAGATTTGCCAGCTCGGGAAACTGCAGCACTTGTCGCTTAATACTAATCAGATCAGCGGCGGGATCCCCGCCGGCATTGGTAACCTCACGAGCTTGAAGAGCCTGATCCTCTTCGACAACCAGCTCAGCGGCGGAGTTCCGGCGAGCATTGGGGAATTGAGCAACCTTGAAGTGTTCAGAGCCGGAGGGAATAAGAATCTGAAAGGCGAATTGCCGCCAGAGATCGCGAACTGCACCAATTTGGCTGTCCTCGGGCTGGCGGAAACCAGCATCTCCGGCAGCCTTCCGCCGTCGATCGGCGCGCTGAAGAAGCTCGAGACCATCGCAATCTACACCTCTCTCCTCTCCGGTCCGATACCGGAGGCGATCGGAAACTGCACGGAGCTCCAGAACCTCTACCTCTACCAGAACTCAATCACCGGCTCGATTCCGGCGAGCTTAGGGCAACTGAAGAAGCTCCAAACGGTACTCCTATGGCAGAACAGCATCGTCGGCACCATTCCCCCCGAGATCGGCAGCTGCAGAGATCTCAAAGTGATCGACCTATCGGAGAACCAATTGGCGGGAAACATTCCGGCGAGCTTCGGCCGCCTCTCGAACCTCGAGGAGCTGCAGCTGAGCGTGAATCAGCTCACCGGCGCCATACCCGCAGAGATCACCGGCTGCAAATCCCTCACTCACTTGGAAATCGACAACAACAACATTTCTGGGGAAATCCCTAACGAAATGGGGAAGCTAGCGAGCTTGAATCTGTTCTTCGCGTGGAAGAACAACTTGACCGGAAAAATACCGGAATCTCTCTCCGCCTGCAACGATCTCCAGGCGGTCGATCTCTCCTACAACCAGCTCTTCGGCCCGGTGCCTAGTCCGATTTTCGCGCTCAAAAACCTGACGAAGCTGCTCCTCCTCTCCAACAATCTCACCGGATTCATACCTCCTGATATAGGCAACTGCACGAATCTGTACAGGTTCAGAATCAGTAAGAACATGCTCGGCGGCACTGTTCCATCGGAAATCGGCAACTTGAAGAACCTCAATTTCCTCGATATGGCGAACAATCGTCTCGTCGGAGGCATTCCTCCGTCGATCTCCGGCTGCGAAGGCCTCGAGTTTCTCGATCTTCATTCGAATGCTCTCACCGGACCTCTGCCGGAAACTCTGCCTAAAGCTCTGCAGTTGGTTGACATTTCGGATAATAGGCTGTCGGGTCCACTCGTCCCTACCATCGGTTCGTTGACGGAGCTGACTAAGCTGAATGTAGGGAGGAATCAGCTCTCCGGCAAGATTCCGCCGCAGATTGTTTCCTGCACTAGGTTGCAGCTGTTAGACCTCGGCAACAACGGCTTCTCCAGCCGGATTCCGGCGGAATTAGGCCGGCTGCCGGCGCTCGAGATCGCACTCAACCTCAGCTCCAATCAGCTGAGCGGCGAGATTCCGGCCGAGTTTTCGGGCCTCGAAAAGCTCGGGATCCTCGATCTTTCCTACAACAAGCTTTCCGGGAAGCTGGAGGTCCTCAAGAGCTTGCAGAATCTCGTCTCTCTCAACGTTTCCTACAACGATTTCTCCGGTGATTTGCCCGACACTCCGTTCTTCCGGAAGCTTCCTCTCAGTGACGTCGCCGGGAACAAGAATTTGTACGTCTCCGGCGTCGGAGTAGTGACTCCTGCCGACGGTTCCCAGCGCTCCGGCCATGCCCGGGCGACGATGAAGATGGCGATGGCGATCCTAGTCAGCACCAGCGTTGTGCTGGTGCTGCTTGCTGTTTACGTGCTGATGAAGACTCACATGGCTAATACTAAAGCGGCCATGGAGAGTGATGCTTGGGAGGTGACGTTCTATCAGAAGATGGAGTTCTCCATCGATGAGGTAGTGAAGAACTTGACGTCGTCGAGCGTCATCGGGACCGGGAGCTCCGGGGTGGTGTACAAGGTGACGGTTCCGGATGGGGAGGCTTTGGCAGTGAAGAAGATGTGGTCGTCCGAGGAAACCGGGGCGTTCGCCTCGGAGATTCGGACACTTGGCTCGATTAGGCACAAGAACATTGTGAGGCTCCTAGGTTGGGGTTCGAATCAGAGTTTGAAGTTGTTGTTCTATGACTATCTTCCCAATGGGAGCTTGAGCTCGCTTCTTCACGGGGCCGGCAAGGGAGGGGCGGAGTGGGAGGCGAGGTACGACGTCGTTTTGGGGGTGGCGCACGCGCTGGCGTACTTGCATCATGACTGCCTTCCTCCTATCATGCATGGAGATGTGAAGGCCATGAATGTGCTGTTAGGCCCTCGTATGGAGCCTTATCTAGCCGACTTTGGCCTCGCGAGGCTAGTCGAGGGCAACGTCGATGATCCCGACTCCAAAAACAGCCAGAGGCCTCACTTGGCTGGTTCTTACGGCTATATGGCTCCAGGTGAAATTCAAATTTCAGTCCAAACACAAAAGCATTGTACAATTATATGATGATTTGTTAACAATTTGTTTGTCTCTTCTTCCTTTGACAGAACACGCATCGATGCAAAAGATCACAGAGAAGAGCGACGTGTATAGCTTTGGCGTGGTCCTGCTAGAGGTGTTAACGGGAAGGCACCCATTGGACCCCACATTGCCGGGCGGAGCACATCTGGTTCAGTGGGTTCGTGAGCAATTGCAGAACAAACGGGACCCGGTCGACGTACTCGACCCCAAGCTAAGGGGGAGGGCGGACCCTCAGATGCACGAGATGCTACAGACACTAGCCGTGGCATTCTTGTGCCTCAGCACTCGGGGCGACGACCGCCCCATGATGAAAGATGTTGTGGCAATGCTCAAAGAAATTCGAAACCTCGAGCCCGTGAGGTCAGACACAGACGACCTATTGAAGGGGACAGTATCAGCCAGCCCTAGAACGGCCACCCCGAAGAGGGTCATTCCGCAAGGCTCTTCGAGCTGCTCCTTCGCGTTCTCCGATGATTCGGCCTGATTGCAAGTGCTATTTTGTGCAGATTATTTGATTGAGTAGAGCGAGATATAGATATTGTTTAGTACATGCCATTATCAGTGTGGATACCAAATATTTATTGTTAATAATAGTTTTTGTAGAGAGTGTAATAACCATTAGTAGTGTAAGCAAATAACACAGGCATGAAATCTAGTTTCCTGGGAATGTATAAGCTTGAGCATATGATTTTGAAAAACACTACTCTCTCCGTCCCAACGAAAGACAGACGTTTCGTACCTACTTTTGCAGAGCAGAGCGTCGGTACGAACAATTGTTCCCGATCTGCTACAAGATGCCTAAAAGGAAAATATTTATGAGCATTAAAGAATCCTTTTAAACACAATAAATATGATAAATAAAATGTATAGCGTTCGACTTAATTTGCACATGTAACGGCAGAAATGGCAGATAACCATCATGATATATGTGGTTAAAGAAGGGGTCCATCCACCTTTGCCCAGCTACAAATATCAACACACATACATATTACATAAACACACTCAAAAGACAAAATTCAAGAATCAGGTAAAAGTACTTGAAAAATGTCTGGCTTCAGAGAAGCGAAAGCAACCCGTCCGCCTCCTACTTGTTACTTTCGTCATTCATTGTGTTTACCTGTACTTCACCGTACTAATGAGTGATCCGGGGATAAACCGTTGGGACTGACTAGAATGGCAGATAGGGTTCGAGGGCAGAGTTGTCTAATCAGTAATCACACCTGGTACGGGCTCTTAAGAAGATTCCAACTTCTTCAGTACATGTTTGATCACGCTCCAGTTGAAGCCGCGGTATTGGAGCCAACGCACTATTCGCGACTTTCGAGTCTCGTCTGAAGCGCCTTCGCTTCTCTGCCATTGCTTTGAGGCCTGAACGTATAACTGGTCGATGGAAAGCTTTGACATGGCTGTACCTGAATCCTCGACTTCGTCGCCTTCATCGTCTTTGAATACCAGTTTTATAGCTTTCTGTGCATCTGCTTCACTTATTCCCTTCTTGAGTAGTGCCTATCAGGAAATTATAATAGGGTAGTCGTAAGTCTGCTCTAGCAACATTCCCAGTTTTCTAAAACTACAAGACGAACGCATTCAAAAACAATTAGCCATAAATGAAAAATGATAAGTATTTCAATCCAAGTAGCCACATTTCATAATATAAACTTTCTCGATAGACAGGTAGAGGATGGACATTATCACAAAAGGAACAACGATTACTATCCACACTTAATAGGACATTGCTAGATGGTGTAAGTGCGATTAACCTCGACATTCTCTCAAAGATATAATTATCTAATGACTCCAAAGTATGAAGTGAAGCTAATGATTCTATGTCGCACGTCAAAGTCTAAACTCGAAAACCAACCTCAAAAGGGTATTAGGATCGAATTTCTAGGGGAAGGACTTTCGGAGAAGAGTGACCACTGAATTCCAAGTGTTGTCTATTCCGGTTTTTTGGTCCAATGGTCCTGGGGTCTCTGTTGCCCCAAACCTTCTGAATAATCATATTACAAGCATATAGGAAACATGAGCCAGTATGAAAGTGCACTTTTACCCTTGCCAAGGGATTTTGGCTGACAAGAAAGGAAACATGTCTATCATACAAAATACATGTATTCTTTTTTACAGCATAATAAAGAGTTGTGTTTACTTGTCTGATTCGACGAGGGCCCCAGCTTGAGGAAGACCATCTGGATCGGGTATATGATTCCGCATACAAGCAGTCATTAATCAGACCCCTGCAGTAAAAAGACAAGACTTAAAACCTAGTAACAGGTAAGCAAGCAGGTTATGCTGCATCAATCTCAGTGGCTCAGCCTAAGGGAAATAACAACTGCAACAAGGAAATGTATCTTCCACGCCAAGCTTCCAGCAAATGATAAAAGAACAGCAAGATAAGATTTATCATTATCACCAGAATAAAATTACGAACAGGAAACACATGCTCTAGGCTATGCAAAGCACCTGCTCTGGAAGTCCGTTATGACTGCATCGATTGTTTCGTTTAGAAACTTCTTTCCCTGTAGTTTCTTCTTCAACTCCAGAGAAGTGTACGCTCTGCAAACATACAGCATACCTCATGTCCATATAATTGTGAATAACACATAAGTAAGAAGACTGCCTAACAAAAAAAACACCGAGCTTATGCATGATCTGCAGTGAAGTTCAAAGAACAAAGCATAACCCGGTGAACAAAAGACCAATGCAATACAGAGAAGGAGACAATTGCCACAAAAAGGAGATTCTCATGACAATGCAGTTGTAAATTGAGAACAAATGTTAGTATTTCTAGATTCTCTCGTGCAAAGGGCCTGTTGATGACTAGGAACAGGTAAAATATTTACCGGGACTGCATTTAGGAATTTCCTTGTGAACATATATGTATTGCTAATTTTTTTTTGCTGATTGCCGTAATACATTTCAAGGCATTCCCATCATAATATCAGGCCTTCAATGATATTTCCAAGGGACTTCATGTTCATCCATGTTCTCAAATGATGTAATAGAATCAACAAATTATCTTATTTCAAAATCCATCATCTTCAGCCCTTCAATAAGGTCCAGTGTTTTTCATGTACTGATGGTGCCTATTTTACATCTCCCTCTTCATGTAACGTAGAAAAATATACTTGATTGCTTAGGAATATAGTTTCCTCTTCAAACATTAACTACTCCCACAGAATATTATTTCACCATCAAGGTGGAAAAGGCCAATATATTATTTCACCATCAGGATCCTCTGCCTCGGGACCTATCACTCTAAGTGATCATGACATGATGATGATTCTAACAATTTTAGTAGTGTGATAAACTCAACCAACGGTAGCCCATTCGTATCACACACATAAACTATAAAAGTCCCCTCCCGCATAACAAATCACGATATAAAGCACAAACAGAGTTACACAAAAATAATTGACCTGGAAGCAAGCAACTTAATTGCAGAGTTCTGCACATCTTGCCGACTACAATCCGATGGACCTCCGGAAATATCTCCGACAACCTCTTCAAGCTCTTCCATAGATTCATCACTCCCATCAGTGAGATCTCCCTCGATCTCTTCTTCCACCGCTACAAATTTGTTACAGAAACAGGTAAATTTTTCAAACACCATCTCCCAAATCAACACATGCTGAGTCACCAAACATACCCAGATTTAACCCGTAATTTACACCAGAAGGAAGGCACGATTCATCACACTTCGAATCAGCATCGAATAGCTTCCTGCTTGGTTCATAGGAGAATTCGATCCTTCCAATACTCAGCTCCGGCCGTATATCATCTTGCTCCAAAACCCTCCGAGGCAGAGAAGTAGCCTCGTTTTCTTCGTTCTTTACACCATTCCTGGGAATGTATCTAACCAGAGGAGTGCTGCTGTAATCTCTTCCTTTAACGCAGCAAAATATACCACTGTTCCTTTCTAACCTAAAACGATTAAAATCTTAAGAGAATCGTACAACATTGCTTTTAATTCTGTTCTTCATATAGAAACTCGGAATCGAAATGGCTGTTTCGTAGAAGTAGATTGAGCATCAATTTACAAAAAGCGCGAAAAAGAATACTGACCAGGGAAGTAGAAAGAGTCTGCACTGGAATTTGATGGCTGTCGCGTGGAAGAAATTCATGGCCATTTCTGGATTTGGGATTAATTTGAGGACGATTAAACCCTAGGTGTCTGAGCGGCAAAAGAAATTGGCGCCTTCAATTTCAACCCGCCAGAAATTTTATTCTATGTGACAAAATTTTATTATTGTATTACATCACATGTAATATAAAAGGTTTACTTAGAAAGAAATAGATGGAGCATAAGTTTTAAGAACTATGCCTCGATTGTGTACATTTTTAATATGTCCACGGATGACATGATATACTATAATGAATATTTTTTGGAATACAGACTCTAACCTATCTAAAGAAATAAACAATAATATTGTCATAATAGCAGTGAACACGTTAATAATGGCCACAGTGGACTGAGAGCGTTTGTGTAAATTTCAATAGACAACGTTTAGAAATGTTATTTATAACCCTTAGCAAATTGGTTATGTCCATTTCATTATATTGATGAAATGCAAACTAATGGTTTTGGTTTTGTGTTAAAACATTTATTATTATGAATCATTATTATCACATCTTAGAGGCTATTTGGTAGAGTTTACTAAATGTTTCGGCGTTAGGATAATGCTATGCATCTAATAAATTAAGAATGTGTTCTCTTTGATGTAAAAAGAAAATCGAGCATTCATTCTGAATTTCAATGTATATGGTTAAGCATATGGTTAAGCAGTCTAGTAGCAAGACGTTCTCTCTATAACAAGGAGGTCAAGATTGTGGATAAAGATAGTCTAAGTAAAGGACCGTCCATTTCTGTATATGGTATAATAGTAAGGGTAACAAAAGAGGAAATATTAAATCAACAACTTTCAAAAAATATGCACATCGATACATATCAAAACTATAAACAAAAACAATATCAGCTTCTCTCTATTTATCTCGAAATCCATTCAATTTAAAACCCGGAAAGAGCACTGCAATCTGGAACTGAACAAAAGAAACCTCTGTACACATAATTCTCATGACCACATGCTCTCGACTTACTTCCCGATCAAAGCATAAACTTTCCTCGAGGAGTCGATTTACTCCGCTGGAATCGGGACATAGACGAATTCTGCCCTGCATCCTTTCCGTTCTGAACTACTGCATTACAAACTTTATTATCCTGGTACCCTCCCAAAGAAGAATCCACTGTCCGAATTATTTCACTGTTCGACAAAGAGAATGAATTCTGTCACGAGATGATAAAGGCAATGTAGATGAACAATGCACAAACCAAATTCCCATTATGCATACCTTGGCTCTACATTTTGTGAATTCCTCGTGAAGTTCCTATGCAGCTTCTTCATGCGGTTAGTACCATACGCTGTCGAGTTCTCATTCTCAGGATCTGAGCAATCAGCCTTTTCAGCCTCCTCCTGCATTTTACCTGTGGCCACATCCGAGAGAAGGGCTTCTGCAACTATAGATTTGTGAACTTTGGCTGATGCTTGTTGCCTGATCTTGGCCTTGCTCTCTAGTTTAGTTTTTCTGATGCCACCTTGCCTTACGTTTAGTGCTTGCTTATATTGTTCCTCGTCATTTTCTGGCTGAACTCTTCGTAGTGTGACTCTATGGTGGCTGTGGAAAGCATTAGGCAAAGACGGCTCTTGTGAATTTATCGGGCGTAGGTTCGTAGCAGGTGGTATGATAGAAGGCACATTGGCTACTGATTTGTTGACCGAAAGGCTTGCTGGAAATGGAACTTTTATGACTGGCGGATTATCAGGTGGATCGGACTTTATTCTTGGTCTAATGATGGCAGCTCTATCAGTTGATATTGATCTCCTGATTGGGGGAGATGGAGATCGAGGCTTTAGTGATCTCTCTTCCACCAGAAGAGGCCCTTTTGTTACTGGATCCTTGTCCGTAAATTTTGAGGGTAATCGAGATCTTCTCTGTTTACCTATGGAACAGCTTCTCACCTGAAAATTTAGAAGCCCATGTCTTTAAACAAAACATGCAATTTTATGTCAGGAATTCCATGATCAGGCTGTTCAGGAATCAGGCCTAATCGAAGCAGCACAATAGAACCTCAGCAGTTAATTCTATATTGCTTTCAAGTTCATGAAATATTTTGCAGGTACCTCTGTGTTTTGAGTATCAAATTGCTGCTGTTGCTGACTGGTCTCAGGCTTTGAAGTGGCATTGCTATTTAATTTAGGTAGGCGAAGAGGGGATACTCCGCCTCGAATATTTGTTCGATTTTTCAACTGCTCCAGTTCCGCTTCCTTCCTCTCCAATACTAGCTTGAGGTTTGAGATCTATATAAAGCAAGGAATTGTAAGAAACAAGCTAAAAACATAACAAGGCCAGACTGTACAAGCAGTTGAGGAGAGACGGACCTCTTCTTTGAATTCTCTAATTTCACCGGTTTCTTTGTTGGATTGAGCTGCCCCAAGGTTTATTGTTGCTACTCTTTCAGCAAATTTTAGAGTGCTGATTGTCTCCCCTAGAGCATTAACCTCTGGGTTTATATGCACGAACATCAGCGTCTTTGCATGCCCCCCTGTCGAAAACACGAAAAATAACAAGTTCAATACAGAGAGCACTTTGAGAACTAATGATTCAACACATGAACTTCACATTAAAGATCATCTGCAGATTAGCAAAATCAGTAACCCTATTAGTTAGATAACATCAATTACCTAGAGAGTCTTGTAATACTTGAGTTAGTTTGCTATTCCTGTACGGCACGTGAGAATTTTTTTGTGCAAGAGCAGCAATGACATCTCCGAGAGCAGAAAGTGATCGATTAATATGCTGAGCTTCCTTTAATCTCTCACCAACAGCTTCAGACTTATCCACTCTCTCACTCCCAGCAAGATCTACCAAATGAAGGCAACCCTTCAACATTGAACCCGAGACTAATTCTTTTCCTCGGACATGAACTGTCAAAATACTGAAACAAAAAGCTTCAGTTAAAGGCCACAAAAGGCGTACTTAAATATCAAAAGGTATGAGAAGAGTTTAAACTTCCGAGGGGGAAATACCTGTGAGATCGGCTACTTCGCACATTTAATGCTGTGGCACCCACAGCACGATTTCTTTGTCCGATTCTCATCAATTCCAGAACATCTTGTGTACATTTTACAGGAATAAGACTTGCATCAGGGACATTTAGGCCGTTAAGCTGAGAATTGTTTCGTATATCTAACGTAGAGGTAATTAAGGATATCTACAGAATATGAGGGATGCATGTCATGAGCAAAAAAAAAAAAACATTTCAAAAGTTAACTAACAGGGAGACAATTGACAAGGATATCTTCTATTGCTTCCATCAGAGACCAACAAATCTCTCACTTGCTCGTTGTATATTTCAATCATTTGGACTCCCACCTCATATTCTATGATGTCCATTCTGGCCTTTGAAAATTGAAACAGGTCACGAAGGGCACGGTAGTTCACTCCCCATGTTTCATCTGTCGTCAGATCAGGGCCACTCTGCGGACATCAATCGTATGCAATTTGTCACAAACGCATATTTCAATAAATCTATACAATAATGGCATAATGCATTACTGCAGTAGCTACATACCATAGTATATGTCTTTCCAGATCCGGTCTGACCGTATGCAAAAACACATACATTAAAACCATCTAGAACAGTTCTGACCAACGATTGGGTATCAGCATAAATATGCTCTGCAAAATCGAAAAGAAAAGAGAATGAAACATATTCTGCACTGATAACTGATGAAGCTCATGCACATTCACATTATACATGCAGAATTACTATTAATAAGAATGACGTGCCTCGTGCCTCAACATTTATTTCCAAAGATCTAAAGTTTAATACTGTGAACTACAAGCTAATAAGAAAATTGAAATCACTTACCCTGTGTCACATTTGTCCCATACACCTTATTAAACTGGAAAACCCTCCTTGCATCTTTACCCTGCTTTAGGGGATTCACAATCATTATACTTCCATTGTCTCCAATATAATCAACAGTCGACTGCCCATTAGCCTGTCCTGAGAGGAATGGTCTAACTCGACAGTAGACTCTGATGGTACCTGTAAAGAATGTACCCATTATATTAACTACCGAACTACATGTTCTTGAGCCGTGTGCATGAGATGAGATTCTCAGAAAATCACCTCTTAAATCTTGAACTTGATTATAGAGAAAGCGGTTCTCTTCCAAAACTTTGTGATATGAGGAAGCAGCAACTTCTAGACCCTTGACATGTTGCCCTATAACAAGTATAATCAAATTAATGAACTGAACAAGTTGCTGCAAGTAGAATGGCACTGCAATATTCATTGTTAGAGACACATAAATTCTTAATGTTCACAGTTGGACACATATGAAAAGGAAAAACAAGAGAAGAAACGACAATGGTGAACTGCTGCTTGAGTCTCACCTAGGCCTTCTACTTCTTTCTCCCATCCTAGTTGAGCCCTTTGGAATTCTTGCTTTGTTTCCTTAAAAATAGCTTTAAGTTCCTGAAAATAGGTTTAGATGATAGTATAAGCATATTACAGGGACCATACCATATTCGCATTAGAGGATGAAAGGCCACACAAAACTTGGTCAACACACTGACATGAAATAACAAAGAAATTTTCCGGGGATATAAAACTTGTGTTGCACCAAAGAAAGTTGCATGCGCAGCATTAATATGATTGTATGTATCCCCCAAAAGTCTGGTGTAGAGTTATGAATCTTTTCGGAACAAAATTGTTGAGTTACTCAACTTGAGATGAGCTATATCTCAATCAAATTCACGATTTTGGTTATCTTTCACGTTTATTCTTATCATTTTGCAAGCATTACACCATTTGGCTTCAACAGTTCAACCACAGCTCATTGCATGTAAGAAGTATCAAAGCAGAATCATATTAAAGGGAATACTTTGGATTTCTCATCCATGCTGAAAACAGTGACGGATAAAGGATTAATACCTCTAATAAGGTACAACTTTGAATTTCGCATCCTGTGCTAACAAAAATTCAAGAATCAAAGATTAATACCTCTAACTGCTTTTTCTGCATATCAAGGAGTTCTACGCCAACATGAGACTTCGCATTGGTAGGCACAACTGCATCACGTTTTCCACCACAAACACAGAACTTAGAAATGTCTTGTGATACAAGGCTCGTCCTTCTGCTCAGGTACTTTGACATGGTTTCCAGGAATTGGGTCTTTGTCAAAGGTACACAATCACTATTCAAGACTTTCTTCAGAAACAAGCCAAGCTGCATGCAGAGAAATATATAGAATTCCATTAGGGAAATTATTAGCTAATTAAGTTGCTGATACTAGATTTATTTAGCAGCAATCAAGCCAAACTTTTAAATAGTCATAAGAAACTGCCAGAACCTGATTGCTTTGGGACACCAACAATGCCGAGAAATCCTTAACAACTTTCCTGAGCACAATATCAACAACCTGCATATAAATTTCCCGAAATGAGAACAATTGAAGATAATTCATATACTAATGAAATGCATGTCGTATTATCTCGGAAAACTTATATAGAGGAGATGATCAAGTAATTTGAGAATTTATAAGAAGAATGCAACCACTTCAGAATCTAAACTAAGAATATCCTAATAAACAATCAGGAACAATAACAATACCAGGAACTCTGGCCCTTAACGATATTCGCAAAGGCTGAGTACTGGATTGGTGATGCTCAGATAACACATAAGATCCCGTAAAATGAGCTTTATAAAACATAATACTATCATGGAGGCAACTTTACTAGTAATATAAGTTGTTAGAAATGCTTATGTGAATGTTCACCAATAATGAAAGTTATTAGGAAAATTGATCCAAATGTTTATGTTTCCAACTATCGGTTGATTCCAGGCAGTATAACATTATTATGATGCTAAATTGTATGAAAGAGTATCCACGCACTAAAGATGAACACGAAACATGCACAGGTATTGCACTTTGTAGGTGATTGCATTGTTGGTGTGAATTTGTCTAGATTAAGGGGTTGTCATTTGGCTTATTCAAATAATCGCAAATAACATATGCATACAGTGAATAATCTTACCTACCATTGAACTTGACGACAAGTCATCAATTCCATCGGTTTCCGTCAGATAAGACTGTAAAAGACCAAGACTAAAATGATCGAACAGGAAAGTGAGTATATTGGCAGCCCTGGATTCCTCATTTGAGTCAGCTGATAAGTGAAGGAACTCCATTAGCTGTTCATATTGTGAGGATTCAGAATCATCTATTGATTCGTCTGCACTCTCGCTGCTCACAACCGACGAAGGCGATTCTTTCACAAGGGACGTAATTCTCACCGTCCCGCCATATTTCCAGACACCAATACCTCCAGCTTGCTTCCATTCATAATATCCTTTTAAACAGAGAATGCAGTCCACTACTTTTCCAGATGAGCCTCCCTGTAAATTCACATAATTTTCAGGTTCACCAAAGTACATTCGCATCTCGAGTCACACAATACAACTTTTGACAGAAGAATGTTATATTGAACTATATACAAAACAAAATCTATTCGAGCAAGGATGTGAAGTAGTTACATAATATTATATGCTCGAAATCATGAAGCCTCGAACCAGCATGCTGTAATTCTCATGCTCGAGCCAAAAGCTGTAACTCAAAATGAAAAGGCACAAACCTTTTCAAGATCAGACGCTCCAAAAGTGAGGAGCTTCATTTTGCCAACAGCAGCGAGGAAGTTCCTCATGTTCTCGAAATACTGAATCGCAGACTGCGCCGCACCTTCCGTGGCCTGAACGTCGAGCACCGGATTCTCCACCACCTACACGATTTCAGCAGGAGATTGAATTCTATCAGAATCAAATCGTAAATGTCGGAGTATCGATTCGAAAGTAGTACTAGTATTTACCTTGTAAACGGCGCCGGGATTGACTTTGTTGAGGACGTTGCAGAGGATGAGTCCGTTGCGGAGGGCCAAACAGAATTCCTCCTCCGTCGGCTCCGTGGGGAGCACCTCCGACGCGCCCTGGTCCATCCGCTGCAGCCATTGCGCCGCCTGGTTCCTCCTTGATGCTGAAAATTATGAATATCAACATGGATCATAACCAAATTTCCCATAAATCTGATTCTTTCGGAGTTAGAATGGAGCTTCCATGCGTTTCTTCACAGTGATTAAAGCCGAGCTAAGCTCAGTTAACTAGTATCATTTTTCTATGTTAAAAATTTCTGAAGATCCACATTGTTTGGATGAACTATGAAATGTTTGAAGACTCTCTGAGTCAGTTTTTTTTTATTAGACATTTTTGCATCATAATTCATAAATAATAGTACTCCCTTTGTCTATTACTGTTCTTCCAACATTTTAACCAACATTTTTATGGTGTCATAACATCACTCCGTCTTAAATAAATTGTTATATTTCATTTAGATACAAAATTTTAATTGTAGTGTTAAAAATTTTAAGTGCAATACTAATTCTTTCTATTTAAAAAAATAAATTCATATGCGAGGACCCGATTAGAAAAAACAGTATACTCCCTTTGTCCCACTGATAAAGAATATTTTAATTATTGGGACGTCCCACTGATATATGGATTTTTTCCGAAATAGAAAATTATAACTTAATAAAATTCTGACGCCACTTTAACCCACTATCCATCATTTTAACAAACTATCATCACTCTCGTCTTAATTCTCGTGTCGATACAAAAGGTCCTTATCCCAGTGGGACGGAGGGAGTACTTGAAATGGGACGGGATGTACTGTTTTGGCATACTCCATTAAAATGCATATTGACTTATAACATAAAATCACACGTAAGTAATGTTGCACACAATCTTTCTCAAAAAAGTGGAATACAACGGGAGTAGTAGAAGTTAGAGATCTCAAAATTAGAACTTTTCCCTCTCGTTGCCCTTTATCTTTGCCTTAAAAAAAGTTTAAAGTTGATTGCAAGCGCGCTAAGTGAAATTTCGAACGCCGAAATTTCAGGGAAAAAAAGTAACCTAATCCGCGCCATAAACCCTCAAATCCAAACCCGAATCTCCACCGTCTATTAATCCCATCAACGGTTCAAAACCAGCCTAGACACAATGACACGGATCGCCATCTACAGCCGTAGATTGCCAAAAAAGATCAAACGGCTCAGATAACCCATCCCCATCACCGCGCTCGTATATTAATACGAGCGAAAATCCTGTACAGAATACAGTACAGAATCCATTTCTTCTCCATCGAAGCAAACTCCCAATTTCATCTCAATCGAAGCAGCGAAAATGTCGGGAAGAGGAAAGGGAGGTAAAGGATTGGGGAAGGGCGGAGCGAAGCGTCACCGGAAGGTGCTGAGGGACAACATCCAGGGCATCACGAAGCCGGCGATCCGCCGCCTCGCCCGGCGTGGCGGCGTCAAGCGCATCAGCGGCCTCATCTACGAGGAGACCCGCGGCGTGCTCAAGATATTCCTCGAGAACGTCATCCGCGACGCCGTCACCTACACCGAGCACGCCCGCCGCAAGACGGTCACCGCCATGGACGTCGTCTACGCGCTCAAGAGGCAGGGCCGCACCCTCTACGGCTTCGGAGGCTAGGTTTAGGGTTTCGTTCCATCGATTTGGGGATTTTTCATTCCCTTGTAGATTTAGCTGGTTGGTGCTATAGTCTCCTAAAATCTGCTGTTCAATCGATCGTGTAGTAGATCTGTTATCGTTTATAGATTGAATTTACCTTCCAATCCCATTCAGTGTTTGGTTTGATTCTGGAATTAATTTTGCTAATTTCAGCTAATTATGGCTCTAAACTAGATTTGTAATCATTTCATAGCATTAAAGAAACAAAATTTCTGCGTGCAAAGTGAGGTTGGTGGATTGTGAAAAGCAATGATTCTAGTAGAATCAAAGGTCGAACAGGGGCGGTTCTTTTATCTTAAACAAGGTTTCTTTATAATCATTCTTTCAATTAAAAAATGGTTTCTTTAGTGTTTGGAGGTTAAGTTTTGAAGTCGAATATGTCGAATTCGAGTCGTTTACAGTGGGAAAAGACAATCACTTTGCCGGGGGGCCAAGTGCTATGAGTACTCAGACTAAAACCACATTTTTTTTGAACTTTTGAAAACACTTGATTTAATTATGTTTGGCACCACTTTGAAATTGAATTCTGGAAATCTTTGATTCTTGTTGCCGCAATGCCAGCTACTACTACAACTTTTGACTTCGATTTGTTGCTTTTTTTTTTTTTCCTTTACTTTTAGAGAGGGAGAGAGAGAACGGTTAAAAAGTTGGTTTGATGAAAGAACAAACCTGCTTCATCGGCTTTTCTCTGGGCTAATTCACGATCGCTGATGATTTCATCGGCGTGAGTGGCGTTGTAGATCAAGCCCTTGAGCCCTCTCAGGTTCTTATTGGGGGAGTTGAATATGGAACTGCTGTAGATTTCTTGTGGCATTTTGAACCACCTTTACTTACGAATGGCCGTCTTCTTCCCCAATTTACTAGAAACACTGTAACAGAAGACGACAAAGATGAAAAAATCAAAATCCATGCACGAACAATTATTAATCAAACTCCAGTCAGAGACTGTTCTGAGACTCTGACCGTTTCAAAATTTTGAAATAGATTGAATAAACAAATAGGCTTAAGATAATATAATTCGTTAACAACAACATCGAAAGCCGACGAACGGAAGGACGAAAAGAGGCATGAAAAATTGATGCTAAATCTAATGGCGTCCATGGAAATCAAACACGGAAAAAAAAAACGAATTAAGAAGAAGAAGAAGAAGATTGAATTCGAAGATCAAGCGAATAAAGTAGAGAAAATGGTGAGGAAGCGGAATTACCAGTAGTATGGGGAACGGTTGCCGGCGGCGATCAGGTTCTAGCGATTCCGGTGATCAGGCGCCGCCGATGAAAAGGGGTGAGATGGAGATAAGATCATAAGTAAAGAGGGGGGGGATTGTAGAAGTGAGGAATGGAAAATTAATGGAGTTCTCGTGAATGAATCAATACAGTATTATGGTGAAGGGGAAAAGCATTCAAAAAATCAGCGAGGGATTCATTAAATGCAGGGGAGGACAGAAAATAAGGAAGGAAGTCTCTTGCTAGAATTTCCTCTAAAGTAAACCGATGCAGGCGAGGCGAGGGTGGTTTTCTTTTTTCTTTTTTTAATTTTTTTTGAAAAAAGGAAAAGGCCCTGAAAATAAACGTCCCGTTGTCTGCGATTTTGTTGGAACGGGGGGAGGTGGGCCCAGCACCGTTTATTTAATGGAGGGATAGATCGATCATGACTCATGACTCTTTTACGTAGTACTGTATTCTGTAATCAGTATCGTGTAATCTAAAAATTTAATTACGTTTTAATAAAATTGTAAAGCGGATTTATTCAACAGGGTCGGATCCTATAACTTGACCCTATCGGGCATGGTTTTGACTTGTCATAATCCTTACAGAATTCCTAATCCTTTAAAATTTTAAATACAGTATGGATCAATAATTTTTAAATACTCAAACTCATGATTTTTGGGCTCCAAACTTACACCCTATAATTCGGTCAAATACACACACCAACACATCGCATTTATACGCATAGTTTGTTATTAGTATTGTGCAAGAAAGGGCTCAATCCAAATAGGTTTTTTAATGTCCAATTTTTTTTAATAACTTACAAAAATGTTATTAATGGGCTGGAAGGGTAAATTTATTTTTAATCACAAAATTCATTTACAGTGGCGGACCCCTTCTCCCCGGATGGGATCCTCTGTCCCAAAATTGGTGTACCAATGATGTACCAATATAAAATTAGGAA
This sequence comes from Thymus mandschuricus, assembly GCA_029379335.1. NCBI lineage: Eukaryota > Viridiplantae > Streptophyta > Magnoliopsida > Lamiales > Lamiaceae > Thymus > Thymus mandschuricus. The sequence continues at coordinate 27,562,697 of CM057080.1, forward strand.
GTTTTGACATACACTAATAACCAAAATTAAAATGACAACTAAGAGAGAGAATTCAAAACTTCCTAATTTGACGTATGGTACACCATTGGTACACCAATTTGGGGACAGAGGATCTCATCCGCCTTCTCCCAGATGTTATCATTATTATTATTATTTTTACTTTATAATTTTCTTTTATCAACGTTATTAATATTAGCTTCCCGATTTATTTTTCGACAAACGCCACTATTCATTTGCATATGAGTGAAAAAGAAATCGTAGGTCACAAATTTGACGTGGCGAGAAGAGGAAAGGAGCAGGATTGGACAAGTAAAGTGAGGGGTGGGGTCTTAGGAACGTTGGACCGGGCGGCAAGATCTGGATTCTATTATTATTTGACCCTTGCTTTGCTTTTCTCATTGCTAATTCACTACTATTACTACTATTAACCTTTGATTAAGGGACAACTCATCTACTCTCTAAAAATTACTAGTATACTTAAATAAATAACTAAAAACTCCCAACCAAAAAATGAGCTTTAGATTTGTTTGTTGCTGAATTAGCTGGGTTGTAACGGAATATTAAAACAAATTAAGTAGTTAAGTAATTGATGGTGGTGGTGAAGGTGGAGCAAAAGGAAGAGCACTCTTGTGATGATGATTATGTTGCATGCATATATAATCAATTATTTAGTGGTCCTCAATTAATTATAATCTTGTTTGTGTTGGATTGGATGAATGTAATGTAATATTATTGTGGGTGAGTGGGTGTGGAGCGTGGTTTTTCATTTCATTAATACCTCCCTTTATGGATTATTACACTTTCTTATACAACAATCTTATTTAGAATTAGTATAGTGGGGAATGCTTAATGGCTACAAAGATTTATTACACATAAATCTTGATTATGGGTCCTTTTTTTCCTTTTCATTTTCAATTTATGAAACTCTAATTTTCTCATTCCCAAAACTTGATATAGTCTCATTCCACCTCATTTTTTACGAGTTCCACCGATAAACAGTTTTGAAGGTTCCTAGCGAAGAAATGACGAGAAGAACTCCAAAATCGACTTCCACGCCATCGTTGTCTAATGCTAGTAGTCGTTTATCTTGTTGCCTTCCGCCATCTTCTACGTTGACGGCTGCTCTTGCCTTCCATCGCGAGAACTTTAATTTCATTAGGTTTTTAGCATAATAAATAACGGCAAGACCTACAAATGATTACTTATCTGCCTCTGCAGCTGCCACCAGATGCAATTTGGGATTTTCAGCAGACTTCTCCATTAATTTGTAAATGAAATTGTTACAATTAAACTATGAAAATGATAAAGATGCACATAGTCTTTAAGCTGAATTTTTCAAAATGCTAATCGATTTGTTGAAGAATTGCTAAGTAATTCTTTGAACATTTGGGACAAATGGAACTATTTTGTAGCATCATTTGAATAGTAACATGTGGGTTGAGACATCTCAAACAAGTAACGTTTCGTCTTTCATCAGGGCAAAATTATGAATTTAGAAGCAACTAACTATATATTTTGCAAGTTACTAAAAGATTTTCCAACAAATCTATATAATACTCCCTCCGTCCACCTATTTCTGACACGGTTTCCTTTTTGGGCCGTCCACCTATTTCTGACACGTTTCCTTTTTTGGAAAGAATTAGCCACTAAGTAGTACAATTAGTAAATCCCTTATTACACTTAACATTCCATACTTAAATCTCATCCACTCATTTTTTCTGCACGTAGTTCAATATAATTTAAATTTCGAAAGTTTAAATTATTATAACTTGCTCGTTTGTTATCGGATTTTTATGATTTTTATATCAAATTAAAGGTCTTTATACGATCTTTCATTTAAGATCAGACAAGAACATGTTTTTATGCATATATGATGCTCTGTTTCTAAAATATGTTTATTCCCTACAAAATACACTTTATACACTACATCCATAAACACAATACACTTTACACACTAATCACTTCCGTCTTAAATCCCGTGCAAAAAGCAAACGTGTCAGAAATAGGTGGACGGAGGGAGTATATAATAGTAAGTCCGGGTCTATTTTTAGAAATTTCAGTTTATTAATTGCATGCATTTATCAACATTATTACATGCATTTATTATAGTTTATTTATTACATACATTTATTTATATTTATGAAGTAATATATATAATATAACTTAATTATTTTTTATCAAAATACTTAAATTACATTAATAATTCACTCATTATTGGAAAAAATCACTAAAATAAAAGTTATATTTTGTTACCATTTAAAAATTAATTATCTAAATACTATTCAATATATAATATATAAGGACAAGCAAACACACATGAGGTGTAATAAAAACGAAACGAATTGCTAAATTAATTTAGACCCAAAATTAATAAGCTAAATACTAATTTTTTATTATTGTTTCTTGAATTTTAAACATTAAAATCGATACCATATTACAATTTCGGTCAATCATACTTTCAATTTGTTTAATATTTTATAATTAAAAATATTCTTATTATACGGTATATAATAAATGTGTATCAATAACTTTTTAATGAAATAATTAATAAAAACGTTAAAAAAGCAATTATTATGGAATAAATTAATATCTTTCCTACATTTATATTTTTTGTGCATATGAATTCAAAATTTTGCTAATCAAAACATACTTCATTTGTATTCATGGTGGAGGAAAATGAAAGTCCGATCACAAAGATATTTTCTATGTATTGAAAACTTAATTATTAGATTTATATAGATTATTTTCATTGTTGATATCCATGAGTCCATGACCATTCAAATGTTATAAAAAATATAAAAATTCAGTTTATCCCGTGACAATGCACGGGTGACAATAACTAGTTAATAGTAATAGTCGATACATAGAATATAATCAAGAAAAATGGACGTTATATATTTTGAAGGAAATAGGAGCCAAAAAGTCATCCAAAGTTGGTTGTGGAAAACGTTCGGATCCCCTCCCATCCCATGCCTCATTCAAATTAAATAATTCAAAATTCGCTTTTACCAAATCTCCAACTTTTACCTCTTTCTTCATGATTATCAGCAATTAGTGTGGATTAACTTAACTAGAACTCACATATTTTATCAAATCAATATTTACTATTTCCTCTCTACCCTTTCAAGTTGTTATTACTTATTACTCCCTCCTATTTTTTATAATAGTCATTTTAGCTATTTGCACAAGTTTTAAGAAATTTAAATTTTGACTAAAATAGCCTCAATTAATATTATGTGTATTTTTTAGTGAAAGGAGTTCAATGTATAATAGAGGGAATAAACATAATTTCATAGGGACATTATTGGAAAAATGAAGTAGAATGACGTATAAATTTTAAAAAGAGAAAATCCCAAAGTGACTATTATAAAAAATAGGAGGGAGTACCTTTTAACGATTTTCTAACATGGTTTTTCACGTTTTTTGATAATGGGTTTTAAAATAAAATTTTGAGGATTTTTTTTTTTAATTTGTAGGCACTATACTATGACAGTAGTGGTATCTACAAAAAAAAAAAATAAAAAAAATCTATAAAAATCCATTTTAAGAAGCTTATGGTCAAGAAGCTTAAAAAATCGTGTCAGATTTGTTAAAAAGAAATTACTTAATTTAAAAGAGACATAGAGAGTTATACTTACAAATTTATTACATGGGACACTTCATGGCATTATTTTATATTTTTGGCAGTTCATTCACAAACCCTCTCGCAAATTGGGGTAATTCAATTGCTTATAGTGGGTCGAAAATTCGAGTTATCTCAAGTATATTTATATTTGTGAGTAAAGTTATTGTGTGGTATTCTAGAAAAGTAAAAAAATTAAAATAAAATCTTCATTCAAAGGAAGTCAAGAACATTGAATATTTCTGGCAACTCAAAATTGGTGGCAGCAGAATTGAAGTAATCAAATTCGGCTGCTAAGTATGAATTGCACTTGGTGAATTTTTTTGTTGGTAGCAAGGTAAGGCGATACTAGATAAAAACAATCAAATCTCACGTTAAATATATAAGAAGGATACGCTTTATAACTTACATCATCACGTTAGTAATTAGTACGACGATTTTTGAGAAGATGTCTAAGAACAAAACATGCCAGTCCGACTCAAATCAAGCAATATCATCCTTAACATCACACACACAATTTTTAATCACTAATATAAAGCTCTTTAGATTTGGAGATTTTCGTTCGAATTGGATTCAAGCCCACTAAAAAGTATGGTTTTCACTCCAACAGTTAACCCTAATTTCCAATTAATTTAGTTCGATTAATGTTGGACTTATCCGTTACCAATTATTCATCTTGTTATCAAAAAATACTTTCAAATTGTTAAAAACACTCGATTAAATCTCAAACTATCATCTTGTTATCAACTATACCATTGACCCAATTTTCCGACGACATAATACCCACGCGAGATGCCGGAATCCATGTAGAATTTTTGATTAATTTTTAATTTAAAAATAATTTACATTTGTAATACATTTTTGGAAAATTCTAGTGTCTCACGTAGATATTATATCGTCTGAAAATTGGGCTGAGAGTAACATTGATAACAAATTATTGGTTTGAGATTTAATTGAGTAATTTCAGTATTTTTAATTAAAAAAAAAATGAATTGTTTGACTTTTTTTTTTTGGGTAATTTCAGTATTTAGTTCTAGTCATGATAATTGCAAAAATCTTCTTATAACTCGAACTAAATAAACTTAATATATATTTCGTGCATGGCGTAAATAAACTTTTCATGTAGTCTCTCTCTCTTTCCTCAGTTGTGCGTTTAAAGTTGCATGCAAAAACACAATAGTAGTAAATATTTATTTCATTTGAGAAGCTCATACGTAGCTATGGCTCGTAACGCATAAAGCATATAGAAAATACACCAATTTTTACTAAATCGCCGATTAACTTATTGGAAGGAAACGAGCGAGAGGGCCCCCTTCAGGTTCTTGTAAACCACGGCGGTGTAGCTTTTGGGAGCGGCGGCGGTGCCATCCTTGGCGGAGATGACGAGCCTACATTTGACACCCTCAACCACCTGCCACTCTCCCTTCACAACTGTCACAAACACCAACGAGCTCTTCTTCTCTTTGTTGTGCTCTGCCACCGCGAACTTTGCAATCGCAACCACCGCCGGAGCATTCGGATTCACAATCGGCTTATAACCGCCGGCGGGGGCGGCCGAGATTATGGGAAGTGCAACCGCCAAAACGGAGAGAATGACGAAGAGAATGGGGAGAGTTTTGGGCGCCATTTGTTCTTGTTGATTGTGATTAATTAAGTTGGTGAGGTGAGTGAGGTGTGTGTGTGAGGATTGGTATTTATAGATAGGAATGAAATTTAGTTGTAATGATTAGATTGCAATTAGCATAATCTAATCTCTTCTTTATTATATTCTTTTAGAGGATAACAAAATCTAATATCTATAATTTAAAAAGCATATACACTTCATGAAAACATACTTTTAAAAGCTACTATATATCTATTACTTTCTCCATCCATAAATAACGTAATGTTTTCTGAATTCAATTGTTCAATGAATTATGTTATGCCTTTATGTTTTATATATGTTTGAAAAAGTTAGTTCTTCAAGAAATGTGGACATTACCACTTTTTTTCACATTTTATACCATTTTAATTTATGTGCCCAACAAAAAAACAGAATGTTATCTATGAGAACGTTACCAAAATAAAATAATCTACACATATATATACGTACACACATGTCGCAGAGTTTGATACATGCACTACCATTTCGAGGGACAACAGAACTGGGGAATGAAAACGGTGTTCACTGTTCATGATGAAGCAGCTCCCGATGAGAAGATGATGCCGATGCCGCTGCCCCTAGATATGTCGTGCTGCATGCGGAAGATATGCTCGATCTTCTGTCATTACAATAATTAAGCAAATTTGGTCATGTTAGTCATAGAGAGGCAAAATGTTTCAGGTTCGAGTCGCGCGTGTGTGGTGTATAATTTAGAGTTTATGATGTTAAGACATCCTTAATTGAATATTAAATACATTACATAGGTTTCAACTGATGCAATAAAATCAACTCATAACATTTACCTTGATTTCAGTAGAATATAAGAACTACTAATGGCTTATTATATTTCATCAAAAAAATAATTTCTCCATGGCTTGTAAATCCAAGATCATGGTCAAGTTTACTATGTTTTTTCTCGTAATCAACGGAACGTTATTCCTGAGTTCGACTGCGGATTCAGAAACAGGTGGAAAGAAATGCTACACAGATTTGAAATTAGAGTGCCAAGATGCAACTTTCAAAGCTATGTGTCAAGACCCCGATAGTAATCCGATCATACCGATAGCTCCAATGGTTTCTAACAGTTGTTGCCTCGAAATTCTGGAAAATAATTTAGGGTTTTGTATGAACGATCAGATGGTTGTCGAAGCTTCAGATCGGTGTAAATTGGACCCAACAAGTATCGAGAAGAGGAGCAATCAAATAATGTCGCATTGCGTAAATGATGTAACCTTTCCATCTCTAGCTAAAAAATACGTTTAAGTTTTCTCTACATTAATCTATACTCTTTGTTAGTCATTATATGAGGCGACTTTAATTTTAATGTGATGATAAGAAAAATAATTCTTTTACTCAGTTATAGAAATTTGTTAACTAGTAATGATATTTTTAACGATGTCTTATTGCGGAGGTAACAATATTACCTGTGATCATTCTATTACAGAAAGAATATTTTTTGCTGATATAACTGTATTACCTCATTTGGTTGAACAACATATTAGATAGTTCGAGTTCAGTTGTGAGTATTGTTTGAGTTCAACTGTTTGCAATGAATGACACTAAAAGCCATGGAGTGGCATAATTTCTTTATTTGAAAACATTCGTGGTTGATCACTTTTTGCAGTGTGAACTTGTTGCACAGTTTCTGAAAACTTTATGAGAATTCATTGATAAATTATTGAATATAATAAGTAAGAATTACAAAGAATATACATTACTATGAAATTTACTTTCACCCATTAGTAAATTAGAGTGTACGAAAATTTGGTTTTACTTGATTTTATGCAAAGAATCTCCTCGTCCGTATCTTGTGTTACTGTAGTAGGATATACAGTGAAGAACAATCTGAGATATTACTTGTGCTTTAAAAATCCAGCCGAATCGACGGTTAAATTGGTGGAACCATGTACCGATCATACTTTCAGTTCGTGGTGCCGATTCGGTCGGGTCAACCAAAAAGAACAAGGAACGGAGGCCTTGCCGGTTCGACCTCCGAAAATAGTTTGAAATCCTCAGTTTGTATATATAGACTAATTTGATTTTGATTTTGTTAATCGTGTCTTTTTGAAAAGTTATGGTAAATGAAAAAAGGAGGAGGAGGAGGAGGCACAAGCTTTAGTGATGATCTTAAGACCCTCTTTTACCTTCTAGCTTGTAAAATTTTCACTACTCATTCACAATTCAAGTTTGTAATGCTAATTCACATTTCATTACTACCTTTTATGTTTGTTACCTATTTTGGCCGGTTGCAAAATTTTCCTCCTATTCATTTACAACTCTAATTTTAATAAATTAATAAATGTATATGCATATACGGATACGAAACTCAACAAATATTACAAATTTTTTAAATGAAAAATACCTTTGTTTTTGGACAGCTATTGGACCAATAAACAAAAGTCGAACATTTTGATTCACAGTATTCCATTAACATGTATTGGGAACCTTTGCAGTTTGATTTTGACAATATTTTTCGAAACCACAATTAGACATATATTTACTTGTTTAGTGTTAAGGCCGATAGAACGACTAACTACCTATTAGAGCATGTCGAGTGCTTTAAATTCTCCAAGTCAAATTTGACCGACCATGTAAGAAGAAGGTCGTCTATCGACCTTGCTCATTCAATTTGACCTTGACTATCCCATGTCTATCGACCATCTTATTCAAGTCTCCAGCCTGCATTGAATTAGAAGATTTCAAGCGTACAGAATCGGTAAATGGAAATGAAATAGCAGAATTACATCTCATAGCGTTTAGGTCAAGTTACACTCAATTATTTTTGCATTAGGGGTAACATTCTTAAATGCTTTGTATTAGGACGAGAGAGAGAAACAAATGTTTAGAATTTATAATTTCAAATTCTAGCGGAAGCTCATTATTACAATCACAAAAGCGATTCACTTTTTTTTTATAGCTTCTCCAAAGCTATGTTATCTAATTTGGGGCAAATACACAAATCTAGCCCAATAAATTCGTCTAGTGACAGGTTTAGCCCGAACTTTACATGTTTGTTATATATGTTTTACCGTTAGTTGAGACCCAAATTCCTGAATATACCGGAATGCGTTGGGCACTTAGTTTCGGTGGCCTTCTGGACCAGAATGAGTTTTCCGGATTCATCTCGCTGACTAGTGTAGGCCAGGTAAAAGTGGGTAACGAAATCAATGAGCTCTTCACTGAACCCATTCGAAGCACATGATGCTTCTTGATCGCCATCCTAGCATACAAGTCATCCTAGCTTCTTAATTTAGCAATTTATGTTTTGAGTATGATATGATACTACAAGAGTAGTACTAGTATTTGTGTTAATTAGTTTTCCTTATACCCAAAAATACATATCACTCCCTAATTTTTCATATATTTTTCAGAATGAGAGATATGCCAAAGAGACAGAGAGATGACCAGTCTCTTCAGTGATCCGATCTTCACAGAGTTGATATATGGTTTCATTTTTCAGTTTGTTCATTAGTAACAATTTTTAACTGTTGGATTTTGTTTTTGTTCCGCAGGTGAATTATGTTTGTGACCCTTCTCTTCTATCGCGTGTGCTTTAACAATACATTGGTAGTCAACAAATTTTAACTGCTAGATTATGTTTTTGTTACGAAGGTGAATTATGTTTGTGATCATTCTCTTCTACCGCATGTGCTTAAACAATACACTGGTTAGACACAAATAATTTTTTTCTTTTTCTTTTTTTTTTCCTCTATTTATTAGCAAAGTGAGTTGATTAATGACACTAAGTAATGGTTTAAATAACACTAATTAGAATTTTGACTTTACTTATTTGAATTGATTTTTTTTTGTTTTATTAGATAAATGGGACGCGGTTCTAAGTGTATTTGTTACTTTTCAATGCAAATGGGATACACCGGTGACCGGTTAGATACACCGGTTACAAAATTACATTTCAGAACAGAAGATAAAAAAAAAAACAGTGAAAAATATTAGTTATTACATTAATTGATGCTTTGCATTTAATTAATATGTCGACATTTAATGCATAAAAACTTAAAAAACAATTGTTACATGAATAAATGTAATCAAGAATTGTATAGAATATAAAATAATGTACTACTATAACTTAATAAAAGAAAAATAATACTATTAATTAAGCATAAATATCGAAAAAACTTAGAGGAAATGACACTATTTTACTTTAATATATAAACAACTTCAAATTAGTAATTAATTACACTCGTGAAACTTTGTTTGTTGAATGCTTTTTCTTGATATCTTAGTGTATGTGGATTAAATATCTGAACACTAAGAATAAGTAATCTATCAGCACTAATATACCGTGTTCGATCTCACGTAGATTTGAAACATTTATTTGAATTCAATAAATACTTGATATATTCTAATACTATTTGTGGTGTATAGTACCGCATGCAATACTAGTAAATTTGAAAAAAATATAGAAAAGAAAAAAAGAAGAAAACATATATATGCCCATTGTTTATTTGCTAATAAATAAATCTTGATGAAATTTATTACATTAAGGTTGTTGCATGCCTACGGCATTTGTTGATGAGACGTTGATATGTTGTAACGTCCGCTTGAAAAAGTGGACGAAATTGCATAAAGACTACCCTTTAATTTTTTCGGCTCAAAATTTAATCAATTGTGGAGGATTTTGCTTCGAGGATGATGATGATGATACATCATCAAAAGATAACCCAAACAAACGGAAATGTCCGAATTTTATAAGTATTGCAAAATACGTCAAAAATCGAGGTGTATACGACGTGTCAACTTATCCGTATACAGGACGTCAAGGACGATCGATGCTGAAAGCTGAATTTCCTGCTAAATTAAATAGCTAATTAAATATTTTCATGTTGATTTTACCTTTACCTTTTTCTTTTTTTTTTTTCTTTTTTTTTTTTGTTTTTTTTCTTTTTTTTTCAGTGAAGAAAAGTTAAAATATCTGGACTTAGAGCGTTCAAAGGAGATAAGTGTATTTTGGCGAAGCTAAGAAAGAGGCCTCTCATTGCCTCGATGTCTGCCCCTCTCGCCTTTACGAGGATTCAAAAAAATCGTGCTAGGGTAATTATTCTATACTACTATTCGTTAAATGTAATTGTAATTTATTTATTTATTTATTATTATTCATTTATTCAAAAAGTATTTTAAATTATATATATATATATATATATATATATATATATATATATATGTGTGTGTGTGTGTGTGTGTGTGTGTGTATATATAGGATATTTATGTACCTCCACTAGATATGGGTGAGCAAAATACGTGACATGACGTGAATATAGTGGGTTGTGTGACAAAAGCACTACATCGACTACTATATCGTGAAGAACTCGTGGGGCAGTGATTGGGGAGTTGGAGGCTATGCACGAGTGGGTCGTTCGACAATGCAAATTGCTGCTCGTATGCAAAACACAAGTGAAGAGCAATGTGGTATTTATCTAAAAGATTTAATTCCATTAAATCTGCTTCCATTTATGCTTTCCATATGCGAAGAACTGTGTTGTGTATTTCCGCATACAATAACAAGATGTTTTATAAGTTTCTTCAATTTCTTCCGCGCTCTACCTAACCAGGAATAATTACATCATCATTCTTCTTATTTTTGAAGTTGAATTCTCCACAATCGATCATACTTTGAGCACAAAAAATAAGAATATTCATTGTAGAGTTTTGATTGTTTCTTCAAATACAGGTTACGACAACCGATATATCATCAACAAACACGATAGGTGCACTGCACTCTGAAAACATATTTCAAGAAAACAACATGAGACCGAAACAATAAAAAAAATAACCAATCAAAACATGATATAATTGATATGGGTTATAACATAGTTAAATTAACATGTAGTTGTTCTTCTTTTATATATATTAAAAATAAAAATAAAAATAAAAACTTTTTGATGCATCAAAACACTAACATATGATGTTAGGATTCAAACAACACGATGAAACCAATTAATGGATGATTATGCTCAAAGGCTAGTGACATATGCATTCATAAGCCTTTGTTGGATATTGATGTCCTCTCCTAAAATCTAATCGAGAAGCAATATGCCCTTTACTTCATATTGGTCAACATAAGTTACATAATGGAGAGAGTGATTTATGACGGTGAGAAAATTGTCTGTCATATAAAATTAAAATATACATCATAGTCTAACATACGTCTTCACATTTCAACAATCTTTATATTAGATCTAAAAAATATGAGGTACATAATTGATAAAGTAAGAGAAGACATTGATAATTGTTGGTCATCTACTCTTCTTGACACTTTTACATCTTTACTCAGAGATACTAAGCCACGTCTACTCATCGTCACATCGTCAATCCTTTCAGATTTAACTTGTGGTCCTCTTTAAAATTATTGTGCTTCCCTGCGACAATCACTTCTCTCTCAAAATAGAGAATTCTTATCACCAAATGATGTAAAATAAAACATTGAAACGTGTGAGTGTTGGTTGAAAAAGTTACGACTATATAGATAGAAAATAGTGCAAATATATATGGAAATATACTAAGTGTGCATAAATCATGCTTTTGTGACATTTACCATTAAATTCTTAATTAAAATTATTAATGCAAAATTATATTTAAAAAAAAAAACTGAAATTTTATGAGTATTGGTTGAAAAAGTTACATAGAAAAATAGTGCAAATGTGGAAATATAATAAGTGTGCGTAAATCATGTTTTTGTGACATTACCATCAAATTTTTAATTAAAACTATTAATGCACAATAATATTAAAAAAAATACTCCCTCCGTCCCTTTAAAGTTGAGTCAAAACTTTTCGGCACGGGAATTAAGGTAGTGGTGTTTAGTTGTTAAAATAAGTTAATTAATTGAGGAGATGATGAGATTAAGATTAGAGTTTATATTTATAATTTTCAATACTAATAAAATATAAATTTCAAATTAATTTTTTTTCCAAATTTTGTTTAAATAGTTAAATTGATTCTTTTTTCGTAAATATTTTTTGAAAAAAAATTCAAAAAAAAATTCAGTCGTTTTTTTAAAACTTTTTTTTTCTTCAAAATCGTAAAACATTTTAAATTTCTAAAATTTTTAATTCTATTTTTTTTAATTTTTAATTTTTTTAAAATTTCTTAATTTTTTAATTTTTTAATTTCATTTAAAAAAAATTAATTTCGTTTTAAAAATTTTAATTTTAAAACTTTTTATAAATTCAAATTTTTTAAATTTTAAATATTTCACAATTTTAATTTTTAAATATTTAAATATATCAAAATTTTATAAATTGAAAATTTTAAAATTTTCAGTTTTTAGATTTTTGAATTTTTTATTATTTTTATTTATTTTAGTTAGTGTGTTAATTGAAATAAGGGATACAATTAGTTGTGCCTAATTATGTGTTTAAGATCCTAATTTTTGCCAAAATAGGAAATGACTCAACTTGAAAGAGACGGCCCAATCGGGAAAGTGACTCAACTTGAAAGGGACGGAGGGAGTAGAAAATTATATTAAAAGTTTATTTATAAACGTCAAAAAGTAATAATATCACTGATAGATATGCATCAAAATTTATATAATAGATATGCAAAATATTAATTTCTTTCATTTTTAAATACTTATTTTTTTTTTGGTCTATAATTTAATTGTTCTTTTTAATTCGAAATTATTATTTTATTTTTTCATGAATTTTCATGAAATTGAAATTAATAATTTGTAATACATATCATCAATACATATTAGTAGTATACTTTAAATATTGCATTATATAAATAAAAATAAAATAATAATTTCAATTTAAAAAGAACAATTAAATTATAGACGAATAAATGTTAAAAAAAATTAAAGAATTAAGAATTTGCAATACTACTATGAATACATTTGTTTCAAAAAAAAGTTAAAATTAAAAATAATACAAAATAGAAGTTACTACTTATAGAATAGGAGACTTATTAAAAACGGCAGTCCGGTGCTGCTATTAGTATATAGATATACGATATGATGTGATGCATATTCTTATCGTATAGTATATATAGGGTTAATTGTCGGAAAATTCACCGTCGGATCGATTTTAATTTTCGACATGATATAGTGAATGTTTCGATTATGGTCTCATTCCCTTGTGAAAAGTCACGGCGTGATTATCCTTTCCATGTATAGTACACACCCTTTGTCGCATCAAGTTCTAGACATTTATTAACAATATGTGAGATACTGTATAAAATATGAAAACGTATGCAACTCGATCGATGAGACGTTGGAAGTACCACTCCGGTCCAAGGTTATTGACTCATTTGCTTTATACACGGGAATTAAGACGAAAATGTTTAGTATATAAAGTGTATTTTGTAGGTAATGTAATGTGGTTTATGTATTTAGACATATTTTAGAAACAGAGCATTTTAGATGCATAAAAACATGTTCTTGTATGATCTTAAATGAAAGATCGTATCAAGACCTTTAATTTGATATAAAAATCAAAAAAATTCGATAACAAACGAGCAAGTTATAATAATTTAAACTTTCAAAATTTAAATTATATTGAACTACGTGAAGAAAAATGAGTGGATGAGATTTAAGTATGGAATGTTAAGTGTACTAAGGGGTTTACTAATTGTACTGATTATACTCTAATTATTTCTAAAAAAGGAAATGAGTCAATATGTGTGGGACGTCCCAAAAAGGAAAATGAGTCAATAAGCTGGGACCGGAGTGGTATTTAATAATTTTGGGCTGGTTTTACATGTTATGCTTTTGAGGAAATTACTCATCAATGGAGGCATGCATACGTTTAAACTATTTAATAATTTTGGGCTGATTAACTATTGGCAGTTCTTATAGTAATGAGATTGGAGGTACTTAAACGTTACAAGTTGATTTAATTCAAATTAAATCAACTTGTAACGTTTAAGTACCTCCAATCTCATTACTATAAGAGAACTGCCAATAGTTAATCTCTTCTCAACAAGTCATCATCAAATAAAATGATTTCTTCTAAAAACACATCATAAAAAATTTCAATTTCGCCATGGCTTCCAAATCCAAGACCATAATCAATCAAGATCACAACATTATTCCTCGATCGTAATCGACGGAGCATTTTTCGTAGATTCGACTGCAAATAGCTCTCTCTCCTTCTTCACCTTCCCCAGTTCCAAAATATTGATAATGGAGATGGAAAGGTATGTATATGCTATACGACATATAATCACAAAAGAGTGCCAAAATGGTACTTTTAAAGCTCTGAGCCCCGAAGAACCCTACACACTGATATATATGTATTCGATTAGCTATGATTGCTGCTTCAAAATTTTTAATAATAATATCATTATAAGCAATGGTTGTTTGAGCGATCAAATGGCTGAAGCGAAGCTGCGAATAAATGTAAATTGGATCGAAGTAAAATAAAGAAAAGAAGTAATCAGATTGCGTTACATTGTGTGTAGATGATGATACTTATACTTATTTAACCAAATTACATTTTTTGCGCATAAGATTTTTAAATTAATGTATTAATATTTACACGTGGCATCTTAAACTTCTGAACAATTCATTATGTCGTCTTCTTTTCTGATCGCTTATATGTGTAAAGTTGCATGCATAAACACACGGTAAGTTTTTTTTTTTTTTTTTTTTTTTTTTTTTTTTTAATTAAAAAAAAAAGAAATTTAAAGACTGCGTCAAAGAAAAAAACTTTTTATTTAATTCTGAGAAGCTTGTACGTAGCTGTGCAAAAGGCACAAGACATAACGCATAAAGAAAATACACCAATTTTTACTATATCGCCGATTAACTTATTGGAAGGAAACGAGCGAGAGAGCACCCTTAAGCAGGTGCGGAGCTAGAAATCTAAAAGTTCCTGGGCGAAATCGTGTTTATGTGAATTTGATCGGCGAAACTACATATATACATTTAAAAAATAATATAGAAAATACAAATATACTATAATTATAACTTTAAAAAAAGAATTTGTCCGGGCGGACGCCGGGGTTGCCTGGCCCCTGGCTCTGCCCCTGCCCTTATGGTTCTGATAAACTATGGTGGTGTAGCTTTTGGGAGTGGCGGCAACGCCATCCTTGGCGGAGATGACGAGCCTATATTTGACACCTTCAACCACCTGCCACTCTCCCTTCACCACCGACACGAACACCAACGAGCTATTCTTCTCCTTGTTATGCTCAGCCACCGCGAATTTCGCAACTGCAACTATTGCAGGAGCATTCGGATTCGGGATCGGCTTATATCCGCCGGCTCTGGGTGATTGGGGAGCGGCGGGGGAGGTGGCGGTGTCGGCGGCGATTATGGGAACGACAACATCCAAAACGGAGAGAATGGCGAGGAGGATGGGGAGAGATTTAGGCGCCATTTGCTTTTGTGATTAGCGATTGGTTGATTGATTAATCGATTGATAATTGTGATTAAGTTGGTGAGGTGATGTGTGTGTGTGAGGCGTGGTTTTTTATAGATATGAAAGGAATTTAGTTTTAATGATTAGACTGCAATTAACATAATCTAATCTCATCTTTATAAATTTTGAGTATCATGCATCGATCATCCATCATAAGACAACACAAATTGATGATAAAATAAATACTTCCCTACCACCGTGAACACTCTTAATATATATTCACCGTTAATATTAAAGTGATAAAATTTACTTTTTTTTAGATAAGTTAATATACATATTAAAATTTTGTATTATTTAATAGTATGTCACGTTATCCGCTGACACATTAAAAATATTTACGGTGAATAGGAGGCATTCCTTTCATGCTAGTACTATTTAATAAAATGATATCGTAAGATCTGATAATACACGTATTATAAAAAATCGAATCGTCAACAATCTTATACACTATCTCCTATACATCTCAAATTCTTTAACATCTGGACCTTATATTTTTTATTGGTCTGAAGACTTTAGTGAACATGTTTAATTAGACAGGAGTCATATATGACATAGTGCCTAAGTCGGAGAATTAACAAAATTCAATAGTGTAAACGATGTCGTGTTAATCACTGAAAACGACCTATATCCAAAACACAACTCAAACCGAATCAGAAATTATGTCAAAATGTAGAAACAGTCAAAATATACAAACATGATACGATTACCCATTTCAATGTTGAAGGTTATCCTAAAACACAATATTCTTCTATCATTTGATATTAGTCTACGATTGCATGCTATAAGCTTGATCTTCTCCAATATATTAATAAAATGATGACTCGATAATTACGCCTTATTTCTTCCATCTCATTCATATAAGGATATCCGACATAAAAATTAAAATGAGAATAATAATAGTAGATTTGGTAGTCCATCTCACAAAAATAGTCTATCTTTCCTTTTTTGTCCATTTCATACATTAGTTCACTTTATATAAATGACAAATAATACTCCTTGGTTGCAATTAACTTTCTCTCCTCAAAATTAATTACAATCACACATCCTCCCTTTCCTTAATTCTTGTTCCAAACTAAACTATAACTACTTTTGTGTTTATAGAAGTAGTATTAACTGGACACACGAAAATTAAATTTATCTCTAAATAAATGGGACGGGATATTAAAAGAAAAGAAAAAAGAAAGTTGATGAGCATGAGGTGGGTCCAGTTGGCTGCATGTAAAGAATCCGGGTGGGGCCCGGGCCACGTCGGCGCCAACAGATAGGATCCCCCAAACCCAGAGCGAGAGTATACTGAATAGTGAATACTGGTGTGGCAAACCAACAGCCAACCAACCCGCTCCGGATCCGCCCCCACCTCGACAAGAATGGGGCCCACCGCCACCACCGCCGAGGGCGAGGGTGAAATTGGGCGGTGAAAATACCTCGATTCTCCCCTTCGATCCCTCTCTTTCACCGCTGCTGCTACGCGTCGATCGCCGTGGGCCGAGGGCGAGGGGCCCCTGCGTAATTTCCCAAATTATCAAGCCCTGTTCATGGCAAACCTCGAATCCCGTATTCCCCTATAAATTCATACTGCAACCATCCCCCGCACGCCAAGCTACAATTACTCCTCTCTATTCCCCCCTCACTCCCTCTCCTCTCCCTCCCTCTCTCTCTACTGTTTCGAATCGGAGAAATCACCGCCGAATAAGGATTGCAGCGCCTTCCGTTTAAATTCTGGCATCGTAGATTGTGCTAATCAGGTATGCTTAGAGGCTGCATTGATTGATCAATCTCTGTTTTACGAATAGTTTCGTTTCGTCGTGTTGTCGGCTGGGATCAATGTTTGGGACAAGCTTACGTTTTGGTAGGGATTTGTTGAGTCGCGCCGCGGTTCGATCTCGTGTGTTTGGATGAGTTCTTTTTGAGCGTATTCGATTTTGAGTTGGAAGCAAATGGCTGCCGCTGCTGGAGGCGAATGTGTGATTCGCTTTAAGTTGGACATTTGGATATAACTGGGGAGGCTTTTTTTTTGTTTTATTTTTTTCTTGAGATGCTTATTGGATTACTGGGATTGATTCAAGATGTTAGTGAATTAAGAATCCTAATTGGTTTATGGAAACTTGGTAGCTTTTGATCCGTTGCTTCTATTGCACTCTGCTATTGGTTGTTGGCAAAATGGTGGAGCTACTTTGATTTAGATCGAGCGCCTGTCAAAAATCGGAGCTTGCTAAGATTTTTATTGTGAAACTGATGATGACAGTTCTTCCTCATTTGCTTGTCCGATACCTTTCTTACTTTAGAAATTTGTCCCTATATGTATCACTGTATGATTGTGAGATGCACCACCAGCTTATGGATTCTCCTTTTTCTTTATAGAAAAAGGATTCTTTGTGATTTATTCCCGTGGCAATTTTTCGAAATAAGTATACACAAGTGAACCTTAAATTTTGAAGTAATAAGCAGAGCTTTTCCATTTCTTTTCTGTATTTTGATCTTTAGTGTTTGCCAGATGATGCTTAGTGTTACATCTTTGATTTTGCAGTGAACGCCTAAAATGGGTTCAGCACCTAAAATGGGTTCAAAAGCTGTTGAAGATTTGATAGAGGCTTCATCAGGAGTCCATTTTTCTGGGTTTCATTTAAAAACTACAGATCCAAGTTCTTCAGTAATTGAACAGCCAACCACCTCTACCACTGAAAATATCAAGCAGCCCTTTGTCATAGGTACTACAAGCATCTTGTTTTAGTATTAGCCATATGTTGCTTTTCAGTTTTGTTATTTTCTCGTGTTCGTGAATCATTTCAGCATTGTGTTTTCATGTTGGCTCAAGCTGGTTAGGTTTTGAAATCTATCCCTTTTGGAGAAGAAGATGCTAGCTGCATTGTAAATGAAGTATTTTGTGTTTTTTACCTTAATAAGAAATACTTCTTCACAATATGGTTAAATTTTTAGTCAAGTGTCAAGGTCTGTAGAGGTAGTAGTAGTGACTACAATGTCTGTAAATGTTTTAGAAGGTCATTTGACCACGTGTATCAGGAGTTAGGACTAAGGAAAAAAAGATTGGTCTTTCTGCCTACTTCGTGGGCTTGTTTAGTGTGCATGATTGGGAATTCCCAGCTAAGCAAATTATCAAATTTGGCTGCAGGCATTTCAGGGATATAGACTGCATATAGTGCATGACCTAGAACTATTGATTTACGTTTGCTGCTGTTTAAAGATTCATGAGGGTTACTCTTTGGGCAAAATAACAAATTATGATACAAGTCCCAAGACTGCTCATACACGGGTTTACTGTAGCTGAAACAATATTCTAGCCACTTATTTATTTCTTTATGGATCCCAAATCGAATATACTGAACATGCCTAGTATTTCTCTGTTAGTAAATTAATAAGCTCTTCATGTTGATCACTTTGAACACTATGCTGTGTATTAGGAGTTGCTGGAGGTGCGGCATCTGGGAAGACTACAGTCTGTGATATGATTATTGAACAGCTTCGTGATCAGCGTGTTGTACTTGTCAATCAGGTACCTCCATCTTTTTTCTTATACCTTAAGTCAGAGTATTGCAATACATAGAGAGGTTATTGACATTCTCAAATCTTGCTCCCATCACTCTTGTCTTTGTGAATCCTAATATTGTGACACCTTGACTGAATTAAACTTCAGGAGTACTTTTTGATACTAATTCGATTAGATAGATAATTACAGTGGTTTCATTGTCTGATGTATCCCATATCATTTGGGCTGAATCTTATACAAAGTGATGGACGCTTGATGTGCAATTTAGGAGATTAAATTTATGTGTTTCTCCTTTCATTGCAGGATTCCTTTTATCACAACTTGAAACCAGAAGAACTTAAAAAGGTTCATGAATACAATTTTGACCATCCTGGTGGGTACTGTCTTAACTTTCGGTTTTATTCTTTTCCTGAGATGCCTTGCCTCTAGTGCAGGCACTTGCTTATTTAAGCATTAGTCTGGTGAATAGATAAATCATCTTGTTCTCATTACTCATTCTTTATATGAGGAAATACTATTATCTGGCCACTGTTTTATTTTGAAGGTTGAATCTACCATATTTGCATTTTGACCTGAACCATCTAATTCGCAATTGATGTTACTCTTTGTTTATACTTATGATCGCAATCCAGTCCTAATTTCATGTTTGTCATAACATGTGTCATCACATTGAGCTCTGTTAAGATGTATACGTGATGAGCTAGACCAAATGTAGCAGCTTCTGCTCTGTAGCCTCACTGGTTCTAGGTCTTTGCCTTAGATAACAGAAACTCTGGGACAATAGATGTCAACAACGCACCTTCCTGAATTTCAGTTACCTCGATAAGTCCGATATTGCCACTCTGCTGGATTATCTGTTGCATTTTTGGTTCGATTATTGGAGGAGTTTTCATGCTTACTTATTCATCTTGGTCCAGACGCATTTGACACGGAGCAATTATTGAGTAGTATGGATGAATTGAAACATGGACATGCAGTAGATATTCCAAGATACGATTTCAAGAGTTATAAAAATGACGTCTTCCCTGCTCGAAGGGTAAATCTCTTTCTTTTTACAATGTTTCCTTGTTGTCTTTATTATTGCATCCATTTTAACTTATTCCCTTTTGGTCTATTTACCAGGTGAACCCCTCTGATGTCATTATATTAGAAGGAATACTCATCTTTCATGACCCAAGGGTTCGAGATCTTATGAATATGAAAATATTTGTTGATACAGGTTTCCCTCTTCAAAACTTGTTACTTGCTCCATCCTACTATCATCATGTCTCTGCATTTTAGATGTTCTGTTGGAGAAGAAATGTCTTACATTTAATCACGCTCCTTTGAACTTATATGTAAAGACATTCTACGTCTAAGTAGCTCACAGAAGCCGCCTCCAAACATCTATCACACCCTACATGTAGTTGATTGTCCTATTTGCTTGTTACTTTAGTTCATGCTGTATTTGTAAGCTAGACATCCTTGGTCTTCGAATTTTTTTCACTTGATTGTCACTATTCTTTAATTCTTGTTTCTATTGCTTGTTGGCGGATTGTTTACATTGTTCATAAATTTTCTAGTCCTTTGATTCTTATAAATGTTGAATTCCCTTTGCAGATGCTGATGTCCGCCTGGCTAGGAGGATAAGGCGTGATACAGTAGAAAAGGGTAGAGATATCGGTACAGTTCTTGATCAGGTAGGAATATAATCACCCCTGATTTTCAGAATGTTATTGACCACTTTAGTACAAATAAGACTGATTCCTGCCAATTTGATTACTTCTCTATTATTTACAGAACATGTGCTAGTCACACAGTATATCCGTTACGGCATTACCATGTATACAATAGCTAGACTTCAATGTTCCGTATAGTACTGAAATAATAGGCATAGTATATTTGACAGTCGGCCACACCTTCTCACTAGATCAGAAGGGCTTTGTTTTTCAGGATAAAAATTCCGTTTATTTTCTGACTAAAGTAGATCTGTTATAAATTAATAATGATGCTGAGCTACATCTGATTCATTATTTTTTGTAAAATTGAATGCTTGGTTCTAACCACCAGGTTTCATCCATACGCAGTATTCAAAATTCGTCAAGCCTGCTTTCGACGATTTTATACTTCCGACGAAAAAGTATGCTGACATTATCATTCCTCGAGGAGGAGACAATCATGTTGCCATTGACTTGATTGTTCAACACATTCGGACTAAACTTGGTCAACATGATCTTTGTAAAATATATCCTAATTTATACGTCATCCAATCGACTTTTCAGGTAAGATGATGCCTGTGTTATGTTTCCGATCTGAATATCATTTTCCAGTTGGGAATTTCGACATACGCTTTTGATTCTGTTAATTTAACTGAAGATACAACGTATTCTGCTGTAACTTAGCCCTTTCTTTTTTCCCTCTCTTGGCCTTTTCTTCTGCAGATTCGAGGTATGCATACGCTTATACGTGATGCTCAAACAACAAAACATGACTTTGTCTTTTATTCTGATAGGTTGATCCGATTGGTAGGTTTATGTTACCTGCAACCTATATATAGATATAAATAACCTTTCGACTTTCTTATTGAGTGTATACTATTTTGTACCAATTATTAGGTTGTTGAACACGGCCTTGGGCATCTTCCCTTTACAGAAAAGCAGGTGATCACTCCAACTGGTAAGGGAATATATATCATTATTTATGTAAGTATATAAGGTATATGCTTGGGTCTCGGTAGTGTTCTCTTAAACTAGCATTTGAAATTGAATTATGGAGGATAATAGTCACATCACATGTTGTCGTGTGTTCATACTGGAGGTTGATTTTGATGATAAAGAAGTTTAAAAGACTGAGTACAGTTCAGGAGTTTTAAGAACCCTAATGATTAAATGAAATAACATTATCTCACATTTTATGGTAAAAAGATTATTTTCGGAAGGACTTAAGCTCCAAGTTAACACTATGTATCAATACCTTTTCACATTTATAATATATCACAATACAAAGAAAAGATAAAGATGTTTCGTAATACTTTCTTGTTGGTGCAGGATCTGTATACACTGGTGTAGACTTCTGCAAGAGGTTATGCGGTGTCTCTGTTATCCGAAGGTAAAACATCAGTCTTCTTTAGTTCTTAATGTATTTGCTAGAAAGACTTCTTATTTTTTCTTCCGTTCAAGTCTACGTGTATATGTGTGTGTCTCGCCTAAATGTTTTTGAAACTCTGCAGTGGTGAGAGCATGGAGAATGCCTTGCGTGCATGTTGCAAAGGAATTAAAATTGGCAAGATTCTGATTCACAGGGAAGGTGACAACGGTCAACAGGTACAGAAAAACTGCACCGGCTCCTCCTCAGCCAAAAAATTTACCGTCATGGTTTTGTTTCCACCTTCTCTTATCGCATATTTCTGCACTTTGTGCAGCTGATCTATGAAAAACTGCCAACAGATATCTCCGATAGGCATGTCTTGTTACTAGATCCAATTCTCGGCACAGGTTGGCCTTTTAATCATCCATCCGTAACTTAGCTACTTCTGAAACGAACTTTTAAGTTCATCTCAAAGATTTAAGATGGTGATTCTGTTTATATGTTTCCCATGTAAACGATAATCAGGAAACTCAGCAGTTCAAGCCATTTCCCTACTTATCAAAAAGGGGGTACCGGAGTGCAACATCATATTCCTCAATCTAATTTCCGTAAGTCTGGATAACGGTTCCCGTCTAGATTTTTAGATTGAAACGACTACCTGCCTAACAATTTTGTGTTATTATTATAACTCAGGCACCTCAAGGAGTACATATGGTGTGCAAACGATTCCCTCGAGTGAAGATAGTGACATCTGAGATTGAAATAGGTCTGAATGAAGATTACCGCGTGATCCCTGGCATGGGTGAATTCGGTGACCGTTACTTTGGAACAGACGACGAGTGATCATTGATCGAAGAGCGCTGCCCCTTTTTGTCACGACCACACAAATATGCGATCCGTACGGATAATAACCAATAATCCCCCTTCGTATTTGCAACATATCTTTAGGAATACATGCCTACTTGTTATATGTATTCTTCACTCCTGGGTTGCAATAAGCGCATCATGTGAAGGATTAAACATACATGGACGACACCTATTATTTCGTTTCTCTTTATAAATTTTTGACTTCCGTGCACCCGATAAAAATATTTCCAAAATCAGTTTTTATGTGCTACGATGGTTTTGGATAGAAGATACTAGACGGAAATGCAATGGACGATTTGATTCGTGTTTCGGAAGGTTGCTTTCGGTGGCGGGAGGGGGTTTGCCGGGGAGGTTGGAAATAAAGGAAGAAAATATTGGGGGAGCAAAATTGTAAATCACAAGAGAAGGATAATGGAAATGAGGGTGAGAGTGAGCACTGGTTCCTTTATCCAAGGGCGATAACCTTCGTTGGGCTAATCTTTCTACACGTGTCCTTCCCTTACGTGTTGAAATTCGTTGGACTATTCCGTCAAAACCTGAGGAAAAAAACTTATTTAAATTGCTTCTCTAGTTTTTGAAACTTATCCTTTTGGCATATCCATACAATCCAACCCTAACCATGTCTGCCTTCGTCGGAAAGTATGCTGGTAATCTCTCTCTCTCTCTCTCTCTCATGCATATTAGTGCCTTCGTAGTTCATATTTACGTATTATGCTTCGTTACTTATGTAGCGTTGCATACAAAGTAATTGTTGTACTTTACTCCCTCCGTCCCCGAATAAGTGTCCCGAGCCGCCATTTCGTAAAAACCAAGGAGAAGGGTAAATTTACCATATTAACCCCTAATCATTACATTGAAAGTTGAAAAAGTGAAAAAAGTGTAATGATAATAGGGGTAAAATTGGAAGTTTAGCCAAAATTTTACCTTGAAATATGTGATAGGACACTTATTAGGGGACAAAAATTTTGGCGGCTCGGGACACTTATTCGGGGACGGAGGGAGTATTTTATAGCGAGAATAAAAACTAACAACATCAAATGTTTTTTCTTTTGCATTTTAAATTTATAATTGTCAAAACTTTTATTTTAAAAAAGTTTACAAAAAGTTACGTAAATTTACGCAGATGAACTGATAAAGAACGCCAAGTACATAGCGACGCCGGGGAAGGGGATACTCGCCGCCGACGAGAGCACCGGCACCATCGGAAAGCGTCTGGCCAGCATCAACGTCGAGAACATCGAGTCGAACCGTCAAGCCCTCCGCGAGCTCCTCTTCACCTCCCCTTCCGCCCTGCCCTTCCTCTCCGGCGTCATCCTCTTCGAGGAGACCCTCTACCAGAAGACCACCGACGGCAAGCCCTTCGTCGACGTCCTCAACGACAACGGCGTCCTCCCCGGCATCAAGGTCGACAAGGGCACCGTCGACATCTCCGGCACCGCCGGCGAGACCACCACCCAGGGCCTCGACTCCCTCGCCTCCCGCTGCCAGCAGTACTACAAGGCCGGCGCCCGCTTCGCCAAGTGGCGCGCCGTCCTCAAGATCGGCGCCACCGAGCCGTCCGAGCTGAGCATCCAGCTCAACGCCCAGGGCCTGGCCCGCTACGCTATCATCTGCCAGGAGAACGGCCTCGTCCCCATCGTCGAGCCGGAGATCCTCACCGACGGCGCCCATGACATCGACAGGTGCGCCGCCGCCACCGAGACGGTGCTGGCGGCCGTCTACAAGGCTCTCAATGAGCACCACGTCCTCCTCGAAGGGACCCTCCTCAAGCCCAACATGGTCACCCCCGGCTCCGACAGCCCCAAGGTATGTACAATATCTTCGGTGTGGGGATAACGAGTGACTCTAACGATTAATTACTTCCTCCATTTCATCTTATTTGAGACGTTGCTTTTAGGCACATATTTTAAAAACGGACCATTATTAAAACATGGTTGACTTTTTAGTTGGATTGGCCATCCTTAGACATAATTGATTTTTTAGCTGATATCGGAGGTTCTGTAACGATAAATTTTAAAATTAATTTTTGAATTATAATTCTTTTTGTAGGGGTATTAGGGACCTCAAAGTATCCTACATAAAAAATTATGTTCAAAATTTATTTAAAAATCTATTATAACCCACTAAAATTAATTATGTATAAAGATGGTTGACGGAGATAGTAATTAGGCTAAAGAGGTATTTTTGTTGACTACATGTAAGCTTGTCCGGTCAAAATCGAAAAATAAGTCAAATGAAACGATACACTCTTATCAGGAAATAATTAGAAAATGTGGCGAAATGAGACTGATAGGAGAAAGTAGTAGTTAATTAATTAATTTAATAATGAAATGCATGCATGTACGTATAGGTAGAGGCGGAAGTGATAGCGGAGTACACGGTGAGGGCGCTGCGGCGGACGGTGCCGCCGGCGGTGCCAGGGGTGGTTTTCCTGTCGGGAGGGCAGAGCGAGGAGGAGGCGACGGTGAACCTGAGCGCGATGAATAAGCTTGAGGCGGTGAAGCCATGGACGCTGTCGTTCTCGTTCGGGCGAGCGCTGCAGCAGAGCACGCTCAAGACATGGGCGGGGAAAAAGGAGAATGTGGAGAAGGCGCAGGCGGCGTTCCTCGCAAGGTGCAAGGCCAACTCGGAGGCGACGCTGGGGAAGTACGTCGGCGGAGCTTCCGGCGACTTGGCCGGAGAGAGCTTGTACGTGAAGGGGTACAAGTATTAGGCCGATGAAACTACGACGTATTAACGTATTTGGTGTGTGTTGCCAATGCCATGGGTGATTTTCAGTTTGGTACATTACATATATATACTTTACGGATATATATAACATGCCTGTGTTTCCTCCTCATCATCCTTCTTCTTCTCCTTCCCTAGGGGGACAATGTAAACCCCAAAGCTTATATATATGCTTCTTTAAAACTAAACTTTAGAAGGGGCATTATGTAAACTAGCCACTATAGATAGTAAAACATAAATTCTAGCCACTAACTTAATAATTATAAATTCTAGCCACTTAATATTTAATAAGACAAATTTACCCTCACTAATTAAAACTAAAATATAATTTCCATTTAAAATACAAAATCTAGGTTTTAATTTATATTAGAGCCGCACGTCTAGAGCCGCACGGACCAAAACCGCCGTTCTAGCCGCCGTCGTCGGTTCGTGCCGTTTGCCGAGGAACTTCGCTTGATCGCGCCACCTCTTCGCCGGAAGTTTGTGCTCACTTTATTCCGCCGTTCGAGCCACCATGGGGGAACGACTCAAACTGTTCGACCCGCCGTCGTCGGTTCGTGCCGTCTGCCGTTCGAGCCGCCGTCGTTTGAGTGGTTCGACCCCTATTCGTGTCACCTGTTCGCCGGATCGGAAGATTGTTCGATCGAGAAAACATGAACATAGATTGTTCCATCAGGCTCAATCGAGCCTACCGTGGAAATTGTATAATAGCTCGATCGAGCCCATTGTGTAAATTGTATAACAACACGATCGATAAAGCATTCACGGCTCGAACGAGATACATTCAAGGCTCGATCGATTGAGAAAACAGTGACATAGATTGTTCCATCATGCTCAATCGAGCCTACCGTGGAAATTTTATAACAGCTCGATCGAGCCCACTGTGTATATTGTACAACAACTCGATCGAGAACGCATGCACGGCTCGAACGAGATACACTCAAGGCTCGATCGAATCCCCATCTAAACCCTAAACCTTATATACAAAACCCCAAACTCTAAACGTGCACAATCGAGGCACGCAGATAAAGGTGACACCATTAGGCTCGATCGAGATCTCATAAAGGTTCGATCGATCTTGATGTGTAAAATGTACAACGGCTTGATTGAGCATGCGTTCGATAGAATCCCCATTCTCGATGGCTTCCGATGTTGCGATTCTCACCATATCAAATATTTTCAATCTCAAACAACAATGGAGTTGTTTGGCTATAGCGGTAGTGGAGTTGTCGGTCGGATTGCGGCAGCGGCGTTGATAACGTAATTGCTGAATTGCGTCGACGACGGTGTGGTTACCGGATTGCGATGGCGGTCGAGTGTTGAGAAAAAAATGGTTGAATACATAATGGCAGAGGGAGGAGAAAAAAACGGAGTGGGTAAGTTATTAGGAGTTTTATTAATTACTCCGTATATTATTTTCATTAAGGGTTTTTTGTATTTTCGTGTATGAAATGGCTAGAATTTATAATTATTAAGTTGATGGCTATTATTTATCTTTTGTTATCTATAGTGGCTATTTTGACACATTACCACACTTTAGAAATACAAACTATACCCTAGCAGTTAGGAGAATTTAAACCCTGTCGGGGAAAGCTAAAACTTAAAAAATAATTAATTAAGCAAATTAGTATTATCTTCTTCTATGTAAAATTAAACCTTGAAATTAAAACTATACCCTAACTATTATAGGAACTAAACCCTAGGGGGACTATGTAAACCCCAAAGCTTATATATATATATATATATATATATATATATATATATATATAGAGGATGGATCATATAGAAATAAGTCCTGGTGTGAGAAATAGGAATAGATCTGAACCATTGATCTTAATTTGATCTATGGCTGTAATTGATTTAAGCATGATTATAAGGTATTATAAGCATGACTAGGTTTAAGCATGAATTTGTACATTAAAAAGCATAATGGTGTTGTAAGCATAAATATATACTGATTTAAGCATGATTTTGTATAGTTTTAAGCATCTTTCGCATTTTAGCACGCAAGGATTTATTTGCACACGAACCACTCCATATATATATATATATATATATATATATATAGTGGAGAGATCAAATACAAAAGACATGTCTAGTAAGAAATGAGAAATGATCTGGACCATTGATCTCAATGTGATCTATGATTCATATTAACTGGTGCATTATGATTATACTGAAAATGCATTATGATGGTTGATGCATTATAATAGTATAGAACGTGCATTATAATGCACAATGCATTATAATTATGCATACCTTGCATTATAGTTATGTATAAAATGCATCATTTTTATTTTTTACGATAACCTCATTTTGTACATGATCTCACCCCTATATATATATATATATATATATATATATATATATATATATATATATATATGCTTCTTTAAAACTAAACTTTAGAAATACAAATTATACCCTAGCCGTTAGGGGAATCTAAACCCAGTCGGGAAAGCTAAACCCTAGGGGTAAAAGGGTTATAGCCCTACCCCTCCGAGTAGAGTTTAGTTTTCCCCTATAGGGTTTGGTTTACCCTAACAGCTAGGGTATAGTTATCCTAATGTTTAGTTTTACATAGAAGAATATCTTACTAATTTGCTTATTAATTATTTTGTAATGCTTACATAGGAGTATTATATTGCTTATTTAGAATAAAAAAAAAAAAAACAATATACTCTTGATGCTTAATGTATAGCATATTGTCAGCATCTTGTACGTTAAAATTCATGTTTATTTAACAACGTGATTTGCTTTTTTTCGTATGAATTTTTGCTTCATTTGTTTTTCTTATATGCTTGGACTATGATTTCTTCATGTTTTTTCATAGTATACAATTATGTTTTTTCGCTAATCGTGCTTATTTAGATATAAAATTATGCAGTGTAGGAATATCAATATAATTAAGCAATATAATAGTAACTTCTAAGCACTAAAAATTATAACTAATTAAGCAAGTTAGTTATATCATGAAATAAAAGAAAGCAGAGGGAGAAAGAAGAAGAAGAAGAAGAAGGGGAAAAGGAAGGGAAAAAAAAAAATAGAAAAATCATGAAGAGGCCGGCGGAAGAAGAAGAAAAAAAAGAGAGAAAGAAGAAGAAGAAGAAAAGAGAGAGATAATAATTAATATGAAAAGAAAAAGAAGAAGAGAGAAGAAAAAGAACATCAAGAGAGAAAAAAAATAAAAATATAAAGAAGAAGAAGAAGAAGAAGAAGAAGAAGAAGAAGAAAAAATGATAGCGGCAAGAGAAAGAATCCATATAAATATCTCCTTAAATTTAGGAACAAGAATATAAGATTACTCTATTGCCCGTTTCTCATTTAAAAACTGTCATATATATTTTAATTGATCAACAAATCTTAACCATTGATCAAAATTTATGTTTGAAATTGAATCATGGTTCTCATTATTTAAAAGGGGTTCTCATATGATCTATTCCCCATATATATATATATATATATATAGGTAGAGGTTCAAATGAAAATCAGTCTTATACTAGAAACTGAAAACCATGCTTTTTTTATGTATATAAAATGTTGTTTTATGTATACAATATATTTTTTTTGTGAAAATGTTTTTTACGCACATAATCATGTTTTTTATTGTAGTAACTGAAAGTGATTCTGCATATCATTTTTTATTGCAATTCATAGGGTGTATGTATGTTGACAAAATGTCATTATTATGCATAAAAAAACCATTGTCATACAAGAAACATTATTTGTACACATTAAAAACAGTTTTTGTATGTAAAGAAACATGGTTTTTAGTTTTCAGAATAAGGATGGTTTTTAGAATAACTCATCCCTATATATATATATATATATATATATATATATATATACTATGGATACTACTATTAATAATGAGAACTAGGAACCAATCACAACTTTCCATCCAACAATAATTAATGGATGAGATTTAATCTTAAAAAATAAAATGAGACTGTTACTTTTCAATTTTTGATGCTTATAAGGGCATTTTAGGAAGCTTTGATTTGAGGAGATCCCACCAAATCCGATAAATAAGGAATTTACGCTTATATTCTCTCCAAATATTTAACACCATATTTTTTCCTAAATTATATGAATTAAACGTCTCTTTTAATACAATTTCGGCGTCCTCTTTATATATATATATATATATATATATATATATATATATATATATATATATAAAATTTTTATTGCTTAATTAGTTTTCAAAAATTCTTATTATAAAATGAACACCTAAATAAACTAAATATTAATGGTAAATAAGCAGTCTAATAAACATACATATTCCTACAACTTTTATTGCTTAATTAGCTTTCATCAATTCTTCTTATAAAAAAATACCTAAATAAGCTAAATATTAATGGTAAATAAGCAGCCTAATAAGCAAAAAAATTATGAAAACTGTGCTGCTTAATTATCATCACCACATAGCATCTGGCAGAAAATGCAAAAGAAAAAAAAAACGCAGAAAGCGCAGAAAAAAGAGAAAATAAGATATGCAGAATCACGGTAATACGTGAGTAAGAGATAAAATAATTAATACTACCTCCTTCCCACCATACTAGTCCCGTTTCCGTTTTGGGACGTCCCGCTATACTAGTTCCATTTCTATTTATAGTAACAATTTATCCTAAAATTCTGGCCCAATTAGCACTAAACCCAGTCCAACCCAATTAACCCCCCCCCCCCCCCCCCCCCCCCAATTATTGACACTCTCTCACTCTCTCATTTTTTGTCCGCCTCACTCTCTCACTCTCTCATTTTCTCCGCACTCACTCTCTCACTCTCTCATTCTCTCCGCCTCACCATTTTCATCTCTCTCTCTCAATCGTTCTCCGGCGGAAGAAAACCCTAGATCTCCTTCTCCGCCGGCCTCGACGAGGTTAGATCTGTAGAGATCTGGTTCTCCACCGCCCCTTTCACCGCCGCCCCTTTCTCCCCTGCCTCTCGGCGTCCCGCGGCCGGCTTCTGTGGGCCGGGTGGAGGAAAACCCTAGATCTGCTTCTACCTCGGTCTCCCCGAGTCCAGATCTGACCCGATCTGTTTCGCCGCCACCTCTCGTCGTCTCACGGCCTCCTGCTCAGGGCCCAAGGCCGCGCCGCAACCCCTTTATTTGGCGCCTTACTCCGAGGCGACCCCAAAATCGGGTCCGGGGCGCCAAGCTCTCCTATGACAAAGTCGTCTCCCCCCCCCCCCGCGGCGAAGAGATGTTCCTCCACCGCCCATGCCGTCGCCGCTGCTTTCGGGAGACTCTTCAACGCCGCCGCCGGCCTACCGTGGAGGCGATGAAGAGATGCCGGGAGTCAGCCGCCGCCTCCCCGGTTCCTTCGACCCCAATCCCCTTTGAAGATGAAGCCGGCCGGCAGGCCTTCCCTGTTCCTTCGACCCGAATCCCCTTTACAGATGAAATCTGTAAAGGGGATTCGGGTCAGGAGGAGGTTGAAGACGACTGAGGCGCGTGAAGATGGATGGAGAAGCCGAGGCCATGCGCTGAAGATTGGAGAGCTTAGAACTCGGTGAATTCTGACCTTTTTTGTGTGATCGACTGTGATCCTTTTTTGATGCTCTCTGTAATTATGACTTCTGTGGATATGTGAATTATATGAATTAACCAATTTTCTGTGATGATCCTTTTTTGTGTGATCGTCTGTGATCCTTTTATGTTGTCATATCTGAGAATTATGCGATTAATCCTTCTGCATTGATGATTTAGGTAATCTGTGGGAAGATGGGCTTATTGAGTAAGAGATGATGAGTTATTCTAAACACTAAATCTGTATTCTTAAAAGTCTCTATGTGAAGTGGTTTCAACTGCATCAGTTTGTTTGTGTGAGCTTGGGTCTCGTCAAAACACTACAATCTCTTCTTAACTGATGGCAAAATGGCCAAATGATGGTAAGCATTGAAAAATTATAACATGGTTCAGTCCTTTACATTGCATCTGCATAATTCAAAAAAGAATTTTAAATCAAAAAAATCTGTTTCCTGCACAAAAAAATTGTCTTCTTCTTTTGTTCTTTCAATCAAAAGTTAAGGTCCAACACTCCTTCTCCATTCTGAGGTGGGATGATCCCTACTTCAGCCATTAGTTCCTCAAGTCCTTCTGTAGCTTCTTCTCTGATAAGATCTTCTATGCTTTCCATGACTAGATGCCTAGGAATTTTCAGATTAGTAGGCAACATACCCTGCCTAATTAACCTGTCCTTCCCCATATGTGGTGGATTGAAGTTGTTCTTTCCTTGATGTTCCAAAATCTTGATCAGCACACACTGCAGGCTTAAGAAAACCTTGTTGAGAGTCATTGGTTCAACTGCATTGAAGCTGTCTTCAACTACCTTGATTAGTTCATCTGAATTCTTGCATTTCTTCCTTTGTTGAAGGCTTTGAATAGCATTGAAATAGCCTAAGTCTAGAGCATTGCACAGTGGTGAGTTAGGTGGTTGTTGTACCAACTTCATGTGAAATACATCTGTATTTGCAGCTGCATTGAATTCTGCATCTGTGCCTTTGATGTGTGGCCTTACATTATCTTGTTGAATGGTGATATTCTTGCTAAGAAAGGTTGGCCATTTCTCTTTAATTTTTGGGACTATCTGTCAGTGTATTAATAACACAGTATGCATGCATTAAATGAAATTTCTGGTAGCAATAAATGTAACAGTTTTTTAATGATTGGAGATGAAACATGTTACCTGTTTGATTAGGCAGTCTCTGATCACATCCCTATTGATTTTCTGTATTGGTTTCAACTCTTTGGTGCCTCTTTTCCTGTTAATACTGTCCCTCTTTGCTGTGACTTCTTCTGTAAATGGCCAGATGCCTAATTTACCATCAAAAAGTACACTGCCATCTTCACCAATCACTGGCCTACTCACTGCACACATGAACATGACTTTGGGGATAAAATTCTTTGACTTGCATACTCTTAGAGGCTCAAATTCTGTAGGAGTGAGGTAGTATCTGCATGTATCTCTTGTTAACAGAAACCACTTCTCATCAATATGAATGGTGTTCTCCATTGGCTTGAATCTGAACTCATCATTCACTGAATCATAGTGTATGGCTTGTAGACTAAAGCTCACTCTCTCTCGCATGTTAGAAGCTGTCAGTAGAGACTTCATATTGTTTGTGTGAGCTCTGAGCTTCTGCCCCTCATTTGCCCATCTTCCCAGTGTGCTCTTTGAGATGTGTAACTTATCTGACATGTTCTGCAAAGTACCTCTTTCTTCTACTGGAATGGCTTCAATCTCTTCATAGTTTGGTTCATGTTTTTTCTTCCTAATTCTGTTTGCTCTAATGGAAGAAACATTTACAAACTCACCTTTGCTCCTTTGTTCTTTTGCAGTATTCCACAGTTTAGTGATTGTCTTCCTACACACATTGAAAGCTGTAACAGCCTCACCAATTGCTCCATGTGCAGGCTTTCCATTTGACTGCATCTTGCTGGCCAACAAAAACTGAATGATCTGCATCCTTTTGCGTTCTGGAACGTCCTTCGTCATCTTCAAAAGAGAAGAAGCAGAGCAGAAAGTAGAAGAAGCAGAGCAGAAAGAAGGAGCAGAGCAGAGCAGAAGGTAGAAGAGAAGAAGAAGTTGGGTGGGATTCTGCAGGATTCTGCCCTTTATAGAATGAGAATAGGCAGCAAACTAGAAAATTGTTGGTGCCAAAATCATTTTGGCACCAAAACTGTAAATTTTGAAAATTTTTGATTTTTTCTGTATTTTTTAATACATGAACAGTTAAATGATAAACAGTAAAACACGCTACAGTGTTATTTCTACAGTAATATTTCAGCTTAATTACCCTTAATTATTCTGCTTAATTGTGGGTTTGACCAAATATTGGTTTGTGTGCAAGTCCAATTGGGACTACTATAGTGGGAAGGAGGTAGTAATACCTTAAATTTAGGAATAATAAAAAGCAAATTACCCTAATACCCTTATTTAATTTAAAAGTTGTCATAGATTTAATTTGAACTACAAATCTTAACCATTGATAAATTAAAACTAATGGTTGAGATTGATCCTAATTCTCATTATTTAAAGGGTTTTCATATGATCCATTCTCTCTATATATATATTGGGCCTTTCCAATCGGATTAATCCTTTCCTTTTCAAAAAGGCCCAAAAATTCGTTAAAGCTGCCCATTTTTTTTTTTGAAAGTATAAGTAATTAATTGAAAATGATACTCCCTCCGTCCTCCATTTAGTGACATTGTTTTTTGGGAACAGGTTTTTTTTGCATTTTTATGGTATAATAATAAATTAATGTGTTAAAGTGTTAAAGTGGAATAATTGTGGGTCCATTTGAATTTTTTAATAGTATTAAAATGTTAAAATAATAAAAAGTAGATGTATAAAGTGTTAAAGTGATTGTGAGGTCTACGTTCAAAAACGAAAATTGTCAGTAAATGGAGGACGTCCCAATATAGTAATAATGTCACTAAATAGAGGACGGAGGGAGTAAAAGAAAAGGAAAGAAATTGGCCCACTTTAGCCCACTCTATCGTATCTATAACCATAAATTTATGTACTAAATATTTTAAGCATTAATAATGTTCTCATTTTTTATCGTCATAATTTATTTGTATATAAACTCTTTTTTAAAATCATAATATCCCTGTCTCACTTTACTAGTCTTGTTTTTTTACGGTACAAGATATTATACACAAGTGTTAAAAGAGAAAAGTATGAGGTCTCCATGTAAAAGTAATGTTTGATTATCTTCATTTAAAAAAAAAAA
This sequence comes from Thymus mandschuricus, assembly GCA_029379335.1. Lineage (NCBI taxonomy): Eukaryota > Viridiplantae > Streptophyta > Magnoliopsida > Lamiales > Lamiaceae > Thymus > Thymus mandschuricus. The sequence goes on from CM057080.1 coordinate 27,597,247, forward strand.
ACAAGACTAGCAAAGTAAGACGAAACATGACTAGTGAAGTAGGACAAAGAGAGTATATAATACCTAATTAATCGAAAAAATAATCTAGCACCAACATGAACCGAACATACACATACATGTTCATTAGTATTACTTTTTTGAAATCTACCAAACACGTGGCGATCATATATTTGTCACGTAAATGTAATAGAGCTTAAACCTAGCTACCAATATAAACATAATTATGTATATTGAATTGATGTGTTAATTGTGTATTGAATGATAAATAAACTTTTATGTTAGATTTTGAAAATTAACAATGCTAAAAAAAAGGTAAAAAAGAAAACTGAATTTTCTTTTATGTATATGGATGGTTTGAAAAAAGGGTATTTGAATTTTCTACCCATTTATTAATTGGGCTTGAATTTTCTGTTGATTGTAATATCGAGAGAGAGTATAAATAATGGCTTCCCACTAGGGCATTCTTCACCGCCGTAGAATAGATATTCCTGAAAGACAAGACAAGACAATTAAAGAATGATGGGAAGCTGTGGCGTTCGCACAGTAAAAGACAACGACGGCAATATATATGAACTTGTGCTGCGCGACTGCGGCGGCGACCACTACACAGCTGAACCCCAAAAAGTCATCTTGAAACGCAAATCCGGCAGGACGATGATCATTGCCTTTCAAGGTACGTACATACCCAATTACAATTACGTACCTCTTTGAGATTGAGATTAAAATTGATTAATTAATTACGAATTGAAATGAAATAGGAGCTTTGGATCAAAGCCAAAGCCAAAGCCAAAGCCAAAACCAAAGACCCCACTTGAAACGCAAACTCAATTTGATGTTGTCTCCCTCCAAAGTGCCGCTGGGATTTGATCTGCCAGAAATCCACATCACAGTTGCGGCCCACAACGTTGTTTTTTTGCTTCCCAAATTTGGGGCACATCTATCTGATGACGACTATAGCAAGGTGCATGGGGTGTTTTATCTTAATTAATTCCATCTCCAATTTTAATTTATTTATAATTAACCCGCTCCTCTTCCTCTCCTCTCCTCTGCAGTATTTCTGCGATATCAATGCAAAACGCCTACGGAACTTCATGGCTCTCGCAAACAGATCATATTCGAAATACGTTAACAGGTCAGGTCGTGAAACCCTACAAAATCAAAAACAAAATGTGTGTTGTTTTATTCTTAATTATGATATATACTATTCCTTTGTTTTCCAGCCATATCATGAAGATAAATACTAAAGCAACATACAAAGTCTTGACTTCTATCGGTGAATGGTAATCCCATATGTTCGATCTACTAGTATTCTTATTCTTATTTAAAAGAGTATACTATGATAATTAAGTCTTTTGGATATACTACTGTATTAACATAGTAGTTGATTCGTTTCTTTACGTTTGGCTCGACTCGACTGTTAAATATTTTTATGTGTGGCAGCCTAAATAAGTCGCAAGATGATAATGCAGACAAAGAAAAGATCATTGCTGACATGAATGAAGCCTTTGCCAAATTCAGGGTCAGGTGTGGTATGAATGAGATTGTTTCTTATTTCGTACCTAATTTTGTATACAATACATATATGGTGTGGTGTTGTGTTTTTCCAGCTTGTTCGATACTTACTACAATAGTGAAGGTGAAGATGAAGATGAAAAAGGTATATTATATTATCTACTACTATCATTTATTTAATTACTAATTAACTAACTAATGGAATTGATATACCTTCTAACTAAATCATATATTTTCGGACTTCTCTAACCAATTTTTATTACTATTATTATTATTATTAATATTATTATTACTATGTAAATGTTTGCAGATGAGGAGGAATGATGGGAATCTCGATCGTAGCTCGCTCGTGTCGGTGTGGTTAAGGAGGATGTCAAGGCAATGATCCTTTCTTAGTACTAGTATAGTATTTGACTTGGCTTCTATTGGTATTACTTTTATTTATTTACTCTGAAACACCCTTTATTCTCTATTTAAGTGTAGGATCACGATAATTAAAATTTCATTACTGAATTTAAAAGTGTGTTGTTGCGAATCCCAAATGGTTACATGTGACAATATAATTATCTCCTAGTACCATAATTCCTTCATTGTGTTTTGGTTCATGATATACTTATATATATAAGTTTCAACAGGATAATGATTACTTTCATTTCTACCATTATAGAATTTGATACTCCAATGATCTTTCATTTCTACCGTAATAATGGTAATATGATGTTGATCCTTCTGTTAGCGTAGTTTCTCGCTTTCAAAATACGACGTCCCATGGCGCCGCATCATGTATCCCAATTTTTCGTCACTCGGGCCATTGAACCGATTGTACCTTTGTAGGATACAATAGATTTTGTACTTCACATCTCCTGGTTCCGTCAATTTCTCTCGTTAATCAGTGCTCCAAGCCGATGAAGTTTTGGGTGTTAAAAATTGAGAGAGGTATCGTCTTACAACTTGATTCTTGCAGTTGCAGTAGACAATAGGGCTGTTTTTTTAGTTCGTGAAATTGAGATGGACTGAATAATAAACCGAATGAAAAATTTTGACCGAAAATATGGCAACAAAATAACTGTCATTTTTGTTTTGCATTAATACATATATATAGATGATTAGTATATCCCTCCCATGCGATGCACAAGTGTAAGTTTTGCAAGGGACAATAATACTATTAAGCAGTCATAAAGAAATTACAAATTAGAGTAGTCATGAGAAAGTTTGCTATATAGCTTGGTGTCCAAAGTCAATAAAAGAGACAAAAAATAAGGAGATTCTTGCTTAAATGCATCTTATTTTTGAAACTAGTCATGAAAATTTTGTGATTGTTATGAGAGATTGTTGAAAACTTCATCCATATGATTATTGTTGCTATAAAGCTTCAGGTTGTTGGCTTTACTTTTCACCGGGCATTATCATCGTACTCGTGCATCGCAAGGGGACCGCATACTAATTTATATGATAGTTTATAATATTTTAAAATAAAACGAAAATGTAGTTATTTTTTCCCGGCAAAAATGAAAGTTATTTTTTTTACCAATCGACTGTCACGACTCACGTTCCCCTAATTTATATCAAGCAACTTCCTCCTAAAATAGTTCTAGAGAAGGTTTTTTTTCTTATTTTTTTTTTCGCACAGTCCGTTTCTCTATCTCTCCCTAATCTCACTTCAATCAGAAGGGATGCAATCATAATATTATAGTACTCCAATTGATAGGGTGTGTTAATTTCTTCCGATAAAAGTTAACCGTGTTATAATATTATTCACAAAATTCATACAATTTTTAAAAGGACGCTAATTCCAATTAATAAATGTTGATTCTGCAATCTGCTATTTTTATATACTAAAAGAACTACTCATTGAATATGTCATGTACTACAAATGGAAAGGATTACTCGTGGTAATAAAAAAATAGGTTAACAAATTATTATATGAGGATAGATGTATTATGTCCGGTTAAAATTTGACATAATCCAAAAGAAATATGTTAAGGAATTGCAACATTTTTCATTCATTGTTATATTCGTTTGAATGTAAGCTGCCCATTTTCGGCCTTTATACATATAAACTTCTCCATTTGCCCGTCTATATAAATATTAGCCATTAATTTTCTATTAATTTTAAGTCTTCCAAATTTATCTAGATAAAATTGATACTATGACTTAAGACAAATGCTCTCTTACCTTTTGGTGGATTAAAATCTTACTATTTAAGGTAATATCTCTATATAAGTTAGACGGACAATAATAGAATCCCTTTATAAATTGAACCGGAAAAGTATATCATAAGAGCATGTACAATGGGAAGGGTCAGTCTATATGGCAAAAATAAGAACTAGTCATTAAATTTTGTTCCCATTGGAGGTCTCCAAAATAAGAACTCAGGTTCTTATATAAGGTGCTACATCTTAAAAAAAAAAGTGGGCCCTTTTTAATTTTGATAAATGATTTTTTCTCTTTTTTCCTTTTTTTTTTTTTCTCTCTCTCTCTCTCTTTTTTTTTTTTTTTTTCCCTTTTCTACTTTCATCCGATTTCATCTATTTTCAATAGCAAATTTATTCTTTTAAAAAAATTAATCGTATTTTTTAGGATCTAAACTATTTAAATACTAAAACATATTATCTGAAAGTAAATTCATAATTTATATACTGTCAAATATTTAGTAAACATATTTACGTTTATTGTAATCAAGTTTATTAATTTTATGATAATAAAATAAAATCAATTGTAAAATAAAGTAATAAAAAATAAAATAAAATAATAAGTGAGACCCTTCAATTATGATAAGAACCCTGTTAAGAACCTTACCATTGTCATTTTTTTAATAACAATGGGTTCTTGTCTATGTGATATCTCTAAGAACCCCATTTGAGGTTCTAGCATTGTACATGCCCTAACCTATCTAAAACCCGGAATCTCATATAAAATAGATGTGGGATTAGTTAAATCTATGTGAAATTAATGAGTTACAAAAATCTATACGGAAATTGATGCACAATTTTTAATGAGAAAAAATTTAAAAGAATAAAAAATACAAAATGAAAAACATAGCAAATGTGGTGATGTATATACGATGTAAATATTAATTTTGTCTGATAATTTCTTTAATATTATTTTTATAATCTATTTGATTTGTTATAACTAAATAGTTGAACATTTTGTAAAATGAAGTGTAATTTCGCATATATTATTTGCTTATAATGATTGGAGATATATTATAATTGAAGATATAATGAATTTTGGAGATATGTTTAACCGTTCCAATAGCAAATTAATTGGAACAAATTTATGACAAATAATGCAAATACTCCCTCCGTCCTATTGGGATAGGGACCTTTTTTTTCTGGCGCGGGAATTGTTTCATTAAAAAGTGTTTGCAATAGAACAAAATCATATCGTAGCACTAGCAAGCAAAACCCTAAGTCGAATCTCGAAGGAAAACTTAACAGGACAAATAAATAATCGTGTAGCAAAAATCGTAATCTAGCCTAAATCTAATAAAGCAAGTAAAAAATATTTTTGGGTTTTTGGGTTTAAATCCTAGGCAATAAAATAAATCAAAACAATTAACTCAAAGCAAACTCAAAGCAAGTAAATAATCTAATCTAGAAAGCAAAGAAATAAATCGAACAAATTAATCTAAGGAATTAAACTAGAAGAAAGCAATTAAACTACTTAGGCAATAATCGAAAAGAAAACAATAAAGAAAGCAAGGAAGAAAACAAATCTAGACATAATTATGAAATTTGAAAATTAAAGCAAATAAATCTAACTATGTAAATTTGGAAAAACCAAGGAATCGAAAGAGAAGGGAAACGAATCTAAACTAGAACTTGAAAACCGAACGAATGAAATTAAACGAACGAAATTAAGCGAAGCAATTACGAAATTAAATCTAGAACTAAAAAAAGCAATAAAATCAAATAAATGAAAGCAATAAATAACTTACAAAATTAACGAAGAACGAAGAACACGAACGAACAAAATAAACTTGAATAAAACTGAAGAATCTGATCCGTAACAAATCGAAAGCAATAAAAACTAAAGCTAAAGTATTCGAAACTGAAAACGAAAGATAAAGGTTGTCTTGTTTTCGTGCCCTAATGGCCTATATATATGATAACATAAAAGTTCGATTCAAATAAGGAAACATAAAATAAATTCGTCACGACTGGAGTGGGCGCTCCAAAGCTATTGCGCTGAAAACTTGTTTGTTCTTGATGACAGGAGCGAGCGCTCCAACAGCATGGAGCGGCCGCTCCAATTGATGCTCGCCTTTTCCTCTTAAACTTAACGTCTGGAGCGAGCGCTCCAACACCGAGGAGCGAGCGTTCCAAGTGCTCCACGAAACTAATCCAATTATTTGCTCCTTTTTCATCCTTTCCTCGTTCTTTCTCCTTCCCTCGACTCCCATGATCCCTAGCAAACAAAACACTCCAAATACCCATATCATAGCAACAGAAACACCAAAACGACTCAAAAACGACACAAATACGAATGACAAATAACAACTAAATCTTAACAAAATATCATTAAACAAATCCCCACACTTAGACCTTTGTCTGTCCTCAAGCAACATAATCATACAACTTAGACTCAATTTAAACAATCCAAATCATAGAACATTTAATCACCGGAATCGACAAACAACGAACGAAGTCACCTTAATCCCAAGTTACGAACAATCAAACATCAATGAACTATGTGGCTTATAAATCAATCTAAGCATGAGGATACAATCAACGCTATACACACATCTCACCAATATCAAAAATTGTTACAAACTTAGACTTCTAGCCTACTTCCCCTTTTTTTTCTTTTTTCTTTTTTGTAATCAACACACATACTTGAACGTATTAGCATATACTAATTCGTTAGGTTTACCCATCGATGGTTCACATCGAGTATCCTATTGCGATTTCCCGTACTCATTATTCTATGAATAAGCGGAGTAGAATGCCCACGAACAATTCATAACACTATATATATATATATATATATATATATATATATATATATATATATATATATATTTTAAATATCATAAACGAGTATCATCTAGGATATAGCTTCGTGAAATATAATCATAGTATGTTATTCTATATCTTTCCCGTGATTGCACATGAACTACAAGATCTCTCTCATATGAGGTGTTATTATTATCTCCATATCCTACAAATGCAGTCTTGTATGGATGTACATATGAGGTGTATTTTATATAGATATTATGTTGGTCATGTTTTAATAGTTATAATTTTTTTCCTTTACTTAAAGAATTCATCTAAATCTCAACAATAATAATAGTTTTAATATGTAAAGTCTATCCTGTGAGATCATAGATTGATTTAATATTTTAATATCTAAGATACCTTCTATGAGATTATTAATTGATTTAATAAAAAAAATATATGAGCTAAAAATTGAAATGACTGATATTTCATGCTTATACAGATTTTTACTTGTTTGACGTAGACTTTAAATTACTTTCTTTTCAACAATAATTATAGTTTAATATAAGAGATCATAAATTTGTTTGATACAAAAGAAACGTAAAATTATTAGTTTTAACTCTTTTTCCTTTAAAAAAATATTCATCCAAATAATAATAATAATAATAATAATAATAATAATAATAATAATAATAATAATAATAATAATAATAATGAGATATACTTGGCAATACATATTTTGTAAGAATCCACACTTTTATAATAGTAATAGATTTATATTTGGTAGAATTTAGTTTTTCTAGGTAAGGATTTCTCTTATGAATTATATTAATTACATTTTGTGCACCGCAAAATAAACTATTGTCCCATCACATATGAGACCTCTACACTACAACCATAATAGTACAAATGTATACAATACGTAATAGAAGTGAATTTTTTAATTTTATTTTTGAAGGTGGGCTCGCTCCTTTGCAAACGGTTCGAATTCCAAAATATTAAAATTAAAATTCTCAAAAAAATAATAATACTGTAATTAATTATCATGGAAATTTCTTACAGAGATATATTATGATGTTTTTAGGAAAACATGCAATGGGAAAATTAGCGATAAATTTGTTGAGCCCATTTCAGCATGATTGAATGAAGGAGCAAAATATATAGACTTGATTATGAAATAGTCCATCTAACATCTTTGCTTGTTCTGGGCCTTTCGGGTCGACCCATGGATGAGATTGTGAGGGTTTCGCCAGATTTCATGGTGCTTTTGGGGCCTTTCAGCTTTCAGGCATGATATACGTTTTTCGATTTTACTTTGGTTCATTTTTGGACATGATTAGCATATCAATTTGGCGGCAGTTCTTGTTACTAGTATAAATCATTGCATCACTCATACATTAGTCCAATACAGATTTATACAGAACCTTCAATGGTTATGTCCATCTCCTTCATTTTTAGTAGTTTTTCCATCTATCGTTTAATGCTAGTTATTAGAAATCTAAATGTGGGACGAATCTGCTTATGACAAATGAAGTATATTCTTGATTCACTTTAGTGTTAGGAGTAAAAGACCAGCTTGCCGGGTGATCTGGGCAAGAAATGGATTGCTTATTCTTTTCCTCTTCCCTATTATCGTATGCATCTTAATTTCTCGGTGATATTTGATATTACATGCTGCCACTTTTGCATGTGACCATTGAAACAGAGTCAGTCATATGAGCTTTTGCAGATTGAAGCTTGCCAAAAGAGCTTATGCTTCTGCTGCTTGATTTATTCTCCGACTTCCCTTACCATTGTACTTCAATGGCTAATGAAGTTGTTCAATGTGTGCTAAAGAAAGGTAGAATCAAGGATTTCTTCCTGTCTTAATACCATTGTGCATAAGTTCCTTCGAGTTTCACTCCTTGTTATATTCAATCTATGCTCCATGCTCGAAGGCCAATTGAAATGCATACTTGTGTGCCCTTGAAGAATCCTGCTTATTTCATGAGATCCAGTTTAAAGAAGCTAGCTCGTCTGATGTGTACGTTTTCCGTATGTTTTTTGCTGTTTTCTCGTCTTCTTTATGCATATGCGAGGCATTGTGAATATCCCACCATGGATTTTAAAATTCTCTTCAAAAATGAAGTAGGCTTTGTTGGCTTTCAGCCTGGAGATTGATTAAACTACATAGATGGTAGCCTTTTCGGAATTAGTTAATATTCTGAACTTGATGTCTTGCTGTACATCGGACCAGAATGTGCGGTCCGTTGTTAGTAAATGTAGATATAAAGCACTCCGAGACTGCAATAACGAGTTAGAGAAAAGTCTGTTCTTCATTCTGAAGCTTCATAAACAATACAACTGTACATAATATAGTTGTCATTCTGCTTCATATGCTATCTTTCTAAGCAAAAATACACAAATTCGTACGGCTTATGCAGTAACGGGCATACTAATTTACCCGAAACCGATCTGTGCTGAAAAAGAATGTAATGAAACAACCTATTTTCAGATATGAAAGAATTAACACCTCTACTATTTCGTGGTTTTGCAGCTATGTGTTACGAGTACGCTGGTTGGCGGGCTCGTCATTTCCAAATCGCAATCTCCGTGTAGCCAGTAAGAATGATGAATCAATCCCAGTTTAACTCTCACTTTGAAAGTTCCTTTGATCTTGTACAGTACCCTATTCCTCTGCACTTGTTTCTGAAACTCCATGGCAAGATTTGCTGGCAGATGAACCAAACCCGAAAGCATATGAACCGAGATCAGACGTGCTTCTCGAGGACCCTGTCTGAAGGGCTGAAGAACTTGACTTGCCAATGCACTTTCCATGAAGCTCAGCTCCACCTTCAGGTACTCGAATCTCACACTCAGTTTCCTATTCGGGTTGGAAAAGTTGGCTAGAAACGTCATATCGCCATTGATAAAATCCGGGAAGTTGATGAAGGCAACACTCAGAGTAGCAGCAGGGGTGTCGAAAGACGGTGTTTTGGGTTGAACCGCGAGAAAGATCACTAGGATCGCGATGCCTAGGAAGATGATGAGTAGGGTGAATATCATGCAAAGAATAGCAGCAAACCATACCATAGGGCTAGTGGAGCGAGGCTTTCGAAGGATCGTTTTTTCTCGTAGCTTGCTTCCGTATAGAAGACTATCGGGCGTGGCTTGCTTAGGCAAGACAAATTGGTAGAGAGGAGAGAGCTTGCTTTGCTTGATAGGAGTGGAAGTATGGGAAGGGGAAGTTGAAGGGGAATCCATTTCTTTTTCAAGAAAATCTCTATCTGAAGGTAATGAAGGTGAATTTTTGTCTCTTAAATAAAAACTTCCATGTGAAGGAGAAGGTTAAAGTAGAGATGGAAATTATATAAAAACTAAGTAAAATAAAGCAGCTTTTGAATCTAAAGTTGATGCATTAGTTAAATGTGTGTGGTTTGAATTATGTTTGCTGCTTTTGGTATTGCACCAAGAAAACGCCAAAGGGAATTGGATTGTGCTCTTTCCACTTTTCTTGAAATTGTGATTGTTGAGGACTCGAAGGGAAGATCGGGGCCGTCGGTTGAGGAGATCGACGGCCGGATGGTGACTTAAGGTGAGGGGGCTTGTTGCTACCAACTTTTTGAGAGTTAGGCGACATGCTTAGTGATTAAGAAAGTAGAAAAGTATGAGTAAGGTAACTTGGTACACTTCTACAAATACAATTTATAGGTCACGTTGGTATCTTGAGTTTAGCTTTATTGGATTGGATGAATGTTTGGAGTACCTTTTATCTCTCTCTCTCTCTCTCGGTGTTGGAGTTGAGTATAGTAAAGGTTCATTGTTTGTCTAATGGTAGTCGGTAGAGCAATTAGAGCTGGCAAAATGGGTCCGTGTCCGGTCCAGCCTGATTTTGGGCCGGTTTGGGACGTGAGTTACGGTGAAATTTTGGGCCTGTCTAGGCTGTTCAACATATCATTTTTCACTATGTTTATTTTCAATTACTCCCTCCGTCCCATGGCAATTGTCCATATTTCTTTATTGGAATGTCCTATTTAATTGTCAACTTACTTAAAGTGGAAAAATTGTACTCTCAGAACTAATATAATATTAACACACTCTCTCTTAAGGCCTTGATTATTGTGTCATTTCCCTTGTGGACAATTGTCATGGGACAGAAGGAGTATTATTTTTGAGCCCGATTTCATTTCAGAGGGTCAAAAGATTTTCGGGCTGAGTTGACCATTTTTGGCGACTTAAAGTATGAATGCTACTAGCCTCAATTTATGGAGACGAGATAAATAAGTTATACTGTAAAATAAAACGGTGAAATTATGAATAAAATGTATTTCTTCCGTCCCTTTATAGACGTTGCATTTCCTTTTGGGCACGAGAATTAAGAAAGGGTACATTTGTGTGTTAAAGTGAAAAGTGTATGTGCAAAAAGTGTTTTTCCTTTAGTAATTTTTTACCAAATTAAATAAGGAAACATAATGTCTTTAACGGGCGGGACGTATCAAAAAGGAATACATAACGTCTATAAAAGGACAGAGGGAATAGTTATTTTTGGTGGACTACAAAAATACTACATAATATATTTGTATATAATTCATTTATGTGAAATTATTAGTTATATTTTTTTTAATGAGATTAAATATACAGGACAGTCCCCCAAAAAATGAGATTGAATTCATGTTGAGGGTTTGACAGATGCACGTGACATCCCTATTTATAGGCGTGTCATCACTCGGGGGTTTAATACATCATGAAGACGTGAATTGTTGTTGCATGTTGCATGAGGCGTTGGTGCTTGTTTGGCATAGATTATGTATGCAGTAATCTTCGTGGTGTGAGTACGTGGAGTTAGAGTTTCCATATAATGAGGATTTATTTTCCTATTATTTTATAAGTGGAGATTTACATGCACAAGGATTGCTATGAGTATGGATTTGCATGAAGATACAATTCTGCGTTGATAAGGTATCCTTAGAGATATACCTTAAATATATCCTCCAGGGTTTAGTATTAGAGAATCGTCCTTATATATATTCGAGGATCGTGGAACAACCGTTGCGCGCGAGATTGTATTATTATTGAGAGTTGTTCTTTATTCACGATCATCGAGTATTGAGTATTCTTATTCATTCATCAATTGTTGGGTAGACTAGTTGGTGAGTGGATTGTAAGATCTTGAACTGTTCTGCGTTCAAGATTGGGGTTTTACTTTTCGTTCTTGTGAAAAGTAGTTTGGGTAGACTAGTGTTGAGTTTGCCTCGGATTCACTTGAGAGGAGTAGAGTCGGGTGAGGAGAGAACGTATAGTTCGTCTTGCGTTCAAGAGTCTTGTATCCCTTATACTCTTGATAGTGGATTATTTCTTGGGATAGTTTCCCCCAGACGTAGGTGTGTTTATCACCGAACTGAGATACCATTTATGTGTTCTTTATAGTTACGTTCTGTGTTATCGTTGAGAGCGTTTAGTTCACACAAATACGTGAGTTATACAATTTCATGAATTAATACGCCATGAAGGATCGTTGGCGGTTACACGCGAATCATGATGGCTTGTTGGTGGTTACGCACAAATCATGATTGCTCGTTGGCGGTTCGCTCGGTCCATTAAAGTGTCATTGACGGTTATGCACGAACCATGGTGGCTCGTTGGCGGTTTCGCTCGACCCATTAAGGATTCATTGGCGGTTTCGTTTGTAACCTCCAGTCCATTATGGTGAGTGGAGGAGTTACACTTGTAACACTCGTCGGTTACAAACGTTACACATTCAAATTACAAGAATTAATACATCTTGCATTTATTCCACCGACAACCACATTTGATATATTATATCTTACTCACCGGAATTCGGATTTGAGTATATCAATATACTACGTTCATCAACTCTCGGAGTAGATTAATAATTTACCATTTTATTTATTTAATAAATTAAATATAAATTATTATCATAATTTATTTGGTCAAAGCCAAATTCCAACATGGAATACCTTAAATACAAAAATAGTTATACTAATCTATATCTATTATACAAAGTAAAAGAATCTGTACATGAAGCTCAACCCAAACAGTTATCTCACTTTCGACGAAAATTCATGGAACACTAATACACATTAAGATTTGAAAACTACATTGTCAATCATTTAGGGTCACAATCCCAACAAAGTATCAACCAGTAAAATAAAGGAATCAATTACTTAAACATACATCCCCATATACTATTGTAAAAAATAAAGTTCACCCACTTCTCTATTCATACTCTTCAGTCTTCAGCAGACAAAATAATCACATATTTAGTCGAAGAAGTTGTTAACTATACCTGTACTTGACTGAAACTAAGGAATAATTCTTGAAGCAAATTATTCTCTAAAGTTAAAGCAAATAAGGAGGAGATAAAAGATTACCATAGTTTAAACTTGTTGTGACCAATGCATTTTGACCACTCGTAGTTATATCAAAGAAGGTAAATAGTATGAGTCTTGCAACCTAAAACTAATGAAGAATAGGAAAATTCAGTATTTGTAATATCGTTGATGGTGAGGTATATATATAGGTTAAGTTGGATGATTTAATGAATTTTAATAGGAGCTGGATTATAATATTTTATGATTTTGTGTAGAAATATAATACGGAGTAAGATTTAATGAATTACTACAATGGAAGAAGGATTTTAATACTTTATGATCATATGTAGTCTTTTGACTTATATTGTCGGTTATAGTTTGTACTTTCATTAAATAAATTATTTTGTACTTTGATTTAATAAATTATTTTGTATTTTAAATAATAAAATAAATTATTATAATATTACAATATTGACCTTAAATTAAACATTATTATAGGGACAAAATAGGTAAACCAAAATTTATCTCACGAGACACTTTTATAGCAGGTATAGATATTATGAACATCATATGCGGTATGCCACATTTGTGCCCCATCATGATCGATTACGCAACAAGAGTTGATAAGGGGGGGAAATCAGAACACAGTGAAAGGTAGAGTATATGTGCCAATTTTTAACGTCATGAGGAAAATCAGAAACGAGCAAAAGTAATATCATGAAATGCCACTAGACTTTTCATCCAGCAAAATCTAACGTAAAATGGAGATCATAATATCACAACACACACAGAAAGAAAGAAATTTTTAAGATCCTATTCACTTTAATCAGACAACAATGAAATATTTTGAGTATCGAATGGTCAAAATCTCAGAAAATTCAAAGAAAAAATCAGTAACTTTGTTCTATCGGATCGAACCATCACCGATTGATGAAACCTTGCATACACCTGCTGAGGTTGTAAATGGCAGATCTTTATAGCAAGCCACCAACTCCTTATCACTACGCAAATCCACTTGAAGTGTTTCCCACACCTTCTTCTTAGGGTTTAAAACATCATCTGGCAAGCCTTCGAACCCTGGGAACGTCACTCTTTCACCGACGACAGCTCCTTGGGGAGGTTCGACCAACTCCACCTGGCAAAGAAAGTTTGACAATTTTTAATCATCTAATAATTTCCCATCTGTTTTCATTTATGTGCCCAGTAAGATAATACTCTTCCCAACATAATCAGTCCAACCAAGCAAACTATCAGTTAGACCTAAAACAACAGTCACAAGTAGAGCTTAATCTTGAGTAAATAAGGACATTGATTAACCATCTGGAGGGGTTGCTTTGGTTAAAGGATATATATATATATATGTATATATATATATATGTATATATATATATATATGCTATTAGATTGTTTTTTTAACACGATTGATCATCTAATCCTTCAGATATTTGATCATATATCATATCAATCTTATCTATCATGCAAAGCTATCACTAAACAGCCCTCAATGTACTAATCCAGTTAAGACGACAGTTAACTTACCTGTAAGGTAGTCTCAAAAGGGGCCCTTATACCGAAGTATTTCCAGCGTATTATCAGGGAGTGAACTTACTCTATCATGATTGGACTCTACTATTGAATGGATTTGCTGATTAACGTAGACATTATAAATGGTTGCTCACCTTAGTGTGATCATTATTAGAAGCTGCAAGGACCATTGCTTGAGACTTTATTCCCCTCATGGCTGCTGGCTTCAGGTTGCAGAGAACGCAAACTTTCCGATTCTAATACAGAAGACACGGTTTTATTTCATTTCGAAACGGATATATATGTATTGTGCGTGTGTGCGTGTGCATGTCATGTGTGAGTGTGTGTGTGTGTGTGTGTGCATGCTTGTGTCTGTGTGTGTATAAACATACACTATATAACCATACAAGTGAAACTGTTATAGTCAAGGGGTACCTGCATTTCTTCAAGGGGTATATACTTGACAAGGCCACTGACAACAGTTCGAGGCTGTGGTTCACCAACATCAATCTCTTCAACATATAGAGAATCGGCATCTGGATGTTTCTGAGCCTTTGTAATGAGACCAACCCGAATATCTAGTCTACTGATGGAAATTTCAGTATCAGCAGGAGCTGAGACCTTGGGCTTGCTTGCTGCAGACTTTTTGGTTTTATCCTTCTTACCATCTACAGAACACGATGACAAGGTCAGTGAATTGATGCCATTCTAACTCCAGCACCAAAAAAAAAGTGCCTGCATGCTTACGGGAAAGCTGTATATATCAAAAAATTTATCAGTAAGTTTGCATCTGATGCAGTAAATATTCAATCCCATTCTACTTCTAATTTTTAGTGTCATGCACACAAAAATGCAACAACTTTTCACTTGCGTTTGACAAGTTACTGAAATAGAACATCTCGTACGTATTTTGAGCTTAGCATGTACTGGGGATTATGTCTGAAGCTTCTGCAGAGAATTTGCATAAAATCCAACAAATTTATCACTTGCCTTTGACACGTTACCAAATAAGGGCATCTTGCAAGTATTTTGAGCTTAACATGTACTGAGGATTATGTCTGAAGCTTCTGCAGAGAATTGGCAAAGCAATGAAACTAACACGAATGGTTTGTCATGATCTAGATAATTGTCCACGACATATACTAGTGTAATATGGCAATACAGTCCAAAATTCTGCTTAAAATGATTATTGTCTAAGTCGGGATCCATCCATCAGATCTGATCAGAGAAACAGAGAACTAGGAAGATAAAGTCGGAGCCAAGGCTTATGGTGGATCCTTCCTACCCACATAAGAAACTCATCAAACAGTTCCGGCTCCGTCATTCTTAAAATTGAATTCACAGAACTTGTTGCAACTAAAGAGAGTGAAATAGGACTACACAAGTATCTGTATCAGACATAATTGACAACAGCAATTCACATCAACTCATCTTATTAGGATGCCCCTTTCACAAGATGCATCATAAGACAAAATCAGTGCCAATGTTGGTCCTGAACACACACAGAGAGAACAGTGAAGATAACCTGATATTTTTGCTTCCTTAAGTTTATCACTAATTTTCTTTGCTTCAGCTTCAGCTTTCACAATCCTATCAGCTTGACTTCCAGCAAATTTTTCTCTGAAGAACTCTACTTCCTCATCTTTCTGCATAGCAGGTGGACAGTTATAAATAGTCGCCCAAAGCGATGGAAATTCTCACTTTAAGCAACGCTGGGAATTGATTGAAACAATAAACAGCATCAAGATAAGTACCAATTCTTTGAACAATGGTGCTGGGGTTCCAATTCTATGGTGAGCAGGTATGATCTCCCAAGGTCTTTTAGCTCTTTCAACATCGCCTTTTTCATCAGAAAATGAAATTTGAGCTTCAAGTGGCAAGTTGAGCTGCTTAAGTACCTACATAGCCAAGGACATAAATCACCAGATAAAATTAGCTATTAGTGCACTTAGTACTTCAGTAGCATGGAATGAAATTTGCAAGACACAATATTCTAAATTACCTCAAGGGAGAATGAGGGCATAAAAGGCTCTAAAAGACATGCAAGAAGATACACTAATCCAGTTGATGTTTTCATGACCACGGAACAAGAAGGTCGATCCTCCTTGTAAAGCTTCCAAAATTGGCTTTCCTACACAATTGACAAGAAACAATAAGTCCTCTTCATCTATTTCAGACAACATGTTCAAACATGTTGTAGCATAGTAAAAGTACACAGCAAACTAAAAACACTAATACTTCAAAAATGGAAGAGGTGCAAAAGAAATATAGGCCTGCATACTTGCAAATAAGCATTGCCTTCACCAGAAATACTCATAGCAATCTTCAACCCTTGTTTTAGCTTCACCTACATTTAATACCATTGTGAATGTTAGTCATGGTAACTCAATATGTATTCAGGGTTTATCGTACAATAGAACTTGAGCAATGCCATGTACTGGTTACCTTCTCCATTGCTTCTATATACTGTTCAACATAACTACCAACTTTCTCTCCCAATGCCTTAGTCAATACATGAGACTCTGCACCCGGGGCATCCGGAATGACAGAACCATATCCTGAAGCTGAAAATGGCACAGATATTAAACATCTTGTTTAAACTGAACTTTAATTTATCACCTTTATATTCAAAGAATGAACATATGGACTTGACTACATGGGATATCAAAAAAACTGAACAAGAGAATTACGATAACTAGGATTCTGTTAATTAAGTTGATAGCCTAGAAATATTAAGATGCTAATGTTTTTGTTTGGCAACATCATTTCATTCCCCAAAATTCATTACAGAGAATGAGCGAGCTTCATTGACTGAGATTCTATTCCTTGGTTGCAAGCTTCATCAGCAATTTTCCCATAAAACTTCAAATTAATTATTTTACAGTAAAATAAGAGCATTCTCAGTATTGAATAATAGTGGCATGTTATAACCAGCTATATTGCATTATTTAGCCGCACTGACAGATGAGTATTTTAGACAAGCATCACAAAGAAATCAAAACGACAAACCACAGCTAAGAGATTTTGAGTTTATGATTAGTGAGTGAAGGCATGCAATTCAAATGAAAGAACACTTCATAAATGCTGCCAACTTCTTGAATAAATTACCTATTATAGACCCCAAGGGAGAAATTTTTTGCAATAAACATGAATTAATTTAGAAATACTAGTTACTCGAACAAAACTTTCATTTATTAAATCTGAATTGCTGCTGAAACTGAAAAAGCAACAAAAACATGACTAAACCAAAGTCGAATAATGAATGGAGGATAATACTTATAATATCTCGATTTTTCTTTCATCCCTCCTACCACTTAGTGTTTAGTTGCAATAATTAAGAAAATCCCCAAGAGAAAATAATCACTGAAAGGTAAACTGAGTAGTTATCCAGACACATTATTCATAAATATATTGTCACCTTTCTTTCCTCTTCCATGGAACTAAAAAGTTAAAATTTAATGCACAATACAACTTCCAAGTGTTGTGCATCGGAATGTCAGGTAATGACTACAGACCTGTTTCCATCTTTGACTGAATGGGTGAGAATAGATGAATTAAAGATAGAAAACAAAAAATAACATAGCAGGTATTCTGGCTATTTGCAACCATCATAAGGCCTACTCTGTTATTTGACAAGTCAGTCTTGATTTGCTTTGAGCCTTGTACAAAAGGTCATTCTAAACCTCTAGTACACTTCAGAAAGCAGGGATATAGTACCAATTTACCAATAATGAAATAATATCTCAAAGATAACTTAACTGACCTGGGTCTTTTGCAATAAAACTCAAGACTCGGTTGACAAAATTTCCAAGATTGCTCAGCAGCTCACTATTAAGCTTTGCTTGCAAGTCAGACCATGTGAATAAAGTGTCTGATACCTGAAATTATGAGTTCATACTAATCAAGTAATCATTATAATAGTATATGTTTTTGTAAAGCATTCCATCAATCACAACACAAGGGAATAGTTGATGAGGTGAGGATGGACATGAAAAGATCATAGAGAGCTTGCCTCTGGTCTATTTGTCAGAAGATAATATCTCCACACTTCCACAGGAATATTAGTGTCCTTTGCATCATTTCCAAAGACTCCAACACCCTTACTCTTTGAAAACTTCCCTGAAGAGACATTGCCAAAAATGAAACTCCAGCCTACAAATGACACACACAGAGGAGGCAATCCTCATAGTCACATGCATAAAATAAGTCCATATCAACTAACCTGCTTCATAATTCAAGTATTCTGTAACACTGATAGTTTTCATCATAGTCCAGTTTTCACCAGTCCCAAGAAGAGTGGAGGGGAATATCACCTGAACAAAGAACATAACATATAATAAAGGGAGAATTAATTTCCAATTAGCACTCACGGGCGACGATGGCACATGTATGTATCCGCAATGCGTAATTACCCTAAAAGTCTGCAATAATAATAATATAATGCCAAGTTGCAAACATTTAAATTTTAATTAACTCACTGTATGAAAAGGAACATTATCCTTTCCCATGAACTGGTATAGCTCCACATTTTCAGGGTTCTTCCACCACTTCTCCCATTCTGGCGTATGGCATGAAGTGATAGAGACATATCCAATAGGTGCATCAAACCAGACATAGAATACCTAACAGAGAAATTTCAAGCAGAATATAGTATGCCATTAGAAACCATGATTAATCAGTAGCAACTATGGCATTGAACCACACAAATTGATCATTCCAAGAGAGAAAAAGAATTCTACAGCTTATATATTTCACACACAAGTGTATCAATTCACCTTTTCCTTAAACTTCTCATGTGGAACAGGAACTCCCCACTTCAAATCTCTAGTGATACAGCGCTGCTTCAGCCCTTCTCTAAGCCAAGCATAAGTCACTTGGATAGCATTCTGACTCCAACCTCCAGCAACTGACATGCGGCCAATATACTCTTCTAACTTATCCTTCAATTTAGGAAGTTCAAGAAACAGATGGTCTGTATCACGGATGCGCGGAGTATTGCGACAAACCTGTAGTTCAGTAATACCATCACTCAGGCTCGATTTGTGATATTCATCTATATGTTATTTAATGTCTACTCACTTGGTCTTCCCACAGAGACGAGCCAGCATTTAATCATATGATTAAAACACGTCTATACAAGTGTATGCATACCTTGCATTTTGGCTCCAATAGTTCCGTGGGGTTCAAGAGCTTCCCACACTTTTCACACTGATCCCCACGTGCAGAATCATAATTACAACCAGGTGTTGGACAATTACCCTCCACAAGCCGATCAGACAAGAATCTTTTACATGAATCGCAATAGAGCTGTATATAAGAAATAATAAAATGAACTTCATACACACATACATCTTTCCTAATCAAAAAGATGGGAGAAAGGAGAACACGCTTTGAAACTAAGGATTAAAAAACAGAGGAAGCAAACGGCACCTGTTGCATTGTGTTTTCTGAAAGCCAATTATTATCCAACAATTTCTTGAAAATTGCTTGACAAACTTCAGTCTGCTGTGGACTTGAGGTACGTCCAAACTCATCAAAGCTTATGTTGAACCACTTGTAAACCTCTTTGTGGATAGCATGATATCTTCAAACAAAGAAAAATATCAGTTGAGCTACATATATCCTTGAATTGTTGTTTGAGATGTTGACAATAGACACATAATGCCATCAACTACATAATGCCATCAACTACATATCATTAGGGAAAAAACAGCAACAAGGTAACGGGAAAAAAAAGATTGCATCTGATCCTTACTTTAAACTTAATTGACATCCATCTTATATCACAATTTTGTAATGCCTATGCAAATATGCCCTAGAAAAGTATTTCAGCCATGCAAGAAATTATATTTACCTTAAGAGACTATCAATAAAGTGATTGTTATTGGATATGTTAGGCAAATGTTAGTCAACTTGTGCCAATGGAACTACTGGAAGGATAACAGGATAGGGCTAAGACAAATTCATCGACAATGAGGATCTAATGCACCAACTTTATATGGTCCCAAAACCCAAGAAGCTGGACAGGCACCCCTTCATAAATCTAAATATATTACACTCATCTCTAAGCCTCAGAAGAAAAAATCAAACTCCCAACTCCAGCATAAGTTCGGCATGTATCTATCTTATGCTACAGAAACTCTCCTACTATTAAATCCTGAATAGCCTTCTTCCAGCTTCAGAAAGTATATACAGAAACCTTATCTGCAGATACAAGGCCTCGATGGAAAATCAGCAAGCTTCTAACTTTTCAGCTTAAGAACTATAACCCCTTACTAGGAGTCGGTCTCTTTTTGATAACACGCTGCAGATTAGTGATTTCTAGAATAATGCCTGGTATATTATCCCTTGGTATGCCAGTGCCAAGAATCAGTAGTTCAGAGAACATATGCATGTTCAAGACATGCAATCCATTACCACCGGTAGCGTATTACTAAAAAATGTCAAATTTATAAACAAAAAAATGACTGCCAAATGCAGGAGGCAGAATAAGTGACCATTAACACAAAATTTTGCATCCATCCACCCATTCAAACAGCAATAGCACTGAACAAAAGCAACAGAAAAATACAAACATAGCAATTCCAAGAAAAAAGAAGAGTCGATATTTTAGAGAATTAAGACTTTATGTAACGAAGTTCTTATACATCCATGAAGAGAAGTAAAATACTTGTCACAAATTTCCTTCGGAGAGCACCCTTCCTCCAACGCCTTGGTCTCAGTCGCCGTGCCATACTCATCGGTACCACAAACATACAGCGTATTATATCCTCGCATCCGGCAGTACCTGGCGAATACATCAGCGCTAAGCACACCTATCCCGAACCAACAAAAAAAAAAAGCAAACCAAAACATCATTTTTCATAAACGCAATACTTATTAGAGCAACAAATCGTACATAATTATTAACATGCAAATCGAAAAACAACTCCCCAAACACAATCCACACAGTCAATCGACAGCAATCAGTAACATGGAAATGAAATGAACAAAATTTTGAAAATTTTGGAGAATTACATCCGATGATGTTTCCGAGATGGGGAACGTTGTTGACATAAGGCAAAGCACTGGTGATGAGGACATTCCGTTTCCCGGGAATCGGGAGCTTGGCGGCGGCGGCGCTGTGATCGCCCATCTCGGAATCTCCGATTATTTGATCGATACAATATGATTTCGGGGGTTTGGTCAGGGTAGTGGATAGAGAGAGAAATTGTGTAGCCTGCCGTCTGCAAAATGAGAGGACGAAAGAGTGGGCTACACCCTGTTGTTACGACAACCCCCTTAATCACCGGTGCACCGGCTCCTACCTCAAGGTGATGGAAGAGAGAGAGACAGAGAGAGGGCGATGGGCAGGAGCGGCTTGCGTGGACGGCCGCAGGGAGCTGTTGGCCCGGTGGCCGGTGGCGTTGCACGGCGGCGAGAAGAGTAGGAGAGAGTTTAGGCGGTAGGAGGCGGATCAATAGCGGCGGAGGAGATGGGGAATTAATATTAGGGCAAATTCCATATAAATTTAAAATGAAAGAAATTAAAATAAAAGAAATAAACATAATGAAATAAAAATAAAAAGCTTTGAGACGTGGTCCACTACATTTTTTTTTCTTTCTTTTACCATTTTAAAACTGCTAATTTTAATTAATAAAAAAAAAAAAGAAAAGATAAAGAAACTTATACGTATTAATTAATTAGATCAATTCCTAGTTATGGTTATATATATACTCCCTCCGTTTTTTTTTTTTTTTGAAATAACATGTCTCTTTTCGGTAAGATATTTAATAAATATAATAAAAATAATAATATATAGTAAATAAGTTAAAGATAAATGTAATGTTAGACATTTGTTGGCCATAAAAAGAAACAGACCAATTGAAGAAAAATAACTTAAATTGACAAACAGACCACGTCAGAAAAAACCGAAGTAATCTATATATACTACTATATATTTCTGTAAAATAATCTCAAAATCTAGTAACTATTATTTTTTGCACATAATTAAATAATTAAAAAATGATAGTAACAATATTTTAAAACACCAAATTCCCTAAAATCATATAGGTTTTCCGAATATATATCAAAATAAATTTTAATTATATTTTCACAAATCAAGAATTTTCACCTTTTAAAGAATAAGAAAATAGTGTAACTTGAAAAAGTGGTATGATGTATTATGGAATAATACAACTCACATAGTAAAACTAATATATTTTAAATAGAGTGGGAGATTACTCTATTATATGAGAAGTAATATATTGGAATGCTCCACTTTTATAGTCTTATATCGAAATTAATTCTTACATTTTCTTTACTTTTCAGTTTTATCACGATAAGTAATATCTCGTACCGAAAATAAACATTACCACTGAAGTCAGATTGATGAGTTATTACCTAAAACTCACTCACACTACTTTATCAATCACACTATCACTCGTCTTAATTCTTATGCCTTAAAAACGTTATTCCTAGATAAATACGCTGAACGGGGTAGTAGACTATTTTTTATTCCGTAACATACCATTAAGTTGTGTATTAATTGTATCGGATTCTTTTATGGTGCACTAAATTTGTCATGTGCCAAAAATCAAATAATTAAAAAAATTATAAGGAAATACATTTATAACAATTTTATGAAAATATATAATATCTACGTCATCTTTGTGCTATTAAATATGTTTACAATAGGTATTTGAGCATTTCTCTAATTATATTTACCCATTAGGAGTTTATATTAATTTTTTTTTTAAATTGTAAGAATTGAATTTTTCTTATTTTCTTTTGGGTTAATTGTTCAAAAATACATGAACTTTCAACATATTCTGAAATTTCCCACGAGCTTTAAAATTATCTGAGAAATACATGAGCTTTTCAATTATTTTGGTTTTTCCCCGATTTTAAAATCAAAGCTGATGTGGCAAAATTAAAACTGATGTGGCAGTCACATAAATAAAACGACGACGTCTTTAGTGTACAAAATTAAAAGAATAAAATAAAATACATTGACAGCTCAACCTTCCTCTATGTATCTCTCTCTCTCCCACCCTACTGCAACTCCAACATACGTCCAGCCACCACCACCATCAAACCCAGCACCACCACCATCCCTGCCGTGGCCGCGAAAACCTCATTAAACACCCCTGCCACCTCCGTACCCTAATAATTGAAGAAACTTTCAAATTGTATGTTTTCAATTTCTTCGTTTCTTGTCCTCTTCTTGTTCTATGTAAATTCGACAACCACTCCTCGCAATAAACCACCTTCGTCTACCGTCGTCATCAATACCACTTTGCTGCAACAGCGGCATTGATGCTGCCAGACGGCTCTAGATATTGCTTTAATTCAAGAAATTCATAGTGGGTTTGATGATTCATATAGAGAGAGAGAATGTAGTGGTAAAAATCCTACAGAATTTGCAGAGAATAAGGAGAGGAAAGGGAAGAAGGGGAGAAGAGAAGAAATAGAAACGATATGATACAAGACGATTTGAGGGATTTCAATTGTTGAAATACAGGCTGTTGGGGTTCGATCGGCAACTACGGATGGGTGGTGGTGCTACTGGGTTTGACGGTTGAAGCACTCGTAGAGGGGTGGGAGAGGGAGAGAAATGGGGAGGGAAGCTGAGTTGTCAATTTTTTTTTAGCTTCTAGTTTCGTATACATTTACAACGACGTAGTTTTGCTAGTGTGACTGCCACCTCATTTTAATTCCGCCACGTCAACCTCAATTTCAAAATTAGGGGAAAAATCAGAAGAAATGTAAAGGTCGTGTATTTCTCCGTCAATTTCAAAGTTCACGGGAAATTCCAGAATATATTAAAAGTTCATGTATTTTGGAGCAATTAACCCTTTTCTTTTCAAAAACTTATATATATATATATATATATATATATATATATATATATATATATATATATATATAAATCAGGTGAAAACTCAATTTTCAGTGCAATCTGCAAACCATGCGTTTTCATGCATAAAATGATACATTTTTATGAATAGCATGTTGCATAAAAAAATATTATTTTATTAATTTTAATTTTCATGCAACAAGTTATGCATAAAAATGAATCATTAATACAAGAAAATGCAATGGTTTGCAAATTTTGAATTATGTTAAATTTTTTATTGATATTTAAGTTATAAAGGTGGGTCTAATTTGTATATATAACTAAAGAGTGTATAATTAACGATTAAAATTAATTGTATGGTTCAATTAATTAGTTAATTAATAAAATTATAAATTCTATCTTTTATTAATTATGACACTTAGCATATTACTAAATCATGATAATGTATTCAAAAATAACGTTTAGTAAACGTTATCAATGTTACAACATTACGTGTCAAGTTAGTTTGAGATCAAACATAACCTTAATAGTTAGACAATATAAGTCATATTCACGTACCCTATACTCCATAATTACATAAGAAATCCTTAGTTTGATGCGTATTATGCAAGAAATTACATCGATTTATGTTTTTATGACTTAATGGTTATGAGGGAAATGAAAAAATCATATCAAAGCCGATAAATTTTACATTTAATCGACAATTTTGACTTTCCACGGTCAGAAAATGGATTATTTTTTATGTATATTAAGAATTCATTTATATTTGTATGATGTATTTGAGTTAATTACACACAACAATGGCATGATTAGGAAGGAAATAATATTACAAATATGTCGGCCTTTTTCATGCCGGAAAAAGTGGCCGGAAAAAATATCACGCCGGCGTTAATTCACGCCGGCGTGATTTACTTTCCGGCCACTTTTCTCCAGCATGAAAAAAGGCTACATAGCTAATTTTATTTTTTGTTTCATGTTTAATACTATATAGTTTCATTTCATGATTTATTTGAGACCTATGAATTAATTTTAGATAATGAATTATTTTTTATTTATATTAAGAGTTTGTATGATGTATTTGAGTTAACTAGATTTTGCACCCGTGCGATGCACGGTTTAGAGTTTGGTTGAAGCAAAAATCAAATCGAATCGGTTCAATTGATATCAAAATTTTAAATTGAAAACCAAATTAGCAAGAACCCTAAGCACATAATACTCCCAAAAGATAATTTGAACATACTCCCAAAAGATAATTTGTACATACTCCCCATATTCCTGAAAACTCTTTATATATTTCGTTTTAGGCTATCTCTCGAAATTATTTACTTTCTATTTTTGGACATATATTCATTACCACAATACCTATTTTAACATCACATATTTACCTATCACATTAAACAAAAGTGGCGAGACTCAATATTTACTATCAGTAACTAATATAGTAAGTCACTTACATTATTTTAAAACATGTGCAATAAAAACTTTGATGTAATACTCAAAAAAAAAAAAAAAAAAAAAAAAAAACATGTGCAATAAATAGTTTTGGAGGACATGCGGGGTATTAGTAAAATAGCATATATAGTATATATATACTAAAAAAAACAATACGTTTGTCACCTCTCATGGAAGTCGCTCAAATCAAATAAATTTTATTTTTCCTTTTTTGTATTTTCATTAATTTTTATTGTAACATTTAAAAATCTATAGTGACATTGTAAAGTTCACAAATCACATAAAAATATCAAATACCAATTTGTTGTTTAACTTTTGAATTTTGAATAAAACAAATTAAAATAAAAAATAATTTTTTTTTTTAATTTATAAATTTTGATAAATTATCTAAGATTTTAATGAGTTGTCATAGTAAAATTAGTGTCTCACATGAAGAGAAATAAATTTATTCTTTTAATTAGTATTAAATTAAATCTATTTTTTAATATTTAAAATCGTGCATTATTGTTAGAAATGGGTAATAGTAGTAGTTGGTTAATTATTTTGAAGCATAATAGTTAGTTATTTAAAACCTTCAAATTGAACAAAATTACAAAATTGTCATTTTCAAATTGATTTGAAATTGAAGATACCTGTTTTATATATATATAGATTACACACAACAATAACATGGTTAGGAAGAAAATAATATTACAAATATGTCGGCCTTTTTCACGCCGGAGAAAATATCACGCCGGAGAAAATCACGGCGGCGTGTTATTTTTTCTGGCCAATTTTCTCCGGAGTGAAAATGGCCGACATAACTAATTTTATTTTTTGTTTCATGTTTGATACTATATAGTTTCATTTCATGATTTATTTGAGACCTATGAATTAATTTTAGATAATGAATTATTTTTTTATGTATATTAAGAGTTCATTTTATATTTGTATGATGTATTTGAGTTCATTTACTACCAATCTAATAACTCTAACTTGTTTACATAATTATGATAATGTATCCAAAAACAACGTTTCGTAAACGTTATAAATGTAACAACATTACGTGTTAAGTTAGTTTGAGATCAAACATAACCTTAATAGTTAGACAATATAAGTCACACTCACCCTATTCTACATAATTACATATGAAATCCTCAGTTTGATGCGTATTATGCAAGAAATTACATCGATTTATGTTTTTATGACTCAATGGTTATGAAGGAAATGAAAAAATCAAATAAAAGACGATAAATTTTACATTTAATCGACAATTTTGATTTTCCTCGGTTAGAGAATAAATTAATTTTTATTTATATTAAGAGTTCATTTATATTTGTATGATTTATATGAGTTAATTACACACAAAAATAACATGATTAGGAAGGAAATAATATTACAAATATGCCGGCCTTTTTCATGCCGCATAAAAGTGGCCGGAA
This sequence comes from Thymus mandschuricus, assembly GCA_029379335.1. NCBI lineage: Eukaryota > Viridiplantae > Streptophyta > Magnoliopsida > Lamiales > Lamiaceae > Thymus > Thymus mandschuricus. Next base: position 27,624,245 of record CM057080.1, read on the forward strand.
AAGATATCACGCCGGCGTGCCGGCATAGTTAATTTTATTTTTTGTTTCATGTCTGATACTATATAGTTTCATTTCATGTTTTAATTGAGACCTATGAATTAATTTTAGAGAATGAATTATTTTTTATTTATATTAAGAGTTCATTTATATTTGTATTATTTATATGAGTTAATTACACACAACAATAACATGATTAGGAAGGAAATAATATTACAAATATGTCGGCCTTTTTCATGCCACATAAAAGTGGCCGGAAAAGGTATCACGCCGGCGTGATTTCACGCCGGCATGATTTACTTTCCGACCACTTTTATGCGGCATGAAAAAGTCCGGCATAGTTAATTTTATTTTTTGTTTCATGTTTGATACTTCATTTCATGTTTTAATTGAGACCTATGAATTAATTTTAGAGAATGAATTATTTTTTATTTATATTAAGAGTTCATTTATATTTGTATGATTTATATGAGTTAATTACACACAAAAATAACATGATTAGGAAGGAAATAATATTACAAATATGTCGGCCTTTTTCATGCCGCATAAAAGTGGCCGGAAAAGATATCACGCCGGCATGATTTACTTTCCGGCCACTTTTATGCGGCATGAAAAAGGCCGGCATAGTTAATTTTATTTTTTGTTTCATGTTTGATACTATATAGTTTCATTTCATGTTTTAATTGAGACCTATGAATTAATTTTAGAGAATGAATTATTTTTTATTTATATTAAGAGTTCATTTTATATTTGTGTGATGTATTTGAGTTCATTTTAGTTTTACCTCCAATCTAATAACTCTTAACTTGTTTACGTAATTATGATAATGTATCCCAAAACAACGTTTCGTAAATGTTATAAATATAACAACATTACGTGTCAAGTTAGTTTAAGATCAAACATAACCTTAATAGTTAGACAATATAAGTCACACTCACCCTATACTCTATAATTACACATGAAATCCTTAGTTTAATGCGTATTATGCAAGAAATTACAACAATTTATGTTTTTATGACTCAATGGACATGGGGAAAATAAAAAAATCAATTCAAAGACGATTTTTTTTTTTTTACATTTAATTGATAATTTTGACTTTTTTCTTCATTAATTTTGACTTTTTCTTCTCTAATTTTGACTTTCCATGGTTGGGATACACCACATTTTTGAAATTTAATCGTAAAAAATAGTTAGACAATATAAGTCACATTCACTCTATACTCCATAATTATATATGAAATCCTTAGTTTGATCGAATTATTCAAGAAATTACACCAATTTATGTTTTTATGACTCAATGGACATGATGAAAATGAAAAAATCAAATCAAAGACGAATTTTTTTACATTTAATCGACAATTTTGACTTTTCTTCTCTAATTTTGACATTTTCTTCTCTAATTTTGACTTTCCGCCTGGATAAGATACAACACATTTTTCAAATTTAATCGTCAAAAATAGTTAGACAATATAAGTCACACTCATTCTATACTCCATAATTACATATGAGATCTTTAGTTTGATACGTATTATTCAAGAAATTACACCAATTTATGTTTTATGACTCAATGGACATGACGGAAATGAAAAAATCAAATCAAACACGATTTTTTTTACATTTAATCGACAATTTTGACCTTTTCTTCTCTAAGTTTGACTTTCCACGGTTAGACTAAACGATATTTTTCATAATTTAATTGTGAAAAATCGTTGATCGTGTAGGGAGCATTACCTCAAGGAATATGTTTACCTTTTTAATTTTGACTTTATACTGTTAATTTACTGTTTTAACCGTGTATACACGGTTAAGTCGATTGGGACGGAGGAAATAGTGTTACGGATAGATTATTATATATGTTTGAAATATAAATAAACTTCACACTTAAATAATTCTAATTAAAATATGTGTTTGATAGAAGGGAAAAAAAAAAAAAAGGAAAAGAGTAATTAACTTATTGGTTAATAAAGAAAATAAGAGTGATCATTAAAAAAAAAAAACAAAGGAAAGAACTACACGTCAAAAAAAGAAAAAAAAAAGAAAAAGAAAATAAACATAAAAAGTTGCATCAGAAAAAGAAATTAAATTCCACATCGCACATACAGCTGCTAACTACACATATGTAACTAAGGTTACAAATAAATATTTACATTTATTCATATTAATTTAAGTTTTGGACACGAGTAAGCAGATGGAGAGGGGGTTGCTTAGCAAGGGGGTGTAGCATCCTATTTTCGGGGTTTTCCAGGGTTTCAAATAGGGTTAGAAATAGAATAACGTTTTTTTAAGGGATATTGGCTAATTAATACATGAGTTTTGGGGCCTTTTTAGTTTTTTTTCACGAACTTTGACTCGTCGCAGGAAAATACATGAACTTTTGATTTGTTGCAATTTTCCCATGGAGCTGAATTTCGGCAGTACTTAATCCTACGTGGTAGTCGCTGATGCATATGGGGCATAAATCGACGAGGAAATAAACGACACCGTTCCACCAAATGAAAAACGACGTCGTTTCCTTTCTAATCACGTATATTTATATAGGGAATGGTTCGTGTGCAAATAAATACTGTCGTGCTAAAATGCGAAAGGTGCTTAAAACTATACAAAATCATGCTTAAATAAGTATATATTTATGCTTACAACACCATTATGCTTTTTAATGTACAAATTCATGCTTAAACCTAGTCATGCTTATGATACCTTATAATCATATGCTTAAATCAATTACATCCACAGATCAAATTAAGATCAATGGTCCAGATCTATTTCTATTTCTCACACCAGGACTTATTTCTATATGATCCATCCTATATATATATATATATGAGAAGTGATATGCTACTCCCTCTATGGTGCTCACCTCCGTGGGCACCTTCGTCGTTTTATCATTTTGATATTATTTTGTTCGATTTTTTCAATTATATTATATTCTAGTTTCTTAAAAATAATTATAGAAATCATAAAATCAAAAAATAAAAATAAAGATCAAGCTCAAATGATTTTATTAGTCATTTTTTAAGTTAAAAATAAAAATAAAAAAAATCGGGTTTTGATTTTTTTGGTTTTATGATTTTTATAATTACTTTTAAGGTACTAGAATATAATACAATTGAAAAAATCGAATAAATTAGTATCAAGATGATAAAACGACGAAGGTGCCCACGGAGGTGAGCACCATAGAGGGAGTAGCATATCAATTCTCATATATATATATAGGGGATGGTTCTCATGGGAACCTTTCACTTCATGAGAACTAGGAACCATTATAGTCCATTAGATCATGAGAGATCTATGGACAAGATTAATCCCTACATTAATTAGTATATTGATTTAAATCTAATTTTAATTATGCAAAAGGGTAGATTAGTCAATAATAAAGCAACACTAATCCACCTACCTTAATTATAGGATACGTTAGATTTGTTTAATATGCAGAATCGCAGCCGATTAAAAATCAATTAGATTTCGACGACGAAAGCAAGCATCGACCAGCCGCCGAAAACTAGTTCGCAGCGCGAAACGGAGCAGCAACCGGTCCGCCGAAACTTGCTTTGCAGGCAACGAAACGGAGCAGCAACCAGCCCTCGAAACGTGCTTCGCAGAGGACGAACCGAAGCAACAACCAACCTCCGAAAATTGCTTTGCAACCGGCGGAAAAGAGGAACAGCCGGTCGCCAAATCTTGCATCACAGCCGGCGAAACGCAGTAAAAAGCCATCGGAATCGAAATCAAGATTGAATCGAATGACGGTAAGTAAAGTTACAATTGTATTCTTATTTTGATGCTTTACTGCAATCAACAGTATACTTAAATTGGATTTTCTTCGTTGGTTTTAAGTAGTAGCCATAGGATTTTTAGTTTCGTTGATTTGTAGTTCCATTTAAGCATGAATTTTTTTCGAACAGTTTTCGTGCATTCTTACAACTAGTTTCATGCTTAAATATTTGTATTTTAGTGTCGTCGATTTTGTAGTGTCGTTGATTTTAGTTTCATGCTTAATTTTATGTGTCGTTTTTTCTTAAGTTCATGCTTAAAATATTTTAATCTCATGCTTAAAATATTTGTATTTTAGTTTCATGCTTAATATATTTTCGTGGATTTTATGTGTCGTATAGTTTAGATTAATGCTTAATATATTTTAATTTCTTGCTTAAAACAGTGGTATCCTCGTTTAATGCTTAGTTTGTGTTGTCATCGATTTTAAGCATATTTCAGATTATATGAAAGCATTATATCGACACCTAATGTGCATAGATTTTTTGAATGCTATGATTTAAGCATAATTCAAATTTTATGTTTAGTTTATTTTCGTGGATTTTATGTGTCTTCGAGTTTAGATTAATGCTTAATATATTTTAATTTCTTGCTTGAAACATTGGTATCCTAGTTTAATGCTTAATTTGTGTTGTCATCAATTTTAAGCATATTTTAGTTTATATGAAAGCATTTTGTCGAACAGCTAATGTGCATAGATATTTTGAATGCTATGATTTAAGCAGATTTCTGATTTTATGCTTAGTTTTGATTAGTTTCATGCTTAATTTGATTGAAGGAAACACAAATAAACGGAAGTGTGCACAAGAACTTTCCAACGATGACTTTGTTGCTGAAAAGCTGAAAAAGGGGAAACTTCAAAAGGAAAGTACTAAACCATTGGAGCATGGAAATAACAACAACGAACCTGATACGATGTTCCACCCGTTGCGCTGTAGAATCTGCCCAACGGTGCTTGTGGAGACCATCGAGCAATTATCGGAGAACCAGAAACAACAAGTTTGTTTAATGCTAGAAGTTGTGAGCTCTAATTGCAGAATCCTCATCGAGTTTATGGATGCATTTTATCGGACACCTAATGTGCATAGATTTTGTGAATGCTATGAGCATATTTTCATATTTTTATGAATGCTTTTATCGAACACTTTATGTGCACTGATTAAGCATTAGTTGCGACTAATTTAAGCATATGTCTCGACATTTTTATTATTATTATTATTGATAATTAACCATCGCTCGTAGCATGTCGTCGATTTTAGAAATTATAATAAAAATCCTTTATGAATGCTCTCATTTACCGAGTCGGGGTTATGAATGCATTTTATCGAACGTCTGACGTGCATAAATTTTATGGATGATATGAGCAGATTTTCATTTATGAATGCATTTTATCGAACACTTTATGTGCACTGATTAAGCATTAGTTGCGACTGATTTAAGCAAATGTTTCGGCGTTTTTCAACTATCTTGAATTTCGTTGCTTAATTTTTTAAGAAACATTCTATCGAACATTTTACGAGTCATGCTTAATTATAACTAATAATACGCTTAAAATATAAAAATAACTAATTGAAAAGAAACAATGCTGAAATTTTTTATAAGGATGACAACCCAAAGTACATAAATCAACAACAGAAAATTGAATGGCAGGCGGTGGCGGCGGTGTCCTAGACGGTGGCTCGTGGCGATTTGTTTCTATCTCGAAACCTAATCAAGAGAGAGATGAGAGTTAAGAGGGAGGGAGAGATCAGAAAGAAGATAGGGAGAGAGAAACCTCACCTGTACGGCGGCGGGCGGACATCGACTCGACGGCGACATCTCAGCCTGAGGTCGCTGCTAAAATTTCAGATTATTTAGAGTATGCTTTTTTTCATGATCAGTCGTACAAGCTTGAATAACGTAACATCCAATGTCAAGGAGAAGTCCTAGAATTGAAACCATATTTACGGGAACATCATACAAAACTAGGGAAGGAGAAGAAAGGGGCCCGCGGCCGGAGTAGCGACCCTCGCCGCCGGCGAGGGCGGCACCGGCACCAGTCATGTGTGAGAGAGAGGGTTCGAGAGAGAGAGAGAGAATGGATTCTTTAATGTCCACGTTTTAAGGAACTAATATAGCACATTACAATATTACCCTTTCAATTTATAAAACTACCAAATTTAATGAATGTGATCTTCAAATCTCAGCCGTCTATTCTCTTAAAATCAACGGATCATAAAGGTTCCTAGTTCTCACGAAATGAAAGGTTCTCATATGATCTATTCTCTCTCTCTCTCTCTCTCTCTCTCTCTCTATATATATATATATATATATATATATATATATATATATATATATATATAAGGGTTTATATCTTCCCCAAATTCTCAACTCAGTTCAATTCCTCTTCTCTCTCGACTGTGAATCTTCTTCCCCAAATGTCTTCTACATCTAGGTCTACATCCAGCCCTTCCATGCCTTCCGTGTCATGTGAGGTGACTTTTTACCCCAATTGTCTCTACGAGTTTCCTGCAGAAGTGAAGACGTCGCATTCAAAGAAGAACCCTGGTCGCCGATACTTTTGTTGTTCGCTGAGCAGGGTAAGCTTTCACCAAAATTTACGATTAAGAGAAAAACTCCAATTAGGGTTCACAATTAGGGTTCATATTTTTATGCAAATGAGAATTTTGAACTAATTCAAAATATATTGAATCTTGCACAGTGGGATTGATATTTCTTTCAGTGGTTAGATTCACTGGCACCTAATAACTTTTGTCGCAACAATTGTGATCGTCGTCTTAAGCTTGAGAAAGACAAGTATGAGTTACAAATCCAATGCAAAATAATGGCAGAGTGTAGGTTGTCTGAGGAACTGAGGTTGAAAAATCAAGAATGCGATTGTCTGAAGGCAAAGCTAGAGGTTGCAATGAAAGAAGCTGAAGAGTGGAAGAAGCTGATCAAGAACATAACATTTACATTGTTCATTGTAGTAGTATGTTGTATGGTTATTTTCTTTTGACATGTAACTCTACTCTACTCTTTTGGTAGGTTGTTGAATTGGTTAATTGTTAGATTGGCTAGCTAGGTTGTTGTATTATGGATTGGATTTGGTTGTTTCTGTTATGGACTGGTGGTTGTATTGTTGGATTTGGCTAATTTATGTGATATATATGTTTCTACATTTGCATATTTGGCTTTATTTCTGATGCATACGTGGCTTATTCCTAGTTCTAAAATGAAGGCAGAAGGAATTTCTAGTTCTATTTCTGATGCACATGACACTGTCCAGTTTCACTGCAATTCATACAAAGTAGAACAAACATAATAATAAAAGAGCAGGATAAAGTATGCAAAAATGGACAAGATCCATGATATTAAATAGCAAAAGCAGAAGCAAGTAGCAAGTGTACAAGATTCATGATCCATAATACATAATCCATGAAATCAGACATGAAATGAGATGCAAGCATTCTCAAATAATACATAAACCAACTGAGTGTTTTGAATCCAAGTTTGCAAGCAACAAAAACTTAAGATTGACTTTCTTGAGTGAGAATGGTCTTCTTCTTCTTTGTTTTTCCATTAAGGTGTGGTTGTGCTTGTGGCTACGGTTGTGGTCTTGGAGGTATAAATAGTGGCCTTCTCTCAGCAGGCATCCTACCATAAACTCTTCCAGCAAATCCCATAGTTTTCATTCCTGAGGATGCTCTTGAAGTTGATGCTCTTGATGTGGATGCTCTTGTTGTGGATGCTCCAGCTGTGGATGCTTCTGCTGTGGAAATTGTTGGTTGAACCTTTTGAGGTCTTCCTGGTTTGCCCTATAGAAAATCCATAGTTAGTATGAAATAATAGTTAGTATAAACCAAAACCATAACAATGAATTCTAACCAGAGGTTTAGGAGCTCTAATGACAGGCTCTATTTTGCAGCCTCTCTTGTTGTGTCCTTGTTGGAAGCACCTTTGGCAAGTCATTTGCACTCCATTCTTCCTAAGCCTTCCAGGATTCTTAGGATCCTCCTCACATGGATCCCTCTTCATCTTTTTCTTGGGCCTTCCTGGCATCTTTTTAGCAGCAGGGGGAACAACAGGATATCCCTCAGCTTGAGGCCACATCTTCTCTCCATTCAATGGGGGCAGTCCATATTGGTAGGCTAGCCTATACTTCTCAACCGAATATATCTCATGTACATAGTCAATAACATCTTGTCTGAGAAAATGAATGGCAACACATGCATGATTGCATGGGATCCCTGTTATATCTCATCTTCTACATGTGCATGTCTTGTTCCTAATGTCAACTATAAATCTATTATCATAGTTTTCTACTTCAAACAAGACATCTGTAGAAGGATGTGGTATGCAATGCCTACTGAAATACTTGGTCTTTCCTAACTTCTCAAATATATCTAGACAAATCCTATGGTCATATCCTTCTACTGTCTTCAATTTTCTATGTTGTCTCTCCATTAGAGATGTTCTTATCTCTTCCAACATATGAATTACATGTTTCCCTCTAGCTTGTATGATATAACCATAAAAGGACTCACTGGTGTTATTCAATATCATGTCACTAACAGACTCAGGGTTTATGAAAACCTTACAGAACTTGGTTATGTCTCTTCCAATGAAGTCTTCATAAGCCCCAAGACTCTCCTTCTTCATTCCATCCAAGGCTCGATTGAATTGTTCCATGTAGGTGCATCTCACTGTTCTCCAGAACAAATTCTTCAAAGTGACACCTTTATGGCTTTTCTTCCAATTGATAAACACATGTCTAGCACAATTCCTATGATCGACATGTGGAGCTAAATCATGAAGTGCATTTATCAATCCCTACAAAACACACACACACACACACACACACACACAAATATGACATGCTAGAACAAATTTCAGATAAACAAAATATGAAAGGATATGCAGTATGAATCACCTTCTGTTGATCACTGATGAAAACTGTCCCACCTGTACCCAGTTCCAAATCTTCCATTAGGATTGTCAAAAACCAACTCCGGTTTTCTTGATTTTCTACCTCAACCACTACCCAAGCAATTGGGAACATCTGATTATTTGCATCATTCCCTGCACACAATAGTACAACTCCTAGATAGGTCTTTAAAAAAGCTCCATCAACACCAATCACCATCCTACAGCCAGCTTGAAAACCCTTCCTCAGTGCACTAAATCCTATGTAGACACCCTTGAACACAGACCCTACATCCAAATACAATTCAAATCTGCCCTCTTTATCCACCCTCATTGTAACGACCCGGCTTCCGGACTGACGGCTGACCCCACAGACCAACATAATCTTTTTCAGTGTGCTTTGTCCTCACTCGCACACTCCCTGAGAAACTTCCCAGTGGGTCACCCATCCCACAATTGCCCCAAGTTAAGCACGCTTAACATTGGAGTTCTTATGAGCAGGCTTCCGAAAAAGAAGATGCATCTTGTGGTATGAGTAGCACCAATCAAATCCTTTAGCTCTCCTCGGATATGCAGTCCCATTCCTGCATACCCTCGGAATCCCTCTCATTCCGGCATGTCGCGGTTCATCCATGTGCCCCTTCGCTTAGAAGCCCTTATAGGAGCCGCTCTTTGTCCGTACCATCTGTAACGACCCGGCTTCCGGACTGACGGCTGACCCCACAGACCAACATAATCTTTTTCAGTGTGCTTTGTCCTCACTCGCACACTCCCTGAGAAACTTCCCAGTGGGTCACCCATCCCACAATTGCCCCAAGTTAAGCACGCTTAACATTGGAGTTCTTATGAGCAGGCTTCCGAAAAAGAAGATGCATCTTGTGGTATGAGTAGCACCAATCAAATCCTTTAGCTCTCCTCGGATATGCAGTCCCATTCCTGCATACCCTCGGAATCCCTCTCATTCCGGCATGTCGCGGTTCATACATGTGCCCCTTCGCTTAGAAGCCCTTATAGGAGCCGCTCTTTGTCCGTGCTTCTGCGCACCGGCGACCACTCCGTACTTCTGCCCCGGGCGTCACATCACAAGATGCATCTTCTTTTTCGGAAGCCTGCTCATAAGAACTCTAATGTTAAGTGTGCTTAACTTGGGGCAATTGTGGGATGGGTGACCCACTGGGAAGTTTCTCAGGGAGTGTGCGAGTGAGGACAAAGCACACTGAAAAAGATTCTGTTGGTCTGTGGGGTCAGCCGTCAGTCCGGAAGCCGGATCGTTACACTCATCAACTTCAGCATGTAGCTCCTAAGTTTAGCATAGTGATCTTCAATTGTGCCTCTCAACATGAGAATTGTTGCATCTCTAGCATGGTATAACTTCCATCTTGAGACAAGACAATTGTATCTCTTTTTGATATCGAGTTCCAACTCTTTCACGGTAATTTCTGGCCTATACCTAAACACATTAAGGTACTCTTTGGCTATCCAACTATATGTCACTTGCTTGTTCCTCATAGCTAGTGTGCATGTGTCCGGTTAAGTGAGCACTTTAATCACAAAATGACCAATTCTTGGTATTAAACTGGCATAACATCTCCATTTGCACGGTGCATTGCAGTATGCTTCCATTTGATTTTTGTTTACCCTCTTAAAGTGTATCTCCCTCCCATCTTCAATAGCATGTGCCTTTAAAGCATCTCTAGCTTGAAAACCATCTTCAAATCTCATTACAGTTGATAGTTTTAGGTGTTTATGATCACATCTAGGATCATAAACAACTTTCTGAATCTTTCTTCTAACACTAATATCATCTTCATCAGTTTCAGATGAATTAACATCCTCATCAGATTTTTCATAATCTGAAAACCCACATTCATGTCCAACTCTACTAAACACTTCATCACATAAGCCTTTATCCGACTTATCTCTTAAGCTTATCCTAGCATCTATGTACTCTTTATCAGAACATAGCTCATCATCACCCATCTCATCATCTGTGTACTCTTCATTCTCTGATGGGAAATAATCACTATCATCTTCTTCATTATACCCCTCTCCATCTAAGGCTCTGTACCTCTTATCTCCCTTCTCAACAAGTTCCTCTCGAGAATCTTCTGCATCTCCCTCTCCATGTCCCCATGTATCCTCAAACTCCTCTGCATCCTTGTCATTAGAACTCTTCTCTGTATCATTCTCTCCATCAGATAGCCGAATCCTACAATCCACAAATATGTGAATCACCCTAGTTGTATTGGACAGGCAACCCAACATTTCCATCACTTCTCTGTCATGAAAATTTTTCTTATACCATAAAGTATTTGGAATTTTGTAGGAAATACCCTTCCAAGACACATAACCAAGTTTATTCACTTCATCCTCAAGGTCAAAGTAGCCAAACTTATCTACTTCCAGGTCAAACCTAGGAACTAAATCACCACCAACTTATACTTCATCATTCCTTATCCTACCAAATCTGCCTCCATGGTGAATGTAAATTCCAAAGAAATCGAATCTGTTAAAAGGCACAACTACATTAAAATCCCCTATATAAAATTACCAACAAAGGGAAAAACTAACTCAAATATTCAATTGAAAATATCGATTCGAGGGCCTATGTCTGCCATTTCGAATCGAATCACCTTTCTGGACCACCACAACGAGTTGATTTTGGGACCACAACAACGACAAAACCTTCGACACACGAGTTGCTCACTGGAAGAGATGTTTGGAACCTACCAATCTACCGACAATGTAGGTGGAAAAAAATGCCATGGGTTTAGGATTGTGTTAGAGAGCATGCGGGCGGAAGTGAATTAATTTCTGGAATTGTATTCGCGCATCTATTTCCAGAACCCCTAAGATCTGAAAACGAAAAAAACGTCGTTTTGTGCCACGCATTTGACAGATGTACTGGGCAGTACACATAATATAAATTAATTGCCATGTAGGATTAAGTACTGCCGGAATTCAGCTCCATGGGAAAATTGCAACAAATCAAAAGTTCATGTATTTTCCTGCGACGAGTCAAAGTTCGTGAAAAAAACCGAAAAGGCCCCAAAGTTCATGTATTAATTAGCCAATATCCCTTTTTTTAATCCCTGCTAATAAAATTTTATTCTTTTTCGATATTTTCTTAAACAACTAGTATTGCAATCCATTCTATGCACGAGATGTTATATAGGGCTGGGAATTCGGGATCGAGTTTTCGGGTTTGGGTTAAAAAATCCGAACCCGTTCGGGTTTTCGGGTACCCAAAACCCGAAACTTCGAGTTCGGGGTCGGGTTTGACATTTCCAAAAATTTCGGGTATCGGGTTACCCGAACCCGAACTTCGGGTACCCGAAAAACCCGAAAACCCCGATTTTTTTGTAATTAATTCAATAAATAATTAATAGTATTACGCAATTAATTTTAAAAATTATACATTTAATTTAATCGAAGTAAATAAAAATTCATAATTAGTGACTAAAGACTAAATTTTATTAATTATTGTTACTCAAACTAACTTTTAGTTTACTTTTAGAGGCAAAAAATAAACTACCACCTTGAAGTTTAAAAATCAATAGTAGGTTTGGAAGTTAAAAAACACAAATAATGTCCACTTTTTTGAATTTGAGACATCTTCGCCCTTGCTTTTTGCTTTTTGACACCTTCCCCTCCCTTTTTCTCTATGAAACCTTTTGTCCTTTTCTCTTTCTCTCTTATAGTCACTTTCCCTTTTTTTTTCTCTTACTTTAATTTCTTTCGTTTTCTCTATGAAAACTATATATATATGATTGCTTAATCTTTTATTTTCGTTTTCTTCTTGTATATTTTCCTTATTATTGAAGAGTTGCTTATGTATATTTATTTTGTTGGTAGTTTATAGTTTTGAATTTCTTTATCAATTCAAAAGTTGCTTATTTATGTTTATTTTGTTGCTTTTATATAGTTTTATATTCAAAACTATAACTAGTTTTTTTGTATTTTTTATTTTTATCAATCGGAGACATGCTTATTTACGTTTGTTTTTTTTTTTGTTTTTTTTTTGCTATTTTTAAGTAGCCTTACAGTAAAATAAAATTTAGCATCTTAACATTCATTAAAAAGCTTAATTTCATATTCAAATAAGCATATGATTGAATAAAATGATAATATTATATACGTGAAAAGGCATGAAAAAAAATTATAGTCCAAGCATAAAAAAATTTAATTTAAGCACAAATACATACGATAGTTATATAAGCATCAATTAATAACCGTTTAAGCAACATAATATAATTATTTAAGCATAAAATAAAATGATATACTCTTTCGAAAATTAAGAATTCCATAATTTTGCAATATCAAATCAAAAATTAAGAATTTCATACTCTATTATTTAGATTAAAAAAAACAATATACTCTTGATGTTATACCCTAGTCGTTAGGGGAATCCAAACCCTGTCGGGGAAAGCTAAACCCTAAAAAATAATTAATTAAGCAAATTAGTATTATCTTCTTCTATGAAAAATTAAACCTTGAAATTAAAACTATACCCTAACTATTATAGGAACTAAACCCTAGGGGGACAATGTAAACCCCAAAGCTTGTATATATGATTCTTTAAAACTAAACTTTAGAAATACAAATTATACCCTAGACGTTAGGGGAATCTAAACCCTGTCGAGAAAGCTAAACCCTAGGGGTAAAAGGGTTATAGCACTACCCCCTCCGCGTAGGGTTTAGTTTTTTCCCCTATAGGGTGTGGTTTACCCTAACAGCTAGGGTATAGTTATCCTAATGTTTTATTTTTAAATAGAAGAATATCTTACTAATTTCCTTAATTTATTATTTTGTAATGTTTATAAGTTATTATTATATTGCTTATTTAGATTTAAAAAAAACGATATACTCTTGATGCTTAATGTTTAACATATTGTCAGCATCTTGTACGTTAAAATTTATGTTTACTTAACAACGCGATTTTTTTTTTCGTATGAATTTATGCTTCATTTGTTTTTCTTGTATGCTTGGACTATTATTTTTCATGTTTTTTCATAGTATACAATTATGTTTTTTCGCCAATCTTGCTTATTTATATATAAAATTATGCAGTGTAGGAATGTCAATCTAATTAATTAATATAATAGTAACTTCTAAGCACTAAAAATTATAACTAGTTAAGCAAGTAAGTTATATCATGAAACAAAAGAAAGCGGAAGGAAGAAGAAGGGGAAAAAAGAAGGAAAAAAAAGAAGAAGAAGAAGAAGAAAAGTCATGAAGATGAAGAGGATGGCGTAAGAAGAAAAAAAAAAAAAGAGATAGAGAAAGAAGAAGAAAAAGAAGAAAAGAGAGATAATAATTCATATGAAAAGAAAAAGAAGAATAGAGAAGTAAAGAACGTCAAGAGAGAAAATAAATAAATAAAAATATGAAGAAGAAGAATAATTGAGAGGGCAAGAGAGAGAATCCATATAAATATCTCCTTAAATTTAGGAACAAGAATATAAGATCTCTATTACCCTTTTATCATTTAAAAACTGTCATATATAATTTAATTGATCAACAAATCTTTACCATTGATCAATTAAAATTCATGGTTGAGACTGGTTCCTAGTTCTCATTATTTAAAAGGGTTCTCATATGATCTATTCTCTCTCTATATATATATAATAATAAGATTACAAAAATAGCAGTTATCAATTTAGCATTGATATCGAAGGTAATTTTGCAATAAGTTACAATTTCAGGGGTTTAAATGTAAAAAGTTGTGTGAACACAAAAAAAATCATCTCATCTTCTCTTCTCACTTTCCCCAATTCTCTTTCTCCTTGCCACTTGACAAATATTTATTGATAAAAATAATTACATCAAAATAAATCTTATTTTCAATATAATGTAGATAAATATTTATTTAAAAAAATTAAAAATTATACCATAAATTATGATTTTCAATTCTCTACAAATAGACACCAATATTGTTATACTTTGAATCACAAAAAAAAAAAAAAAAAATATATTCTCATCTCATTTTCTATTATTTGATATTTTGATTTTGTATTTTAACAAATATATATACTTTACTTCTATTTTCTATAATGCCACGTGTTAAATTCTCTCCTATTTATTCCGGTTTTCTTTTCTGTAATTTTTATTTAACTTAGTGGTCTAAAACAACAATATATCGATCAAAGTTTAATGGGCCCGAAAATAGAACAGAAATAAAATAAATATACCATACATTGGGTGACACAATATTTATAAGTCACTTAAAAAAAAAATCATGAAAAACCTAATTGTTCATATATGTAAATTTTATAAACAAGCTATAATTTACGGTTTTCACTTAAATCATGACATGACTTTACGTTTTTTTTTTGTTTTTTTTTTTTTTTTCCTTATTCACATTTGCAAAATAGTCTCTTTTTATAGGGTTCAGTTTTTTTTAAGATTCAATTTGTTTTTTTAGGGTTTACTCCCTCCGGTCTTTTACAGTTGAGTCGAAACTTTTCGACACGGGAATTAAGAAGAGTTGTTTAGTACTTTAAGTATGTTTGGTAATTGAGAAGAGAATGAGATTATGTTTATAATTGAGAAGAGTTGTTTTAATTAATATAAAAAATGTTTTTTATTAATTAATATTTTTTTGTTTTTCAGTTTATTTTAAATTAATTTAAAAATTTCTGGATTTTTTTTATAAAATTATTGTTGACGTTTAAAATTAAAATAAAAAACTTTTCTGGATTTTTTTTTATAAAATTAAAACTTTTCTTTATTTATTTTAAATTAATTTAAAATTTTCTGGAATTTTTTTTTAATAAAATTATTGTTGATGTTTAAAATTAAAATAAAAAACTTTTCTGAAATTTTTTTTTAATAAAATTAAAACTTTTCTGGATTTATTAAATTAATTTAAAATTTTTTGGAATTTTTTTTTTATAAAATTATTGTTGATGTTTAAAATTAAAATAAAAAACTTTTCTGGATTTTTTTTTTATAAAATTAAAACTTTTCTGGATTTATTTTAAATTAATTTAAAATTATTTCGAGAGAGACGGCAATGACGATAATGGAGAAATTGAGAAATTGGGGCGTAATTAGTATGTTAATTAAGTAAAATAAGGGGTACAATTAGTTGTGTGTTTAATACTTAATTTTTACCCAAAAAGGAAACGACTCAACTAGGAGAGACCGGCCCACCGGGAAAGTGACTCAACTGTAAAGGATCGGAGGGAGTAGTTTTTTTGATTTAGTAACTCACGTTGACGCATCAGGCGGGACAACAAATGTTGTATATAAGGAAGTGTTCCGAAATGTATAACATATTGTGTTGTTGTAGTGCACTAACATTATATTTGTCTGCTCTTAGTGTGTGTATGCTTACATTTCGTTTCGCTGCTCTTATTAAATATTCGTAACTCACGGTGTTGCGCATCAAACGTCAATAAAAAGCTAAAGACGTACTCCCTCCGTCCCACTTCACTTGTCCTCAATACTATTTTTGTCCGTCCCACTTCACTTGTCCTCTTTCCTTAAAAGGCAAAAATTAACCCTTACTTTTTGATGTGGACCCCTTACTTTTTTAATTTAACACTACTCATAAAATCCCGTGCCGAAAAGAAAGAGGACAAGTGAATTGGGAAGGAGGGAGTAATAATTATCACAACTCTCTGGAACTGCCCCACTCTCTCTCTCTCCTCTTTCTATTTATGCTGGCAGCTTCGTTCCTCTCTCTCCCTACTGTCGAAGAAATCCAGAGAAAAACCCATCCCCTTGACAATGATCTAAACAAGCTCTACCAGAAATCAAAAGAATGGGAAGTCTGCTGAGTTTTATCCAATCTTTGGCCGATGGCGAGGAAGAAACTGCCCGGAACGCCTACGACTCCAACTCCTCCTATCATCAATGGCAGAACCGCCCAACTCGGTCCCACCAGATGGAATGCTTAACAGTCACTGTCCCTCAGCTGAGACGGACCTCTCCCAGTCCTCCTTCATCACCTGCTTATCCCAACATTGTCAAATTAAAGCAACCTCTTATCGAACGTCACAGGCGGCAGAGGGCGGAAGCTCAGGCGGCGGCAGAGTGTAGGTGGATAAAGCACTACAGCAGCCGCCACCGGATTCTGCTGGTGGGGGAGGGAGATTTCTCCTTCTCTACCTGCTTGACTAAAGCGTTTGGTTCCGCCTCTAACATCGTCGCCACTTCTCTCGATTCTCAAGGTATACTACACATACGCCTCTCTTCTCCTTCTTCCTCCTCTCTGAGTATTTATACTACTTGTGTTAATTAATATAATTATACAGAGTTTTTGGTGAAGAATTACAAGACTGCCTTATCCAACCTAGTCGAACTAAGCGTAAGAAAATGCAGCGTGATCCACGAGATTAACGCCACTCAAATGGCTAAACACCCTCTCCTCGCCGGAGTCAAGTTCGATCGCATAGTATTCAACTTCCCCTTCGCCGGATTTTTCAAGGAATTGCCTCGTGACTCTCAGCTCCGGTTAGTTCATTAATTAGCTATATATGTACATATATACCCTAATTTTAATGAATGTTTTGTTGTGTAGACTTCATATGAGGCTTGTGAGTGGGTTTCTGGAGAATGGAAAGAGAATGTTGAGAGAGAATGGAGAGATTCACATCACTCACAAGACTAATGGTTTCCACAGGGAGTGGAAGGTGGAGGCATTGGCCTCTCTCCACCAACTTAGGATTGTTGAAGCTGTGGAATTCAACAACATGGATTATCCAGGTTACAACACCAAGTGTGGATTTGGGGGAGATAACAACTTCAATTGCTACCCTAGCGTCACCTACAAATTCAGAATTTAATTATATACATATATAAATTATAATTAAGGTATTATTAGTAGTATTGTGTGGGGAATGTTGTAATTTTAGGTGGCATTTTGCATATTTGTCTTCTGCCCTAGCTATGTATATTTTTTAAGGGGGTCATAGAATTATGTATAATAATACTAGTATAATCTAAGGATCGGGACTTTTTGTATTGAAAAAAAACATATCATCTTGTAACATACTACCTCCATCTCACAAAAGTAATTCCACTTTCCTTTTTGGTCCATCTCATATATTAGTCAACTTTCTTTCTATAAATGGTAAATAACACTTGGCTACAATTAACCCTCTCTCCTTAAAATTAACTACAACCACACATTCTACTTTTTCTTAAATCTTGTGTCATTTAGAAGTGAGACTACTTTTGTGAGATGAAGGTAGTACTATCTTGTAAGATACTGAGAGAATATTAAATTAAAATTTTTGATATGTTCGTTTAGTATGTCACTAGTATTGCACCCGTGCGTTGCACCGGATATGAATGTAATTTTTAATTTTTTGGTATAACTATAATTATTTCATACTAAGATAAATTTAGTCCAAATAATATACTAAGAGATGTTATGGATTCTTTAAAATGGTTAAATTTCCATGAAATTTCAAAAAAATTAGGCTCTCTAAAGCTCTTTTTACAATCACTTGAGAGTTTAATTAGTGAGAACTATCAATTTATAAAGCAACAAATTATAACTCCTCATTTGTACCTACACGGTTCACAAAGCAATGCATATGTTCATAGTATTTATTTTTAATTCGGTCCCAATAAAATAAATGTGTAAATTACAATGAAAATAATATAAAAAATTTAATGAACAACAATTGAACTTTCACACACAAATATTTTGTATGTTAAAACATAATTATGATATCGAAAAAAATAATGAAACCTAATCAAGATCAATTCCCATTAAATAAATCAATGAGCAACAATTAATTATTTAAAGTAAAAATAAAATAAAAATAAAGGTTAGTTTCGATTGAAGAAAGCAATAAGCAACAATTACAACATTAAGAAGGGGAAAAAAATACACATTGTGAAAAACATAGGAAAAAATATACATCAAATACATTATTTTCTCACTATATTTATAGCAAATCCTATAACCTAATCCTTATATGATTAAATATTTATATGGATTTGTTTTTTTGAATCGAATTTATGCAACCTTTTAATGAAAGATAGGACTCTTATGGATTAATTTGGATCCCATTGATAACTTGTGGATTTGATGTATGTGTCTATCAAGCTTCAAAAGAAATTATACATCCTAAAATATATACCTATAAAAAAAAAAAAAAAAAACTTGAGCAATAATTACCGTTTGTAAAGAGATCAATGCACAACTAAAAATTGCAAAATGCAACAAAGAAGTGTTTATTATACATTCTTTTTTCTGTTTATATTTATAGAGTGAATCAATTACAAATAATGACGAATTTCAAATTCTGCATTTTTTTTGTACATAGCTGGCAGCAAATGCTCTTCAAAAGTTTGAATATAAGTATCTCTTCAAAATTTTGTTAATATTTCAAATTACCATGATATTGGTATTTGAGTCAATCTCACCGCAGTATTTCACAACAGAGGAATGTTCAAATGAAATTGAATAGGTTAATATGAATTTTAGTAATTAATTAATAAATATAGTAATAATTAAAGATGCATGAATAGTAGTTTGATAGTCCTATTATATATTTAAAGGTAAAAATAAAATAAAATAAAGAGGCACATATTGAAAATGCATGTTTAATTAATTATTGGAAATTGGTGGTATACGGACTACGAAGAGCTAAAATTTTAATGGGCAAAATACTAAAATTTGATTCATGAACCGTGTACTGGGCGACACATTCCAAGCAATTATATTTAGAAAATTCAAAATTTACAGATAACGAAAACAATTAATTATTTTACTCACAAATATTCATATAGAGAGAACAATTAATAACACAATTTAGGAAATCGAAGGGGCTAAAAAATTTGGGCGGGAAAAAAATTAGCTTAAGTATTTTATTTTAGTATATTACTAGTATTGCACCCGTGCGTTGCACCGGATGCGGATGTAATTTTTAATTTTTTGGTATAACTATAATTGTTTCAGACTAAGATAAATTTTTTAGTCCAAATAATATACTATAAGAGATGTTATGGAATCTTTAAAATGGTTAAATTTCCATAAATTATCAAAAAATTTACTATCTCTAAAGCTCTTTTTACAATCTATCGAGAGTTTATTTAGTGAGAATTAGCAATTTATAAAGCAACAATTTATAACTCCTCATTTGTACCTACACAGTTTACAAAGCAATGTACATGTTCATAGTATTTATTTTAAACTCATTTACAATAAAATAAGTGCAAATTACAATGAAAATAATATAAAAAATTTAATGAACAACAACTGAACTTTCACACACACACACAAATATTTTGTATGTTGAACATAATTATGAGAATTGTCTTTTGACCGTGAAAAAAAAAAAAAAAAACCTTCATCAAGATAAATTCCTATCAAATAAATCAATGAGTAACAATTAATTGTTTAAAGTAAAAAAAAAAAAAAAAAAAAAAAAAAAGAAGAGGTTAGTTTCCACTGAAGAAAGCAATAAACAACAATTACAATATTGAATGGGAAAAAAAATACACATTGTGAAAAACATAGGAAAAAATGCAACAGGAAAATGATACAAATGGAAGGAAAACTACAGTACTATTTAATGTTGATTCTATTTCACATTAATTCTCTTAATTCCAATGTCCTATCTCTTCCTATAAATTTTAAAAATTAGACATCAAATACATGATATTGGTGTTTTGATAAAATTGAATAGGTTCATATGAATTTTAGTATTAAATTAATAAATATAGTAACAATTAAAGATGCATGAATGTCCTATTATATATTTAAAGGTATAAAAAATAAAATAAAGAGGCACATATCGGAAAATGCATGTTTAATTAATTATTGGAAAATGCATGTTTAATAAATTATTGCTACACATTCCAAGCACTATTATGTTTAGAAAATCCAAAATTCACATATAACGAAAATAATTAATCATTTAACCCACAAATAACCCACAAATATTCATACATATAGAACAATTAATAACACAATTTTTAGGAATTCGAAGGGGCTAAGAATTTGGGCGGGAAAAAATTAGCTAAAGTATTTTACTTTAGTATATTATATAGATATAGATTATTGATCTTTAAGAGTATTATACTCTCTCCCTCCTACTCATAAAGAGATACAATAATTTTTTCGGCAAATAAATTAAGATGAGACTGATAGTGGTGGATACAGTAAGTATGAATGACTTTTTATAGGTTAAAATTTTATTATTTAAGATAATATCTCATATGATTGAAACGGATGAAATAAAACTTATTTTTTTTATGAATGGAATGGAGGGAGCAAATAGTAATTGCTAAAAAATAGTATTCCCTCTGTCCCTCTTTACTTTGCTTTCTTTTCTAATTTTATATTGAAATGAAACAAATCAAGTGAAATTGAACGGAGCAAATAATTTATATGCATTAAAACACATTTATTTCTAGAAAAAAAAAATTATATGCATTGAAAATTTGTTTAGAAAAAATAATTCTTTATAAATGTGACAGAGTGAATTTATTTTTGAGTAAAAATTAAATTTGGAAATCAGTAGAGTGGAGTGGTGAAGAAAGGAAACGATCCGTCTTCAATCCATCAAACGTCAATAAATATGAAGAAATAATAGTACTGCTAATTACTCTCTCGGGAACCACCGCATATTAACTAAGTATGCCAATTAAATTTACAGATCATCCCCCCCTTCTTCTCTTCATGGAAACAAAAGGGTCTCCTTTTTTCGGTTCATTTTAGTACCAAGGCTGAATCGTTATTATTATTATTTCCTCCGTTGCTTTTGAAACAACCTATTTTCTTAATAGAGACGTTTCGTACGAAATGACATGTGCACCCACATTAACCCCTTAATATATCACCTTTATACACTAAATTCTCATTTTAAGTATGTGGACCACCACTATTATACAACAAACCGTAATTTTATTAATATGCGTGCTGAAAAGAAACATGTCGTTTCAGAATAAACGGAGGAGTATTATTATTATTTTTTTCCCCCTACTCTTGAACGAAACTCTTTTCTTTCATTATTTAAAAAAAAAAACCTTATTTTAATATGGTAGGGTATAGATACATTTTTCAAAATAAAATAAAAATTATAATTTATTAAAGTTCATATATATTCATTCTGTTTCAACTAAGTACTATCGCTTTTGTCTTAATTTTGGTACTAGAAAAAAAAAAAAAAAAATCCTTTATTAACGGTACAAAAGAAATACTGCCTTTGTCCCCTTAATTTGGGAACAAGAACTAAAGAATGACTGAATATGTTGTTATAATCAATTTTAATGAGAGGGAGAAAGAGTTAATTGTAAATAATTATTTCATCCGTCTCATTCCATTTGATTTATTTTATTTCACCACGAGATTTTATGTGCAATGTTAAAAGTAAAAATAAGGGGTCCATGTTGAAGAGTAAGAGTTAATTCTTACCATTTTAGAAAACAAATTAATTGAAGTGGGACGTCCCAATTAGAAAGGAAACCAAGTGAAGTGGGACATAGAGAGTACTCCCTCCATTTATCTTCATTTGACACATTTCTTTCGGCACAGTGTTTAAGAAATTTAATTTATGACGTAAAGGTAGAGATAAAGAGAGTGTTAATGGTATAAAGGTGAAAATAAGTGGAATATAAGGGAATAAATGGAGTGTTAATGTGGGATGTTGGACTTAAAGTAGAAAGAGACTAAATGAAAATAAACGTCCCAATAAAAAAACGTGACCAAATAAAAGTAAACGAAGGGAGTATCATATACCATTCCGGTCCCTGCTAGTTGAACCATTTGCTTTTTGACTTTTTCGGCACGCGTTTCCACCGAGACGTAGTACGGGTTTTACGATATAATTTTGAAATATTATTTTTTTACGGGATACTACGACACTCGTAGTATATTTTATGCGGTAAAAATGTACTATAAAAAATCAAATAAATTGAATTTCAGATTAAGATAGATCCAATGCGGTAAAATATTTTTATACCTTTAAAAAAAAAAATGCTTTTCATTTTGAAAAGTAAAATTAATTCTTGGAATAAAAATGGTTATCATGTTATTTTAGAAGCACAAATTCTGTCACAGCTAAAGTGGTTATAACTTTCACAAATTCTTGGAATAAAAATGGTTATACCTTTAAAAAAAATGCTTTTTCACACACCGGATGTCGATCATCATCGCCATCATCTAAAGTTGATGCTGGATTTTGAAGTGGGAGTAACGGATGTGCACCACAGAAGAAGATAGAACAGATTTTCCGCACAAATTCTGTCACAGCTCTACATATGCCAATGCTCAAGCTCCATAGCTTGCCCAGAAATCTTGTGAAAATTCCCATGTTTACTTCTTTCGTCACAGCATCATCTTAGTTGGGACTGAAGACGAGAAATCAACTTAATTTTTTTTAAAACAATTAACAGAAAATTTAAATGACGCACCAAAGAGAATTCAAACCCAGGACGTTTGACCTCGAAACTTAATCCTACTACCGCTAGACCAACACACGTACACTAAATTTATTTAATTTACTCTTTCTAAGCGGTTTTAATTAGTAATGTTGAGGACTTTATTCAATTGCATTACTCATAAAATCTAAATAGTTCCATTTGGAGCGAACATCGTGAGTGATAAGGAAAACATTTTCCCCAAAAATTTTGTATTAAAATGGAACAGACCAATTCAAATGGGACGGAGAAAGTAATTAACAAATTTAAAAACTCGATACGATCCTTAATTAATTAATATCACATGAATATATGATTCTGCTTTTTTTGAAGATTTAAATACATACCTAGTTTATCTAAAAAAATTAAACCCTAACAATGTAAGCACTAGGTTAAACATGTTATCTTCCTTCCGTTCCATTGATATGGCCGGGGATAATATTTTCCCGTCATGAAAATTAAGACGAGAGTAATAATAATGGATAAAGTAGTGTGAATGAGTTTTAACGGCTTAAAATTTTATCATTTTAGATAATATCCGTATATCTGTGGAACAGATGAAAATAGAATGTATCGATGTATCAATGAGACATTATATAAATCCGAAGACTAACATTTCGTATACTCCCTCTGTTCCACTTCACTTGGCTTGTTTCATTTCGGCACGAGATTTTATGCGCAGTGTTAAAAGAGAAAAGTAAGGGGTTTACATTAAAAAGTAAGAGTTAATTCTTTCCATTTTAAGAACAAGACAATTAAAATCGAATATCCCAATTAAGAAAGAAAGTCAGGTGAAATAGGAAATAGGGAGTAATATAATTGATGTTAAACCGAGCACGCGATCACCGATCTCGCGAGCTCCGATCTCACCGAGCACCGAGCTTGCACGTGAAACCAAACGACGATGGCGTAGCTGAGCCCGTACGTCGACTGCGTAACCGATCTCGCACGTCGGTAGCGAACACAAAATGAAAACCCAGAAAACAGAAATTCAAAATGGAAACACACAGCGATTTACGTGGTTCGGAGATTTCTCTCCTACATCCACGGGAAGAAGAATCAAAACTTTATTGATGAAGTTCCACACTCTACAACCCTCGATCTACAATGAGAAAACAAGAACTACAAGAAGAAAACGAACTCCCGCGCAGAGAACTCAACTCTGCAACTGCTCTCTCTTTTCTCTTCTCTCAGCCCTCTCCCTTCTCACACTAGTAGCTCGAAAACTGAATGAATAACTGCTCAAGATAGATCTCCATCTTATATACACTTAACGATGAAGATTCCAGCCGTAGATCCGCAACTGATGATGATCTAACCGTCGATGCTAGCTTGCTCTCCAAGCTACAGTACAGTTAGTTATAACAAACTCCTAACTGACTCATGAGCTGTCCAGCTCACGTGCGCCACATACACTCCACATCATCACTAACTCTCCACGTCAGCAATGACTTATTCCCGAGTTATGCATTCACACACACACACCATGCATCCCATGCATCTACAAATCTCCACCTTGAATGCAAAACTCACCAACAAAGCTTCTAACTCTTCTTCCTCCACAGCTCACTACCCGAGCTGCCATCCTCTCACTCAACTCACAGAGAAGCATGCCAACCAAGCTCACACAATACTTGAACTTGATTGAAGGCAATGCTTTAGTAAGCATATCAGCTGCATTCTCAGCTGTTGGAATCTGCTGCAGATTTATCACCCCTTTTTCAACTTCATCTCTCACAAAATGTAGTCTCACATCAATATGCTTTGACCTCTCATGAAACACTTGATGCTTAGCCAAATGCAATGCACTTTGACTGTCACAATTCAACCTAATTGCTTTCTGCTCAGCACCGAACTCACTGAGTATTCCTCTCAACCATATGCCTTCTTTAATTGCTTCTGTAATGGCTAAGTACTCTGCTTCTGTGGTGGACAGAGCAACTACATTCTGTAAAGATGACTTCCAGCTCACTGCAGATCCAAACAAAGTATAAATCCATCCAGTTTGTGACTTCCTTGTATCAAGATTTGCAGCATAATCTGAATCCACAAATTCTATCAACACATCATCTCCAATATCAGTTTTCCTCTGATATTTGATGCCAATCCTCAAACTGCTCTTCATGTATCTCAGGATGTATTTCAAAGCATCCCAATGATATTTCCCAGGGTTGCTCATGTACCTACTTGCTACACTAATAGCATGAGCCAAATCTGGTCTTGTGCAAACCATAGTATACATTATGCTCCCAACTGCATTAGCATAAGGCACTAAACCCATCTCCTTTACTTCCTTCTCAGATTTAGGCTTGTGTTGTTCACTTAGCTTAAAATGCTGAGCTAATGGAACAGACACTTCTCTTGCTTCACTCATCCTGAATTTCTTCAAAACCTTTTGAATATAACTGTGCTGAGTAATCCACAACACTCCTTCATCTCTGATTCTTGTGATATCCACACCTAGAATCCTTCTTGCTTCACCCAAATCTTTCATTTCAAACTTTGAACTCAGATCAGATTTGATCTCTTCCACTTCAACAATGTTACTCCCAGCAACTAGCATATCATCCACATATAACAACAGACAAGCCACCAAGACACCCTCTCTACTTTTGAAATACACACATCTATCATACATAGATCTAACAAAGCCCATATGCATCATATGCTCATCAAACTTGAGATACCACTGCCTAGCACTCTGTTTAAGACCATAGAGAGATTTCTTCAAGAGACATACCTTGTTCTTTGTCTCTGGCAGCTGATACCCATCTGGTTGTGTCATATATATAGATTCCTTCAAGTCCCCATGCAAAAATGTTGTTTTCACATCTAGTTGATGCAATTCCAGATCATTTTGAGCTACTATAGCTAACAAAAGTCTGATAGAACAGTGCTTCACCACTGGTGAGAATACTTCATTGAAGTCTATCCCTTCTTTCTGTGTAAAACCTCTTGCCACCAGCCTTGCTTTATATCTCACTGTCTCCTTGCTTTCTACTTCAATTTTCTTCTTGAAAATCCACTTGCAACTGACCAGCTTGTGTGACTTTGGTCTATCAACTAGAATCCAAGTCCCATTCTTCTCAAGAGACTCTATCTCTTCCCTCATAGCCACAAGCCACTGATCTCTCTCACCACAAGCAATAGCCTCCATATAGTTCCCTGGTTCCTGATAATCAAGATTCTCAGCAACATTTAATGCATAGTACACCATGTCTGCATCACCATACCTGCTTGGTGGGTTGATATTCCTCCCCACCCTATCCCTTGCAAGCATATAATCCCTTAGATCATTTGAATCTGTCCCATTCTCCTCATCATTATCAGATGTGATTTCAGATTCCAAATTGTGATGCTCCACCTCAACTCTTGTATCATCAGACCTTGAGCCCTTATCCACATCCTTTTCTGTTTGAACTAGATAAGGCATCTCATTTTCCTTGAAGACTACATCCCTGCTTATGATTACTCTTTGATTCCCAACTTCTGTGCACCAAAGCTTATACCCTTTAACTCCTTTTGGGTAACCAATGAGCACACACTTCACTGCTCTAGGCTCTAGCTTATCCTGCTTAACATGAGCATAAGCTCTACATCCAAAAACTCTTAGATAATCATAACCTGAAGCCTTTCATACCACTTCTCATCTGGTGTTTTGAACTCAATAGCTGAAGATGGACATTTGTTGATCAATATACTAGCTGTGTTTGCTGCCTCACCCCAGAATTTCCTTGGCATCCCTGAATATGACAACATACATCTCAGCTTATCAAGTATGGTCCTGTTCATGCGCTCAATCACTCCATTATGTTGAGGATTTGCAGGCACTGTCTTGTGTCTCTTAATCCCCTTGCCTTTGCAGAAATCCTGGAAATCCTTAGACAGAAACTCCAAACCATTATCAGTCTTTAAACACTTCAGTTTGGTCCCTTTCTCATTCTCTACTTCTTCACACCATTCCTTGAACTTATTGAGAGTTTCATCCTTAGATTTCAGTATGTAAACCCAAAGCTTCTTTGAGAAATCATCCATGATTGACATGAAATACCTTCCTCCACCTAGAGTTTCTGTTTTTGATGGCCCCCATAGGTTTGAGTAAGCATAATCCAATGGAGCTTGCGAAGCATTACTGCTTGTTCCATAGGGTAACTTCTTTCCCTTTCCCAGAATGCAAGTCTCACATTCACTTGACTTGAAACCAGAGCAATCAGTTAACACACCCTGCTTAACAAGCTCATTCAAGACCTTCTCCCCTACATGTCCAAGCCTCCTATGCCACAACTCAGCTCTACCAAATGTACTCACCTCTAATTCGCCTACTACACACTTAGCATCAAGATAGTATAGGCTCTTATTCCTTACACCCCTCATAACCACAGAATCTCCCTTCATTACATGCATAACACCATTTTCAGACTTGAAAACATAGCCCTTAGACTCTAACATGCCCAATGAAATGAGATTTCTCTTGAGTTGTGGGATATACCTTACACCAGTGAGTACCTTGCATGATCCATCGTGCATTCTGAGCTTAACACTCCCAATTCCTTCCACACTGCACACTTGATCATTCCCAAGAAGCACAGAGCCTGATTTCTCATATGTGATGTCCAAGAACCATCCCTTCCTTGGACACATATGAAAACTGCAACCAGAATCAAGTATCCATTCCTCACCAATGTGATTTTCCACCACATTCAACACCTCAGTTCCTTCAACCTGCTCAACAACCTCAGCTGAGTTAGGCTTTTGAGTCTTCGTTTCCATCTTCTTCTTGTAGGCATAACAATCTTTCTTGAGGTGCCCAGGTTTCTTGCAGTGGAAACACTTCCTTGATTCCTTATCATCTGTCTCTTTTCCTTTCTACTGGTTCTGCTTCTTTTGATCTTGTGAATTTCTCTTTGACTTGAAGCCCTTTCCCTGCTTGTGCTTCACATTCAAACCTTCACCATGTGATGCCTCAGATTTCACTTCCACTTGCTTTTGCAATTCCTTGGATCTGTGAGCAGATTGGACTTCCTCCAAAGTTATAGAACTCTTTCTCCCATACAACATTGCATCCTTCAATTGATCATAAGATTTTGGCTGCGCACTGAGGAGGATGATAGCTTTGTCTTCATCTTCAAGCTTCACATCCAGATTCTCCAGATCGTCCAATACCTTGCCATAATCATCCAACTGATCTAAGATTGGCCTCTCATCCGAGATCTTGTACGAGTACAATCGCTGCTTTGAGTAAAGCCTGTTCGCGAAAGACTTCGTCATGTACAGATCTTCAAGCTTCTTCCAGATTCCGGCAGCCGTCGATTCCTTCGACACCTCTCTCAGAACCTTATCGGACAAGCAGAGAATCAACGAGCTGTGAGCCTTCTCTCTGATCTCACCGTGCTTCTCTGCAACCACGATCTTCTTAAACTCTTCCTCCGGCTTGATCGCATCCGCCAATCCTGGCTGCACCAAGAGCGCCTTCATCTTGATTCTCCAGAGACCGAAATCATTCAATCCATTGAATTTCTTCGCTTCAAACTTCATTGACGACATCGCACCGCAACAACTCGAGCTCCGCTTCCCACAGACGGCGCCAATTTGTTAAACCGAGCACGCGATCACCGATCTCGCGAGCTCCGATCTCACCGAGCACCGAGCTTGCACGTGAAACCAAACGACGATGGCGTAGCTGAGCCCGTACGTCGACTGCGTAACCGATCTCGCACGTCGGTAGCGAACACAAAATGAAAACCCAGAAAACAGAAATTCAAAATGGAAACACACAGCGATTTACGTGGTTCGGAGATTTCTCTCCTACATCCACGGGAAGAAGAATCAAAACTTTATTGATGAAGTTCCACACTCTACAACCCTCGATCTACAATGAGAAAACAAGAACTACAAGAAGAAAACGAACTCCCGCGCAGAGAACTCAACTCTGCAACTGCTCTCTCTTTTCTCTTCTCTCAGCCCTCTCCCTTCTCACACTAGTAGCTCGAAAACTGAATGAATAACTGCTCAAGATAGATCTCCATCTTATATACACTTAACGATGAAGATTCCAGCCGTAGATCCGCAACTGATGATGATCTAACCGTCGATGCTAGCTTGCTCTCCAAGCTACAGTACAGTTAGTTATAACAAACTCCTAACTGACTCCATGAGCTGTCCAGCTCACGTGCGCCACATACACTCCACATCATCACTAACTCTCCACGTCAGCAATGACTTATTCCCGAGTTATGCATTCACACACACACACCATGCATCCCATGCATCTACAATTGAAATATGGAAATCAAAACAGAGAATCTCATATACGAGTATTTAACAATTGGGGTAAAGTAACATAACGTAAAGGCTGATTAAGAAATACACCATCACTGGCCGACAAAGACTTTACCTTTAGTAAAGTGATAAAATATTTACGTGATAATCAATTTTAAGCAAGCTCAAAAAATGTTAATTAGTTAATGTAAATAATAAAATTATATTAAGTAACAACTATCATCTGAAGCAAAACAAAAAATGAAAATCGTTCTAGATAAACGAAAAACGAGCCAAATATGTGACAATTCAAATCCAACACATATCGAATCATTAATCACTGTATAGAGCAGCATATTAAAATCGAATCTAGTTCTCTCTATACCATTTTATTGAATTTCATACGTAAATCTCGAACGAATGATAAATTAACCATTTATGACAGAAAAAAAAAAAAAAAGTTTTTAAAAACAACGGAAAGAAGACTTCATGGCGAAGACATGAGAGATCAAAGGTGAGAGGTAGAAAGGTAGTGACGATTTGCTTGGGCTTTTGGTGGTTGCCACAGTTTTTTTCCTTACTTGAAATTAAGGATTACTATTAAATTCATGTGTCCGTACACTTTTAAAGCCGCCGGGACAATCTATATACTATATAAAAACTAAATACAAGGGGTATTTTAGTATTTTCACTTCTATTTTTAAGGGTATTTTAGTATTTTCAACATTTTTTTTTTCCATTTTTTGAATAATAGTTTTACATAATTAAAAAAGCTGTAAAAAAAATAATAAGTTTCAGTTATGAATAAATTCACATTATCCGTTCCCAACTAAAAATAAATAGATGGTTATATCAAATTTAAATATTGGAAAATAGTTAGTTTCATTGGATAAAAATGGTGAATGGACACAACTTTTCACAAAATGTGAAAAGGTAGTTCATATATATACTCTATTACCTTCATTATGGGGACGTGCATGCTCTTTCCTATACATGCATTGAATCTTCAATTTATTCATATTTAGTTATTCATGGAACACAAGTGTTTATTGCATCTATTGTTCACGGGGTATCTCTTTCTCTCTCTAAACGGATATGCTATAATTTTTCCGCTACTAACATCGTATTTTTTGAAATTTTCAGGGTTTTAGCAAAAGTGATGGATTTGATTTTGTTTCCATGAATGAAGAATGACAAAGGCACTTCAAGGGTATACATTCCAATCGAAAATTTCCAGGTTTTTCGCAATAGTTACATATTTGTTTATATATTGGATGAATTGCAACGTTCCTATTGTTGATTATTTCCTACTGTACTGTACGTATTGCATTGTTCAATATTTTTGAAAGTTATTTTTAAATAGAATCTAAAAAATACAGAAAGTCAAACAAGATGAATGTAATTAAGTAATTAATCATTACTAAATGAGATCAATAGATGAAAAATAATCAAGGCGAACATGTTGCGTTGTATTAGACATCAATAAGAATGAATTTTCATTGCATGCTCTCATCTTATAGATCCTTTACGTAGCGGCAAAAATACTAAAGACGAAAGATATAGCACGATGGATTGATAAAATGTAATTAATTAATGCAATATTTTATTTATCTTCTTACAATTCATATATATGATCATGTATAGTTTATATCTTAACTAATGGTGTTACGTCCTAATTCCAACTCCAAATAAAGTGACAATGAGATAAATGCTAAATCATCATATTTTGCAGTATTTCAGATCTCATGCACACTATTTTTCCAGAGAGAGAGATGCTCAAATAAGTTTAATCATGATAAAATTTCTTTATTATTTTATATCTAAGTACGTATCATACTAAACCAATTTTTTTTTAACTTTATAGGCAAAGATCATTTATATTCATAAATATTTTAAGTAAAATTTCACTAAATATAATATTAAAAGTGTGAAATATGTCAAATAATTATATTTGGCTGTATATGAAATCCCCAACACTCCATCTTTGAGAGAGAAAAGTAGTAATTATAACAAACTAGTTTACAACCCGTCGAAAATCGACGGGTGTCAATTATTTCTAATCTTTAGATATTTTATTAGTGAAATTTATTAAAAAAATATTTTAGACTATGATTCTCGATTTTTATGTACTTACAAACAATAAAAGAATTTAAGAATGATGAAGAACTAATTCAATGATGATTCATATTATATTTAAATCTTCGACGTTAAAAGACTTATAACTCAATTTGGTGCCAAAAACGACAAAGTCAAGTTCCTCGTGAAATATAAAAATATATTTAAAAGTAATACAAAATACTAAAAGTAAATAAACAATATGAAAATTATATACTCCCTCCGGTCTTTTACAGTTGAGTCACTTTCCCGATTTGGCCGGTCTCGAAGTTGAGTCGTTTCCTTTTTGGATAATAATTAAGTACTAAACACACAACTAATTGTACCCCTTATTTTACTTAATTAACATACTAATTACGCCCTAATTTCTCAATTTCTCCATTATCGCCATTGTCGTCTCTCTCGAAATAATTTTAAATTAATTTAAAATAAATCCAGAAAAGTTTTAATTTTATAAAAAAAAAAATCTAGAAAAGTTTTTATTTTAATTTTAAACATCAACAATAATTTTATAAAAAAAAATCCAGAAAATTTTAAATTAATTTAAAATAAATCTAGAAAAGTTTTAATTTTTTATTAAAAAAAATTCAGAAAAGTTTTTTAAATCCAGAAAATATAATTGTTCATATATGTAATTTAAAAAAAAAATCCAGAAAATTTTAAATTAATTTAAAATAAACTGAAAAACAAAAAAAAAATATTAATTAATAAAAAACATTTTTTATATTATTTAAAATAAAATACAGTACTTAGTAATTATAAGCATAATCCCATTCTCTTCTCAATTACCAAACATACTTAAAGTACAAAACAACTCTTCTTAATTCCCGTGTCGAAAAGTTTCGACTCAACTAAGAAAGACCGGAGGGAGTAAGAAATATGGACCAAAATAATATGCTTGGCTCCTCTTCTACAAAGCTATTGAAGTTTGAGCGTAGTCTCCCGTTACTCGTGTTTATAAGAAAATAGGTTTAAAGGGGAATATTTTGATGATAGGTGCATTTGTATCTCGTTAAGCCGCCTGTTGTTTATTTTAATAAACATAAAATATCAAACAAAGTCTCCCGTAGCCTGTTGTTTATTGAAATAAAACAAAATGTCAATATAAAGTCACTTGTTTCCCGTGTTTATAAGAAAATAGGTTTAAAGGGGAATATTTTGATGATAAGTGCATTTATATCTCGTTCGAAATTCGATACAATCACTTTATAACGTTATTTTTAAGTAAAGTATAAATAAAAAATATGAAAATATGTCAAGTCACCCGTTATTTTTTTCAATAAAAAAAATGTCGTTATATAAAAAGTTAAATGCCCGTTTCGAACCACCACGTTGATCGACATGCATACGTGTCAATTCCTACATCCGCAATTCTTATTTATCTAAAATATGTATATTTGTAAATATTGAAGTATGATATATTTCAATCTCACACAATATCTATCTTATATTTAGTTTTATATTGTATACTACTATGTATGCTTATCATATAAGTATTCGCGTAGCCCGATGTTTATTGTAATAAAAACAAAAATGCCATTACATCAAAATAAATCAAGCCATAACGCTGATTCTTGTTACATTTAAATCTTCGACGTTTAAAGACTTATATATGAAATTGGTGCCAAAATCAACAAAGCCAAGTTTCCCGTGAAATA
Source organism: Thymus mandschuricus (assembly GCA_029379335.1). Classification (NCBI taxonomy): domain Eukaryota; kingdom Viridiplantae; phylum Streptophyta; class Magnoliopsida; order Lamiales; family Lamiaceae; genus Thymus; species Thymus mandschuricus. The sequence goes on from CM057080.1 coordinate 27,657,334, forward strand.
CAAAAAATAAAATAAAAAATAATGTAATACAAAAAGTACTTAATAATTTACTACCCGCCGAAAATAGTTTACATTAATCGAAATCTACCTCTTTTGCAATCTAACATGTAACTTAATTTGATATGATTTTAGTAGAAACATATATAATTATATAAAGTCACCCGTTACTCATGTTTATAAGAAAATAGGTTTAAAGGGGAATATGTTGATGGTAGGTGCATTTGTATTCTGTCAGAATTCGATACGAATAACTTTATAACTTTATTTTTAAAGTAAAATATAAATGAAAATTATTAAAATGTCAAGTTGACCGTTATTTATTATAATATATAAAAGAAAAATATTAAAATAAGTTCAAGTCGTCCGTTGTTTATTTTAATAAAAGGAAATGTCAATGAGGGGTCTCAAATAGTTATATTGATTTCATCTCGTCGTGTCGTTATTTCAAGCTGCTAGTTAATTGTGATAATAAAAGTAGGTTTATTAGAGTAATATTTTGATATGAAGTATAGTGTGCCTCGTCAAAATTCAACATGAAAAAATTAATTTATATAAAGCATTCGGTTAAATACTTACTAATCATTGCATAATACTACAAATAAATGTTAATCATATTTGCATAATTATTTGCATGTAGATTCTATTATTTTTTCTATTATATGGAATTGTAATTGTTATTGTTATTTTATTATAGATAAATAAATAATATATTAAAATCTTTTTTTTTTTATCGAAATAATATATTAAAATCCATTCATGTATGAATAGAATAATATTGAAGATAACTATTAAAGATATAATAATAATATTATTAATAATGATAATTATAAAATAATTAGATAATATTTTTTATTATAAAAAATTGAATTTTTAGATAAATAGGAACGGAGAGCATATAAAACGCCACGTAGGCACATGAATTAACGTGGTGCTCCGAATCCGCTTTGCTTGCGTTCTTCATACTTGAACCTTTGTGACCACCTACAAAAATAAATTTTAAATTTAAAATAAAATTAAAACATTTAACATTCAATTTATATTATAAACTTTCACGTTAAATTTATTTAAACCGTAACCTTGGAATGGCGAAACAAATGCAAATTGCAAAGCTATCTTCATTGGTTCTTTGTTTCCCTCAGGCTTGTTTTCCATAAACAATTTGAGTTCATCAGCAAATGACTCCCATAATGGGCATGTTACTTTTGTGCCACTGTTATAAACATAGTAATAAAATTTAAGTAATAAATAACATTGAATAATTAATAAGCTTTATTAGATCATTAAAAATAACTATTGTAAGAAATCATACTCTGCATCTGCCAATATTATGTCGCAATTTGTGCTTTTAGCGCTTTCCACGTATACTATGTCAATAGAACTCGTTATTACCTCGCCAAGAACATCTGTAACATAAATCGGTAAATTTATATCACAAACAACTCATGGTAATAATATTTATTATAAACTAAATAATTTTTTATATTATGAATTATACTTACCTATGGCAAATTTATCATTGTGAGAGCAAATATCCTTGAAAGGCATGAAGTCAAATCCATTCTCGTCAATTTTGAAGAACTCCTCGGGTTCAGACACTTTAGTAGCAATCCCAAAGCTGATCTTGAAAACATGATTGATTTTGGCACGTTGAAAATTAACATTATTTTCAACAACATTAAAGTTCTTGACAGTCACTATTTCGCCCTCTTTAAGAAATTTCGTAAACTTATCCTTTAATCCTTTGTTGACGGATGCTTGAATTTTGTCACCCTATATAGACAAACATATGTCAATAATAACTAAAATATATGTCTTACACATGTAAATATAAATATGTGTTATAAAAATTACCGCTTCATCAATTAAGATCAATTCAAGTCCTTCTTGACCATTGCGATCTTTTTGAATCCACAATCGTAAGATTCTTACAATAACGGTTTTGTTTCTTGATTTTTTGTTGACTTCTTTCAGGGTGATGATCCCATCGTTAGAGGCCATTTTCTGTATTCATAACAAATATTATTGTTACAATAATAATGTATGGCGATGTCTACATGCATAAATAAAAAATCGATGAAATAATAAAAAAAAACAATGTACCAAACAAATTTCATCAAATTTCTATTATATTTTTCTATGTATAAATAAATTATATATACATGATTTTCGTCGATACGCGAATAAATTATATTTACATGGTTTACATAAAGTATTTACAATATTATATATACATGATATATATATATACATTTTACGTAAATTACATGATATATACATACATGATCTAAAATATAATATATGTTCTATTATATTTTTCTATATATATAAATAAATTATTTATCTATTAATTATCAATTACATGAGATATACATAAAGTATTTACAATATTATATATACATGATATATATACACTTTACGTAAATTACATGATATATACATATATGAATTATTATTACAATATACAATATTACAATATATACATTTTACGTTAAAAAAAATTAGGTTTTTAGATAAATAGGAACGGAGAGCATAGGGAGCGCCACGTAGGCACGTCGATTAACGTGGGGCTCCGAATCCGCATCGCTATTATATATAAAAGGATATAAGATATCTTTATTATTTTATTTCTATGATATGTAATGTTACTACACCACAATTTTCAATTTTATAGGCAAAAGACATTCATATTTGTAAATATATTAATTAACTATTGTGCATAAGGAAATACGTGCATGTATATACGGAGGGAGTAAATGCGGTAATGTTTATTACTCCCTTCGGCTCATAAATAATGATCCTTTTTTATCGGTACAGGACTGAAGACGAAAATGTTTAATGTATAGCGTGTATTGTATGTAGAGATATGATGGAGTATATTTTACGCATAGTTCCAAAATTATAAAAATCGAAGAAGAAACAAACAAGTTACAATGTTTATCAATATAAACTGTTATGAGTCAAAGCTAAAAGGAAAAAGGTTTGTTGCAAATATCTTATACAAGAATAAACTAATTAAAACATAGGGAATGATGAAGTATGTAAATTACTAAATATTTTTGGTGCATTTTCCTCCTTCGTCTTTCACTTTTTACATATAAATTAGATATTTTATAACACACATGCATGTCAATTTCGTTTAAACGAGTCACTAATATACGCATGAGTTGAAATTATAGTCCATAATAAATACAATACATTGAATAAATTTTAATCCCGTGCATCGCATGGGTGAACGTTCTAGTTTATAATTATAATTACAAACACATTCTACATTAGCTAGCTTTACAATAAAAAAAAGTTATCAATATGCTAATCCTCTCCATGGATCTTGAAAATTTTATCCTCCTCCCTCCAAGCCACCATATGTTTCCTTTCGTCCACGATTTATAAGTCGAGGTGGACTTTTTAGTTGATTTTGAGGCCTCGTAATAATAACATTCGAGCTGGCGTTTCAAATCCGCAACTAAATATATATCATAGATTGATCAATTGATTTAAGCTAATATTTTCTTGTACATAAGTACGATAAATATATAAAATTAAAGTAACCATTTTGATATAGCAAACTCAAATTAATACTAGTCACTCACATAAAAAATATAAACAGTACCCACTTTTTGGACAAATTGCATGTCATAATTATCCTTGATGAGAAAAACTTAGTTAATCATTTGGGTGATGCTATTCGGCCGTAATGTGGCTGATCATAATTTTAATTTATTTTTTATTTAATATCAAATAATTTATATATTTATGCCAAACTTTTTTAGATTGTAAAAAACTCAAAAAACGATACTCCGTATTTTTTAGGTATTTTTTAAAATTAACCCTTTAATTATTTGATAATTTTTACTATTTTAAATAATTTATTAATTTGTTACTTTTTTATCTAAAAAAAAGAGAAAAATATGTAATTTTTGGAGAAAAAATATTTTTAAATTACAATATAAAAGTAATAAATTATAGTTATCATTTACTATTTTTAAAATTACGTATATTATGAAAAATGTCGATGTGTGGGCGGCCACATTATGGCCAAATAACATTATTGTAATCATTTTCTCAAATATATGAGTAATGTATTCGTGTATTCATGTATTTGTATATTAGTCAAAGTTAAGGTTTATATTCATGTCTTAGATAGAATTTTATTTTAGAATAAACGAATACATGAGTCATGTGTTATGTATTTGAACATTCTTGTATTGACCGGGATATGATCATGGGCCGTGTATTCATGTAATGATCGAGGTGTGAGTTTATGTTTAAAAAATTAATTTTAAAATACACGATTACATGGGTAGTGTACTTTTACCACTCGAAATTTACCTACTTAGAGGGTGTTTGGCTAAGCTTATTTTGAGGAGCTTATAAGCTCTAAGTGCTTATAAAATGTTTCAAGAGTTTAAAAGCTCCTAGATTTAAGAGCTTATAGCTGTCAAAGTATCTGGATAAAAGAGCTCATAAGCTCAAAATAAATTAAAATTTGAAAATTTAAAAACAAAATTGATTTTTTTTATTTATTTAAAATTTATAGTTTTCAACAATCAAATAGGAGTGTTTATAATGGAAATATAAAAATAATATGAAGTTATACAATGAAAAAGTGCAATTAAAAAAAAAGTTGGGCTGGGGGAGCTTATTTTTTGGAGTACTTATAAGCATTTGAAGCTTATTTTTGGAGCTTATTAGCATTTTGAGAGCTTGTATTGTCAAACACTTATAGAGTGCTTATAAGCAGTCAAACACAACTTATAAGCTTAGCCAAACACCCCTTAATATACCTTCCAAAATTAGCTCTATTTATTGGCCAAGTATATGCTAAATTTCTTCCCATTTTATGATTTGATGCATTATATTTAAGTTGAAAATGCATTATCAGAAATAACATGTTGGCGTGTAATGCATATAATGCACTATTTTAATAGTTTTAAAATAAAATGTATTATATATATAATCTAGAAATGTAAGCATTTATAAAAATTGGTTTTAGGCCTTTTGACCAATTCTATTTATATTTTTGGGATTTTGATTTTTCATTTGATTATTTTGAATCTCATAATTTTCGCTAGTTCATAGAGTGAAATAATTTTTTGTGTTCTATTCACTACAACAAAATGTCTAATTAGTGACATAATTTTAGTGACACCAAGAGATATGTCATTAAAGTTGTGATATTTTTAAGTGTAGCTAAATTTAGCTACACTTACACATGCATCTATATTATTTAGTTACATATTCAAGTGTTGCTAAAATTTGTGACAATTGAAAATGTAGTAAAATTAGTGACATTAATCTATGTAATTAAACCTTGCTACATCTAAACTTGTCATAATATTTTTTTAGCTACATATAAGTGTCATAAAGTACTTTTGCTACACTTAGAACTATAACTAAAATTTCCTACACCCTAAAGAGTGTAGCAATTTTTTTTCCCTTTTTATGTTATTTGTATAACCATTTTTCTTTTCAAAATTGATTTAAATAAGGTTTTAAAAGTATAGTTTAAGTGATAGAATAATAATAATAATAACAATAATAATAATAATAATAATAATAATAATAATAATAATAATAATAATAATAATAATAATAATAATAATAATAATAATAATAATAATAATAATATTTTAGATCAATATGTGCAGAGAGAATAAGATTGAAGAATCAAATTATTTTTACGTTTTTTCTATCTAACAAAACACGACTCTCTCTTTCCCTTCTTCCTTCTTCCTTCTTCTCCTTCATTCATCGAATCAACACCTGGTTTTCCTCCTTCACGCTCTTTATTGTTCGTTCTTCTCCCTCACTCAATCAGCAACAATTCACCATCGAATCAACCCTAATTCACCGAAAGGATTCATGAGAATGAAATTCTAAGAAGCTGTATGAATATTAATAGTGCATGTCGTTTGAATTTGTGAAATTCCTATCAATTGATGCTCAAATTCGGTAGAATCGATTCCGATATTGTGTTCTGCAGCTTGCAATCTGCGTTGTTTGGTGACTTGTGTTGTCTTCCTCCACAATTTTAGGTACTCTACAGCTGTTGTTGTTGTAGATTCGGCGACAAGAATGGCGAAGAGACTCATCCGCCGCCTCACAGCCGCCGTATCAGCCACAATCCTAGCCGCCGGAGAGTGGAGGATCGCGACGGCGGACTGCAATTCTACGGCGAAAGAGCAGCCCTCGTTTTTGGCGGATCCGATTGAATCACTGAGCTACATAATTGTGAGCTCCTCCATTTTAACCTAATTCCATTCTTTCTCCTAATTCGATTTGATTTTTCGATAAATCTCAGTCAGCGTTCTCCAATTGCATTTTCTCCGGTTGATTTGAGAGAATATTTCTTGCCTTGTGTTATCAAATTTGTTCGAATTAAAGTAGGAAAGTCGAAAATTTGTGTTGTTTCCTTGTTAAATCGTGTAATACGACCCGAGTCTATAGATGATATGTTACCTTGAGACAGCCTATTCTCTTACAAGTTATAATGATGTATGGTAGGATGATTGCTAAGTATGAGAGTGTTACTTGTAGGTTTTTTGGACTTTGATTGCTTTAAAGTGGTAATTTTGCTATTATTATGTTTCGTTCAACAACAAGCAGTTGGTTGTGTAGCACTTGAATCATATTTTGATGCTTAGTGATAATCCTTGATGTAGAATTAATGTTGATAGGGCAAATATAACTCATCAGATCATTCAAAGTTAGATTGTTTATCATTTTTTGAATTTATACTCCAGTTAGGTAGTGAGCATTTGATGTTTTCATTTGTGGTTCGTCTTAGTTATTGGTTTAAATGGTCTTCACATGATGCTATTGACAAAAACATCCACTCTTTTTGTACTTGAGTGCCCTTGGTTCTTTGCATTTGGTGCATAGGCTACAAGTTTGATATTTGGAGGTTTCATTACTAATTTCTATTTATAAAATAATTTTCTATACATGCCTTAGAACTTGAGCAACTGAAATCTGCGTTGTCTTTAACATTTACAGCAACCATTGTGGAGATTAGTTTGTCATATTTAAGTAAGGAGGAGAAGAGGCAGAAGTACAAGGAGAAAGAGAAAGAGAAGGAGGAAGTGGAAGAGCAGAGGAAGAAGAAGATGAAGAAGACGAAGAAGGAGAGGAAGAGTGTAATAGAAGTGGTGGTTGAAGAGAGGTGGATTAAGCATTACAGCAGCCACCATAGAATACTGCTGGTGGGAGAAGGGAATTTCTCCTTCTCTGCTTGTCTGGCAAATGCCTTTTGCTGCGCTCCTTACATCATCGCAACATCTCTTGATTCTGAAGGTACGAGAATGATTAATACTTAGCTACTTGACATATACTCCCTCCATCCCACTCCAGCTGATGCGTATTTCTTTTTAGACCGTCTCATTCTAGTTGATACATTTCCCTTTTAGGAAAGCTTATTCATAAACAACTCTCTCAATTATTATCGCACATTTCACATAAACATCTCTCCTTATTTCCCTTGTTAGAAACAAACGCGTCAATTAAAAAGGGTTAGAGGGTGTATATACATATATATATATATATAGAGAGAGAGAGAGAGAGAGAGAGAGAGAGGTTTGGTGAAGATAAATAATATTCCACACAAAGTAAAGAGATGAGTTACAAGAATATATAGGAAATAGAAATCCTAACCCTAGCTAATGAGAGACGTAAATAGGCCTAGAGTTCAGCCCAACTATCATACATAATAAAAGCTAATTACATTAAATTAACTAATCCCAATACACCCCCTCAAGATGGCATACGACAAGTGATGCCAATCTTGGACGCGATAAGATGAAGACGAGAACGAGATAGCGCCTTAGTGAGAGCATCAGCCAGCTGATCTGCAGACGAGACATGAGCAACACGAACTACATTCGACTGAATCAATTCACGAACAAAGTGATAGTCGATAGCAATATGCTTCATTCTCGAATGAAACACAGGATTGGCACATACATACGTTGTACCAATGTTATCCGAATAGATAACAGACGTACCAGAGACCGGAAGATGAAGTTCAGAAAGCAACGAACGAATCCATTGAAGTTCTGCCGCAGCATTTGCAATTGCACGGTACTCGGCCTCTGTTGAAGAACGAGCAACAGACCGTTGTTTCCGAGAGCACCAGGAAACAGCATTCGGGCCAAGAAACGAAACGTAAGCAGTAGTGGAGGTGCGACCATCAACGTTACCTCCCCGATCAGCATCAGAGAAGCAATGAAGATCAACAGAAGACGAGCATAGATAACGAAGTCCCAAATGGCGAGTACCGTTAAGGTAGCGGAGAAGCCGCTTGACTGCTCCCCAATGAATTTCCGAAGGAGCATGCATGAACTGAGAGAGTTTATTAACGGCAAACGCTATATCAGGTCGCGTAAGAAGTAGGTACTGTAGACTACCCATCACAGCACGATACTTGGAGGCATCCACAGCAGGTGCACCATCTGAGAGAGAGAGACAAGCAGAAGTAGATAATGGCGTTTAAACCGGCTTGCATTCAAGCATGTTGAACTTAGCCAAGACATCTGTTACATATTTTCTTTGCGAGAGAACACACGAGGAAGCAGCGCGAACAACCTCGACCCCAAGAAAATAGGAGAGCGGACCAAGATCCTTGAGAGAAAACTTGTCCGCGAGCGATGTAGATACAGACTGAAGAAACGAAGAAGAGTTACCAGTAAGGATGAGATCATCCACATATACCAGAAAGTATGCCTGAACACCATTGCGATTATAGACAAAGAGGGATGCATCAGACTGTGTAGAAACAAACCCTAACTGACGTAAAGCTGCATGAACAGCCATATATACCACGTACGAGGAGCCTGCTTAAGACCGTATATGGACTTACGAAGCTTGCAGATGTACGACGGAAAGTTCTTATCAGAGAATCCTGGTGGTTGAACCATATAGACATCGTCAGATAGCGTACCATGCAAGAACACATTATTGACATCAAACTGCCGTAGAGGCCAGTTGTTCGAGACAGCAAGACAAATCACAATGCGAACTGTGGTGTGCTTGATCACATGGTTGTACGTAGCAGTGTAATCCACTCCAGGATGCTGATGAAAGCCTTTGGCAACTAGACGAGCCTTGAACTTGTCAATAGAGCCGCCGGGGTTTCGTTTGATCCGAAAAACCCATTTGCAACCAATAACATTCGACGACATCTCCGGAGATACTAAGTCCCAAGTGCCATTGTTCAATAGAGCAGAGAACTCAGTTGACATGGCATGTCGCCATCGTGGACCAGAAAGGGCCTGAGAGACAGTGCGGGGTTCAATATCAGAAGAAACATCAGAGATAAGACCATACCGCGGATTGGGCTTTCGAATGTTGTTGCGAGCTCTTGTAACCTTGGGATGAGTGGACTCCATAGGTAACGGTGAGGGAGGACGATCGGGGGACAACGGAGGCGGCGTAGGTGGCTGTATGGGAATAGCCGGAGGAGAAACAGTAACCGGGGGAGGAGGTGGAACATCGGAAGGAAGAGGAGAAGACACAAGCATCTCGGAAGAGCCTAACGACGAGACTGAAGAGCTGAATGAAAATACATCCTCAACAAAGGTGACATGACGAGAGGTGTACAGCTTATTGGTGACGGGATCGAGACACAAATATGCACTTTGAGTCAAAGAATAACCCACAAACACACACGACTTTGACCTATCAGAGAGTTTATGCAATGAGTAAGGACGCAACCATGGATAACATTGACAACCAAACACCCGAAGTTTCAACATGTTAGGAGGACGACGAAACAACATTTCGAAGGAGGAATGCATGCTAAGATTAACTTTGGGGAGACGATTTATAAGATATGTAGCAGTTGCCACAACAAACGGCCAGTGTGTAAGGGGTATAGATGATGAATGAAGGAGGGCTAAGGCGGTGTCAACAATGTGACGATGACGGCGTTCAGAAAAGCCGTTGTGTTCTGGAGTGTGGGGAGGAGTAGTAAGATGAGTGATGCCATGAAGAGCAAGATGTGAACGTAGTGCTAAGTACTCACCCCCATTGTCAGTATATAAGGTGACAATTTTCGATTGAAGATAATTCTCAACTAAGGCTTGGAAAGCTACAAACGTAGGTAATACATCAGACTTTCGTTTAAGAGGATATAACCACACATATCGTGAGTAATGATCAACAAACACAACGTAATATTTGTAACCATCATACGACAAGACAGGGGAGCTCCAAACATCAGAAAACACAACATCTAACGGGAACTTGGATTTTATTGACGAGTCATAGAAAGGAAGTTTATGACTTTGAATACAATTGCATGAATTACACGAAAACTGAGACGATCTAGAAGTACTCAAATTATTTGACACCAGAACATGATCTCGTTCGAAGGATGACCTAACCGAGCATGCCACAAGGAGATGGACTGACGAACAGAAGGGAGAGCCGAAGGAATGACGACAGAACTAGACACGGACGGCCAATAGTAGAGCCCATTAACACGTTTACCCCGAATGCAAGTGTCCCCCGTGCGTCGATCCTTCACCTGAAAGCCAGTAGATGAGCAAACAACGACAACATCATTCTCCACACATAGGCGAGAGACAGAAATCATATTTCTTGACATGTGAGGAACGTGCAACGAGTCGGTGAATAATAATGAATTCGAACATGGAATATCAAGAGATCCTATGTTAGAAATAACCAATCTTTTACCATCACCGATGAGGACGGAGTCAGGCCCTGTGTACGGAGCATGGAGCGAGAGATTAGCAAGGTCGGTCGTAATATGATGCGAAGCACCACAATCGACGAGCCACTCCGAAGTCGCAGGAGATGCCGTGGCTGCATGGGCAGATGAAGAAGAGTATGCCTGACGATTGGAGTCCGGGCGAGCTGCAGCATGAGTGAAGGAGGGGCAGCGTCGTGCAGAGTGACCCTGCATGCCACAGAGTTGGCACTTGCCGAGATATGGCTTGGGGCCAGCAGCAGATGACCGTGGCGGAGTAGACACCGGTGCTGGCGCGCGATACGGCTGAGTAGACTGCTTGGACTTGGAGTTTGAGGCTGGGCGTGGCTGAGAGTAGAAGGCCGTCACTGGTTGAGCCGCGGCAATAGCAGCATGAGATGCCAACTGAGCTTCAGTGCTTAATAATTTGTCATGAAGCTCATCGAACCCAATGGGGTGTTCACGAGCCTGGATTGCACCCGAAATCTCACGATACGTGTCATCAAGGCCATTAAGGATCTTGAGCGTGAGATCCTCAATGTCAGTGACAATGCCGATGAGAGAAAGTTCGTCAACGGTGCCCTTGATCTTCTGCAGAAACTCCGTAATAGATTTGGCCCCTTTCACTGGGTTGTGAAGGCGATTTTTCAAGGCAAGAATACGCCCACGAGATGGTTTGCCATAGGTATTAGATAGGATAAGCCATGCATCTCGTGACGTCTTTGCGGTGGCTATGAACAGAATGAGAGACGGAGAGAGCGAGGAGATAATAGCACTCAGAATAAGGTGGTCTTGCCGAATCCAGTGAGAATAGGCTGGATTTTCTATAGGAGCAGTAGCGGAATTGGAGACAACAGCGGCTGTGGTGGCTGGTATCGTGGCAGACGGGCATGGTGTCGAGCCATCAATATATCCGATGAGATTGTAACCGGAGAGGAGGGTTTGAAGCTGAAACTTCCACGATGTGAAGTTCGAGCTTGTGAGTTTGAGGGGAGCTTGCATCGCCAAATTCAAAACGATGGGAGCATCAGTGTTTGCGGTAGCCATGGAGATGGCGGCGGAAGCAAAAAGGAGAGGCGGCGGAGGATCAAGAGGAGTTACCCTAGAGAGATCTTGATAACATATAGAGGTTTGGTGAAGATAAATAATATTCCACACAAAGTAAAGAGATGAGTTACAAGAATATATAGGAAATAGAAACCCTAACCCTAGCTAATGAGAGACGTAAATAGGCCTAGAGTTCAGCCCAACTATCATACATAATAAAAGCTAATTACATTAAATTAACTAATCCCAATCATATATATATATATATATATATATATATATATATATTTGCATATTGGGTTAATCAAATTATTAATTTGTGAGCGAATTTTGTTAGCAAGAAAAACTATAAGAAAGCTTTAAGCAACATTAAGAAACTGAGCAGGGGAAGCAAGGTGATGCATGAGATCGACGCCACCACCATGGCAAATCATTCCATATTTAACTACCTTAATTTCAGTCGTTAATTTCGGTCGTTATGGTTAACTACTGAATTTTCAGTAGTTAAACCTATATTTAACTACTGTTAATTTCAGTCATTAATTTCGGTCGTTATTTTTCATGAATTCGGGCAGCTTCTAATTTCAATATATTTTACCCCTATTTAACAAATAGATTAGCAATCAACTCAAGAGAACAATGTAGTGCAAATAACAAAGATCCATTGTGAATAAAAGTTTTAACATTTCGATTCAAATCTTTCACATTTCAAAGTCTAGTCTAACCTAAGAAAGTGGTGGTGGCAAGATAAAATCGAAGTTTTCATGACCTATAGACTATGAGAAATACTTCCCCATGCTCTCCAAAGTCTTGTGGAAGGCTAAGAGCTGATTTTTTAGGTCGTTCTCTTTCTCAACACGCCCTTCCTCTTATTTCTTGAAGCGTGTCTCCATCTCTTGCTCTTAGCTTTCAACCTCTCCTCCATCTCTTGCTCTTGAGCCTTCAACCTCTCCTCTATCTCATACTCTTGAGCTTTCAACCTCGTCTCCAACTCGGCTATGCGACCCTCGTGTTGGCTAACAGATTTCCAACCATAGATCCATGTTGATCATGTTACAAAGATATTATAAATATCGAGAATAAATCTAAGCGGTATAAAATCAAGAAATCAGGAGAAAGACATTGCCCTGAAGGAAGTGCAAACCATTTGGAATTCTGAATCAATTACTATATCATAAGTAATAGATTTCAAGTCAAATAAATGCCGGGCATATGAATAATGCAATCCCTTGATTCACAATAATTGCATATTTTTCCTTGCTTTTCAATTCTTTCTTCCAAAACAGAAGCAAAAATGTTGATGCTTTCACCTACGCATTTTTCTTACTAGTTCGTCGAACTTCCCAACACGTCACATTTGACAAAAGAAAACTTTAAAAACTGGCACCACAAACTATTTTCAGCTTCCTCAACAGCATGTTATGGACAACAAACTATTATGTTTATTTTGTAACAAAATGTGCAGAAAGTTAGAAAGGGAATCAAAAGATCATTGCGTTGGGTAGGAAAATCAACTTTATTATTGCTCTTACTTGGGAAGAAACTGTGAAGAAGGAGAGCCTGAAGTAGTGGCGGAGGACAAAGGACGCTAACGAATAAAAGAATTCTTAGCATTCTTGGACAGAGTATACTTCTGTCAAAAAACATCCTGCAACTCCTTTGTTGTGCTCATCAAACAATTCTTCAAATCAACAGCAACTGCAGTTGAATGAGTCCTATATTATGACTTACTAAACATGACTTAGGTATCATATTCATTACCAACCTAAGACAAAAATCATACAACTTTGGTCCCCTATACTTGACTCATTTGCTTTTTGACTTTTCGGCACGTGTCGTAGTATCCCGTAAAAGAAATAATATTTCAAAATTATATCGTAAAACCCGTACTACGTCTCGGTGGAAATGCGTGCCGAAAAGTCAAAAAGCAAATGAGTCAAGTATAGGGGACCGGAGTGGTACATAACAACGTAAGAGAACCTGAACGATCATCCCACAATCTAAAGTCTTAAATCCTTAAAGTAACAAACTAACTCGGAAAATAACCTGACTCATACTACCATTTAACACAGAGTGATGAGAGGCATAATTCAAGCAGTGTATGTCAAAAGCCCACCTACAGCTAGATTATACTCACAAAGAATGCTAAACAACATCGACTAAATTCTCATAGATAATTTTATAAAAGCCAAAAAACCATAGTGATACTACCTTATCAGCTACTCAAAGAGGTGCTGAACAATAACAGTAATCAAAACGTAGGAAAAATAAGAACAGTTACCCACATTTTGCCAGCTTAGCTAGCTTATGAGATGTCTGGTGGATCCTGAACCCAATCCTCGATGCCCTCCAAACGACGGCGACTTGCTTGCCCTATCCCCCAACCCCAAGAACACCATCGTCCTATCCGTAATAGAGACAAAACCTTTTTTTCAAACAGCTCACATCATCTTCTTAATACCACAGAGATGTTCAAGCGCCACCGAAGAAGCATAGGCGCTGAGTGTGAATCCCACCGTGTTCATCTCATCCAAGATCCGAACTGCATCTTTCTAGATTTTAATAAGCATTAAAAAAAAAAAGGCAACTTTTGAATTCCTACAAACTTTTGAAAGCATAAGAAAATGAAATATCAAAGGCGTATAGTATAGTTCAAAGCTACCTATTACGCCACCTCCCCACATATTTTCAACTGCTACAGTAACCCTACATTATACTATTGTTCCATTTAGAGCTGAAGATTAACTATATCTGTTACTAGAATTTTTGCAGGTAAATAAATTTGTAATGTTATGCTATAGTTAAAAGATAATAATTGTGTACAGTCCTCTTATAGCGCATAAATATAGCTACTGCCACTAAGTTGTAGTATAAATTAACATTGCATGAATTAACATTTTCTTAACCTGCCCAAAAGAATGAAAAGAGAGAAAAATGATTAGACCTCGAGCTTGTCTTCCTTGGCCCTATGATTCAAGGGCAGCTTACGAAACTCCTTAGTCAGTCAAAAGCACGCAAGAATATTTTCAGGAGATACAAAGTCGAGTGCAACTTTAATGCAACACTACACAAGATAAAGCATATGCAGAATCATTCCACAATCAGCTAATCCACAATTAACAAAACACTAATCCTACATCACAATTCAGATAAAGGAGATTAAATAGCAAATGAAATGAAATCAGCTAGTATTGAATCAAAATCGATATACCAAGAAAGATGACGGGAGTACCTTCATATTTCAAACTTGATGAGGGCAGCCTGCAGGTATAAGAACGTAATCTCCTAACCTCTGTACAAATGTCCATGGCTCGATTCCTTTCAAACACACAAAAACAAAACACAATCAAGAAAACCTCTTCAAGGTGCCTGACACAAACAGGCAAAGAGACTAGAGAAAAGGAAAAACAAACCATATTCATCCTTCAGTCGATTTTTGTGCTCTTCAGCCAAGTAAACAGTTTGGTCATGAACAGGATGGACAACCTGCAGAAAGTAAGAACAAACAGAAGGCTCGTAAGCTACACAAACATTATTAAGGGATGGCAGAAGTAATTCTGGTTTATACATCTAATGGCAGGAATATCTAACACATTAATTCACCTCTGAACAGTCAACTTCATATCTGAAATTGGCATGTTTTCCTAAAGCCAAGGAATCAAAACATATTGAGTAGCAAATGAAATGAAATGAAACATAAAAGAGCAACAAATGCATCAAAAAGCAGGTGAAGTTACCAGGAGATTAACAGGGTTATTTCATTAGATCACTCCAGGAGATTAAGGAGATTATACAGACTGTAGTTACAATACTTCAAATATAAAGTGATAAAGCCGCTCGAGACAACCTAGAGTACAATGAGTATGAAAAATCAATAGTCTACATACCTAACCCTATCAATGGCAGAATTTGAGCTCAAACAGAAGAGAACCTAGAAGCTAGGGCATACTAGGAAGTCAAAAAGGGAAACAAGAGGAATACCTGAGGTAACTGTGAAGATCTCAAGGCTGAACGACTTCTAATGGTGCGGCAGAAGAAGGATTGACGCGACGGCGACGGTGGCAGGACGGCGACGGTGACGGTGGCGGACGGCGGCGGGGCGAAGAGGAGCGCGGTGGAGGAGATGGGGTGCAGTCGCCGATTTCCACCCGCTGAATGAAATTGGGGAAAAATATTTAATTTAAAATAGCCAGTGTATATGAAATCCTATTTGTGTCTTAACTACCGATTTTCAGTCGTCAAAATATTTAATATATTATTGAATTATTTTTTAAAATAGCTACCGAATTCGGTCGTTAACCTATTTTACTTTTTTATTAAAATATTTTATTTAATTATGACATTCCACTGTTTTTAATTGTTTTAATTAAAATAGTTACCGAAATTAGGTCGTTAGGGTATTTTTAATTTTTTATTGAAAATTTTAATTGAGAAATAACTACCAAAATTCAATGGTACGTTGAGGCAGGGAATTTGTGTAATTGAAAATAGCTACCGAAAAATTCGGTCGTTAAGAAATTTTTAACGACTGAATCATAATTCAGTCATTAAAATAGCTACCGAAATTCGGTCGTTAAGGTATTTAATTTTTTATTGAAATATTTTTACACTTGAAGACCAAACTTAACGACTGAATTTAGAGTTCGGTCGTTAAATAACGACTGAATCGTAGTTCGGTCGTTAAATAACGA
This sequence comes from Thymus mandschuricus, assembly GCA_029379335.1. Lineage (NCBI taxonomy): Eukaryota > Viridiplantae > Streptophyta > Magnoliopsida > Lamiales > Lamiaceae > Thymus > Thymus mandschuricus. Next base: position 27,673,777 of record CM057080.1, read on the forward strand.
CTGAATAAACAATCAGTCGTTGTTTTGACGACGGATTCGGTCGTTAATATTTCGGTCACGAGTCGGTCGTTAATCGTTAGTTATTTAGCGACCGAATTATTTTAGTCGTTAATTCAGTAGTTATTTGACGTTTTTCTTGTAGTGCATCCTCCGCCGACGTAAGTTCGATCATATAGTTTACAACTTCCCCTTCGCCGGGTTCTTCCCCTACCTGTCCACCGAAAGCCAGCTCCGGTGCAGTTTCTAAACTTCTCCATGTTTTTTATTTTATTACTTCTTTCGTCTCTTCTCGTTGACAGTAAACTCACTTATATAATATTATATTGTATACATGCACAGTCGTCACAGGAGGCTGGTGAGCATGTTCATGAAGAATGCCAAGGAAATGATCGGTGAAGATGGCGAGATCCACATCTCGCACAAGAGCAACGCTGGCTTCCTCGCCCAGTTTAAGCTGGAAAGCATTGCTTCGTTGCATGGGCTGCGGCTGATCGAGGCTGTCGAATTTGAACGTTCCGATTATCCGGGGTACAACACCAAGTACGGATTCGGGGGTGATGAGAACTTCAATTGCGTCCCCAGCAATACCTTCAAATTTGGCCTTAAAACGGCTCCGTAGTCCGTAGAGAAGTTAAATAAGATGGCATGCCTCTCCTTTTGTTATCGCTCATCGAGTGTTTATGGGAGGCCATGAAAATGGTTGTAATTTGGAGGATATATATGATGTACAGTGTACTTATAATATTAGAATTAAGCTACATAGATAAAACACTACATTATCTCGAAACCCTTTGTGTATTCGGACGTTGACTGATAAAAAGATATCTTGAACATGTCAAAAAATCGTATGATCTATCGAGTTAGATCATTTGTGACGTCTGACTCAATATCTGGATTGAAAATGAGAAGTATATAATCTTTCATAGTAAACCTAGATCGATCAAATGATAGATTCTCCCACGTACGGAACACTCCATAAAACAACGGCTACTCTAATTTTCTTTTCCTTACCCCAATAGGTATGGAGTAGTGGAATATTTTGGCATTTTCCATCGTAATAATACTCACATTTTAATTATTTATGTATTTATCTAAATATATGGCAAGAGAGAAGGTCACGTGGCCCTTGACAACATTTGTTGCTAAGTAAACCACCAATGGTAGAAACCAATAAAGCTAGAAATGGGAGAGAGAGAGAGGGAAACTTGTTTGCTTCAAAAGAAACTTTGAAGAAAGTGAAGGAATCATTTTACATTCACCGTTAACTCTCCCCTTAATGTGGATTCTTCTATATACTAATAGCAGCATCGGGCTGCCGTTTATAGTAACTCCTATTATTATATAAATAGTAACTTTTTTTAAGTATCGTTAATTTTATTTTATTTTATTTTTGAAATAATTAAATGTATATTAGGGTGTATCATAATTGTTTTTATATATTTTCAAACTAACTTATTAATTGAATGTACGAGTTACAAAACTAAGATTCTTTATAATTTCACTCATTTTTAATTTAGAATTTTACTCATTTTTATTTCAGCTTTTCGATTTCAAGTTGACTAAAATGATAAATTTTGTTGAATAAAGTGTTTCTTTTACTATGAAAATATAATTCTACCATTTTTATAAAATATGTTTTTTAGATCTTTGAAATATTTTTTTAAGTGCGAAATAAATACAAATTACTCCCATTTTAATTCCATTAAAACACCCGTTTTAATTCCATTTGCCAATAGCAATGTCAATGTAGGACAAATTATATCAGTTGATAACCGTAAAATCTACGATTCAGATTAACAAATGTATCGGGTTAAAGACATGTAGTAGAATTATTTAAAAAGACGATGCATCACAATATTGTATATAATCTATATACTGATAGCAGCTAAGGGCTGCCGTTTAACCAGATGACTTAGCGCACTTGGTTATCAGACTCCTCTTTTTAATGAGTGACACGGTTTTGATCCCTTTCATGCGCGAATTTGGGAGATACAAGGTGGCTTGGAGTTATTGAGAGTTAATCTAACAACTAACATTAAAAAAAAAAAAAAAAAAAAAAAAAAAACTAAGGGCTGCCGTCTATTGTAAGTTCGTTTTTTCCTCTCATTTAATTCTTTCTGTTTTTGAAAAAAATATCTTCTTTGTCATTATCAATTACTAATATTATAATAGATTGAAATATATCAAAAAAATTCAACAAAAATTAAAATAATAAATTCTGTATATGGAATAGTAAATGTTAATATTAAATGCAGTAATGTTTAGTTCGATAAGTTTTCTCTTTCACATTTAATCATTCCCCAATCACAAAACCAATCAAGCGCAATAGGATTTGCTAATTAAGTAACATTTTTTTTTTTTTTTACATTAATGAATTGCCAAATTGATCTCCCAAATGGAAGTACATTAGTATTTAGAGAATTCAAACTTAATGAATTCAAATTAGTTTTGCCTATTTATTGTGATGTGTGAGGCTATGTTTTCAAGATTTTGGCTTTGTTCAAATTAGTAACCGCTGTAATTTAAAATTAGTACACATTCATACATATGGAATTATAATAATTTAATCCTTGAATTCGCAACGAAATTAATGCAATAGATAAAGTTTAAAATTTTATGCCATAGTTTTTGTAGCTATAAATAATTGGTGCAACATTGCAAGGACAATCTCAACTTCAATTTACATCCATACTACATATTGTTATGCTCTTTTGAAGATCATAATATAGGAAAGTTCCAATAAGACATCATGCCACGCTCTCTTTAAAGACATCGCATTCAAATCGGTGGCACTACAATTGCTTCTCATTCTTGCCATCAAAATCCATGTACAAAATTAAGATTCGTAGATTCCCCTATTATGTTTCAGTTCACATGTAATACTTGCCAAGTTTGAGTTATATTTTCTTTCTAATTAATATTTATCATCCAAATCTTAATAATTTTGTATGCTTACTATCATTTTTGAATTGTGGGTTGTTGTATATCAACCAACTTTGATAGGGACTAATATCAGCCTTGCTACGTGGTAAGTTTTAACATTGATTGGACCTGTGTTCAAGAAGCTTCAGATGTCATGTTGATGCAGAAGCTACAAGGTTCGGTGCAGAACCTTCCCCGCGCAGAAGCTATCCTAATTGGATAGGCATCTGCTCATACCTACAGATCTGCTAAACACACGCCATTCGCATGACTCTACATATTCTAGGGTGAGGACCACAAAATTAATGACGAAGGGAATCTTGTTCCCCTAAAAATTCATCTCTTGTCCTCCCCGTGCATGTACATTCACCTTTTCGCCCTTTCCTACATCTATAAATAGAGGTTGATCTCACCACTCCAAAAAAACTCCTTCAACACACATACTTTGCATACTATTCCATTCAAGTTCTACTTAGAACTTTCTCTCGAATTCGAGCAGCCAGAGCCTTTCTTCAAAGAATCTCCTCCATCACTTCTCCCATCTTCACTTCGTGGGAGAAGCGCATTCTTAGCAGTCTAGCTCCAAGGTATAATTCTCGCTGCCAAGAGAGGACATGTATGAAGGCGCCTTGCGTTCTCTACTTCGTCCTCTTCTTCCTTTTTCTCCTTCCTAAACGAGTTCTGTTCTTCATGGATTCGGCTGGATCGATAGCTCAAACGCTTTGCGCTTGACCCCTATCGCAATCCCCCTTTTTTACATGGAAAAGAGGCGTTCTATGGAAGTTGAGCTGTTAAGACCGATAAATCTCATGAATCTCTTCTATATCTTCACTTGTAGTCGTTTATACATGAACACTCTTTGCTAATCTACAAATATGATGAATAATTGTTGTGGATCTTTGACCCGGATCTAACAAACTTTATGTATACTAATGTCATCATTTGCTTGAAAAATATACATAGCATTGAATCAATATACTATATAGTTTAGGAGATGATTGGCTCACAAAAAAACAAAAACAATAAAAACTGAAATTTTATTTCAACATATTAGAGTTGAATTGTGCTCAATATTCATTGAGATTTCTTACTCTTTGTCTACGTACGTGTTTATGCTTGAATGCACATTTCACAATCTATTGTGTTTATATTCATATTGCCATGAATCAATAAATTAAACAAAAAATAATTGCACTTAATTTTAAAATACTCTATCTATTTTTATAGAAACAATCCTCTTAGCTTATAATATAGTATATTTAATACTACCGTGCTATAAAAAATTGAGAAGGAAATATAATTAAGTTGCAATTTATGAATTTTGTCTTATGTTCAAATGGTAAAAAAATTTGAGGTTAAACAAATTAGATAATATATTATTAAGATTATTCATGAATATAAATTACTAAGCTATGCAATATCTAATAATTAACGATTTCTTCCAAAAAAATATGTAGATATATTAACGATTATAATATAGTAACCTTCATTTTTTTGTTTTAGTCAATAATAAGATTTCAAATGGCATGAAACAGTTATCTATATATATACTGTACAATAGAAGATCTTATAAAATATATATTCTCAAGTATAAATTTGCCACATAGATAGCATTATGTTGAATTGGAGTTTAAATTTTAAGAATAAATATGCGAGGGTGACGGTAATTTTTTGACGAATCAAGAAATGTTTGATCCGGGTAGCATTCGTAAAATTTAACAAGATCAAAATAACTCATAACTTTGTTAAAAATGAAAAGTTAAAATGACATGATACATAAGCATTATAGTTGAGTGGCGGCCATGCATGGCAATTCTTTCAAGTAGCATCTCATAGCTATAAACGAAAAAATACAAGTGTCAAGTGATGGACAATAGATAGGGCGAGACCAAAATTCTCTGAGTTGTAGTGGATTGACAATAGAAAATCGAATGGCAGAGAGTAAAAATTAAGAAGAAAATTATAACAACATAGAAATTACTATCATATTTTTGATAAAAAGAGATAATAAAGATAGCGATGTAATTAGAGACGAAAGGGGAAGAGATGTGCAACTTATTTGTAACACTCAAATTTATTTTTGAAAAAAATTATATATTTCTTCCTGTAAATTTTTTATGGAAGAATGACTCTTGTGTTAAGAAAATGAATTGTTAATCATAAATTTTGAAATGTAACATTCTATCTGAGTAAGCATTTTTGCTAAGATTAAAGTAGATTAAAGACACATTGAATCAAGTAGAGTAGTTAACATGTTCTGTATGTAAGTTAGGGAATCTTGTGAAAGTTAGTTTTGTGCAAACGATGTTATAGTTTTCATTTTATAAATGACATTAAATTTGTGGGATGGCTAGAAAAAAGTGATCAAATTTATGAGATAAATAGATTATAATTTATAGATTTAGTTATTTCGAAAAGGGAAAAAATTATAACAATATTTTGATGGGTCAAAAAAGTGTTTGTTTTAGCAACTTTGCATATTCAACATGAATAATGTCGTGAAATAAAATAGAGAAAAAATCAAAAGGAATCATTGGATCTGATTAAAACTTTTGAATTTAAAAAAAGAAAGCATAATAGTGTAATAAATATATTTGACAAAGAATGTAAAAAAAATACTAATAAATAAATAAAACTATTAATCTTACCCACGACAAAAGTAACACATATCGATTGTCAGATGAATGAAATATAATAGATGTGAAGGATAATGTTATACTCGCTCCCCTCTATTAGTCTCGATGGAAGGTGACATAATAATCAAGGAAAGTAGAGATAAGTAGGTTTTAGAAGGTGTTAATGTGTGTTAATTTGTTTTCCTTTTAGGATATGTAACTAATAAATAAGACATACGAAAAAGGAAAGTGAGACGAATAGAGTGAGACGGGGGAATACAAAATTGGTATATGAAGTTGAAATAGATGACACCGGTACTCCCTTAAGATCATCGGATGCGATCATTTGTCCCCAAACTTGTGTTTCAATTTTATACCCAAATCAAAATTATGTGGTTTTGATTGTTTAAGAAATTATAGAATTTGCGGCCGTTAAAAATAAAATATCAAAACTACGTAGTTTTGACTTGGGTATACGATCGGAACACAAGTTTGGGGAAAAAGGATCCATCTGTAAAATCATATTCCTTTATCCCTAATATATATGTCAAAGTTTTTATTTTTTCTTGGACTTCTATTGGAATATATGTTTTTATATATATTTTTTCCTTTCTCAAAAGCAAAACCGATTTAAACATGTGCATGGAAGACGGATGGTGATGGAGTATCGTTTATGATTCCTTTAAATACTACGAGACTAATTAAAACTTGCGATTAAAAATAAAACTTAAAAAAATGAAGTATCCTATTTCTTGACAAAAATGATGTTACAAATTGAACGAATAATAAATAAAATTAATTTATTATATATTTTGAAATTTCATAACCATTGAAATATTAAAAAAACTATTTTAAAATATATAATTCAATTCACTCCGTGCGTCGTACGGGTGTGATACTAGTTATAGTAGTAGTAGTAACTTTTTGTTTATTAAGAAAGTAAAAGGAACAAATAAAGTATATATAAAAATCTTGATTTTTTCTGTTTTTTCTTTGTTTTCTTAATCAAAGAGGAGCAATAATTAATTGTATACAATTGAGTAGATAAAGATGGTAAAAAAGGCTAAATTTAAGTGACTGAAACCGGCCACTTTAACAAAGCATGCTAGCGAAATTATCCCATTAATTATTTTATTTCAATCAAATAATTGCAAGTTCCCTATTCATGATATTTTCCTCCAATCATTCCACAAAAATCTCTTATTACGCTAATAAATAATTGCAATATGTCAAAAATATATCCAAAACTCCGATTATGTTTATAATTTTTTTTTATTGTAATTGATTTTGGAGATGAATGCAGCGTCGACAATCATTTATCAGCCTAATAGTAAATGTAACATCGAAATGCAAGTGACTCAAAGACTTCAAATAGGTATCATTAACTTATATTACAATAATTGACTTGGTTTTCATCGAAAACCATTAGAGAAAAAAATTAATTAGGTATCATTTACTGGAAGGCCGGGCTGCTGCCGCAGCTGAACTCGTACTCGTTCGAGTTCATCGCCCGGAAGACCTGGTTGCTGGAGCAGCGGACGGCGGCGTAGGGTGGAACATGATGTTTTGTATCGCCGCCTTCCCGGCGATCTTGCCCCGCTTCATCATCATGCTTAGGTCGGAGTGGGCCTTCCTCATCATGAAGTAGATTACTTGGACTATGTTCCAGAATTTCTTCGCTTTGATTGGCAAGTTCTGCTCCATCTTTTTAGAGGATACGTTTACTTTTTTGGTACATCTTCAATAAAATGATACGTTTTTTTACTGGGTAAAATATTATTAAAGGAAAAACATATTTTTAAACATGCACTCTCGACTTTAACACACAAACTTACTTTTTCTTATTATGTGGCCAAAAAAAACATCTCTAGAGGGACGGAGGGAGTATTAAATATAAATTCACTAATTTGTTATGACTACTGGTGTATATGGAACACAATGGTTATTTATATAAACTGATTCTCTCATGTCTATTCAGTACGATGTTAATCTGTTCACGGTTGATTTATCGATATTATATTTACTAAAAAGTATCATATTTAAAATTAATATGTTAAAGTGATATGTAGTGGCTTAAAATGACGTGTATGAATTTTATTACTCCACCCGTCCTCCATTTACTGACACTATTACTATATTGGGACGTCCTCCATTTACTGACTCTTTCCGTTTTAGGACGTAGACCCCACAATCAATTTAACACTTTAACACTTTATCCATCTACTTTTTATTACTTTAACATTTTAATACTATTAAAAAAATTAAATGGACCCACAATTATTCCACTTTAACACATTAATTTATTATTATATTATCAAAATGCAAAAAAACTTGTGCCCAAGAGTAAAGGTCACTAGTAAATGGAGGACGGAGGGAGTAGTTAGAAGTTTCTATTTTGAAAAACGTCTCTATATCAGTAGGACATCCCAAAAAATAAAATGTCCCTATATAAGTGGAAGAAATGGAATATGAAATTATGAAAAACTCTATAAATAATGATATTCAATCAATAATTTAATCGAAATATTTTACATGCGAATTCACGAAATCTCTAATAATTATTCAAAAACTAACTTAATGCATGGGCTTTAATATTGATGAGAAGTATAATAATTCAAATTACACGAGACTAACTTAGATCACATATCCTTTTATATATAATAGCACAGCGGATTCGGAGCACCACGTTAATTCACGTGTCTACGTGGCGCTTCCTATGCTCTCCGTTCCTATTTATGTAAAAATTCAATTTATTTATAAAAAAAATATTATAAAATAATTATAATCTCATGTATATAAATTATATAATAGTTTATCTCTTCGAATCTCGTGTATATGTACGTATAATATATACCATATATATTCCATGTATATTAATATATACTATTTATATATTTTTTTACAATTTTTATATTATAAATTGGCGGATAGATTTATGTTAGTAATTTTATTAATTTATAATAGATTAATTGTATCTTATAGTCTTATAAACATAGTTTTTATTACAACAATTAACGAGCGGCCTAGAATAATGACATGACGAGATAAAACCTGTTGGTCCCGGGAAAGAGTAATTGGTGTATGGGGGGGGGAATACACCAATAACCAACCGTTTTTGACTTTTTGAAAATCAGGTCGATCTAAAGGTCGATTGTCAAGGTCGATCTTTATCAGAGACAGGTTGATCTATCAAGCTCGTTTGGGAACAAGCTTGATTTATCAAACTTGTGCTTATGCGGAAGTTGGTGGAGGTTGGTTAACTCTTTGAAAAATCTTAAGGCTGAAAGTAGATAGCAGGTTGATGCGTGATATGCAGGTTGATGCTCGTCAGTTTGATAATGAGATATAAGGGCGATAAATAAGGAGAGAGAGAGAGAGAGAGAGAGAGAGAGAGAGAGAGAGAGAGAGAGACACCGCGATTTAGCGTGGTTCGGAGAAACCCTCCTACGTCCACGTCAGGTCGACTCGACCTGAGAATCCCTTTACCTTTGGATTCAACCTCTCTCTTATTTATACTGACTGAGTATCAGTTCTAGATACAATCTAACCTGAAAATATCTAGACACGAATTTTGGGTCGTGACCCTTACAACTTTCGTACTAAAAAGTACAAACAGCCTTTCACTTTTACAGAGCTTGACTAACTCTATAATGGCGAAAACACAAACAAACTTTCTAACTTCGAACGGGTCGGAGAAGAAGTTGTTGAATCAACGACAAGCAGCAGTGAACGCTTCGTCGTTGTGGTGTTTATCGGATTCGGAAACCTCTCTTCATCAAGTGTTTGGGAAACTAATCGGATTTTGAACACTTGAATGGATATGAACTTGAGAGAGGTTTTGGGCAGAGATTTGGAGTTGATAGCTTGAGTTTCCCATCTTTGAATCCGATATGGCTTGAAGTATTTATAGGCAGTTTTGAAAAACTAGTCGTTGGAGTCAAACTGACGTGGCACTAGCCGTTGGAAGCTGACTCACTTCTAGCCGTTGGGAAGATTCGTCCTTGCTGGCACACCACGTGGCAAGGATCAGGTCGTGAAGCTCCATGAAGGCGGAGCATCGACCTTGATGATGAATCCAGCACTTGAAATCTTCTAAGGCAGTGGAGGCTGGAAGCTTGATAAAGAAGGTCGATAGACAGCTTGATGATCCAGCTTGATCCAAATGAGGCAGGCCGTATAAACGACCTTTCTCTTACAGGGTGGATCGAACTTGATTCTAGACTTTATAGAGTGCACTAACAGATAGCAGGTCGATCTATCGGCCTTAACCCTAAACAAGTAAAATATGCCTAAGTGTGGTTTCGATAAACATCATCAAAATCGAACTGCAAAGGGGTTCCCAACAAAACCAATATAACTATTTGAGACCTTCTTTGACATATTTTATTTATTAAAATAAACAACGGGCGGCTTGACTTATTTTGATGTAGCGACATTTTGTTTTTTTACAATAAACATCGGAATACGTGAGACCCTCTTTGACATTTTCTTTTTATTAAAATAAACAACGGACGACTTGACATATTTTAATATTTTTCATTTACATCTTACTTAAAAATAATTATAAAATGATTCGTATAAATTCATTTATATTTTTTCTTTGAAATAAAGTTATAAAGTGATTCTTTTCGAATTTTGGCAGGAGACTAATGCATCTATATATCATCAAAATATTCCCTTTTAAACTATATTCTTACAAACACGAGTAACGGGCACCTTTATATAATTATGTATTCTTCTACTAATTTAATTTGAAATTTATAATTTAGCTAATACTTATATGATAAGCATAGATAATAATATACAATATAAAACTACGTATATGATAGATATTGTGTGAGATTGAAAATATCATAGTATTTTATATAATTAATATTTACAAATATATGTATTTTAGATAAATAACAATTGCAGATGTAGGAATTGACACGTATGCATGTCGATCAACGTGGTGGTTCGAAACGGGCATCTTAACTTATTTTGATATAACGACATTTTCTTTACTTATTTGATAAGCATAGATAGTAGTATACAATATAAAACTAAATATAAGATATATATTGTGTGAGATTGAAATATATCAGTAGTATTTTATAGAATTACATATTTACAAATATATGTATTTTAGGTAAATAAGAATGACAGAGGTAGGAATTGACATGTATGCATGTCGAACAACGTGGTGGTTCGAAACGGGCATCTTAACTTATTTTGATATAAAGACATTCTCTTTTTTTCTTTAAAATAAACAACGGGTGCTTTGACATATTTAATATTTTTTATTTATATTTTACTTAAAAATAACGTTATAAAGCGATTCGTATCGAATTTCAAGAGATACAAATGCTCCCATCATTAAAATATTCACTTTTAAACCTATTTTCTTATAAACACGAGTAACAAGAGACTTTATATTGACGTTTTGTTTTTGTTACAATAAACAACGGGCTACGTGAGACTCTCTTTGACATTTTCTGTTTATTAAAATAAACAATGAGTAGCTTGATTTATTTTGATATAACTGTCATTTTCTTTTTATTACAAACTCTCTTTGACAAGAAAGGTGCATCATCATGATTCCTGTGAAATATTGTCCCATCGAATAATTTTGCAATGACATAAGGATGATGGTAACAAAACTTGGAGACCGTGTGATAGAAGCAAATCTGCTTTCAGGAAAAAAAATGTTGGTAGCACCCGTCGATTTTTGACGGGCAATAAACTAGTATAATGTTGATATGATTGGCATGTACGTTACGCCTAAATATAATTCAAATTAAACGACGACGCATGTCTTTTTTTTTAAAAAAATACTCCTTCCGTTTTTTCTGACGTGGTATGTTTATTAATTTGAGTTGTTTTTCTTTAATTGTTATGTTTCTTTTTATGGCTCAACAAAAAAAAATCACTTTTATCCTTAACATTGCATTTATCTTTAACTCATATCACATATTAATTTTTTTTATTATACGGAGTATTTTGTAAATATCGTGGCGAAAAGAAACAGATCAACTCGAAAAAACGGAAGAAGTAGTAGAAAAGGTATGTAATAATAAAAAAGAAGGTAAATAATTAATTATAAATAATGTAAAATATCAAATGAAAAAAAAGTAAATTCGATGAAAGAATATTAATTCGTTACCAACAAGACAGACGAAGAAATACTCCCTCCGTCTTCCATTTAGTGACGGAGGGAGTATGGGCACGGGTTTTTTCGCATTTTATGGTATAATAATAAATTGTTAAAGTGTTAAAGTGGAATAATTGTGGGTCCAATTGAATTGTTTAATAGTATTAAAATGATAAAATAATAAAAAGTAGATGTATAAAGTGATAAAGTGTGAAAGTGATTGTGGGGTCTACGTCCTAAAACGGAAATTGTCAGTAAATGGAGGACGTCCTAATATAGTATTAACGTCACTAAATGGAGGACGGAGGGAGTACTTGTTTTTAAGTGAAAAATTGGAGATAGTCGAGGAAATGAAACGATACGTCTCCCGTCCATCAAATGCTAATTACTAGTACTAATAACTCTTGGGAACCACCGCATATTAACTAAGTATGCCATTTAAATCCCCCTCGTGAAAACAAAAGGGCATTGTTATTCCAAATTCATTAACTTCATCTTTATTTTTGTATTTTAGATGATTAATGGAGCATAAAAATTTAAATACGTGATACGAAACGAATGACTCGAATAAATAATACTCCCTCCGTCTCCTAATAAGTGTCCCGAGCCGTCAAAATGCAATGACCAAGAAAGTGTATAATTTTACCATATTAACCCCTAATCATTACATAGAAAATTGGAAAAGTAAAAAAAGTGTAATGATACCAGGGGTAAAATTGGTAGTTTAGCTAAATTTTTACATTGAAAAATGTGATAGGACACTTATTTAGGGACAAAAATTTTGACGGCTCGGGACACTTATTAGGGGATGGAGGGAGTACATTCGTTGACTTTCTAAATTCTGTTTGGATCATTCCATTTAAAATTGATATAATTTTAAAATAGAGGTAATCAGGAATTTTATATAAAGTTAGCATAAACTAGAGTCCACTAATTATGTCCTTATTTCTTTTACATACAATATACATGGTGCGACGTAACCTCTACGTAATCAGTCTCACTTAATTAGTTCACCGAAAATTTGACATAGAAATTAAGAAAAACGGAGATAGAGGGGTTTTAAAAGTTGTGTTTGGGTGTTAATTTATTCGTTTTTAAGAAACTGAACAAAAAGCGAGACAGTCAAAATGTGGACAAACTAAATGGGACGGAAGGAGTATTATATAAACATATTACAAAATGTGACATTCAAACTTCATTATACATTTCATTACAACAATAAAAAAAAAAAAAAAAAAATGGTGACAGATCTTTTGAAGCGTATACTTCGAGGTTGAAGAGAGTAATATTTCAATTGTCGTATTTTTTAAGTCGTCTACATATATTGTCTTGTGAAAGTGACATTTTTTTTCGGATTGAGAATTAAGACGGGAGTAATGATAGTGTGTTAGTCAAAGTGAAAGGTAGTGGGTTAAAAGTGACATGTCTGAATTTTATTGGGTTAGACGAATTTTCTATTTTGGGAAAGATCTCTATATTAGTGAGACATCTCAAAAAGAAAAATGTCGCTTTATCAGTAGGATAGAGGGAGTTACATATTATTGTGAAATTCCCACTTTTCATTTTTAATACAGTACTACAATAAAAAATACTGTCTCCGTCCTATTGGGAAATGAACATTTTATTTCGACACGAGAATTACGACGAGATTGATGTTAGTGTGTTAAAGTGATAGGTAATGGATTAAGGTGATGCGTATGAATTTTATTAAGGTTACAATTTTTTAAAGATCCCCATATTTGGGACGTCCTAAAAAAGGAAAAAGCCCCTAAATGGAACAGAGGAGTAAGTATTAAAGAAAACATAACAATATATTAGTAGGGGTTATTTATCATGTAAAATAAACTATGAATGGCTAATGAATCGAAAGAAAGGAAGGGGTAAAAGCAGGAAAAAATATACAGTATTCTTTAGATTCATTTATAGGGGTAACCTATTGATATGACAATTAAAATTATTTTTGTAAAGAAAAATGTTGGAAAATGGTACGGACCCATAAAATCCGGATGAGATCCTCTGTCCCTAAATTGGTGTACCAATGGTGTACTCGATACAAAATTAGGAAGTTTTGAATTCTCTCTCTTAGTTGTCATTTTGAGTTTGGTTATTAATGTATGTCAAAACTTCATACTTTTGAATCAGGTACACCATTGGTACACTAATGACCCATCTCCCTAGGCCCAATTACCCCACTTCGGCGCAGGCCCAACCAAGACAGATCGGCCCAACAGCAGCTCCGTGAGACCTTGTACCTATGCGATCGTTCCAACTGCACTCCGATTTTTCGCCTCGACCTCTTCACATATGGGGTGGGTGTCGTTGCGACACTTGAGTCTTCTCTCATCGAACCACTTTTCGATAACGAGCTTCACAGCATCGAGGCAAGCAACTATAGGCAGTCGACGTGCCCAAATGAGGGAATTGTTGAAAGACTCTGCGGCGTTCGAGGTCAGGGTACTGAACCGGCGAACGGGGCACATGCTACGAGCCCACCTAGCGGGTCCGTTCTCCATAGCCTTCTGGCACGCCGCGGGGTTGGTGTTAAGCATTGATGCCATGATGCTGTGGAATTCGTTCCGATCGTACGTGTACGCATTTTTGTAACATGGCACTGATAACCTAGCCGTATGTCATGTGCTGACTCAGGTGGTAGTAACATAACCCATGGTGCGGCTCCGGAAAAACTTGAGATATGGCATACTCAATCGAAACGTGCTGATCAGAGACAATCAGCGCGTCAGTCAAGTTCCCGTAAGCCCTTCTCATACCCCTCATGAACCAAGTCCATGAATCGTGATTCTCTTTAGGCCCTACGCCGTATGCCAAGGGAAATAGTTGCTCGTTCGCATCCTTTGCTATAGCTACGAACATGACGCCGCTGTTCTTGCCCTTCAGGTGCGTGGCATCGACGGATATAACCGGCCGTATATACCCGTATTTGTACGCCGCTACAGAGGTAGTGAGGGCAACGAACACCATTCGAAATTGGCACGCGTCTATGTCGAGATCGGTGATTGTGCCGGCGTTTGAAGTCTCGAGAGCATGGTGGTAGGCGGGCAGATCTTGGAACGATTCTTTGTGTTTCCCGCAGATAATCTACACGGCCTGATTCCTCCCCCTCAAGCAAACGTCGTAACTCGCCTTAATGCCGAACTGTTGGTCCCGGTTTGTTATAGGAAAAATATGTAGAGGGGGGGGGGGGGGGTGAATACGTATTTTGAAGTTTTTCAACTTCAAATTCCTTAACTCAGAGTATGAAGTAAAGTTCTCGCTAGAAATACTAAGACCTAGCAAAAAGCTAGATCTAATGTAATCACGATTCTCTTGACCTAAGCTTAGAGCTTGATCAAGAGTGAGACTTTACTCTAGATGCAGAATTCGGTGAGCTAAATCTTTCCTAAGTAATTAAGATTCCAAGTTATGTTTGTTTAGATGCAAGTGCAATGAATAATCAAACAAGGAAATAAAGAGTTAGGGTTTAGAGAGATACGACACAGAGATTTATAGTGGTTCGGAGATGAAACTCCTACGTCCACTTTGTTGCACAAGGCAACTGTCCTCTTCACTCAAGAACTTGAAGGTTACGGGTCCTTCAAAAACCTAGTCGAGATCGAGCTTCACTCGCTTGGATCTGACGACAGACGCAGTGATTATGGGTTCACTACAAAGACCTAACTGGACTGGAAGCTTCATTCGCTTCAGTCCGACAACAGGGAGATTGCGGGCTCTCCTTACAGCCTAGCTTCGATCGAGCTTTACACGAACGATGTAAGTGCAAGCTTGGATCTAGACTCTATGATCGAGGCTTCTACAATCGATGAAAGTAGGGCCTTGGATCGAAACAACCTAACGACGAACACAAAAACCTAACGAACAGAACTTGGGTTAGGGTTTTTGGTTTACGACGAACATACTATGAAGAGCTCTTTACAGTAAGTGCAAAGATGGCTAGAGCTCTTCTTCTAAGCTGGGATTTGGAATGGGCTTAGAATTCTAGATGTGAAGGTTGTGAAGACGAGTTCCGATGAGACTGGAACTCGGAGAACACTTGGAAACAAAGACTCGATGAATGCTCTAAGGCTGGGAGTGTTTGTTTGCAGTAGGCACTCGAATGCTCAAGTAGTGTTCTCACTTCTCTTCGTCTTCATCCTTCACTATTTATAGGCGGAGGTTTGGCCGAGATCCGTTGCTTTGTAGGTGGCCTTGTCCCTCCTCCTCTCGACAGTCCTTGCACAGGTTGGCTGCTTTTCAGATGCACAGTTTTGGCTCTTTGCCGAAAATGGCTAAGATACAAACCTAACAGTAACTGGAGCGAGCCAGTACTGTAGCGGCGCCCTGTCAGCCTGGCAGTCAACTCCTCTGCTCCTCTCCGCGTTTGACACGTGGAAATCTCGCAATTAATGCGACGATCTTCAGTTGACTGGAGTTCAAAATTGGAGCGGGAATTGTGTTGTCGCTTTCTGGTAGGTAAAGGCTCGCTTCGCTTTGAAGTTGTAGCGTCCGCTTTGATCGAGTCGCTTCGGGTCATACTTGAAGCGTCTACTTTGGAAAATAAAATTTTCGAGTATTGCTTAAGTAAATTTTGACTCGCTTTGACTTTCGCTGTAGCGCTCGCTTCGCTTCGCTTTGGTGGACTCGCTTTGATTCCACTGTAGCGCTCGCTTCGCTTCGCTATTCTTCGGCACGCTTCACTTTGGTTCGGTAGACTCGCTTCACTTGGAAAACACACTCAAGCGAGTGGCCTTCACTTGAACTTTCTGCAGTCCAAAACCTAAGCAAAACAAAGCCATCCTAACAGTGTAGGCTTAGAAAATTTTCTTACCTATCATTTACATCAAAAATGGGTCGCTTGAGAATAGGACACTTGGGGGTTTTGGGATCAAATCAAAACGTCTATAGTAATTCTAAGATGTCCCATATTGGCTCCCCCTTAACATGTTAGTCCTTAACAATTCCCAACACGAACGAAGAGAGCAACTCGTTCTAAATGATCCTAGGCTTCATTATCGCGGAGTCACGTAGGATCCTCTTCGCAAAGTACGTCGCGATAACTTTAGAACGGACCTTCTTTCTTTCAGTTGTCTGTATATTGGGCCCGCATAAGTGTTCGGGTTCAAACACTGAAATGACCCAATTCCCGCCGGAGCTTACTGGACGAATGTTGAAGAGGCAATCTTCGTCCGACGTGCATCTAAAGACCAGCCTCTTCTTTTCTGACCACTTGCCGTAGAAATTTTTTCGACTCTCCATCTGCCACAAACCGACGGCAATATACAGATCCTCTTTGCTTTTGAAATATGCACCATACCGCAGATCGACGATATGCCGGTCTTCCTCGTTGAACACTGCAAATTATGTAGGCTGGAATGGGACCACCGGCACTAACCAATTCCTCATGTGCTCCGTATCAGTATCCAGAGGTGGTTGGCTCCTACCGTGCAGGTCTGGAAACATCATAGCCAACAGTCTGTTGAACCCGCCTTCTTCAGCTATCCAGGCGGTCCACTCGCCCATTAGGGCCCTAGGAATTTGCCTACCTTCACCCCACGCGTTCGACTGATCGCTGTCCTCAGTGGAGACGTCTAGCGATGGCTCATATTCATCCTCATCGTCATCGTCATCGCGCAAGATATCATCTTCGTTCTGATCCTCCTGCTCTTTCCTTCCTGACGTATAATCCAGGTCCGGTATTTGATCGTCACGAACATTTGCAGCCCGACGAGACGAACTGCCTTCGAGGTTGTGGACTTGATACACCTGTTCATCCCAATATGTGGAATTGATGTTCTCTACGATATCATCAAGCTGCAAACGGAAATCATCCGTGTTGCCATATGTGTTGCCAAATTCGAACAAGAGGGTTCCTGGTACGACGGTTCGAATTGAGGGATATAGGAAGACGAACCACCGACATGTGAAGACAAAGCACTAACATGTGAAGACGAGCCTCCGTTTTTTATAATCACGTACACTTCTGGGCTAAGGTGCTTAGTGCATAACTCAACCACTTGTTCGTCCTACCGCAACTTCAATTTCCTAGTACGTCCTGTGCTCTCGGATATCGAAAAATAGAACATTTGGAAATCACTACCGACCAAGTAGCAATTCCGAGCTACCATATATCTCAACCCATAATATGTGAGATCACTTTCGGGCCACACAAATTCGACCTCGTTGCCATCCTCGTACCTTCTTCCATTCCATTGACCTCCGTAATAAGCTTTGATGTTTACGGAATCCATCTACAATATAAAATGAACTCAACTTAATCATACGGCGAAATTTAATCAATTTATAAGAACATATAATGTAAAAACCAACACAGAATAATAAACTAAGGGTACTGGAAAATTTCACGCCGGAAAAGTTGGCCGGAAAATCAAACACGCTGGCGTGTTTAACCGCCGGCGTTATTAGCATTCCGGCCATTCAACTCCGGCGTGAAATCAACCAAATTTCTTAGTTCATTTTAATGCTTCCTAATATGCTATAAAATGAACTCTTAATATACATAAAAAATCATTAATTCTCTATAAATAATTCATAGATTTCAAATAAATCATTACATAAAACTATATAGTATACTGATTGGTGTTTAGTTGTTAGGTTTTTCGTTGTGTTTTCGTGTTCATTTTCATTGTGTTTCGTGTCTTTTAGTGTGTCTTTTGGCTATGATTCGTTTGTTTGGAGTTTTTGGTACTTGTAGGATGAAAAGGGCGGAAACGAGAAGAAAACGAGAAGAAAGGTTGTTGAGCAATCATTGACCTCGAGTTCTAATCTCTCATGATTTTATTGAAGATTCATTTTGGATGTAATGAAAGCATTATATCGAAGAGGGGTTCGATAGGAGCACATAGGCGAAAACGGAGGTCAATTCGGAGTTCGAATGAGGAAGATACGGCCGAAACAAGAGAGTCGGCGCGAACGTGCCAGTACCTGATCTGGACGACCGTCCAGTTTCCTTCACAATCTGGACGACCGGCCAAGTACTTATGTGCGTGTTTAGCAGTTTCTGATCTGGCCGACCGGCCAGATTTCCTTCAACATCTGGACGATCGTCCAGATGTCGGCGTCCAGCTGTGTTTCCTTATTTAACTAGGTTTTCTTCCTAGTATATATATTAGTGCCTTGGACGAATTTTGTAACATCTTAGACATCTTTTATCATATTTTTAGTTCTAGTTTTCAGCACTTAAATACTTTATTAGCTTTTTATTGTTCGGATCCGGATTCGTTGCTCGTTTAATTCAAGCCTTCGTTTATTTAATTCAAGTTCTTCGTCTCAATTTTCGTAAGTTCTTTTATCACTTTCGTTTACTTGTTTTAATTGCTTGCTTTCGTTTTAGATTCATTTTCTTAATTGCTTCGTTTAAATTCCTTAGTTTAATTTCGTTCTTTCGATTTCTAGTTTAAAGTTTAGATTCGTTTTTCTTCGATTTCAATCCTTTCGTTTTTCAAAGCTTTTCAAGTTAGATTTATTTGCCTTTAATTTCCAGATTTCAATTCATCATGTCTAGATTTATTTATGCTTCTTTCTTTGCTTTCGTTTCCTTCGTTGCTTTCTTTATTGCTTTCCTTTCGATTTTTGCCTAGGTAGATTTATTGTTTTCTTTAGTTTAATTCTTAGATTAATTTCCAGCTTTCTAGATTAGATTTATTTGCTTTTATTTATTGCTTTGATTTATTTTATTTGCCTAGGATTTAAAACAAAAACCCCAAAATATTCTTTACTTGCTTTCTTAGATTAGGTTTTTACTACATAATTGATTGCCATGTTAAGTTTTCCTTGAGATTCGATACTTAGGTTTTACTTGCTAGTGCTACGATAGATTTCGTCTATTGCGAACACTTTTTAGTGAAACAAATTTTGGCGCCGTTGCCGGGGAAAACTTTAGGCGATTTAATTTGTAGTCTTTTTATTTGTTTTATTTTTATTTGTGTTTCTTCGATTTCTTATTTCTCCCACTCGGTGCGTTTAACCCGTTTGTTGAGTGTTGTTTATGCATGGTCGCCGAAGTCTTCAAAGGAGTTTAGCGCCCTACTTCGACAACATCCATCAAAGGAAAGCGATCTTAGCCGCGAAGGAGAAGGAGGAGATTGATTCACAAGACTTCTCTTTGGTCTTGTTATTTGCAGAGCCCGAAGCCATGGCAGCTAGAGTCGTTATGGGCGATTTTGCTCGGCCCACATTCACAGCCACCACTTCGGCGATTGTCCTGACGGAAGCGGTCAGGAATCATGAGCTTAAACCTCACCACATGGCGTTGCTCCCATCCTACCACGGGCTGCCCAACGAGGATGCATTGACGTTCATTCGAGAGTATTGCACGGTGGTGCAATCTTTCCCACTCTCGGGACTCACGGAGGACAACTTGAAGATGAAATGCTTCCCGTACACCCTCAAGGATCGAGCAAAGTCATGGTATTTGTCACTCCCGGCCAACTCTCTCACCACATGGAATGCGGTGTGTGAGAGGTTCATGCTCAAGTACTATCCGAACCGCAAGACTCAAGAGGTGCGGTCGAAGATTATGAATTTCTCCCAAGACAACGATGAGCCGTTTCACGAAGCATGGGAGAGGTTCCAAGAGCTACTTCAACAATGCCCTCATCATCAAATGGCACCGGAGTTACTTTGGCAATATTTCTACGACGCCCTCAACCAGACTTGTCAGTTCATGGTGGACAGTTCGGCCGGAGGCAACATAGCGGTCAAGACAGCTGACGAGTTGCAGACGATATTCGAGACGCTCGCTGCGAGTTCTCAACAAAAATCAGCTAGGCCAAGGAAAGTGGAGGCGAGTGCAATCTCTATGAGCCCCGATTTGAAGAAGCAAATTGCCGACATGTATAGGGATCTCGAGAACTTGAAGATTAAGCAAAGTGCACCGGCCCCGAAGGAGGAAGAGAGGAAGCCCGACAAATGCGAGATTTGTGGAGAGTTGGGACACATCAAGGAGGTTTGCCAAAACATGGGATCACCCACTTATGAAGGAGGAGCCGATGTATATGTTGTCCAAGGGTACATGCCACCACCCCAAGGGCAAGGTACGAACCCGAATTTTCAATATCGTTGCCCCTCTTCATATAATAACCCCTACCCTCCTCAAAATCCCTACTACTCTCAACCTCCACCATATTATCCTCCTCCTCAATATCCTCCAAATCCTTACTATCCACCACCTCCATACTACCCCCCTCAACCTACTCCTACACCACCACCATCATATCCAAATTCTCGTCCTCAAGGACCTCCACAAAAGCCTCCCGTTGATGAGGATCGTCTCCATGCACTTGATGCGAACTTAAAGAGGCTCGAGTTAGCCATTGGCCAAATTTCTAGTTCCATGCACCTCATGCAACAACCGGGGCGAATTCCGAGCCAAGGGATTCAACCACAACAAGCCAACGAGGTGCAAGCCCCATATCCTCCATATGTTCCTCCCGTTCCACCTCACCAAGCTCATGCAATCACGGTGTTACAACGCAATGGAGTTCCGATGCCCCCTCAAGGGCCCATGGGAGATCGACGGGGCCCAAGCGCTCGATGGAACGGCCCGAGAACGCCGGCAACACCCTTCGGCCAAGCTCGTCCAGGAGGGGATCTGGCCGGTCGGCCAGATTCTGGCCGCTCAGCCAAACCCTTCAACGCTTGCGAGAACCCAGCAACTAGTCTGGACGATCGGCCAGGTCCCCCCGACTCTGGCCGATCGGCCAAATCCGGCGACAGCAGCGAGGATTCCAAGGATGATAAGAAAGATTCTCCCGTTCTCCACAAGACGCCCGATCCGTACGTTCCCCCTATTCCATTCCCGAGTAGAGTGAAGAACAAGAAGCAAATGCTCAACCCGTATGTTCCACCTATTCGGAGTATCATGAAGAAGGAGACAAAGGACCCCAAGCCTATCAACTCATTTCCTAAACGAGGGGATCCGGGAGGTTTCGATTTGAGCATAATTATGGATAGCGGAGAGACCGTTTCCGGATTGATGGACTTAGGAGCTGCGGTGAACTTGATGCCGTATTCTATTTTCGAGAAGATGAACTCAAGAGTCCTTCAAGCTACCGACATGCGCATTGAGCTAGCAGACGGCACCGTGAGCAGTCCTTTGGGAGTTGTGGAAGATGTCACTGTCTTAGTTGGTGGAATTCGAGTCGTCACCGACTTTGTTGTGCTTCACGAAGGCAAGGGAGCTAAGAGTGCAACCGGACATCTACTTTTATTGGGACGACCATTCATGGCCACTACTCGAGCTCGAATTGACGTAGGTACCGGCACATTGAGCATGGCCGGTGAAGGAGGTTCAGTAACATTTTCGGTATTTGGGAACTCATCTTCTATTCCTACTTCATCTTTTTATTTATGCTCTTATGTTAAGCTTGCTAACCCTTGTGTTGAGGAAAATATTTGTGAGATTTTTAACAAGGAAGCAGCCTTTGAAGAATTCATTGAAGATGAAGAGTCCATTGAAGATGACGAATTCTTTAGTTGCGTGGATGAAGAAGATGACATTATTGAGGAATTTCTACAAATTTTGGAGGAGGTTGATGAGGTGAAAGAGGAAAGATCGACACTTGCGCCGAATGAAGAAGAGGACATAATCGAAGAATTTCTACGGAATTTGGAGGAGGATGATGAAGAGGACAGCTCGATACATGAATTGAATGAGGAAGTGATCATTAATTCTTTTCTTTCTAACCTCACCATTTGTGGAACATCTTTTCTTGCAGAGTTTAGCTCGAAGATGTTTGAGGAGAAGTTCGAGCTTAGTGTGGGGGAGTCAAGAGTTGATTATGACCACGTTTTGGATCGTCGAGATTGTTCGAGGAGGGAGTGTGAGTGTGTCGCAAGGAGCATCAAGACGTCACTTGGCGCTACGGGCTTGGGTTGATCGTATCCTTCGTCAAGCTAATGACGATAAACAAGCGCTTGGTGGGAGGCAACCCACGTGAAAAAAAAAATTAGGACTTTATTCTTTTTTAAGTATTTCTTGTTATTATTTGATTTTTCGTGTTAGTTTTAGTGTTTTTGCAGGAATTGGCGTCGGGCAGTCAGCCTTTCATTTGGCCGATCGGCCAGATTCGTAGGGAAATCTGGACGATCGTCCAAATCCGTGCAACCAAGCATCTACCAGTCTCTCATTTGGCCGATCGGCCAGATTCCTAGGGTAATCTGGACGATCGGCCAGAATCAGTTCCACCGGACCCGAATGATCCTCGTTTTTGGTCTCCTCTTGATCCCCGTTGGCAAGATCCGAGGTTCCAAGTTCCATTCAACTAATAGCCTTGTTTTGTTATATTTGAGTCTTTTATTTCTTTTTTTTTTTTGTTTTGTGCAATTTTACGCTTTGGTATTTTGTTTTGTTTTGTGTTTTGTTTTGTAGGTACTACTTGGAGTCTTTCGAGATTTTGAGTTATTGGTTGTCAACATGCGATAAGTTCCTTCTATCCCTTTCCTTTTTATTTTCTTGCAATGGGGACATTGCTTGATTTTAAGTGTGGGGGAGGGTCTTTGAACTTTTGGCATGAAGTTTTTGTGGTTTTGTTGTCTTGTTGATCGAGTCTAGTTGATCGAGTCCTCATGTTCCCTCACTTAGGAATTTGTTTGATTTTGAGCCCTATAAGCATGTAACTTAGGATCAATGTGAATGATTCAACGATGGAATCTTTAGTTGTTGGAATTGATTTGAGCATAAATTAGGTTGGTTTAATCTTGAGTTGTTGTTGATTATGATTCGATGAGTTGTGGGGCACGAATTGATTTGAGTTTGAGGAAAATGATTTATGATTTTTGGTTGAGTGATAAATCTAGATTGTTGCGACTTGGATTGCTAGTTTACTTTCCCCTTAGAAAAGAAAAGAAAAAAAAAAAAAGTTGTGTTTATGTGTGAATAAAGAGTTGATAGGATTCTGCTCCTCTTACTTGTAACGTATGAAAATACTAGAGTAATGAGCATGGGAAACCACATGAAAAGGCTTCGAGAGACCCTCGAATGATCACATTTCATGAACTTTGTCCTAGATGATACTCGTGTATATTAGAATAATGTGTTCGTAGGCATTCTACCCCTCTTGACAATGGGTACGGGAAACCGCACTAGGAGGCTCGATGCGACCCATCGATGATTAAACCTAGTGAATTATGTGCCAAAAACGTTCACTTGTGTAAAAAAAAAGAAAAAAAAAAAGAGAGTTGTTTATGTATTGAATAAAAAGGGGAAGTAGGCTAGACGTCTAAAGTTGTGGTGATCTAGATATTTGTGAGATGTGTGTATCATTGCTTTTCCTCTTGCTTGGGTTGATTTATAAGCCACATAGCTCGTTGATGATGATTGATCGTAACTTGGGATTAAAGTGACCTCGTTTGAGTTTGTCGATTCCGGTGATTAAATTTTCTATGATTTGAATTGTTTGGATTGAGTCTAAGTTGTATGTTTATATTGCTTGAGGACAAGCAAAGTTCTAAGTGTGGGGGATTTTGATTGGTGTTTAGTTGTTAGGTTTTTTGTTGTGTTTTCGTGTTCATTTTCATTGTGTTTTGTGTCTTTTAGTGTGTCTTTTGGCTATGATTCGTTTGTTTGGAGTTTTTGGTACTTGTAGGATGAAAAGGGCGGAAACGAGAAGAAAACGAGAAGAAAGGTTGTTGAGCAATCATTGACCTCGAGTTCTAATCTCTCATGATTTTATTGAAGATTCATTTTGGATGTAATGAAAGCATTATATCGAAGAGGGGTTCGATAGGAGCACATAGGCGAAAACGGAGGTCAATTCGGAGTTCGAATGAGGAAGATACGGCCGAAACAAGAGAGTCGCGCGCGAACGTGCCAGTACCTGATCTGGACGACCGTCCAGATTTCCTTCACAATCTGGACGACCGGCCAAGTACTTATGTGCGTGTTTAGCAGTTTCTGATCTGGCCGACCGGCCAGATTTCCTTCAACATCTGGACGATCGTCCAGATGTCGGCATCCAGCTGTGTTTCCTTATTTAACTAGGTTTTCTTCCTAGTATATATATTAGTGCCTTGGACGAATTTTGTAACATCTTAGACATCTTTTATCATATTTTTAGCTCTAGTTTTCAGCACTTAAATACTTTATTAGCTTTTTATTGTTCGGATCCGGATTCGTTGCTCGTTTAATTCAAGCCTTCGTTTATTTAATTCAAGTTCTTCGTCTCAATTTTCGTAAGTTCTTTTTTCGCTTTCGTTTACTTGTTTTAATTGCTTGCTTTCGTTTTAGATTCGTTTTCTTAATTGCTTCGTTTAAATTCCTTAGTTTA
The DNA here is from genome assembly GCA_029379335.1 of Thymus mandschuricus. Taxonomy (NCBI): domain Eukaryota; kingdom Viridiplantae; phylum Streptophyta; class Magnoliopsida; order Lamiales; family Lamiaceae; genus Thymus; species Thymus mandschuricus. Next base: position 27,698,724 of record CM057080.1, read on the forward strand.
ATTTCGTTCTTTCGATTTCTAGTTTAAAGTTTAGATTCGTTTTTCTTCGATTTCAATCCTTTCGTTTTTCAAAGCTTTTCAAGTTAGATTTATTTGCCTTTAATTTCCAGATTTCAATTCATCATGTCTAGATTTATTTATGCTTCTTTCTTTGCTTTCGTTTCCTTCGTTGCTTTCTTTATTGCTTTCCTTTCGATTTTTGCCTAGGTAGATTTATTGTTTTCTTTAGTTTAATTCTTAGATTAATTTCCAGCTTTCTAGATTAGATTTATTTGCTTTTATTTATTGCTTTGATTTATTTTATTTGCCTAGGATTTAAAACAAAAACCCCAAAATATTCTTTACTTGCTTTCTTAGATTAGGTTTTTACTACATAATTGATTGCCCTGTTAAGTTTTCCTTGAGATTCGATACTTAGGTTTTACTTGCTAGTGCTACGATAGATTTCGTCTATTGCGAACACTTTTTAGTGAAACATATACAAAATAAAACAAAAAAAATTTATTCTACATAATACAACATTCACGCCGGAGATGTTTTCCGGTGGAGCATATCACGCCGACGAGAATTACGCCGGCGTTATATGCCTTCCGGCAACACATCTCCGGCGTGATCTGGAATTAATTTTACTTTTTTTTTCCCTTTATATTATGTTATATTTTCATTTGATTTACGCACATACATTGCAAAATATATATATATATATATACATATATATATATATATATATATATATATATATATATATATATATACTCTAAATATACATAAAAAAAATCCATTACATATAATTCATTCATAGGTCTCAAATACATCATGAAATGAAAACATGTAGTATCAAACATGAAACAGAAAAAAAAAAAAAAAAAAAAACAAAAAACAAAAATTTTGGACCTTTTCACGTCGAAAAATTTAGCCGGAAAATGTATCACGCCGGCGTGAAATGTTGCCGGCTTGATTCATTTTCCGGCCAAGTTTTCCCGGCATGAAAATGTACGAAAAAATTGTAATACTATTTCCTTTCTAATGCTTAGTGACATACCGTTTAATATCGGATGTTGATTGTCTTTTCCTTGTATTTTTCCGTTCACGAAACTATTCCAATTTTTTCCGGAGGAGTCGAATTCAACAATTTTTTTTTGAATATGAATTCAGCTTCGATATGCAGCTATATATTGAATAATTTTACATTGGATACCATGAAATAACTGTTTAACACTGAACAAATTTGAATGCAAACTCAGTAATAATGCATGACATTTTGTCATGCATGCTTGGAAAAAAATAAAAGGACAACAAGTCACATCTCTATCACTCACCTAGGAGTGGTGTAGGCAAAAAAAAAAAGGAAAAATCGATTTATATGATAAAATTAATTGTAAATAATTAAAAGGAGTAGTTTGTGCATGCTTTTTTTTTTTTTTTTTTTTGGGGGGGGGGGGGGGGGGTATTTTTTACATGGTGGTTTTTAAAAGGGGTAAAAATAAATATTACTCCCTCCGTCCATGATTTAGTGACACACTTTCCTGGACACAGTTTTTTTTTTTTTTTTTTTTTTTTTTTGGTGTAGTAATAAATTAATGTGTTAAAGTGAAAAAATTGTGGACCCATTTAAATTTTTTAATAGTATTAAAATATTAAAGTAATAAAAAGTAGATGTATAAAGTGTTAAAGTGATTGTGGGGTCTACGTCCTAAAACGGAAAGTGTCAATAAATGGTGGACGTCCCAATATAGTAATTGTGTCAGTAAATGGTGGACGGATGGAGTATGAGTTTTTAATTAGCGTTTACATTTAATTTAAAAAAAAAACCAAATATTATCCGATAATCTATATATATATATAAAGAGATTACAATTTTGGCAGTTATTAATTTGGAATCGATTGCGGTGGCAATTTTGTGGTTTTATCTAATCACAGGGGTATTTTTGTAATTTCCAGTTAATGCTAATAATTTAAAGCCACGTATTTATTGCAGTTTATATCGGTTATTACTTAAATTTTAGTGGTCTAAAAGAAGAAGGAATCGGCCCAGTTTTGCTTGGGCCCGAAATACAACATAATTAAAATAAATTTTTGGGCCCGAAATTGAACATAATTCAAATTAATTAACATAATGGCCCAAAAACCCTAAATGCTTTACATACGAATTTATAAGAATTATATACCACATTTATCAGAAATAAATAACACAACTTAAAAATAATTACATGCCAGCAGAAGGAATAAAATGGATAAATACAGATTTAATGAATAAATATATAATTATATAAAATTCTCTACTAAGTCCACTAAGCCACAACATCCATTTCAAAGTATGTGATTAATGGCATTCATCCACAACTTTAGGCAGTTTAAATCCTGCAATAAATAGAATGTTATCATTCACATTTCATTCACCATCGATCACAAGTTCTCCAGCAGAAAAAAAAAATATATATATATATATATTTTCAGTTTTAGCAGTAGAGAAGAAGAAGAAGAAGAAGAAGAAGATGGCACCTTTTTTTTGGTCTGATCAAAGACCTGCAGCCCGGAAAATCCAAAGTTACTCTAACACTTAGAGTAATTCAGTCCTACAAAGTACCACAGATGCAGAATAAGAATGAAGATTACAGTAGGGAAGTGAAGTTGTTTTCCATGATTCTGAGGTAAATTGTACATTAAGCTATTTTAATATAGATATATATTACATAATTGGTCACTGATTACCTTTTTTCATTGTTGTGCAGGGAAATAGAATCCATGGCAGTATTCAGAGGCTCTCTATCCCAACGTTTGAAGGACAACTGCAGGAAGGAAGGATATACACAATCATGAATTACATAGTTGCATGTAACAACAAGCGTGCAAAGACCACAACATGTGCTCATGTCATCATATTATACAAGCATACAAGAGTTGCTGAGGTTCGAGATCGGAGCTTTCCAAAATATGATCTGAATCTCAAAGGCTTTGATGAGATTGCTA